>JAVSCE010019477.1:0-600000 GCA_032199065.1 Smutsia gigantea
ATAGATGTATTTTCTGTGTTTTCGTAGATAAATATAGTGTTGGGAGGAGATTTCTGCCGCCCTGCTCACACCGCCATCTTCCCGGAAGTCCAGGGGTGTTTGTTTAAAATGCAGACTCCTGATGTTGTGGTGAGAGCATTTGATTCAAAGACCAGGGACAGAGCCCAGGAATGTGCATTTTAACATATTTAATTGAGCCCCAGTTCGATTCTGCTGTGGATGAATCCAGGACCAGCTTTCAAGGAGTGTGGTGTGGGGGTGGGGGTGAGAGGAAAGGGTCAACAAAAGTCTGACCCAAGCCTCCAAGTGAGTGACCAAGAGGATGCGACGCCGCTTCTCTGTGTATCAGATCCGGGGAAAGAATTCTATCCTTGAGTTCAGAAATAATGCCTACATCACTTCTCAGCCACAGGCCCCTCCCTGGGAAAGCCTGATCTCCCAAGTCTCAGTTTCCTCATCTGTAAAATGAACATAAGAATGTGACAAGGACCAAATTCATTAGCTTCTAAGCTGTGTAGTATTCAGAAAGTCACAGAACCTCTCTGACCCTTACTTTTCTCATCCAGAAATGGTTAACAATAATAGTAAAGATATAAGGCTACTGCGTAGTAAAATTAAAAAAAAATAGGCTTTTGGGGAAATTAAATGGGAGGGAAAATAGGCAAGTAATTAGGAGACTGCTGATAAATGTTTCTACTCTGTTCCCTCCTACCTTTATTGGTCCAGTTAATTGCTTCTTGAGGATGAATATTGCTTCCAAAGGGTAAGCATGGTTCACAGTAGCCATTTAGCTAGTTGGTTAAGATGCGGAGTTAATGAAATCCCAATTGTGATTTGATCCCCAAGGTGTTGGGGGACTACTCAGAAGCCCCTCAGTGGGTTTCCTCTCTGGCCCACAAACTAGGGACCTGGCAGATCAGGGCAGATGAGAGGGCAGGCGGAAGGATGCTGCCATTACTAGCCAACCCCCTTTGAGACACAGGTTCCGGCAGCAATCAGCAGAAGCATCCTTGAATCTGAAGACAGCTCGTTATTATGAGTTTATTAGTGGACGTGTTAGCATGGCAGGAAGAGCTCATTGGGTGTCCGGAAGTCGCAGACAGACTAGGCTGGGCCCAGCCATCCCACTGGGCTCCTGGGGACTTTGGAAGGAGTGTCTGAACCTCTTCCCCAGCATGTCAGGGGGACCTGCATCAATCTGTGGGTGACTCCAGGAGGGCCTCCTGGTCTGCTTCTTTAGACAAGTGTGACAAAGAGGAAAATGTATATATGGAGAAAATATCAGTGGGAGGGGTGACTCTGAATTAAGTCAAGTTTTCCAGGAAGCCTGCCTTGACAACGTCCCCACTTTTGAGAAAACAGACTACTTCCTGCTTTGTGCCCCACAATACCTGAGCATCTCATATTGTGTCACTCTGCTACTTGGCTATTTATTTACTGATGTCAGTTGTTGGTTTACAAAATATCTGAAACATTGTCCTTGTAAAAAATTACAGATAGGTCTAAAGACCCCTTTGTCCTTCTTTCTAGCCCCAGTAACCTTCTCAAGGCAATCATTGCTTTTATTTTGTGTCTATTTTTCCAGACCAATGCTAGTTAAGAGTAATAATAATAACCATTGTATTAGTATTGATACTAGTGAACACCCATTGAGCACTGAGTATGTACTAGCCTTATAGTAGCTCATTTAATCGTCACAACAGTCACATTTTAAAATCCCTTCATCCCTCAGATGAAGAAACTGAGGCTCAAAGGATTTAGAAATGTTCCCAAGGTCGCAAAACCAGTAAATGGCATAACCAGAAGGTGAGTCGAGAGTCTTGCCCTTAACCATTATGTTGTACATAATGTTCTACATACATGTTTACATATTCA
Source organism: Smutsia gigantea (assembly GCA_032199065.1). Classification (NCBI taxonomy): domain Eukaryota; kingdom Metazoa; phylum Chordata; class Mammalia; order Pholidota; family Manidae; genus Smutsia; species Smutsia gigantea. The sequence continues at coordinate 1,876 of JAVSCE010019477.1, forward strand.
TTGAAGATAAATGCCATCTGGGTGTGTGTATGTGTATGTGTGGAGTGGGTTATTTTTTAAATACAAATGGCATCATATTCAATAGTTCTTTCTTACATTGGTTTTTTTTTTCTTCAGTTTCAACTGGCAGTGTAATTGTAATTCCAATGTCTTGGAATTTTTACCATGTCAGTAGATACAGACTTTTCCTCATCTTTAATGACTTTGAAGCACTTCATGGATTTCATGGATTGCAAATATAATTGTGTTTTAGGGATTTTTTGGGGGGTCATTTCTCTGATGATGGACACATTTAGATTTTTCCTTTCTCTTTAATTTTAAACTAAATTTTACCTTTCAGTTCTAATTCAAAACTTACATTTTTAGCACGTAGGATTTACATTTTGACAAAGGATGTGGCCGTGCATATTGACCCTACATCCTCATGCACAGATAGTACATCATTTCTTCTGGGCTGTGTATCTTGCTCTCATTTATATGCATGTCTGATCCTGCCCTGACTGAGCAACCTGAGGATACAGACCATTCTTTCTGTATCCCTAGTCTTCACATTGTGCCTGGGTACGTCACAGGGGCTCAGTAAATGTTAGAATGAATGACTGCATGGTGTATTTGATATCTAGTGCTGCTTAATAAATTATCACAAAATTGAGCGACTTAGAGGAGCAAACATTTATTGCTGTGCAGTTTTGGTGGATCAAGAATTCAGCCAGAGCTCCCCCGGGGATCCTCTCCCAGGCTGCAATCAGGGTGTCGGTGGGGCTTCCTGGGTTCCAGGCTCAGCTGGGGAAGGATATGCTTTCAAACTTTCACGGTTGTTGGTTGGATTTACTTCCTCATGTTGGAGTGAGGGCCTCAGTTCCTCTTGTCTATTGCCACATGGGCCTCTCCAACATGGCACTTCTTTGCCTTATCAAAATGTGCAAGCTGAGAAGGTAATAGAGAGTCTGCAAGCCAAATAGGAGTCCCAGTCTTTTGTAACCTAATTGTAGAAGTGATATCCTATCACTTTTGTAGTGTTCTATTGATTAGAAGCAAGTCACTGGTCCCATTCACACTCAAAGGGAGGAGTTTACATAAGGGGTGAATATTAGAAAGTGGGCATCACTCACAGTTTAGGTGATTTGCCTAAGATCACACAGCCAGCAAGAGGAAGAGCCAGGCTGTGCATCTGGGGATTATTGTTTGAGTTGAAGCATTAAAACAGGCCATTTAGTCCTGAGGTTTGGCTTGACATATTCTCAAATACAAAGGGTACATGATGAGAGAGTTCCAAAGAGGCATCCCAGTGTGGTAGAAAGAAAAGAGGACTTTGGAGGCAAGAGGTCTAAGTTCGAATCCTAGCCCTGTGACACCTGGCTGTGTGGCTGTGGGCACTGCCTTCAGTGATCCTCCCAAATCTCAGTGTTCTCATCTGCAGATGGGGTTGCTGTGAGGTTTAGGTGCCATAGGGAATGCATGTAAAGTGTCACTCAGAATGCGCAGCACGTAGCCTGCACCTCACAGATGCAGCTGCGGTCTTCCCAGGAGCTGTCGGGCAGTAGCATTGTTTATAAACATGCATTAAGCTCGTTTGAAAGCTTCTTCAAAACCTAATTATTAATTGTTAATGGGCTGAATCCAGGGTGCTCCTTCTGAGATGTCATTTATAGTGGCTATTCTCTGTTGGTTGATTTTGCACACACAAATCCTCTTGATTAAGAATTGATGGAAAAAAAGCCATAATTCAAGCAAATAAAGGATGCTCCATGAGAGGAAATCTTGACAGCCGTGAAATTAGTGCATGAGTATGGTTGCCATGGTTAATCGTGACTGAATAACTGGCCTCAGTGGGAAATTGCCAAGTTAGACAAAGGATATCAAGGGTACATACCCACTGTGGGCTGGGGACAGACACCCAGGAGGCACACACTAGGCGGTGGGGTGTCAGGCAGATGGTTGCTCCATTTGCCCTATGGATTTTGGACCAATTGAGAAGTTAAGAGAGACCCAGGAGTGAGACAGAGAAAAAAGTAAACCTGTTGCTGGCTAATCCGGATTGGAGAACATGACTTGGACCTGTAGACCTAGTCAACTTCCTGGTCCTCTTCTGGTCTGGTACTTGAGACCCTCTTGTGGGGAGTGAAGGAGGGCAGGAGAGAGAGGAATGGGGGAAGAAGAGAAGGGGAGGGAGAGGAGACAGACACACAAAAAGGTAACAGTAAACCAGTGGCACTCAGACTCTTGTCAGTTAACCAATCAGATCATTTCCCCGGCTCCCAGGGGGGAGGAGTTAGTGAGAGGTGGAAAGACAAGTAAAAGCTTATTCGCCTAGTAATAGTTCAAATCCCTGTCTTATGAGCCGGCCTGGACACTGGATGAAAGATACTCTGATTCCCTCCTTTCATCAGGAGTGATCATCATGACTGTACCAAATATTTACTGAGTTTTTACTGTGTGTCAGGCGTTGCGCCAAGCCCTTTAAATGAGTTATCTTGTTTAGTCGTCACAGCAATCCTTTGAGAGGGAGAATAAATTTAGCTCTTTTTTTTTTTTTTTTACAAATGGTGGTACTGAGACTGTGACACCTTGTCAACAAGCCAAGGTCCCACAGTCAGTAAACATCAGGCTGAGATTCAAATCTAGGTCTGCTATCAAACCCTTGTTTTGAAAATGCTAGTTTTCTTAAAAAGCATCCTATGCCCTTCCTGATTCAGAATAATCAGGGATGTGTTTGAAAAATGCACATTTCCACCTCCAAACACTGACACAGGAGGTCTGAGAGCTGGCACAGGGATATGTGCTTTAAGTAAGGACCCTTGGTGATTCTAATGCACACCAAAGTTTGAGAATGATTGCACTGGAAGGATAGATTTCCAATTCAGCTTTTGCTAATTTACCTTTGGGGCAAGAAAATGGGTGCTTGTTTGCAAACTGGATTTTTTCCTTACTGATTTTTACTAATTTATTGAATCTGGCAGCTCAGTGGGAACTGGATAAGCCTGGTCTCCCTCGTCTCAGGTGTCTGAACTCCTGCAAAGGTCTGCATGTCACCCCCAGTACAGCTTTTCTTAAAGTTCACTCTAGAGGTATTTTCCTCTTGCCCAGTGGTTATACCTATACCAAATGAAGTCAAGACCAGGGGCTATTGCCTTCTGAAAAGCTGACTCCTTCGCAACCACTTTGTTTTTCAGGACGTGGTCATTTACCGAGATGGGCATACAATTTGCATGTATTTGTGTATATCAGCATACATTTGCATTCACTGAGGATGTGCTTAGATTCTTCATATTCATTTGCATCAATGCTCTGTATATTGTAACTACCTACCCTTCCATCATCTGATTTGGACTTAATTAAACTCTGATTTCAAAAGTTTTTTCTTTAAATTAAAAAAAAAATTCCCCTTAGGGACTGTTGGCTTTGGGAACTTGACCTGGTTGCTGGGACAGGTGGAGTTTCCTTTACTGGCCAATGGGAGGCAGTGCAGAGTAGTGGGTAATACAAACTCTGCAGATAGATTTGGCTTCAAAACCTGGTTTACCCATTTACTACCAGTTCAATATTGAATAAGTCACTTTACTGCCCCAAACTTTCATTTCCTCAAGTATAAGTGGGAATAATAATAATAATACCTGCCTAATAGTGTTATGGGTGATTAAATGCACATAAAGCATTTGCCTGGCACATGGCTCAGAAAATGGTAGCAATGAAAATATCGGCATTCTGTTGTGTCGTTGGTGATGACAGTGATGATGGTGATGGTGATGATGGTGATGATGGTGGTGGTGGTGATGGTGATGGTGATGACAGTGATGGTGATGACGGTGATGACAGCGATGGTGATGATGATGATAGTGATGGTGATGATGATGATGGAGATGATGATGGTGATGGTGATGATGGTGATGATGGTTATGGTGATGATGACGGTGATGACAGTGATGGTGATGATGATGACAGTGATTATGATGACAGTGATGATGATGGTGATGGTGATGACGGTGATGGTGGTGGTGATGATGGTGATGACGGTGATGAAGATGGTGATGATAGTGATGATGGTGATGACAGTGATGGTGATGGTGATGATGGTCATGATGCAGCACTCATAATCCTTCCTAAACTGTGGCTCTCTTTTTTTAATTTTTTAATTTTGGTATCAATATACAATTGCATGAGCAACATTGTGGTTACTGGAGTCCCCGCATTATCAAGTCCCCATCACATACCCCATTATAGTCACTGTCCATCAGCGTAGTAAGATGCTATAGAGTCACTACTTGTTTTTTCTGTGCTATACTGCCTTCCCCGTGCTCCCCTCTACATTATGTGTGCGAATCATAATGCCCCTTTTCCCCCTTGTCCCTCCCTTCCCACCCATCCTCCCCAGTACCTTTCCGTTTGGTAACTGTTAGTCCATTCTTGGGTTCTGTGAGTCTGCTGCTGTTTTGTTCCTTCAGTTTTTTTCTTTGTTCTTATACTCCACAGATGAGTGAAATCATTTGATACTTGTCTTTCTCCACCTGGCTTATTTCACTGAGCATAATACCCTCTAGCTCCATCCATGTTGTTGCAAATGGTAGGATTTGTTTTTTTTCTTATGGCTGAATAATATTCCATTGTGTATATGTACCACATCTTCTTTATCCATTCATCTACTGATGGACACTTAGATTGCTAACTGTGGCTCTCTTAATCCCAGAAGACTAGAATTCAGTGGGGAGAGAAATGATTCAGTGTTCCTGTAGCTTTAAAATATGTCCACAAATTCTTTGATACTCCTCCCCTCAGACAGAGAGCTTAAGCTCCCTCCCCTTGAGTGTGAACTGGTTTTGGTGTCTAACTTCTGATGAATAGAATGATAAGGTTACAAAAAGCCTGCAGCTTCTCTCATTTGGATTCATGTGCTTTCTCTCTCCTGTATCACTCACTCTGGGGGAAGGCAGGTTGTGAGCAGCCCTACGGCCAATAGTTCAGGTAACTGAACTTGGAAATGAATCCTCCAGCCCTTTAGAAGCAGCTGCAATCAATGACTTGGCTGTAATCTCACCAGAGACCTTGAACCAGAACCACAAACCTAAGCCTGTCCATATTCCTGACCTTCAAAATTGTGAAATAATGAATGTTTGCTGTTCAAAGCTGCTAAATTTGGGGGTAGTTGGTTACACAACAATATGTAACTAAGACAGTTGGGACGACTGTATTCCAATTGGGATGCCCTTTGTGGAGTCATAGGGTTAATCCTCAGAGTCTGAAACTGAACTTCCATGTGTAGTGCTAGAAGAGGTTTGTACAGAGGTTCATTGTGTCATAGCTGGAATAATGGTCAGTTTTAACTTGTCTGCTACACATATAACTACAACATAATTGCAGTTTGAAGCCATCCTTAAGGTATGTTAGAAAAAATATTTAATAGAGGCTGAAGCATAGTTGGGATGGGGTGGGTTATGTACCACTGCTGGTTGGAAGCCCACTCCCTTATCTCCCATTCTTGAAGCTAGAGGATGTTATCCATTCATCCACAAATACTTCCTGAGCACCTACTAGGAGCTATTTACTTTGCTAGGCCCTGGGAAGTCTGAGGTGAACAAGACAGTCTGCCATCACAGAATACATAATCTAGTGGGGAAATCTGGAGGCAGCAGGCAATTAAACCAGCACAAATAATAGTGTGTTGAAAATTAGAATAGATGTAGGCTGTTTTTTTTAGCTGTAATGGTAGAAAATCTTGATTAAAACTTATTTAGGAATAAACAATCACACAAAGCTGGAAGTCCTCATGTAGGGTGGGCTTTAAGCAAGGAATGATCAGCAGTTCAGTGATGTCATGAGGACCCAGACTCTGCATCTCTCTGCTTTGCCCTCCTGGAGTTGGTCTCATTATGGTTCTCCCTGTAGGGGTAAGGTGGCTTCCAATGGCGATACACTTTGTTATTCATTGCTAGCAGGAGGGTGCTAAAATCTCCCTACAATGCCTAGACTGTATCCCCTTCATTCAATCTGGTTATGACTAATTAGGCCATATCCACTGGAGGACTTCACTGGGGGAGTGATGCTGACAGTGAGATCTGAAGGATGAGGAGATGGAGCTAGATGAAGGGAGTATTGTGTGTGTGTGTGTGTGTGTGTGTGTGTACACATTTTGAAGCTATGGCACCACAAATGGAATGAGTCAGAACCCTTGAAAAAGAGTTTCTCAGGAGAGCTTCTCAACACTTATCACACTGTAATGTATGTAAGACATGAACCTTTGTTAAGCCACTGGGATTTTGGGGATGTTTGTTATAGCAGCTAGTATTCAAGACCCTGAATGAAACAGCCAGGTGTTCCCTGTTTTAGAAGGAGGGTGAGGGCAAGAGAGACAAGGACCTGAGTAACCAGGCATTGTGTCTAGGAAAGGACATGGACTTTGGGTCAGACATAGATTAAGTCCCAGATCTTTAAGTTACTGGCTTTGTGACTGTAGGTAAATTTTGTTGCCTCTCTGAATTGCAGTTTTCTGAAATGCAATAATGATTAACTTAACTTTCAGAGTTATTATGAGAATTCAGGATAATGTGCATGAAAGCCTGGCATACAGTAGATGCTCAATAAACGGTAATGATTATAATTGTTATTCAGCAGGATCAGACCCCCATGAGCCTGGTCAAGGTTTGGGATTTACCTGTGGCTGACAGCCACCAGTGGACAATTGCTCTTAAATGATAGACTTGCAGACACCATGACATGTGAGCACAGGACAGATATTTGTTAAGGAAAGCATCTTCTTGGGGATGTGTTAGGGGTGAGGCTGGACCCAGTCTGACGTTTTTACACTGGAGACAGAAAGCAAGGCAGGAGGACAATGTGCTGTCTGCCTATTTGTCTCAGGAGAAGCAGCTGGTATCTGACCTCCAATAATAACCTAACATCCTGAGTGGTCAGGATGCTGCAAGCTCCCTTAGTCTGAACACACTCCTCAAATTGAATTCCTGGAGCAGGCAAACAAACCTCAGATCATTGTTAGCTGTTGTGGGCAGAGTCAATTCACTTGTGGTGAGAGATCATTAACAAGGAGGAGGAACTCAAATGCTAAGCCAGAGGGAAGTTGAGCTCACTGGGAGGAGGCCTTGCTTGCTTCTCTGAACTTTTGAACACCAGTGAGAAAAGAACATTCATAAACTCCTTCTTAGATGAAAGAAAAGAGGCTCTTGGTGGAGGCTGTTTTGGATTTTGAACTTGATGGGCTTTGGAGGAGGGGAGTGTCATCATGTAGGGTTGTGCAGGTTGGGCACTGAACAATCCATTCAGGTTAAAGCTGATGGGATCGGGAGCTCTTCGGTCTGTGCAGCGTTCAGCTGGAATGGTTTCACACAGCAGCTGTTCGATTAGGACTGCTACTACGTCTCAGTTAAAGGACTGAACTCTCAATTAATTACTTCTGAGTCAGAGAAGGGGGCAAACACTGGCCTTTGGGTTCTTCACAAGGAAAGAAAATAGAATTTCCCAAGTGTTTGCAAAGAAGGGAATGTATTTATGTTTGGGAATTCTCTTCCCCTAAATTACTAGCCTGGCCAACTTAAAACAAATGTTTATTTTTATATTTGAACAGGAAACATTTCCATGTGGTTCAAAATTCAAAAGGTATGGAAAGGTTCTCATTGACAAGCCTCCATTTTTTTTCTGTCCCCCAGGCACTCAGTTGCTTTCTTTTGAGGCAGCCAATGGTGGCAGTTTATCTTTATCCTTGGCCAACTCTTATCTGACTTTAAGATTTCAAGGAACTTTCTTACCCCAGCCCTCTCTGCAGCCAGCCCTCATTTTTGGTGAAATTTGTCATTCATTCCCCAACCAGTCAGCCTCCGTCCCTTCTTCACCCCCTTTTCCTCCCTCTTTCTCTCTCTTTCCTTCCTCCCTGTCTTTGTTCTTTCTGGATTCCAGCAGCCAAGGATTGAGTTATTCTTCCTCCTTCTTGCTAACAGATTATCATCATTTATTTGGACAAAAACCCCCTTTTGTTTTATTGTTAATTAGTTAATTCTCCTTTATTTCATCCCCTTGTAGCTCCATACAAATAGCATATCTAATGTATTTAGTTTATATCCCTTTGTTTATAAGTGTTCTTGGAAATAGTGTTAAAAAAAAAGAAATAACAACCCCCAAAATGGAGACACTTGTGCTAAGCCCCATGTCAGCAAACCAAGACTTATTACCTAACCTAATTGTAGTTTCAGCCTCTCTCAGAAATATAATCTTGAACAAGTCAATCTGAAATTAGCTGGTCAGGTATCTGCCTAATATATCTCTGCTTTCCCCAAAGGAAGGTGGCCCTGGCTGAAACAACCCAGTGTTTGCTAGAAACTTCCTTGCTCCATCTCCTTCTGCCATTAAAGTCTTCCATTTTGCACAGCCTCTCAGAGCTCTTTTCCATCTGCCGGAGGGGATGCTGCCTGATTGATGAATTGTTGAATAAAGCTAACTAGATCTTTAAGTTTACACAGTTGAATTTTGTTTTTTAACAGTAGCCATGTTTTTTTTTTTTAATTCAAGTAGACACTGGGTTAAGTCTTATGCTGAGTCTTGGGGTGAAATTCAGGAGCATACAAGATGGCTGGTGTCTGCTCTGAAGGGGTATCCAGTGTGGAGGTCACCTGTGATTTTTCCTTTGCTTCATGTTTCTACACATATAACTTCCTAGGAGGTCTGGTTCCTACACCTGGTCTCTTCCCGTTCTCCTGTCTTACTTAATGCTTGCTCTGGGCCAGTTGCTTTACATATTGAAACTCATGAATCTTCACCCCAGTTCTGTAAAGCTTGCTGGGGCATCCAGTGGGGTCCGTGTTCCCTGCACACCCTCAGATAGACTCAACTACTCAGTACATGAACAACAATGTCATTTTTTCTTGACAATTTCATGGATGTGGAGAAGGTGGTTCATATTATACACCCTTCTGCAGAAACCGAACCAGATTCCCCATTAAGCATCTGAGATTTTAAACAGTGTGATAAAATACTCTCCTGTTAGGTACGGTATAGCAGAATGTTCAAGTCTGGGGTGGGACAGCCAGGTCTGAATCTCAGTTCTGATGTTTACTAGCTGTTTGACCTTGGGTGAGTTACTAATTCTTTGAACCTTGGTTTCCTCACTTGTAAATGGTGAGCTGAACAACATCATGGCACGTTGGTGGGCTTATATGAGTTAACGCTTGCCACTTGCTTGGAGCAGTTAAGTAAGCACTTAACAAATGTTGGCTATTATTAGTGTCAGGGACAGTATGAAAGACTTAGGATGAGCAAAAAAGATGACCTATCTAGTACCCCCTTCTGGGCTATCTTTGCCTTTCATTGTCTTTGAGCTATTTTACAACTCTCGCAAGTTGCAAAAAACAGGTAATGCAAATAATTCTTGAGCATAGAAATGCAAATGAATTATGTCCAGTAGAATGCTGTTGACTATTGTATGGCATCCATTAAGCAAATTCCTTTCTGGAATCCCGATTCCCTATATGTGTCTATTCTTTGACTTCTCCTTTGAACCAGTTATAATATACTTCTGGTTCTCTCATTAATGAGTGAATTAATAACATCCTTGACTTGTTTATATTTGTATGAGAGTCATTATTTGGCCTGTTTTAGAAAATTATCCTTTAAGAGGTTGTGCTATTTTTTTCCATTTCATAAAGCTCAAGTTCTCTCCTTCCATCCAAACTCCCAAAATGAAAAGAACTTCTTTAAGGGGCTGTGGTGGCTTTGCAATGTGTCTACTGGGTAGGCTGACCTACATTTCCCAGAGTCCTCTCTCCTTCATATTTCCTGGGACGACAAGCCACCAGAGCGATTATTGTGGGAGATGTGGAGGGCTGGAGTGAAGCAGCAGCCACTTTGTGGCTTACCCACATTGCTGCTTATCTCCTGGGTCACCTCCTTGGTGTGAGGCAGTGCCCAGGCCTGCAGCTGGCTCCCTCGCCCAGTTCCTCCTCAGTCTTTCCTTCTGGGCAGGTGTGTGTGTTTGTCTCCACTGTGAGGTCCAAGGCAAGAAGCAATGGGAACTGGTGTGGGCTTCAGCTTGTGCTCATGGCTTCCAGCCTGCTCTTGATGCAGCTCCCCACAATCTTTTTTTTTCTTATGTAATACGAATAGAAGGAAATGAAAGAACTCAAAAGGCATAGCCATTTAATAGGTAGGCAGAGAATAAGAAATGGATTGAAAAAGCATAGTCAGAAAGATAGAAAATTAGGCAACTGTTTCTGCCTCCTAAATCTACCTAAATCCAATTGGGTTCTCCTTCTCATTTTTCTTTCAGATTATTAACAGAGCTCATTCTTACAGTAGTTATTTTTGTAACCCATATGTAATAGGTCTTCTCTGGAGGCCATAGGCCACCCTGTGTCCCATTCTTGAGAGCCTGCCCCACTAGGTCCTTATGAAACACAAATCGTTTACCAAAGAAGTGGAAAAGAGATGAGGAAGAGGGCCTATATTATGCAGCACACATCGCAAATTTATATTTCCTCCTATTCTTCCTCCCAGGGTCCCTTGCCTCTGTTAGCCATCTCATTATCTGTCTACATTTCCTGGGCCCTGCTTTGATTTATGGAGTCAGACTCCCAAGGATGTACGGTTTGGAAACATGAATTTTCACGACTGCCTCAGATGATTTTGTGCACAGGGAAGTTTGAGAGTTATAGTACTATAAGACATAGGCCAGTGCTTGGTTTAGGATCCTGGGCCTTTTTGCTGCAGTTAAAAACCCAAGCCTTGGATTACAAACTGCCTTAGTTTGAATCACAGCCCAGAGACTTTCCAGCTTTATGACTTGGGAAAGTTGTTTTATCACTGTGAGCCTCAGTTTACTCCTCAGTAAAATCGGGCTCATCATAGTATCTGTCTCATTGGGTGATAATAAAAATTCATTCACTCACTCATTCATTCATGCATACATTAATTCATTCACTTGACAAATATTTATTGAGCATTTACTATGTGCTAAGACCTCTTTTAGGCATTGGGGAATATAGAAGTGGAATAGACACACACACACACACACACACACACACACACACACACACACTCTCCTTGCCCTCCTTGAGCTTATATTCTAGTGCAGGAGTTGGCACACTTATTCAGTAAAGGGCCAGATAGTAAATATCTTAGGCTTTGTGGGTCACAGATGGTCTCTATTACATAGCTTTCTTTGTTTTTTTTCCTAAAACTCTTTAAAAATGTAAAAACCATTCATGGGTCATACAAAGAGAAGACACAAGCTAAATTTGACTGACCCCTGTTGTAGTAGATTCAATAAAATAATAGGTATAAAGTATTTTAACAGACATGATGATATAAAGTGCTTAGCCCAGCTCTTGGACCTGAGTCTGGGCTCAGTAAAGAGTTAGCTGTTTTGACACTTCTCCAAAGAAGAAATACAGATGGCCAACAGGTACATGAAAAGATGCTCCACATCGCTAATCATCAGAGAAATGCAAATTAAAACCACAATGAGATATCACCTGACCTCAATCAGGATGGCCACCATCCAAAAGACAAACAACAGCAAATGTTGGCGAGGATGTGGAGAAAGGGGAACCCTCCTATACTGCTGGTGGGAATGTCAATTAGTTCAACCATTGTGGAAAGCAGTATGGAGGTTCCTCAAAAAACTAAAACTAAAAATACCATTTGGCCCAGGAATTCCACTCCTAGGAATTTACCCTAAGAATGCAGCAGCCCTGTTTGAAAAAGACATATGCACCCCTATGTTTATTGCAGAACTATTTACAATAGCCAAGAAATGGAAGCAACCTAAGTGTCCATCAGTAGATGAGTGGATAAAGAAGATGTGGTACATATACACAATGGAATATTATTCAGCCATAAGAAGAAAACAAATCCTACCATTTGCAAGAACATGGATGGAGCTAGAGGGTATTATGCTCAGTGAAATAAACCAAGCCGAAAAAGACAAGTACCAAATGATTTCACTCATATGTGGAGTATAGGAACAAAGAAAAAAACTGAAGGAACAAAACAGGAGCAGACTCACAGAACCCAAGAATGGACGAACAGTTACCAAAGGGAAAGGGACTGGGAGGGTTGGGGGGAAGGGAGGGATAAGGGGAAAAAGGGGCATTATGATTGGTACACATAATGTGGGTGGGGGGCCACGGGGAAGGCAGTATAACCCAGAGAAGACAAGTAGTGACTCTATAGCATCTCACTACGCTGATGGACACTGACTGTAATGGGGTTGGTGGGGGGACCTGATAATGGGGGGTGTCTAGTAACCACAGTGCTGCTCATGTAAGTGTATATTAATGATATTAAAAAAAAAGCTGTTTTACTTGCCAACTTCAACGTCTGACGCCATTCGCATGCGCTTTATGCTCCTGCCCCGTTCAGTGTCCTTTGGCATTGAGTCTCAGACCCGGATCTGGTGGCTGATCTGCCTTGTGGAAGTAAATGAGGCCTTCCTAGCAGCTCTCTGCCTCTTCTGAAGGTCAGCAGGGTGGCTGTAGGCATATATCCTGCCCATCAGCCATGGCCACGCCTGGCAGCCCCTGGCAGGCTGGCCACTTGTCTCCTGCCTGGTCTCTCCAGGACACTTCCGCTAGCTCCTCTGCCGCCCAGGGAAAATAGCTGGAACCATCTGGGATGACTCACGGTGCTGTGGCCGTGCGGCTTGGCTCTCTGCAGGCCACAGCCTCTTGCTGTCAGCTGAGGGGGTGGTGGAAGTGGACAGGCCACTGCTCAAGATGTCTTCCTCTCAGCAGGACAGGGCAACTTGAGGACGTCTCAGCTGCTGGAAGCTTTCTGGGCATGGAGTGAAATGGCCCAGGGCTAAGTCGAGTTCCCCTACTGGGCAGTGAGCCATTAGCTTTCATATCCTAGGGAAAAGCAGGGACCAAGTCTGCCTTTGGCATTTTTAGGAGCTTCTGAGCTCCTGGTCTCGTTGGGTTGGTGTGTCCTGCCCTTGATTCCACCGTGCTGTCTTTTATTATGTGGGGAAACACAAGCTCTCCAAATGTGGCTTGGTGGACTTTGGCAGCCTCCTCCTAATCAGTCTCCTTGTCCATACCACTCCCTGATCTTCTGTGCCACAGCCAGTATGCTCTTTTAAAAATGCAGCTTTGATGTTGGTTTTCCAGCTTTCAAATACTTTCAGTGGCTCCTTGTAACTTAGAGTGAAGTTCAGACACCCCAGCTAGAATGAGAAACATCTGAGATCCTGCCATGTCTCTCTCCAGCCTCATCTCCTTACTCTGAACCCAAATCATGCTGAATTACATACATTGGTTCCCAGAAATTCCATGGCTTCACTGCCCCATGGCTTTGTGTGTGCTGCTCTCTTCGCCTGGAGTTTCCTCTCCTTCGTTGTCAACTGGAAGAAGCATGTTCTTTCTGATGTCACTAAGCTGTCCCTTGTTCAAGGAGCTTTCCCTTTTCCCTCCATTTGAGCCCCTTTTCCCTCCTCTGAACTCTCACCTGCACTAATTTTCATCCTGTCTCTTGAGTATAGGCAGGGTGCTTAAGAGCCTTGGGTTTGAATTCCAGTTCAATCTATCACTAGCTGTGTGTCCTCAGGCAAGTCACTTGACCTCTCTGAGCTTCAGTCTCATCTGTAAAGTGGGGCTGGTAGGAACACCTGCTTCATAGGGTGCTTCTGTTGTGAAGACTGGGAGAGATGATGCATGTAAATATCATCACTTTGTGAATGGCCTGTGGTAGATGTCATTAAATTCAGCAGCATTAGCATCACTGGATGACACTGTGAGCTCTTTGAGGGTGGGCATCATGGATTATTCACCTCTGGATAACACTAACACTGTGCCTGGCTTATATCAGGTATCAAATTAGCTCTTGCCTGAATGCCATTGATTGAAGGTCATGAAGAAAACCAGTCTATCCTATGTATCAAAATTTATCTATAAAAGAATGTTCATTGCAGCATTCATTTGGAGAGTAAAATACTGAAAGTCACTGGAAGTCCAGCGATAAATTACAGTACCTCCCTACTATGGAATATTTTGCAGTGATGAAAAACAACGAGGTCACCTCCATATTGTGCTGACATAGAAAAATACCCAGGACATATTCTGTGAAAAATGCAAATAAAGGTCAGCAGGTATAGTACGCCATCATTTGCACGTGTAGGTGTGTATTTAAAAGACATTTATGTGTAGAAAATGATTTGAAGGCCCAATGCGAAACTGTTAAATGTCCTTGACTCTGGAGACAGAGGGAAAAGGACTTTTCTATTTACTTCATCCACACACACGTATATATATATTATTGAGACATAATTGATATACAACATGGTGTAAGTTTAAGGTATACACGGTGTTGATTTGATACCTTTATGTATTCCAATATGATTAGCACTGTAGCAGTAGCTAACGCCTCTACCACATCACGTAATTATCATTTCTTTTTTGTGTGAGAACAATTAAGACATAGTCTCTTAGCAACTTTTAAGTTTTTAATACAGCATTCTTGACTGTAATCACCATGCTGTGCATTCGATCTCCAGGACTTAATGTATCTTCTGGTTGCAGGTTTATACCCTTAAACAACATCTTCCTTGGCTGTGTGCCAAGGACACTTTATTTTCAAAAACAGGCAGCCAGCTGAATTTGGCTGTAGTTACTGGACCCTGACTCTTACTAACAGCAGCTATTATAGTATATCCTACCACTTCCTTGAGAGACAGTGAGATACCTAATGAGAAATTTTCTCTGGCTCAGTTTCTTAATATTTCAGATCTGGAGAAGGGATGCCCCTTCTAATCTCTGGAGGGTGTTGGAGGAGGTAACTGAGAGGACTTGACCACCAGTGACCCATGAGCTGGTCCCAGACAATTGGAGGCACTACACACCCTCCCCTGTCCTTGAAATGTGCACTTCACCCACTCTTCCTGCACTGGAAGCCATTTCAAGGAGCCTTGGGAGAGTAAGATGTTGTTGAGACCATCTGGACAGTATACAGGACTGAACCCCACTGAAGCCTCTTTAGAAACTTCTAGGATTCTGGTTTGCCGGTATGGAGATCCACTTGTCTTGTGGCCACCCATGACAAGCCCTGTATAAGTTCCCTTGCTTATTAACCCTGCCGTCTACCAATCTGGAGTGGCTTTTCCCTTTCTGTGGTCTCTCCCTGCCCTCTGGGTCCAGGGTCCAGGTTTTGAACCAACACTTAGAGAGCCAGCCAAGAGACTGAAGAAATAGGCCTTAGGAAAGAGGCATCTGGGGGAGAAGTCACATAGGCCATGACTTCTGTGTGGGGATGGGTGGCCCATCTGTTGGATATGTATGGACTGCTTTGTGAATATGGGGAGCCCTCCAAATTCCTGATTTTTGGTGTTTGAGGGATGGTCTGATGTGCCTGTCTGAGGAGCTGTGTAGAGCGTGCTTAGGCAGAGGAGGGATAGCAAGCCGCACAGGGGTGGCCTCCACGAGGGCAGCATCCTGGCCCCGGGGCCCCCTCGAGGCTGCAGCTGAGCTAGAAATTGGGCAGAAGGGCCGAGAGGAGAGAAGGATGAGTGGGTGTCCACACCCCCGCTGGCTCCAGGGCTGGCAGACAAGGTGGGAGAGCAGGATGAGAGGTGGAGACTTTTGCCTAAGTTTTGCAAATGAGAAGGGTCCAGCTGCCATGGTTTAAGGTCCCAGCACTTGTAACAAAGCTGATTGGGACGCTGGGAGTTGGAATCCGGGGAAAGAGATGGAGAAGATCCTGAAGGGGATATAATCTTGGGTTGACCTGAGAGCTGACCCCAGGCAACTGGAGACTCCTCACCCCTCCCCTGTCCTGTGGTGTACCTTCTGCCCACTATTCCCACAGTAGGAGCTGTTTCAAGGACGCAGCTTCAAGAGAGCAATGGGGTGCAGAGACTGTCTGGATTGGATATGTGACTGGACCCCCTTTGAGGCTTCCCTATAAACTTTGAAGATTCGTCTTGCAGCTGCCCAAGGCGAGCCTTGTCAGTAAGTTCCCTTGCTTATTAACCGTGCCACCTGCCCATCTGGAGTGGACTGCCTTTTTCTTCTGTTTCCCCCTGCTCTCTGTGTTCTGGGGCCAGTTTTCAAACTAAGAGGGCAAAAGGGAAATGTCTTCTGGCTTCTGGTGGTTACCCACATTCCTGGGCTTGTAAGGACATCTCTGCCTTGTCCATAGTCACATGGTATTGGCTCTTAGACAGCTGTGTCTGTGTCTCTTAGAAGGATGCCAGTCACTGGGTTTAGGGCCCATCCTAATCCAGTATAACTTCATCCTAATTTATGTCCTGATTACATCTGCACAGGTCATATTTCCCAACATTGTCACATTTCACAGATTCTGGGGTTTAGGATTTGAACAAATTTTTTTGGGAGGCATAATTCAACCCTTACAGGAGGGAAGGAAGATCAATCTTGGACGAAATGGTTTGATTTTCTATCAGAAGTCAGGGCCATAGGGGACTGTGAGCACTGAGTAATTCCTGATTAATGGAGAGCCACTGCTCAAGAAAAAGATAAGTCTTAGGTTCCTGGCTTTAAGAAACTCTGTGGGTGATGGTGTCATTTGTAAAGTTCTTCTTCTGAAAGTAATCTTTAAAAATAGGTAGATTCAACTTTCCCCCAAATCATTCTCTGTTGCACCCACTTGTCTGTGTCCACACTCACCAGCCTAGTCCAGGCCCACATCATCTCTTGCCTGGGCCACTGTAGCTGCCTCTTCACCTGCATCCATGCAGCCACTTTTGCTCATCTCTAATTCATTCTGCATCCAGCCCTTGACTATTTATTCTCCTAACTAAATCCTCCCATGGCTTTTTGCTTTATACTTAGAATGAAATCCAAGTTCTTTGCCAAGGTCTGCACAGCCCTCAATGATCTGACTCCTGCCCCCTCGCCAGCTCTCCTCATGCCTTTCACTGGTGTGATCACTTTGCTCCAGCCACTCACATCTTCTGGAAGTCCCTGGTACATGCTGAGCATTTTCCTACCTCAGGGCCTTTGCATGCCCAACTCCTTCTACCTGGAATGCTCACCTGCCTAACTTAGCTGGCTAACTGCTGATCATTGTTCAAATTAAGAAGGCTTTCCCTGATTCCCTTAGTACCCTGTTGGTTTCTTTCGTAGTTTCTGACAATTCTAAATTTGTTAGTTAATTGTGTTTGGTAATTGAATTACCTGTGTCCCCACTAGGCTGGTCCATTTATTGCATATGCATAAATACATGTATTTATTATTGTACTTACCTCAGCATGTTAGAATTCATGTTACTTCATGACAATGTGCTCTGTTAGAAAGGTGGTACTGGGTGAAATAATCAGTTGTCTTGGTTTTCCCAGAACTGAGGGGTTTCCAAGAACCTGAGACTTTCAGCCCTAAAACTGGGACAGCTCCAGGCAAACTAGCACCCTGCTGGTGGGTCAGAGCGTGGAACGTAGAACCAGGCTGTTAATAGCTCTGCCACTTAATAGCTGTGTGATCCTGGGCAAATAGTTTAATCACTCTGATCTTTACTTTCCCTTTCTGTAAAATGAGGATAATGATAATACCTAATGCTAGATTTGTTGTGAGGATTAAAGGAGTTAATATGTTAATGATATAGAAGAGCCAGGAAAGAGCTTCATAAGTATTATTATTTGTTGCCTCTGTCAACAAATATTTTCTGAGCATTTTCTGTCTTCTAGACCTGGGGTTTGGAGCTTGGGGCACAGGGTGGTCACAGGCACAAAAGGTAACAGCCATCCCAGTTTGCCTGTGTGTCTCCCAGTAGGCAGCCTACTTCCTAGTTCATGGAGGACGTTCAGTAAATATGGAGAGTGAATGAAGCAGTCTTAATCCACCTTTTATGCAGTGTTGATTTACCCCTTCTGCTCAGGGCTTTGGAGCTTTGAAACGGCTGAAAACCCGACCCAGTTCTTTTGAACCTGGACAAATGGTGGTAGCTGTGGTTTATGAAAAATTCCTTACCGCTTCTCCACACAGTGACTAAGAGGCCGTCACAGGGCCTTTGCACCTGCTGTTACCTCTGCCACTCTTCATCTTCCCATAGTTGCCAATATGTTCTCCTATGAGTGCCTCAGAGAAGACTTCCCTGACCAGCTTGACTAAAGTAGGACTCTCCACCCTCAGCCCTCTGTCCTGTCATCCTGTGTTATT
The DNA here is from genome assembly GCA_032199065.1 of Smutsia gigantea. Taxonomy (NCBI): domain Eukaryota; kingdom Metazoa; phylum Chordata; class Mammalia; order Pholidota; family Manidae; genus Smutsia; species Smutsia gigantea. Next base: position 19,977 of record JAVSCE010019477.1, read on the forward strand.
TCCTGCAGAGCACTTATCCTGTGCTAAATTTATCTAGCTGGTTTGCATGCTTACTTTCTTACTCTCCAACAAGACTGTAAGCTCTGCAAGGGCAGAGACTTTGTTAATTGGTTTACCCATGTCTTCTGAGCTGGAACTGTACCTGACACACATGATAAGCACTCAATAAATGTTTGCCCTCTAATGAACAAATCATTTTATAAGGGCTACAGTTTATCAGGCACCTCCTAGGTGCCAGGTATTAGCCAAGTACTTTAGATACATCATCCGTTCACTCTTGCAAATGTTACCATCTTGGGCTTACAGCTGAGGAAATTGGTTCTCAGAGAGCACGTGGCACCTGCTAGTGATGTCAGACCTTGATTTGGGGCCTGGCTCCTGCTTTTTAAAGCCCTCTGCCCTCAGCACCATGCTAAGTATTCTGCCTCCCAGGGCATCAGAAAAATGTTTGGACCCCTCTTTCCCTGCCCCCAAATCCTGAGGGCCCTTGAGAAGGAGATTAGTTACCAAATTCCAAACTGCCCCCAGTGTCGTGTGGGAAGTTCCATTTCTGGGGTGGGAGCAGCAGTTGGGAGGGGTGCCCCAGGATCTTCCAGGTCTGGCTGTTTCTCAGGTCCCAGAGCCCTCGAATTTGCACGCTGTCTGTGTCACCACAGCCTACACGACAGCCTTGCTGTCACGTAGCACTGGACCACAGGTGTTCTGCACCAGACCCTCTTTCAGGAAGAAAATGTAATTAGGGCTGCACAGTTGGCAGACTCCATCTCCATTCCTGCCTTGGGAGAGGAATCACAGGGCAGTGCATGGAGATGCGTGTGTGCACGCATGTCTTGGGTTAACCCCTTCAGGATTCACCCGGCATTGCTGGGAAGAGGGAGACTAATGTCTTTCATTCCTGCTGGTGTCTCTTGCCTCCTCCTTCAATATAATAGTTACATATCTTGAGGACTTAGTCTCTGTTGGGTCAGAGTTGAGCACTTTATGTGTCCAGTGTCATTTAAAACTAACTACTCCACGAAGTTACTGTTACTGTCAATCCCACATTACTGATGAGAACACAGTCTCAGAGAGGCTGAGCCCTCCTAGTTGGTAAGTGTCTGAGACGACAATTAAACCCAGGCTGCTCAGATTTCACTTACCTACCACATTTTATCACCTTTTCGATAGGGTTGACATTGCTCCTCAATCTTTAAGCAGACTGAACACCTCTCTTTGATTTGACATCCATTAATAGATTTGTCTATGTAAACATTGTTCCCTACATTCTTTTCTTTTTCTTTTTTATTAAGGTATTATTGATACACACTCTTATGAAGGCTTCACATGAAAAAACAATGTGGTCACTACATTTACCCAAGCTGTCATGTCCCCCCGATACCCCATTGTAGTCACCACCCATCAGTGTAGTAAAATGCCAGAGTCACCACTTGCCCTCTCTGTGCTACACTGTCTTCCCCATGATCCCCCCACACCATGTGTGCCAATCGTAATACCCCTCAACCCCTTCTCCCTCCCTCCCCACCTGCCCTCCCCCACCCCTCCCCTTTGGCAACCGCTAGTCCCTTCTTGGAGTCTGTGAGTCTGTTGCTGTTTTGTTCCTTCAGTTTTGCTTTGTTGTTATACTCCACAAACGAGGGAAATCATTTGGTACTTGTCTTTCTCTGCCTGGCTTATTTCACTGAGCATAATATCCTCCAACTCCATCCATGTTGCTGCAAACTGTAGGATTTGTTTCTTTCTTATGGCTGAGTAGTGTTCCATTGTGTATATGTACCCCGTCTTTATCAATTCATCTACTGATGGACACTTAGGTTGCTTCCATGTCTTAGCTATTGTAAATAGTGCTGCAATAAACATAGGGGTGCATATGTCTTTTTGAAACTGGGTTCCTGCATACTTAGGGTAAATTCCTAGGAGTGGAATTCCTGGGTAAAATGGTATTTTTAGTTTTAGTTTTTTGAGGAACCTCCATATTGCTTTCCACAATGGTTGAACTAATTTGCATTCCCACCAGCAGTGTAGAAGGGGTCCCCTTTCTTCACATCCTTGCCAACATTTGTGGTTGTTTGTCTTTTGGTTGGTGGCATCCTGACTAGTGTCAGGTGATATCTCATTGTGGTTTTAATTTGCATTTCTCTGATGATTAGTGATGTGGAGCATCTTTTCATGTGCCTGTTGGCCATCTGAATTTCTTTTTTGGAGAACTGTCTGTTCATATCCTCTGCCCATTTTTTAATTGGGTTATTTGCTTTTTGGGTGTTGAGGTGTGTGAGTTCTTTATATATTTTGGATGTTAACCCCTTGTTGGATATGTCATTTACAAATATATTCTTCCATACTGTAGAATGGCTTTTTGTTCTGTTGATAGTGTCCTTTGCTGTACAGAAGCTTTTTATTTTGATGTAGTCCCATTTGTTCATTTTTGCTTTTGTTTCTCTTGTTCGAGGCAATACATTCAGAAAAAAGTTGCTCATGTTCATATTCAGGAGATTTTTGCCTATGTTATCTTCTGAGAGTTTTATGGTTTCATGACTTACATTCAAGAGTTTGATCCATTTCGAGACTTTGGTGTATAGGGAAAGACAATAATCCAGTTTCATTCTCTTGCATGTAGCTGTCCAGTTTTGCCAACACTAGTTGTTGAAGAGGCTATCATTTCCCCATTGTATGTCCATGGCTCCTTTATCATAAATTAATTGACCATACATGCTTAGGTTTATATCTGGACTCTCTAGTCTGTTCCATTGGTCTATGGGTCTGTTCTTGTGCCAGTACCAAATTGTCTTGATTACTATGGCTTTGTAGCAGAGATTGAAGTCAGGGAGCATAATCTCCCCCACTTTATTCTTCCTTCTCAGGATTGTTTTGGCAATTCAGGGTCTTTTGTGGTTCCATATGAATTATAGAACTATTTTCTCTAGTTCGTTGAAGAATGCTGTTGGTATTTTGATAGGGATTGCATTGAATCTGTAGATTGCTTTAGGCAGGATGGCCATTTTGACAATATTAATTCTTCCTGTCCATGAGCACGGGATGTGTTTCCATGTATTGGTATCTTCTTTAATTTCTCTCATGGATGTCTTGTAGTTTTCAGTGTACAGGTCTTTCACTTCCTTTGTTAGGTTTATTCCTAGGTATTTTATTTTTTTGATGCAATTGTGAATGGAATTGTTTTCCTGATTTCTCTTTTTGCTAGTTCACTGTTAGTATATGGGAATGCAACAGATTTCTGTGTATTAATTTTGTATCATGCAACTTTGCTGAATTCAGGTATTAGATCTCGTAGTTTTGGCATGGATTCTTTAGGGTATTTTATGTACAATATCATGTCATCTGCAAACAGTGACAGTTTAACTTCTTCTTTATCAATCTGAATGCCTTTTTTTTCTTTGTGTTGTCTGATTGCTGTGGCTAGGATGTCCAGAACTATGTTGAATAAAAGTGGAGAGATGAGCATCCTTGTCTTGTTCCCAATCTTAAAGGAAAGGCTTTCAGCTTCTCGCTGTGAACTGTGATGTTGGCTATGGGATTGTCATATATGGCCTTTTTATGTTGAGGTACTTGCCCGCCATACCCATTTTGTTGAGAGTTTTTATCATGAATGGATGTTGAATTTTGTCGAATGCTTTTTCGGCATCTATGGAAATGATTGTGTGTTTTTTTTTATTTTGCTATAATTAATGTACAATTACATGAGCAGCGTTATGGTTACTAGACTCCCCCTATTATCAAGTCCCCACCATATACCCCATTACAGTCCATCAGCGCAGTAAGGTGCTATAGAATCACTACTTGTCTTCTCTGTGTTATGCTACCTTTCCCGTATCCCCCACCCACTATATTATATGTGCTAATTGTAATACCCCTTTTTTCCCTTGTCCCTCCCTTCCCACCCATTTTCCTCCTTCCCTTTCCCTTTGGTAACTGTTAGTCCATTCTTGTGAGTCTGTGGCTGTTTTGTTCCTTCAGTTTTTGCTTTCTTCTTATACTCCACAAATGAGTGAAATCATTTGATACTTGTCTTTCTCCACCTGGCTTATTTCACTGAGCATAATACCCTCTAGCTCTATCCATGTTGTTGCAAATGGTAGGGTTTGTATTCTGCTTATGACTGAACAGTATTCCATTGTGTATATGTACCACATCTTCTTTATCTATTCATCTACTGATGGACACTTAGGTTGCTTCCAGTTCTTGGCTATTGTAAAGAGTGCTGTGATAAATATAGGGGGTGCATATGTCTTTTTCAAACTGTGCTGCTGCATTCTTAGGGTAAATTCCTAGGAGTGGAATTCCTGGGTCAAATGGTATTTCTATTTTGAGTTTTTTGAGGAACATACATACTGCTTTCCACAATTGTTAAACTAATTTGCATTCCCATCAGCAGTGTAGGAGGGTTCCCCTTTCTCCACATCCTCACCAACATTTGTTGTTGTTTGTGTTTTGGATGTTGGCCATCCTCACTGGTGTGAGGTGATATATCATTGTGGTTTTAATCTGCATTTCTCTGATGATTAGCGATGTGGAGCATCTTTTCATGTGCCTGTTGGCCACCTGAATTTCTTCTTGGCAGAAGTGTCTGTTCATATCCTCCACCCATTTTTTAATCAGGTTATTTGCTTTTTGGGTATTGAGGCGTGTGAGTCCTTTATATAATTTTGGATGTCAACCCCTTATCGGATATGTCATTTTTGAATATATTCTCCCATAGTGTAGGATGTCTTTTTGTTCTACTGATGTGTTCTTTGCTGTACAGAAGCGTTTTAGTTTGATATAGTCCCACTTGTTCATTTTTGCTTTGGTTTCCCTTGCCCAGGGAGATATTTTCATGAAGAAGTTGCTCATGTTTATGTCCAAGAGATTTTTGCCTATGTATTTTTCTAAGAGTTTTATGGTTTCATGACTTACATTCAGGTCTTTGATCCATTTTGAGTTTACTTTTGTGTATAGGCTTAGACAATAATCCGGTTTCATTCTCTTCAATGTACCTGTCTAGTTTTGCCAACACCAGCTGTTGAAGAGGCTGTCATTTCCCCATTGTATATCCATGGCTCCTTTATCATATATTAATTGACCATATATGCTTGGGTTTATATCTGGGCTCTCTAGTCTGTTCCAGTGCTCTCTGGGTCTGTTCTTGTGCCAGTACCAAATTGTCTTGATTACTGTGGCTTTGTAGTAGAGATTGAAGTCAGGGAGCATAATCCCCCCTTACTTTATTCTTCCTTCTCAGGATTGCTTTGGCTATCGGGGTCTTTTGTGGTTCCATATGACTTTTAGAATTATTTGTTCCAGTTCATTGAAGAATGTTGTTCGTATTTTGATAGGGATTGCATTGAATCTGTAGATTGCTTTAGGCAGGATGGCCATTTTGTCAATATTAATTCTTCCTATCCATGAGCACAGGATGTGTTTCCTTTTATTCGTATCTTCTTTAATTTCTCTCATGATTGTCTTGTAGTTTTCAGAGTATAAGTCTTTCACTTCCTTGGTTAGGTTTATTCCTAGGTATTTTATTTTTTTGATGCAGTTGTGAATGGAATTGTTATCCTGATTTCTCTTTCTGCTAGTTCTTCATTAGTGTATAGGAATGCAGCAGACTTCTGTGTATTAATTTTGTATCCCGCAACTTTACTGAAGTCAGATATTAGATCTAGTACTTTTGGAGTGGATTCTTTAGGGTATTTTACGTACAGTATCATGTCATCTGCAAACAGTGACAGTTTAACTTCTTCTTTACCAATCTGGAAGCCTCTTATTTCTTTTGTTGTCAGATTGCTGTGGCTAGGACATCTAGAACTATATTAATTAACAGTGGGGAGAGTGGGCATCCTTGTCTTGTTCCTGATCTTAAACGAAAAGCTTTCAGCTTCTCGTTGTTAAGTATAATGTTGGTTGTGGGGTGTCATATATGGCCTTTATCATGTTGAGGTACTTGCCCTCTCTACCCATTTTGTTGAGAGTTTTAATCATGAATGGATGCTGAATTTTGTCAAATGCTTTTTCAGCATCTATGGAGATGATCATGTGGTTTTTGTTCTTCTTTTTGTTGATGTGGTGAATGATGTTGATGGATTTTCGAATGTTGTACCATCCTTGCATCCCTGAGATGAATCCCAGTTGATCATGGTGTATGATCCTCTTGATGTATTTTTGAATTCGGTTTGCTAATATTTTGTTGAGTATTTTTGCATCTATGTTCATCAGGTATATTGGTCTGTAATTTTCTTATTTTGTGGTGTCTTTGTCAGGTTTTGGTATTAGAGTGATGTTGGCCTCGTTCAATGAGTTTAGGAGTATTCTCTCCTCTTCTACTTTTTGGAAAACTTTAAGGACAATGGGTGTGGGTGTTAGGTCTTCACTAAATGTTTGATAAAATTCAACAGTGAAACCATCTGGTCCAAGGTTTCTGTTCTTATGTCGTTTTTTGATTACCAATCAATTTCTGTGCTGTTAATTGGTCTATTCAGATTTTTTGTTTCTTCCTGGGTCAGCCTTGGAAGGTTGTATTTTTCTAGAAAGTTGTCCATTTCTTCTAGGTTATCCAGTTTGTTACCATATAATTTTTCATTATATTCTCTCATAATTCTTTGTATTTCTGTGGTGTCCATAGTGATTTTCCTTTCTCATTTCTGATTCTGTTTATGTGTGTAGACTCTTTTTTTCTTGATGAGTCTGACTAGGGGTTATCTATTCTGTTTATTTTCTCAAAGAACCAGCTCCTGCTTTCATTGATTCTTTCTATTGTTTTATTCTTCTCATTTTTATTTATTTCTGCTTTGATCTATGTCCTTCCTTCTACTGACTTTGGGCCTCATTTGTTCTTCTTTTTCTAGTTTCATTAATTTTGAGTTTAGACTGTTCATTTGGGATTGTTCTTCATTCCTGACTTAGGCCTGTATTGCAATATATTTCCCTCTTAGCATGGCCTCTGCTGCATCCCACATATTTTGCAGTGTGGGATTATTGTTTTCATTTGTCTCCATTTATTACTTGATCTCTGTTTTTATTTGGTCATTGATCCATTGATTATTTAGGAGCATGTTATTAAGCCCCCATGTGTTTGTGGGCTTTTTCATTTTCTTTGAGTAATTTATTTCTGGTTTCATACCTTTGTGATCTGAGAAGCTGGTTGGTACAATTTCAATGTTTTTGAATTTACTGAGGTTCTTTTTGTGGCCTAGTATATGATCTATTCTTGAAAATGTTCCATGTGCACTTGAGAACAATGTGTAGCCTGTTGCTTTTGGTTGGAGTGTTCTGTAGATGTCCGTTAGGTCCATCTGTTCTAATACGTTGTTCAGTGACTCTGTTTCTTTATTTATTTTCTGTCTGGTTGATCTGTCCTTTGGAGTTAGTGGTGTGTTGATGTATCCCAAAATGAATGCATTGCATTGTATTTCCTCCTTTAATTCTGTTAGTATTTGTTTCACATATGTAGGTGATCCTGGGTTGGGTGCATAGATATTTATAATGGTTATATCCTCTTGTTGGACTGACCCCTTTATTGTTATGTAATGTCCTTCTTGGTCTCTTGTGACTTTCTTTGTTTTGAAGTCTTACTGTCTGATACAAGTACTGCAACTCCTGCTTTTTTCTCCCTATTAGTTGCGTGAAATATCTTTTTTCCATCCCTTTACTTTCAGTCTGTGTATGTCTTTGTGTTTGAAGTGAGTCTCTTGTAGGCAGCAAATAGATGGGTCTTGTTTTTTTATCCATTCAGTGACTCTGTGTCTTTTGATGCGTATGTTCAGACCATTTACATTTAGGGTGATTATCGATAGGTATGTACTTATTGCCATTGCAGGCTTTAGATTCGTGGCTACAAAAGGTTCAAGGGTAATTCCCTTACTATCTAACAGTCTAATTTAACTCAATTCGTATGCTATTACAAATACAACCTAAAGATTTTTATTTTTCCCTCCTTTTTCTTCTTCCTCTATTCTTTGTATGTTATGAATCATATTCTGTACTCTTTGTCTATCCCTTGGGTGACATCTATTTAGTGTTAGGAATACTTCCATCTATAGGGGTCCCTCCAAAATGCACTGTACAGGTGGTTTGTGGGAGTTAAATTTTCTCAGCTTTTGCTTATGTGAAAATTGTTTAATCCCTCCTTTAAATTTAAATGATAACCTTGCCGGGTAGAGTATTCTTGGTTTAAGGCCTTTCTCCTTCATTGCATTAAATATATCATGCCACTGTAAGGTTTCTGCTGAGAAGTCTGATGATAGCCTGATGGGTTTTCCTTTGCATGTGATCTTTTTTCTCTCTCTAGCTCCTTTTAAAAGTCTGTCTTTATCCTTGATCTTTACCATTTTAATTATTATGTCTTGATATTCTCTTCCTTGGGTCCCTTGTGTTGGGAGATCTGTGCAATTCCATGGCTTGAGAGACTATCTCCTTCCCCAGATTGGGGAAGTTTTCAGCAATTACCTCCTCAATGACACTTTCTATCCCTTTTTCTCCCTTTTCTTCTTCTGGTACCCCTATTTGCGAATATTGTTCCGTTTGGATTGGTCACACAGTTCTCTCAATATTCTTTCATTGTTAGAGATTCTTTTTTCTCTTGTGCCTCCGCTTTTTTGTATTCCTCTTCTGTAATTTCTATTCCATTTACTGTCTCTTCTACTACATCTAATCTGCCTTTAAATCCCTCCATTGTATGTTTCATTTCAGACATGGAATTTCTTAATGATTGAATCTCCATCTTAAATTTATTCCTGAGTTCTTGAAAATTTTTCTGTACCTCCATAAGCATGTGTGTGATTTTTATTTTGAACTCTTTCAGGAAATTGGTGAGTTCAGTTTCATTTGGACCTTGTTCTGGGGTTTGTGAGATTTTGGTCTGAACCATGTTCTTTTGACATTTCATGTTTCTGTGTGGTACCCACTAGTGCCCAGAATCTCCATTCTCTGGAGCTGCTCAGCCCCTAGCGTGAGGTTTGGGGTCATAGGGGAGTGGTGCTGGTGCCTTGGGGCAGGAGAGATCTGTTTCCTTATTCCTGTCTGCTGTGGCTGTCTCCCTTATCAGAGCCAGTGGGCGGAGCACACAGGTGTAAGACTCTGTGCTCTACATCTCTAGTTGCTGTAGGCGGGGCCTCCCTCTGGCTGACTTCCGGTTTTCAAACCAGTTCCGTCAGGCCAGGAGGAAGGTTCTGCAGGCTGTGAATCACATTGGGAGTCCTCAGGGCTGAAGAGCCAGAAAGGGGGGTGGAGTGCCTGGAGCCCCTCAAAGTTTACAATCTGCTGGGCAGAGTGTGGCCAGACAACCTTGTCCCCCTATCTCTTCTCCCATGCAGAAAGTTTCGTGCAAACCCCACCCTTTCAGCAGCCCTCTTGCTGCTAGGAAGCCTTTCAGACTGCCTGCCTTCCCTTGACCCAGAGCAGCCGGGTGTGGATCCCTTCCTCCACAAATGGCCAGAATCTCAGTCTCTCAGGGACTCTGCCTGTCCCAGCTCCCCTCCTCGAGAGCACCACCCTCCTCGAGAGAAATGTAGGTTTCTGCTCACAAAGCAGATCTCCAGGGCCAGGTGTTCAGCAGCCCCAGGCTTTTACCCCCTCCCAGCTCCATTTCTCTTCCTCCCACCAGTGAGCTGGGGTTGGGGAAGGGCCTGTGTCCTGCCGGATCAAGGCTTTGGTACGTTACCCTGTTTCGTGAGGTCTGCTCTGTTCGTGAGGTCTGTATGCAGTCTGTTGCAGCCTTCTTTGCTGTTGGTGTTTTAGGGTTAGTTGTATTAACTATATTTTCGCAGTATATGTGGTTTTGGGAGGAGTTCTCTGTCTCACCTCTCATGCTGCTATCTTGAATCTCTTGATCATGTGGTTTTTGTCTTTCTTTTTGTTGATGTGGTAGATGATGTTGATGGATTTTCTAATATTGTACCATCCTTTCATCCCTGGAATAAATCCTACTTGATCATGATGGATGATCTTTTTGTTGTATTTTTGAATTCGGTTTGCTAATATTTTGTTGAGTATTTTTGCATCTATGTTCATCAGGGATATTGGTCTGTAATTTTCTTTTTTTCTGCTGTCTTTGCCTGGTTTTGGTATTAGGGTGATCCTGGCCTTATCCTTGATCTTTGCCATTTTAATTATTATATGTGTTGGTGTTGTTCTACTTGGGTCCCTTGTGTTGCAAGATCTGTGTACCTCCATGGCCTGAGAGACTATCTTCTTTCCCAGATTGGGGAAGTTTTGAGCAATTTATTCCTCAAAAATACTTTATATCCCTTTTTTTCTCTTTTCTTCTCCTGGTACCCCTATTATGTGAATATTGTTCCATTTGGATTGGTCATGCAGTTCTCTCAGTATTCTTTCATTCCTAGAGATCCTTTCTTTCTCTCTGTGCCTCAGCTTCTTTGTATTCCTCTTCCCTAATTTCTATTTCATTTATCATCTCCTGCACTGTATCTAGTCTGCTTTTAATACCCTCCATTGTGTTCCTCAACAGTTGGATCTCCGTTCTAAATTCATTCCTGAGTCCTTGCATATTTTTCTGTACCTCCAGAAGCATGTTTATGATTTTTATTTTGAAATCTTTTTAGGAATATTTATTAGTTCATTCTCACTCGATCCTTTTTCTGGTGTTGAGATTTTGCTTTGAACCAGGTTCCTTTAATGTTTCATATTTGTATGTGGTGCATTTTAGCGCCCAGAAGCTCTACTCTCTGGAGCTACTCAGTCCCTGGAGCGATGTTGGGGGTCACAGGGGAGTGGTGCTGGTGCCTGGGGTTAGCAAAGAGATGGTTCCTGCTTCCCAGCTGCCAGACCAGTGGGCCGAGCATGCAGGTGTAAGCCTCTCTGTTTTGTGTTTGTAGCTGCGGTAGGCGTGTCTTCCCTCTGGCTGATGGGCAGGGGCTGCTGGTTTGCGGGGCAGGGGCTGCTGGTTTGCGAGCCAGGTGCGGGCTAGCCGGGAGGAAGGTGCAGCAAGCTGCATATCATGGTGGGGGGCCTTGGAGCTGCGTAGCCAGCCAGGGGGAAGATCATTTAAGTTCCCAACCTTCTGGGCAGAGTGATCCCGGACAGTTTTGTGTACCTGTCCTTTCTCCTGAGCAGTAAGCTCTGTGCAATCCTTTCTCCTTTAGCAGCCCTGTTGCTTTTAGGAAGTCTCTCAGACTGCCCGCCCAGATCAGCTGGATATGAATGCCTGTTTTCCACAAGCAGCTGGAATCTCAGTCTTTCCAGGTATTCCACCTGTCTTAGTTTTCAAACCGCACTAATCACCAGAGCACAATGCAATATAGGTTCGTGCTCTCAGAACAGATCTCCAGAGCTAGGTGTTCAGCACTCCCAGGCTCCCACTCTCTTACTACTCTGTTTCTCTTCCTCCCACCTGGTGAGCTGGGGTAGGGGAAGGGCTTGGGTCCCACTGGGTCATGGCTTTGGTATGTTACCCTGTTCCGTGAGGTCTTTTCTTTCCTCCAGTTTTATGCAGTCTGGCACAGCCTTCTTTCCTGTTGCTCTTTCAGGAATAGTTGTATTAATTATATTTTTGTATTATATGTGGTTTTAGGAGGAGGTCTCTTTCTCACCTCATGCTGCCATCTTTAATCCCTACATTCTTTTCATGGGTATTTTATTTGCATTAGTTTTCTGCCATTTAACAAGTTACAAATTTACTGGCCTAAAACAGCACACCTTTATGATCTCAGTTTCTGTGCATCAGGGGTGCAGGTATAGCTTACCTGGGTCCTCTGCTAGGGTCTGAGAAGGTGTAATCAGGGGATTGGCTGGGCATTGTTCTCATTGGGATTCTTAACTGGGAAAAAATTCGGCCTCAGGCCCAGTCAAGTTGCTGCCAGAAATATTTCCTGTGGCTGTATGACGGAGGACCCATCCTTCCTTATGAGTGTCACTGGGAGACGGCATTTAGGTTCTAGAGGACCACCCACGGTTCCTTGCCATATGGCTCTCTCACAACGTGGTACTTAACGTGTCAAAGCCAGCAAGAGCCTCTCACTCTAGTCTGCTAAGGCAGAGTCTTATACAACAAAATGCAATCACAAACATGACATCCTATCACCTTTGTCATATTCTATTGGTTAGAATCAGGGCACAGGTTCTCCCTGCACTCATAGGGAGGAGACTGTAAGGACCTGAGTGGGGATTACTTTAGAATGCATTTTCCACAGTATTAAAAAATATAGCAAATGCACAGAAAGTCATGAAAATAGCAAAAAGGATACTCATCTATTTAATACTTTGACATTTGCCTTGTTTGTTTCAGAGTTCCCTAAAGTAATGAAACATGTCAGTAGCATTGCAGATCCTTTTATGTTTGTCCCCTTCTTATTTTCTTCCTCTTGTCCAAGAAGTGTTCACTATCAAAAATTTGGAATTTAGCATCCCCATTCTACTAGTGTATGCATGCATGTATAGACATTTTATATAAATGGCATCATACTGTATGTAGATGTCAGCTTGGAACAGTCCCTTTTGAAACTTCTCCTTGTTGATCCATGTAGCTTTAATTTATTCATTTGCTTAGTGACATAGTATTCTATTTACTTATTCACTCTCCTGTTGATGGACATAGAGGTTACTTGTTGTTGCTAATGCAACAGTGAGTCACTAAACATTGTGCCCATGTCTCCAGGCACATGTGTGAGATTTTTTTTATTCCTGAAGTGTACACCTGCAGTAAAATTGGTTGTAAGGTAATGCATCACCAATTTTTCTAGATGTTCAATTTCTCTTCAAAATGGTTGTATCTGTTTTCTTTTTCACCAAAGGTCTTTGTCTTTTCCATATCCACCCAACACTTGTTGTCTATGTCTTTTAATTATTGCCAATTATAAGCACAGAAATTGTTGATGTTTTAATGTTCATATTCCTGATTTTCAGTGAACATATTTTTTATTTTTATTAGCCATCTGTTTTCCTCTTCCACGAGCTGTTTATTCATAATCAGAGCCTTCATGATGTTTTTCCAAGTGTGTGCCAAGGTGACTTGACCTAGGAGAGGGACTGTTCCCTACTTCTGCGTGGAATGTGGCCCTGCTCTGGCTCCTCATTGGCTTTTCCATAGTAGTCTCTGTCAGTGGTGGTAACAGTGAGGACCCCGAAGTTCTTAGACATTGACAAGGAGGACCTGGGACAAGAGAGGAAGAGCAGGGAGGACTCCATGTGGACACAGTCGTGGCAGACTAAGAACATGGAAATGACTGCAGAAACTGCTTGAAATATTGAAGAGAGACCTCTGTGATTACACAGAGGCAAGATACAAAAATCTGGGGACATTATGATTAAGAGAACATTTCCAGTGTAGCTCTTTGTCCACAGGATGGTGAGGTAGAAGCAAATTAGATTATTATACATTTCAGCCTTTTCTGGGCTGTGGCACAATATAACATCAGTTAGAGCCCTTTATAACCCTAGCAGCATATGTATATGTGAAGGGAGAAGTTAATCTCCCGGGGGTATTGCTGCCTCCCAGGGTGTCTGTCATCACAGGTCTGGTCCTAACCCACTTTCTGTTTGGAAGGGGGTTTCCACTTCTATAACTATGCTGGCCTTGGCTGGGGGTACACACTTATTTAACATTTCAGTTCCACCAAGACAAGATGGAATATTTAAATAGGATTTTGCTAAAGGTCTGGGACTGTGAGAGGAAACCAGCAAAGAGAACCTTAAGGAAATAGTGAAATTTGAAGTAGAACCTATCTCATTAATGGAGATCTCAGGAAAAATGGCTCATTATGGTCCTTTTCCTTCTTTGAGCCCCACCATTAGCATCTCCTCTCCAGGAAGACTGTTGTAGACATCTAGACTGTCCAAGTCAAGATGAAGAGAAGCTGAACCCTCTCACTTTTCAGGCCCATTTCTTTTTTCCCTGTCTGATGACCTGCTTTTTCCCCAGTTGACAGATGCACTGATGACTTCGTTCATGGGGAAGACCCTGTTCTTTCCCCTCATGGTTGTGGCCTTTCCCTTGCAGACCTCACTGGGACAGCAATGTCAGAACACATCACCATCCTCCAGTAATCAGATCCACTAAGAGGCACACACGTATAGCATAGGGAGTCATATCCACTAAGAGTCTTACAGCCTCTTAGAAATCAGATATTTACAAGATTAATTTATAATAACAAGAGGCCCTTGTCTCCAGCTGAGGAATATCGGAGTCCTCTCTCAGAGCCCTGGAGACATACTTGATATCCTGGGGATAGGTCACCTGCATCAACCCTCACCCACTAGTAGGACTATTTCTATTTTTCTCATCACTGGAGCCAACTGATAACAACCCTAATGAGATGGGCAAGTGACCTTTATGCAGCTGCCATCCTATCACCCTGAAGGCAGCAGTTCTGCTCTGGAGATTAGCAGTAGATGCAAACTGAGGGAAAGAATTTGGCTAAAACTAGAGGCTACATTTCATCGTATTGAAATTGACTATGGAGTGATTGATGGCCTTTGGTCTTCCAAATCCTTGATGGTCTAGCTTTTTCAGGAACTGTCATTGGATGACTGCAATGAATTATATGCTTTCTCTACTTTGGAAAAGAGAGGGAGCTGAAATATGACATAGCTAAACCATTTCTTCCTGGGAGTGGCCTTGTCATTGCAAATGTAACCCAGTTTCCCAGGGAAGTCCTGAGATATGTAATGCAGGGAACTATATAATGATAATGAAAATTTTAACACTGATATGTTCCAGAAACCTTAAAATATGATAAATAGTTCCCACCACCACCCCTTTTTAAAAATTAAAGTGTCATTGATATACAATCTTATGTTGGTTTCAAATACACCACACAGTGGTTCAACAGTTACCTGTCCTGTTAAATCTTCATCTCCTCTAGAACAGTTAGTATCTGTCAATGTAGTAAGATGTTACAGAATCATTGACTATATTCTCCATGCTGTACTACCGTCCCTGTGACCATCTTACATTGTGATGGTAAATTATTGTGCCCCTTATCCCATTCACCCTCCCTCTGTACCTATCACAACCCCACCCCCTTGGTAACCACTAGTCCCTTCTTAGTGTCTGTGAGTCTACTGCTGTTTTGTTCCTTCTGTTTTGCTTTGTTTTTATATTCCACAAATAAGTGAAATCATATGGCATTTGTCTTTCTCTACCCAGCTTATTTCACTGAGCATAATACCCTCTAGATCTATCCATGTTGTTGCAAATGGCAGGATTTCTTTTCTTTTTATGGCTGAATAATACTCCATTGTATATATGTACCACATCTTCTTTATCCAGTCATCTATGTATGGACACTTACCCACCATCCCCTTTTTGAAGTCATTGCTATTGTTATTCTCATCTTGCATATGATGCAACAGTAGCTCAGAAACTGGGATGTCACTCAGCAAGAAGGTGGTGGCATCAGGATTTGAATCCAGAGCCGCATGACCTACATCCCTGCACACCAGACACCTGCCTTTGGGATTTGCAGTGCTGTGAAGGTGTCTGATTTTGGCATCACCTTTGTGCACTCCTGAAAGTTCTGTTTGGTATCCTTATTTTAATTAAAATCAATTAAAATTATTTTTGATGTTAGAGCTTTTAGAGAACTGTGTGCCAGCTGTGAGAGATATGTAGACTCTGAAGATAGAATTATACCTTTGGAGGCACTCAGTAGCCCTAATTTGAGGACACTGAGACCCCAAGAGGATCAGGAGGATCTTTTCTTGCCTTTTTTCTATTTTAACAGTACAGCACACCTGACTGTCTCTTTGGGTTGTGAAATTCGCAGAGCCACATTTGTAAAATTCCCCAGGTCATGAGGAGGTGAGTGTGGGGAAACCATTCTCTTTTTCTGGTTTTTCTATCTTAGCCCCTAATTTAGGAACTCGATCTTACTCCCAGAAATATTTGGAAGGTAACTGCTTTCAACCCTTCTCTTTCACTCCACCCCCAATGAAGAGGAAAGGCCTTGACTGATTTGTAGGACATATGTGAGAAAGCCCCCTTCCCTCTCTGTTTCTCAGGCCTCCAAAGAGAGGAATTCTTCCTATGCTCCCATCTTCCATTCAGGAACCCTAGCTGGGTTGCAGTCCAGCTATGGCTTCTAAAGGAAGGTTTAGAGGCCCAATTTAATGGTCCTCTCTGATGGGAGACAGAAATTCTGCTTGCAGCTGTCTGGGTAACTGTTTTTCTGCCAGTATGGAACTGCAGGCTCTCTCATCGGTACTTGAGCCAAGATCTAAACTTATTGGGTAGGAAGTCCATTGGCCTTCTGTTCAATGGAGGTTCTCCAACCCACCCTTCCAGTAATAGAGCTGATAATTGATCCCCACTAGTCCATTTCTTAAATCTATTTCTCAACTTATTCCACACTCAGAGTGAGGGAATAGATATGATTTGTCAGCCCCTTAATCTTCAACAGTGAGAAGTGAAACCTTCATTCACTGTGAAACTCAACGAATTGTGGAGCATCTAAATTAGGGAAATTGCCAAATGACAAATTATTTGGGAAAACTGTATTATAATCTCTCAGTTTCTACAGCTAACGAAGTGTTACCAAGTAGACAGATGGTTCTCCATCCTGTATCAGAATCACCTGGGAATGTTTTAGAAAATTCTGATGCCTTGGTCCTATTCCCAGAGGTTCTGATTTAATTAATCCAGAGGTAGAGTCTGGATGTAGGTTTAGAAAATTCCAGCTGAGGAAAACTGCAGTTAAAGTTGGGAATCTCTAAAGAAGCTGCTGAAGACTTCCTATTTAATAGATCAATGTTTCCCAAAGTATAGTGCTTATAACAAGAGGTGTGTGAGTGGCCTTAGATCACACAAGGCTTGGCTTTGATCACATTGAAGCACATTGTGAAAAAAATTTTTGTTTTCTAATTTGCTATCAATCCTTCTGATTATGTTAAGGAGAAAGTCTCAGTAGGGTGATAGTAGGCCCTTATCACCTATTTTTTCTTTTTTTTTAAACAAAAAGAGAGTAGATATCAGACAGTTGTATAAGGCAAGAATTATTGATGATCTTTGGTCTTCTTAAAAAAATGGTTTCTATTTGTGGCAGGTGGTACTGGTTTTTCATTTATAGTATTGATATAAAGTTTTCTTTAAAAAATCAGTGGTTTTTCCATTTTGGCTGCACGTTGGAATCTTCTGAGGGACTTTAAAAAATACTGCTGTCTGGATTTCATCTTGAGGGTTGGTATTTTCTAAACCTTTCCAAGGGCGTGAAACCTTTGTTTTAAAGTACAACAGTACAGTGCTTCTCACACTTTAATGTGTGTATGAATCACTTGGGGATCTTGTTAAAGTCCAGATTCTTGTTCAGCAGGGTAGGGTGGGGCCTGTGAGATTCTTTATTTCTTGCAAGCTCCCTTATGATGCCAATGAGATGCTGCTGATTGGTAGACCATGATTTGGGGAGCAAGGCCCCAATGGAACTTGTTTCTGTAAGAAATCCTATTTTAGTTTCATAAAGTAAATAATGCGGTCCAATTCCTTTTTAAAGAGGGGGGAAATATGTATCTTTGTACATAAAATTTTCTTAAATAATAAAGAAAGTTCCTTTCTTGCTCAAATCAAAGTCCTGGCCAAATGGTTTCAGCACCTTGGACAGAAGCACAGTCAATTGTTCTGGAGGGCCAGCACTTAAGCTGGAGAAGGACCAGTAGCTGACATCTGTGTCTAAGAGGATTTGCAAAACAGTGACATTGGAATTGCTGTTGAGGGTTGTGCAGGAAAGTTTAAAAAAAGTAAATGCCTTTTTGCCTTACCTGCTAGTAGAGTCTAAATGATTTCATCTGCAGTCTTCTGGGGCTGACACTCTGCCAGATTTCATCAGACACATGAATTGGGTCATGAAGTAGAACCATATATTATGACCTGAAGATTTCTGAGTCCTCATTACTGGAACTAGAAAATAGATTTAGCCTAAATATCAACCTTATATGATGAAAAGGCTAATGGGAACAAGCTTCTAATTCAGGAGAGAGTGTGTGGGATGTCAAGGAAAAACATGTCAGGGTGGCCTGATGCAGTGGCTCTTGGAACCAGATAGGACTGGGCTCAAATACCAAGTCATAAATTACTCACTGTGACCTCAAGTAAGCTTAATTTAATCCCCATGGGACTTAAGTTTTCTCACCTGAAAAAATGGAGGTAACAACACTCCTTTTCACGAGTTGTTATGATGATTAAGTGAAGTAAGAAGGTCACATCAATTTTATACTTAAAACTCTTCAGTGGCCTCCCACCGAGTTCCTCACCAGGGCCCACAGGGCCCACATGATATTTTTTCTGCCTGCCTCTCCCTGCCTTGTTCCATACCATGCTTTCCCTCTCTGCATCACCGTGCTTCAGCAGTACTAGTCTTCTGTTCATTCCAGGAGCACTCAAGGTCATTCCCACTTCAAGGCCTTTGTGCTTTCTCTTTCCTTTGCCTGGATTTCTCTTGTATGGCTGTCTTTTTAAAATTTGGGTTCCAGTTTATATTGTCACATGCTTAAAAAGACGTTCTCTGACTGACTGAATTAATGTTCTTTCTACCCGACCCCAGTCACTTACTATTATTTGTTCCCTAGCACTTATTACTACCTGAAATTATCTTATTTGCTTTCTTGTGTATTGTCTCTCCCACTAGAATATAAGCGCCACAAGGACAGGGGCTCTATCTGATTTGTACATGGATGAATGAATCACTATGCTTAGAATAGATCTTGTTGCATAGGATATTTCAACATGTATTAGTCAAATACACGAATGAGCATCGGAGTGCCGGGGATACAGTGGTTGTTAAATGAGTGCCCACTCTCTTGACCCTCTTCATTTCCACTGTTAAACATGTTCGAGTTGGCAGTCTGGTCGTTACTAGGATTAATTAAAGAAATTTCTAACCATAAAGGTTTGGAAAGCAAATTTGTGATGGTCTATACTATATGTTTCTGGGAATGTGCTAGAAAATCATTGGAAAGAGGATCTACCAACATGTAGGGTTGTCTGACCTTAGGCAAGGGGAGCTCTTGGGACTTAAATTTCTTTTTTTGATATTTGAGTAAAATAATCTGTGAGATCCTCTCCAGCATTCAATGATAGTAAAATCAGATTGTAACCTTTGCTGGTTATTCTGCAATTGCTTCCTGTCTCACTTAAAGTTCTGTGCCTTGGGGTCTGGCCGCTGTGGACTACATCACCTATGCTTTTTCTGGCTGACTTCTTTTTGAGCTCGCCCATGGAGGCATCAGCATGATGTTAGAGGGAAGCAAGAGAGAGAGGCTGGGTACCCTGCTCTTCCTCTCTGGCATCATGTCTGTGCTTTCTAGTGGGCTCTCCAAAGCACAGCCTACATTGAGCTGCAGTAACACTGTTTCCTCTTGTCACTCCTTCAGGCCTAGGGAGGTGAGGCTTCTTGTTATTTCTAGTTCCTAGATGCTTTGAGAGCTTTTGTTGGTTCCCTTAATCTTGCTCAGACCATTTTTAACAGTCTCTTGTTTAAAAGCTTTTCATTGAAACCATTTGAGTGAGATTTGCTTTAAGACTCTGTCTGATATACAATCCATTTGGAAATATATCCAGAGAAGCAGATTCTAAGAATTCACAGAAAACTGCTTGTGGAGTTAAGAGACATCACTATGAAGAGTCTTTCTCTGGGTTTGATCTGGATCCCTCACACTGCAGTTTAATTCTTAACTTGCTAAGTGTTCTGTCTCCAGTGGAGAGAAATACTGTGTTACTGCCATTCACTAGGTAGCAGAACTCCACAGACATGGTAACGCCTCATGCGATTGTGAGTTGGTGAGAAGCCATCATTCTTCCCTCTGGCCCTGTTGTACAACTTTTTAACCAGAAAACTTTTCTTTTTCTTTTTCTGGCATGACAATGACACATTCTCCCAATAAACCCAGGAAATTTACAGTGTCTTTTTATCTCAGTAGACACAAACCTCTTATCCCCCTTGTTGTGTCTGGCAAGTGCGTGGATTAATCACACACCCTCTACAGAGGCTGAGCTACCACATTTAGCTGAGTGCACTAATAAAAGGATTATTATTTAACAGTTCAACCTTCATCAACTCACCTTTTTACCACCTCCCTGAGTTGGTGAACAAAATTAATGAGGATGCTGTGGCCATGGCCTAACAGCTTGTGTTTGCAAATTCTCAGCAACCTCCTCAGCAAATTCTTTGCTTTGCTGTACTTCCCTCTCAACTTGTAAGTTACCTTCATTCTCCAGATTGATGCAAAGATAGATTATGACAAGAGTTTGTGGGTGGCTGTCAGAATTGATGGTGGCTTGTGTGGGAAATGCATAGCTAGTTTGAGAGCTGTGGCTAGAATTTGAGATATAGTCAATTAAAAATTATTGTACCTCACAGGAAAGGTCAAACCAAGTATTTTAATTATGATTCTGTTATAATGTATCCCATGGTTGGATGACCTGGGCTTGAAGAGTAGGAAAACTATGCAATATACTCAACTCTAAAATGGCCACAAAAATAATGTGATCTTTTGGGGGAAATGAATCAGAATCTTGCAGAGAAGGTAATGTGGTAGAATGGAAAGGATGCAGTGTTTGATGACCTGGGTTCTACTCTGGACAAAACCATTAATCTCATTGGCCCAGCATCCTTACCTGTAAAATGAAGTACAATAGGAGGCTCTTTTTAGTTCTGCTATTAATAATCACCCCACAAGGTATGTATTGGTACTATGATTAGCTCTGTTTTATGAAGGAGAGGAACTTGAGACTCAGAGAGACTGAGAACATTTCTAAAGGGCACACAACTAGGAAGTGGCAGAGTCTGCAAAGTTATAACTTGCCCTGATGTAAAACCTTGGTTTCCTGACTGTAAGAGCTTCTACTTATTTTGAGACAGCTGGAAAAAATTAACTTTTGTTTAATTTTCTACCTGAAGACAGTCTTTGCAATATCTTTAGAGACTTGCTCAAGGCCATACATCTAGTAAATGGTGGAGCTGGGACAGAAACCCAGGACTGTCTGATTTTAAAGTCAAGCTTTCACAAGATATGGAAACAACCTGTGTCCACTGATGGGTTAATGGAAAAAGATGTGGTACACACACACACACACACACACACACACACACACACACACACGAATGCTATTTAGCCATAAAAAAGAATGAAATCCTACCATTTGCAACAACATGGGTGGACCTTGAGGTCCATGCTAAGTGAAATGAGTTATGCTAAGTGAAATGAGCCAAAGAGTGATAAATACTGCATGATTTCACTTATAAGTGGAATTTAAAAAACAAAACAGAAAATCAAGCTCATTGATACAGAGAACAGATTGGTGGTTGCCGAAGGTGAGGGGTGAAGGGGTGGGAAAAATGGGTGAAGGTAATCAAAAGGTATACACTTCTAGTTATAAATAAGTCATGGGGGGAAAAGCCCAAGCTCTTAGTGATTAGGTTAGAGTTCCACTTAGGATTATAGCCATCACTGTCTCAAAGACATAGAGGATGGAGTCAGAAGAGAATTCAGATTTATACCCAGTAAGCTACCTAATTAAGCATCAGTTAAATTATATTAGGAAATCACTAATATAGGAAGCAGAGCTCAGTGGTCTTAAATTCTGAGATGTCTGGCTAACCAAGAGGCAGGTGGGACTCAGGTCTCAGTCTGGCACCAGCACAAAGTTATAAGTAAGATGCTGGTTTAAAAATTCTTAATCAGAGTTCTGCAAATGCTTGAACATATATGCATATACTGGACACCAAGTGTGCACCATATTAGAATTTATTATAATACAAACAAGTCAAAACACAATATATTGTCTAATTAAGAAAATATGAACATTCACTCTTTTTCTATGGTAACATTCTATTCCATAGAATGGAATAGCCAACATTAGTCTTTTAATCACTTCAGTTAGGACCCCCATGTTGGGCCAGCAGTCACCAACTGTGCAAAGTGATCTTTTCCAATTGCAGTGTTTGCAAAGTGGAAGTTCATGCCTTCTCATGGTCTGTCATTTATGGTTTGTCTGTCATCCTCCTCATTTCCTTCCCCAGGAGACAGTTCAGTCCTTGAGTTGTTCAGTAAAAAGACACAGCGTGTACATGTGTAGCATCATGGCATGTCCAACCAAGGACGCAAATCACACAAGAGAGATACTAGTTAACAGTCTTTGAAAGAGGCATCACAAAACCTGATATAAGGCAATTGCTTAAGTGCCATCAACAGCAGCTGTTTACATGACAGGCTTCAAATTCAAGGCTTTATTTCCAAAACTGGCCTGAAAGAAAAGGTTTACAAGTTTTTTTTTAAAAACCTGTTCATTATTGTCCACAATTATTACTATAAATAATAATAAATTAGAAGTCCATAGATTATCTGAAATAAATTTTAGGACATATGTGTCAACCTAACCCCATGGGCGCTTGTATGCATTTTAGCCAGAAGGCAACAAACAACACATTGGTGTGCCTTCGGGAATCAAACCTCTTTTAAGTATTATTTATCAAAATATAAAATGTAATTGGAAGGAAAAAAAGATCACAATACTACTTGGTACAGCCTCTATTGTTAAGAGAAGTAATACATGAGTGTAGGAGGAAAACATTCCGAAAGCACACCCAGTTTTTACTTTTTAAACACCAACAATTAATTTTTACACACAGTCAAAAACGTGAAGCAGGGAGCATGAGATCCACATACATAGTTTCCATCTTACATACATTCTCAAAGAGGAATTGCTTAATCTTTATAGATATTGCACTGTGATTCATTCACATGTAGCTCAGACTAGCATTTTTCAGAGCTATGTGTTTAAAAATAAATAAATAAATATATATATATTCAATATAGGTAGCCTTTGGTGAATGTTCATTCATAAGGGGGTGTGGTGGAATTGCATCATACACACACTCAATGAACAGGAATTCGACTACATGTGCTTGGGCAAAACAGAAACAAAGAGAAATGCAGTTTAAGGGAAGTGCGGGGACTGCCCACCATTCCACTCAGTGTGCATATGCCCTGGGGAGAGTGTGACGTGGGAGGTGCAAATCTGCTGATAGCCTCAGTCAGACAACTTCTGTGAACCCCTTGTTCTGCGTGCATCTTGATGCACCAAGGTGATCCTAATGTTCTCCGAGACATCAGAGACACACAACAGGGAGGGTTGCCACACAAGCCAACCCTGTCTTGTCCTCAACCGAAGAAACAGCAACGTGTTCCATTGCTAGAGAAGAATTTAGCTGAGTTTTTACAGGGATGGAATGTAATATGGTCTCCCACATGGCTTCTTCCTGAGGACTTTGCGGAAAAAAAACTGCTAGAGTTTTTTTCTCTTGCAGAGACTTTAGAATCTAATCTTTGGGTGGGATGAGACTCCACTGCAGTCGTTCGAAAAGCGTAGGGATTGGGATGATCAGGACTAATATGACCTAGAATTATACTGAGTTAGTACTGAGGGCATTGCCTGAAATTTGGGGCTTGTGTTACACTGGGGCCTTTTCTAGTGCCCTTATTTTTTGAAAATTCCCTTAGGGTAGACATGTCTTCCAATTTAGGAATAAAAATGCAGTAAAAATCCAGCTGGAGGAACCAAGTGTTTCAGGTGGACTTTCTGCTTTTTTGGGGGGGTCACCAAAAATATCATGCACTTCTGAAATCATTTTGGGAGATTTCTTCTAGAACAATGATAATTTCAAATACTGGTAATCTGGGAGAGAAATTTAAAATACGGCTAAATACTGAGGAACTCCAGAGTGGATTTCCCTTTCAAAACTTATCACTGGTACATAGCAGCTTAATATAATCAAGTGTGTTTGTGTGTGCGCACACATGAACCGTAATTCCCAGGGAAGCCCCTATCAATTACATCCTAGAACTGTTCTTGCCTTGGAAAATAACTGATTTTTATCATTTTGCAAAGGATCCGAGTGAAGTAGCTTCACCAAAAGCTGGTACTGCCCTTTTGAGCCATGTGCATGAAAGGGCAGACATGCAGACAACATGGGTACCGTTCCATGTCGACTGCGTCTGCATTTGTGGTTGAATGACAATGCCAGGTGGATTGTGGGCAGAGCTGAGAATGCTTCCCTTCACACCTGGAGAGCTACAGTTCCTGACCCTTGAAAATTAAATCCAGCTTGGAAGTCACTTCAGAATAAAACAATTTGGTGAGGGCTTCAGCAAGCAAGGAGGCAGGGCTGGCAACTCTACATGTGAAAGGCTTCTCCAGGAAGCCTGAGTGGCACAGAA
Organism: Smutsia gigantea; assembly: GCA_032199065.1. Classification (NCBI taxonomy): domain Eukaryota; kingdom Metazoa; phylum Chordata; class Mammalia; order Pholidota; family Manidae; genus Smutsia; species Smutsia gigantea. The sequence goes on from JAVSCE010019477.1 coordinate 44,127, forward strand.
ACAAGAAGCTATTTCAAGAAAAGGGAGTGTACACAGCTCACATGGGGATGGATCAAAACAACAGCAAGAGTGGGCTTATTTTTTTGTTTTTCTGGGCTCAAGAAATCCTCCTTTCCTGCCATGTACCAGGCAGGGCCTGTTTTGGAGGAGATAGATAAAATCTATACATAATGGCGAGTAGAAAGACTGCATCTTAGACCCCAGGTCTGAAGGTCATAGTTACGTTGGCTTGGAGCCTTTCTGAAGAAGCTCTGGCCAGAGTTTGGATGGGACTCAACATTCCCGTGTCCCACAGTGTCATTCTGTAGCTAGGGGTGCCAGGGTCACTTCAAGACCATAACCCTCTGTAGACAAAGGGCACCTTGGAAAAATCCCGAATTGGTCAGCATTGCTAGCTGCTGGCAACAGCACAGAGAGGTGATGGATGACCTCAGCTCAGAAGAAGAGCGTGGCCAGCTATGTGCTACTGTGGCTTGGTGTGTCACATAAATGAGTGGTTCCCAGTAACTGTGGATGGTGCCAGGGCTAAGTCATAGACTGTTTACTCTGTGCCCTCACCACAAGATGATGGCACAATCTCCAATGGCACCTTCAAACTGGCAGGAACTTTTGCTGTCAACATGACTTTGTGAACAGAAATGCATAAATGAAAAGAAGATTCATGTTTTTATTTCTTCTCTTCCATCTTTTCTCATCTACCAGTCTGAGAGTTGCTCAGTCCATGGAGACAGGAAATCAGGTTAGCACTCTTAAGGAGAGCTGTTCAGCCATAGGATGGGCCACCTCCTATCTGGAAATGGATTTGACAGAGGCACTAGGTGCCAAGCCTATGGGGTCATGGGGATACTTTTATAGGTTTTCCATTTTTGTCATACTGGTATACCAGCATCTTGATACAGTGTGAGTTGGCCGGTGAGATCCAGGGGCTACTTGTTATGGAAAAGTTATGGTTGGTGTAGAACTGAACGGGTTGCTTCTGGCACTTGAAGAAGGCCTTGAGTGTGGCAGCTGCCATGGTGCGGAACCGCTTGCTGATGAAGCAGTAGAGGAAGAAGTTGATGGCTGTGTTCAGAAGGGCCAGCATGTTGGCAACGTCGGACATGATGTGCACCAGCCAGCGGTTTTGGATGGGTGCCCCATAGAGGTGGTAGAGAATCATGATGATGCGGGGGGCCCACAGTGTGGCAAAGATGGAGGTAATGGTGAACAAAATGGCAGTGGTTTTCCCTGTGGAGTAGCCACGGAGACGGAAATTGCTCTTCCTCCTGAGCTTGTACACAATGATTGAGTTTAGGATGAAGAAGATGGAGCAGGGCACCAAGTACACAGTGAAGCAATGAATCCAGATAAGGACGTGATGCATGGAGGTGCTGATGTAGTCTTCAGTCCAGATATTGGGCCACCAGTAGTAGGGGATGCTGGTCAGGAAGCAGGTGATGTACACACTGACAATGACTTTCCGGGTGCGGGCTGGGTAGGAGACCGTGTGGTATTTGAGCGGGTGGCAGACAGCGATATACCGGTCAATGGTTAATGGAACAGTAATCCAAATGGAGGTGTGGATGGAAGAGAATTCCAGCACTTCTATGATCTTGTTGGGTACCTGAGGCATCTGCATATTCAAGATGAAATCTTCCAACAGAAAGTCCACGAACACAATGAAAAAGAGAACCAAGATGTCAGCAGCAGCAAGGGCCAAGAGATAGTTATAGGAGGACTTCTGCCTTCTAGCCACCAGCTGGGAGAGGATGATCACTGTCAGGATATTGGCTGGGGAGAGAAGAGATTGGGTTTATCTCTGAAGCACGATGACTATTGGCTGGCTACAGAGGGGCCCCAGGTGGGTGTTCATTGGGCCCTCCCGTGGAGTCAGAGGGACTGGGCAAATGCTTTGGAGGGACAATCTCTGCACTACAAATCACACCTCTTACAAACATCTGGATAGCATTTTGACAGAGTTTTATGCTCATTGTAGTTTACTTGTTCCTCACACAACCATTAGAAGTGGTGCTGCCAACTACACTCATTTCGGAAATGAAACTGGGACTCATAGAGAGCTTAAGGAAGGGGCTCAGAGTCAAAGTTAGCAGGTCATGGTGATAGGAACCAAACCTGCGCTCCCTAATCCCAAATCCCATGCTCGTTCTTTTGTTGGAGTACATGGAGAACGTGGGACAGGGATGGCTTTTCCTGCTTCACATGTTCAGGGAGGATACTGGGCTACATGACCGCTTCAGAACCTTTTAGAATTCGAATTTTAGGAACTTTCCTTTTCAAGTGGGTTTAGAATTGAAGAAGCGGAGAAGATCATGACCTTCAGATTAATTTAAAAATAAATAATACTTATTGTTAGAGTAGGCGATCTACACACATGTTATATAATTAAAAATAATAGCAGAGAAAAGTAAATTTCCCTTCTGCTCTTGTTTTCTACCCACCCAAGAACCTCTCCTTCAGGAAAATCATAGTTAGTAAATATCCATACTTACATATGTCTATATAGTAGGCATGTATATAGTCTTTGCAAAAATAGTAGCACCATATTATTTTCCTCGGGGTCAAATTTGTTTTGAAAATACATCCACATAATTTCTGATCAGTTTAAAAAACAAATGTCTCTCTGAATAAGACACATCTGGAGAGTCATTAGGACTCATTCTGAAATGATATCCAATGGATAATATCTAGAACTCATTCTACACATTTAACATCATTAATTCCCACAGCCAACATAATTAATCCCATTTTGCAAACAAGGGTTTCAGAGAAGTTGTGTCTAACTCTTCCTTTATACTGAAATTGCCGTTGTATCTAATGAGTTTTTCACTCAACATTATGTTTTGAGACCCATTTTTGTTGATACATATAGCTCTAGTTCACTCATTTTAACAACTATGTAATATTCCACCATCTAAACTCACTGTAATTTGTTGATTCATGTCTGTGCATATATAGAGACATATTTGTACACACAGATATGTCTATATGTGTACACACCTTTTATATAAACATACACATATACACAGATATATATGTCTATATGTGTAATACACACATATATAACAATGTACATTTAAATTGGTTCCCGGATTTTGCTGTACAAAGTACCATTGTTAATCCCTTATTAACTACTCGTGAGAAGTTGTTATTTGTGAATTTCTCTTGGGTAGTAAATATGTAGAAGTGTATTTATTATGTTTCAGAGTATGTGCAACTTCGTCTTTACTGGATACTGCTGAATTGCTCTGTAAAGTGGCTTTACTAATTTACACTCCCAACAGCAGAGCATGAGAGTCCATGCTCCATTTTCTCTTGGTACTGGTATTGTCAGTTTTCTTTTTTAAGTTTGTGCTGTCCCTGTTTTTATTCAGAAAATTTTAGAATAACAGTTTGAAGTGGTGGTGAATGTAAGGTACTGATTATATTCATTAGCGAGGATTCAAACCCAGGACAAACACCCAGGCTCTAAACCACTCTGCAGTATTGGTAATTCCAAGTGGGGGTGTGGTCACCACACAGACATGTTACACTATACGTAGTAGAGAAAAATAATGAGTAAATTCTACTTCAAGTCACTACTTGAAAGGCCCATTAAAGCAAAGTTCTTTGTGTTTGTAAACCTGAAATTTCTGAAGTTTATTCATGCATTCAGCAGGGTTTTCATGCACCTACTATGAGCTGTGCCCTAGGAGGAGATGTTGAATAAAATAGACATGGACCATCTTGCCTTCATGGAGCTTAGAAGCTCCTAGGCAAGAAAAGCACCAGCTGAAGAACCACAGAAGAAATTGTGTAACTGGAAGCTAGTTGTATTTGTGGTATAGCGGTATTTGTGATCAGGAAGCGTTTTGTGGAGGAAGTAATGTTCAAGCTGAAATTTGAAGAATGAGTAGGAAATGAATAGGCAAAAAGGCTAGGAGTATAAAGTGTTTCAAACAAAGGAAACAGCACATGCAAAGACTCCATTGTGGGGAAAGTATGAAAAGTTAGGTTTAGTAAGGCAAAGAACACTTAGATTGATTTCTATTTGTTTTGTAAACATTTTTGCATTTGTAATTTTCTCTTATTAAAACAGCCTTGCTGTGTTCCATTGGCAAGGGTTCCAAAGTGTTTTATTCATTTAGAAATATTTTCAAAAAGTATTTTAGAGAAAGACTCCCAGGAAGATGGCGGCGTGAGCAGGGCGGTGGAAATCTCCTCCCAAAACCAAATATATTTATGAAAATACAGCAGATACAACTATTCCTAAAAGAGAGACCAGAAGATACAGGATGACACCAGCCTGCAGCTACACCTGAGAGGACTCGGCACCCCATGAGGTGGAGTCACAAAGGGCCCAGCGTAGCGGCGTAAAGTGGAGCAGAAGCGTCACCTACAGGATCCTCACAGAAACTACACCTGGCAGGCGTTTGGGTTTTTTTTTTTCTATTTTCCCTTTCTTCTTTTTTTCTTTCTCTGACCACTTCTATCGCCATGAAAAGACAGAGAAATATGGTACAAACAAAACTTACCCAGAAAACCCCAGACCAGACTACCCCAGAGAGGGAGTCTGAAGAGACGGACATGCACAATCTTCCTGAAAAAGAATTCAAAATAAAAGTCATAACCATACTGATGCATCTACAGAGAAATATGCAAGAGCTGAGGGAGGAAGTGAGGGAAGTGAGGAAAGACAATGCAGAGATAAGACAAGCGATTGACGGGCTTAGCAGCAGACTGGACGAGATGCAAGAGTCTGTTAATGGAACAGAAATCAGAGAACAGGAATACAGAGAAGCTGAGGCAGAGAGAGATAAAAGGATCTCTAGGAATGAAAGAATTTTAAGAGAACTGTGTGACCAATCCAAACGGAACAATATTCGCATTATAGGAATACCAGAGGAAAACGAGAGAAAAAAGGATGGAAAATGTCTTTGAAGAAATAATTGCTGAAAACTTCCCCAAGCTGGGGAAGGAAATAGTCTCTCAGACCATGGAAGCCCACAGATCTCCCAAAACAAGGGACCCAAGGAAGACAACACCAAGACACATAACAATTAAAATGGTGAAGATCAAAGATAAAGACAAAGTATTAAAGGCAGCTAGAGAGAGAAGAAATATCACCTACAAAGGAAAATTCATCAGAATATCATCAGACTTCTTAACAGAACCTTACAGGCCAGAAGAGAATGGCATGATATATTTAACATAATGAAACAGAAGGGCCTCGAACCAAGAATATTGTATCCAGCACGATTATCGTTTAAATTTGAGGGAGGGATTAAACAATTTTCAGACAAGCGAAAACTGAGGCAATTTGCCTCCCATAAACCACCTCTTCAGGATATCTTAAAGGGACTGCTCTAGATGGAAGCACTCCTAAGGCTAAAAAGAAGCCACCAGAGAAAATAAAATCATAGCAAAGAAAGCAGATCATCCAAAAACTAAGTAAAGGTAAAGAATAAAACATCTAGTATATAAAGAATGGAGGAGAAAGAATGAGAAGGGAGAGAAATAAAGAGTCATCAGACTGTGTTTACAATAACTTAACAAGAAAGTTAGACTGTTAGATAGTAGAGAAGCTACCCTTGAACCTTTGGTAACCACGAATCTAAAGCCAGCAATGGCAATAAGTACATATCTATCGATAATCACCGTAAATATAAATGGACTGAATGCACCAATCAAAAGACACAGAGTTACTGAATGGATAAAAAAGCAAGACCTATCTTTATGCTGCTTGCAGGAGACTCACCTCAAACCCAAAGATATACACAGACTAAAGGTGAAGGGCTGGAAAAAGATATTTCATGCAAACAACAAGGAGAAAAAAGCAGGTGTTGCAGTACTTGTATCAGACAAAATTGACTTCAAAACGAAGAAAGTAGCAAGAGATAAAGAAGGACATTACATAATGATAAAGAGGGCAGTCCAAAAGAGGATATAACCATTATAAATACATATGCAACCAACACAGGAGCGCCGGCATATGTGAAACAAATACTAACAGAATTAAAGGAGGAAATAGAAAGCAATGCAGTCATTTTAGGAGACTTCAACACACCACTCACTCCAAAGGACAGATCAACCAGACAGAAAATAAGTAAAGACACAGAGGCACTGAGCAACACACTAGAACAGATGGACCTAACGACATCTACAGAACTCTACACCCAAAAATAACAGGATACACATTCTTCTCAAGTGCACATGGAACATTTTCCAGAATAGACCACATACTAGGCCACAAAAAGAACCTCAGTAAATTCAAAAAGATTGAAATTCTACCAACCAACTTCTCAGATCAGAAACGTATAAAACTAGAAATAAATTTTAGAAAGAAACCAAAAAGGCTCACAAATACCTGGAGACTTAACAACATTCTCCTAATTAATCAATGGGTTAACAACCAAATCAAAACAGAAATCAAAGAATATATGAAGACTAATGACAACAACAACACAAAGCCACAACTTCCATGGGATGCAGCAAAGGCACTTCTAAGAGGAAAGTGTATTGTAATCCAGGCCTATTTAAAGAAGGAAGAACATTCCCAAATGAATAGTCTAAAGACACAATTACTGAAATTGGAAGAAGAAGAACAAATGAGGCCCAAAGTCACCAGAAGGAGAGACATAATAACGATCAGACAAGAAATAAATAAAATTGAGAAGAATAAAACAATAGAAAAAAATCAATGAAATCAAGAGCTGGTTCTTTGAAAAAATAAACAAAATAGATAAACCCCTAGCCAGACTCATTAAGAGAAAAAGAGAATCTACACACATAAACACAATCAGAAATGAGAAAGGAAAAATCACGACGGACCCCACAGAAATACAAAGAATCATAAGAGAATATTATGAGAATCTATATGCTAACAAGCTGGAAAACATAGAAGAAATGGACAACTTCTTAGAAAAATACAACCTTCCAAGACTGACCAAGCAAGAAACAGAAAAACTAAACAGACCAATCACCAGCGACGAAATCGAATTGGTAATCAAAAAACTACCCAAGAACAAAACCCCTGGGCCTGATGGATTCACCTCTGAATTCTACCAGACATATAGAGAAGAAATAACACCGATTCTCCTTAAAGTTTTCCAAAAAATAGAAGAGGAGGGAATACTTCCAAACTCATTCTATGAAGCCAGCATCACTCTAATACCAAAACCGGCAAAGACCTCACCAAAAAGAAAATTACAGACCAATATCCCTGATGAACGTAGATGCAAAAATACTCAACAAAATATTAGCAAACCGAATTCAAAAATACATCAAGAGGATCATACACCATGATCAAGTGGGATTCATCCCAGGGATGCAAGGATGGTACAACATTCGAAAATCCATCAACATCACCCACCACATCAATAAAAAGAAGAACAAAAACCACATGATCATCTCCATAGATGCTGAAAAAGCATTTGACAAAATTCAGCATCCATTCATGATTAAAACTCTCAACAAAATGGGTATAGAGGGCAAGTACCTTAAGATCATAAAGGCCATATATGACAAGCCCCCAGCTAACATCATACTTAACAGCGAGAAGCTGAAAGCTTTTCATCTAAGATCGGGAACAAGACAGGAATGCCCACTCTCTCCACTGTTATTCAACATAGTACTGGAGGTCCTAGCCATGGCAATCAGACAAAACAAAGAAACATAAGGCATCCATATTGGTAAAGAAGAAGTCAAATTGTCACTATTTGCAGATGACATAATATTGTACATAAAAAACCCTAAAGACTCCACTCCAAAACTACTAGAACTAATATCTGAATTCAACAAAGTTGCAGGATACAAAACTAATACACAGAAATCTGTTGCTTTCCTATACACTAATGATGAACTAACAGAAAGAGAAATCAGAAAAACAATTCCATTCACAACTGCATCAAAAAGAATAAACTACCTAGGAATAAACCTAACAAAGGAAGTGAAAGACCTGTACTCTGAAAACTACAAGACACTCCTACGAGAAATTAAAGAGGACACTAACAAATGGAAACGCATCCCATGCTCTTGGCTAGGAAGAATAAATATTGTCAAAATGGCTATACTACCTAAAGCAATATACAGATTCAATGCAATCCCTATCAAACTACCAACAGCTTTCTTTAATGAACTGGAACAAATAATTCTAAAATTCATATGGCACCACAAAAGACCCCGACTAGCCAAAGCAATCCTGAGAAGGAGGAATAAAATGGGGAAATACACTCCCTGACTTCAAGCTCTACTACAAAGCCACAGTAATCAAGACAATTTGGTATTGGCACAAAAACAGACCCACAGACCAGTGGAATAGAATCGAAAATCCAAACATCAACCCAAACATTATACAGTCAATTAATATTTGATAAGGGAGCCTTGGATATACATTGGGGAGATGACGGCCTCTTCAGCAGCTGGTGTTGGAAAAACTGGACAGCTACATGTAAGAGAATGAAACTGGACTACTGTCTAACCCCATACACAAAGGTAAACTCAAGGTGGATCAAAGACCTGAATGTAAGTCATGAAACCATAAAACTCTTAGAAAAAAACATAGGCAAAAATCTCTTGGACATAAACATGAGCAACTTCTTCATGAACATATCTCCCGGGCAAGGGAAACAAAAGCAAAAATGAACAAGTGGGACTATATCAAGCTGAAAAGCTTCTGTACAGCAAAGGACACCATCAGTAGAACAAAAAGACATCCTACAGTATGGGAGAATATATTCATAAATGACGTATCCGATAAGGGGTTGACATCCAAAATATATAAAGAACTCACGCACCTTAACAAACAAAAAGCAAATAATCCAATTAAGAAATGGGCAGAGGACATGAATAGACACTTCTGCAAAGAAGAAATTCAGATGGCCAACAGGCACATGAAAAGATGCTCCACATCGCTAATCATCAGAGAAATGCAGATTAAAACCACAATGAGATACCACCTCACACCAGTGAGGATGGCCAACATCCAAAACACAAACAACAACAAATGTTGGCGAGGATGTGGAGAAAAGGGAACCCTCCTACACTGCTGGTGGGAATGCACATTAGTTCAACCATTGTGGAAAGCAGTATGGAGGTTCCTCAAAAAACTCAAAATAGAAATACCATTTGACCCAGGAATTCCACTCCTAGGAATTTACCCTAAGAATGCAGCAGCCCAGTTTGAAAAAGACAGATGCACCCCTATGTTTATCGCAGCACTATTTACAATAGCCAAGAAATGGAAGCAACCTAAGTGTCCATCAGTAGATGAATGGATAAAGAAGATGTGGTATATATACACAATGGAATATTATTCAGCCATAAGAAGAAAACAAATCCTACCGTTTGCAACAACGTGGATGGAGCTGTTAGAGAGTATTATGCTCAGTGAAATAAGCCAAGCCGAAAAAGGCAAGTACCAAATGATCTCACTCATATGTGGAGTATAAGAGCTAAGAAAGAAACTGAAGGAACCAAACCATAGCAGACCTACAGAACCCAAGAACGGACTAATAGTTACCAAAGGGAAAGGGACTGGGGAGGATGGGTGGGAAGGGAGGGACAAGGGGGAAAAAGGAGCATTATGATTAGCAGGTGTAATGTTAGGGGGCCACTGGGAGGGCTGTACAACCCAGAGAAGACAAGTAGTGACTCTATAGCATCTCACTACGCTGATGGACAGTGACTGTAATGGGTTTGGTGGGGGGGACCTGATGAAGGGGGTAGTGTAATCACCATAATATTGCTCATTTAATTGTAGATTAATGATATCAAAATAAACTTAAAAAAATGGATCAAAGACCTGAATGTAAGTCATGAAACCATAAAAGTCTTAGAAAAAAACAAGCAAAAATCTCTTGGACATCAACATAAGCAACTTCTTCATGAACATATCTCCCCGGGCAAGGGAAACAAAAGCAAAAATGAACAAGTGGGACTATATCAAGCTGAAAAGCTTCTGTACAGCAAAGGACACCATCAGTAGAACAAAAAGACATCCTACAGTATGGGAGAATATATTCATAAATGATGTATCCAAATAAGGGGTTGATATCCAAAATATATAAAGAACTCACACACCTCAACAAAGGAAAAGCAAATTATCCAATTAAGAAATGGGCAGAGGGCATGCATACATACTTCTCCAAAGAAGAAATTCATATGGCCAACAGGCACATGAAAAGATGCTCCACATCACTAATCATCAGAGAAATGCAGATTAAAACCACAATGAGATATCACCTCACACCAGTGAGGATGGCCAACATCCCAAAGACAAACAACAACAAATGTTGGTGAGGATGTGGAGAAAAGGGAACCCTCCTACACTGCTGGTGGGAATGCAAATTAGTTTAACCATTGTGGAAAGCAGTGTAGAGGTTTCTCAAAAAACTCAAAATAGAAATACCATTTGACCCAGGAATCCCACTCCTAGGAATTTACCCTAAGAATGCAGCGGCCCAGTTTGAAAAAGACAGATGCACCCCTATGTTTATCACAGCACTATTTACAATAGCCAAGAAATGGAAGCAACCTAAGTGTCCATCAGTAGATGACTGGATAAAGAAGATGTGGTACATATACACAATGGAATATTATTCAGCCATAAGAAGAAAACAAATCCTACCATTTGCAACAACATGGATGGAGCTAGAGGGTGTTATGCTTAGTGAAATAAGCCAAGCGGAAAAAGAGAAATATCAAATGATCTCACTCATATGTGGAGTATAAGAACAAAGAAAAAAAACTGAAGGAACAAAACAGCAGCAAACTTACAGAACCCAAGAACGGACTAATAGTTTCCAAAGGGAAAGGAACTGAGGAGGATGGGTGTGAAGGGAGGGACAAGGGAGAAAAAGGGGCAGTACGATTAGGAGACGTAATGTTGGGCGGGGCGCTGGGAGGGCTGTACAACTCAGAGCTAAGACAAGTAGTGACTCTATAGCATCTCACTGTGCTGATGGACAGTGTCTGTAATGGGGTTGGTGGGGGGGACCTGATGAAGGGGGTAGTTTAATAACCATAATATTGCACATGTAATTGTAGATTAATGATACCAAAATAAATTATAAAAAATAAATACATAAATAGAACTCTGAAAGCTCAAAAAAAATTATTTTAGCATCTACCTTCTGTGTGCATGGGCTCATGGTAGATACAAATTGGTATTGCAGACATTGTGAGTTATTACTCAGGGTGTAGAAAAACACTGAATTGGCCAAGTATTAAAGAGAGAAATGAGAACAGAGCCAGTGGTACAAGAACTCTGAGGGAACAGATATGGAATGAAGGGGAAAGGCTTTGGAGGAGGGTGTGGGTCAAAAGTCTACCTTGATCTGATAATACACGGTCAGAGCTTCATGGGATTCAAGCTGTGAAGTCAGGTCTGATGCTCTCCTATCAAGCCAAGAGCATCAGAGCTCAGAGATTAAGAGTGTGGAGTCTGGGGCTGGGCTGCTTGGGATTTAGCCCTGGCTCTACCACTTACTGACTCTGGATTTGGGCAAATTAATTCAATCTCTCTATATTTCAGTTTCCTTCTTTATAAAATGGGGTTAATAAGAATTCTGCCTCATAGGGTTGTTCTGAGGATTAAGATAATTTTAATAAAGTGATTAGAACAGTGCCTGGCATGTACTAAGTTGTCAGTGAATGTTAGCTATTGATTGAGAGTCTGTTCATTCAATAAATGTTAATTGAGCATTTACTGTGTTCCAGGCACTATAATGAGGTACTGGAGATGCAGGGTTTAACACACAAAATGGACATGTTCCTCTTGTCATGGGGCTTACAGTTTAAGTGGAGAAGAGAGACAATAAATAAATACAAGAATGTACAAGAAAACCTCAGATAGTGATAGTAGGCAGAATAAAACCAAGGGATGAGGCAAACTGATGTTTTTTAATATTGGAAAATGATATTTGAATTCAGTTAAGAATGAGGAGAAGGGATCTACCATGAAAAAAATCTGTGGAAAAAGAATTATAGGCAGTGGGAATAGCAAGTACAAAGGCCCTGTGGTGGGAATAAGGTTGGTATTCATAGAGCAGAAAGAAGGTGTCTTAGCAGTCATATTATCATCCCATTTTACAGATGAGGAAACAGGCTTGGATTATTAGGTAAAAAAAATAAGTGAAGGAGCCACAGGGTGACTCTAGTTCTGTCTGACTTTAAGACATTTCATGTTCTGTTTTGTTTATTTTCAGGCATAGGAAAGGGTTCTCAACTGTAGGAAAGTGGTTCCTGTTCTCTAGGTTGCCCCTGACTTAGAAAGTGCTGTCACTTCTCTTTCATGTTCCTGTTCCACCCCTTAACCTAAAAGCAGGAATGTATAAATGATGGGGTCTCCACAGAAGAAAATATACATATTCTGCAGAGTGACTCCATCTCTGTGTCTACTCCTCAGTTGTGTGGTGTTTGAAGTTGGTGCTAAAAGTTTTCCATATCCAAACTCATTAAAAATATTTCAGCCCCTTCTAATTAATGCTTTAAGTCAGGCAAGTCATCAACGCCAAGTGAAATTGCTAGGTATTCATATTTGACATTTCCTTAAGTTTCTAGTAATTGCCTCTCTTGAGAAACTAACCCGCAGACATTGAGTTTCCCATTTCTTTTGTACAGGTGGATTCTCCCCCAGGGCAACATCAAGAACACTTAGGAGATCCTTGGGATGAGAGAGATGTGTGAGCCACAGAGGCCCAGAGGAGAATGGAACGATGCCTGTGTATTGATTTTCTGAAAAAGAAACAAGAATGTAGTTTTCAACTCTTAAGGTTTGACTATAATTTTGCTATAATTCCCTACATCAAAAAATCCTTTCATTTCCATGGTGGCACATTTTTTTTCCCCAGTGAAAAGGAGTGGTGTTGACAGGGTATGTGTATTTTTATAATGGGTGGAAAAACAAAGAAACCCAAATCATTGCTGCCTGAGATAATGTTTCTCAGCTTTCCTCTTAGACAAACTGGCCCAAGACTCTGTTGTTGTGAAACTCAACCAACCCCATTCAATCAAGCCCCAATGAACTTCATGATCAAAATGTCAGTGCTTCTAAAAAGCAAATCCTTTTCTGTCAATGGTGCCATTGGACAGGTTTAAGCTCCTGGGTAATATAAAGCCCATGTTTTGTGATTGCAAAGCTTCTTGGTTATTTTCTAGGGGAATTCATTTCCTGTACTTTGCAGTTTACTGTGCTCAAACTTGAGAGGATTTGGGGAGTGGTTGAAAGAGCAATACAGGTTGGGCTGTCAGACCCACCACTAAATAGTGTACTGGCACAGAGGGAAAGGGTCAAGGTCTTCCACAGGTATTTTCTGCATCTGTGAGGACTACGAGTTCCCTGCAGGTTCCTTGGGAGAGGCATTTGGAACACCGCACGGATTGGAAGTTCTGAGTTTATATCTTAGTTTTGCTACATTTCCTTTTTCCCCCTTTTTTTGAAAAAAAAATTTTTCTAATTACAGAAGTAAAACATTGTATCAGTATATAATATTGTAAAAAATTAAACACTGTATCAGTGTATAATGTTATTATTAGCTCACTTTTATTGAGCATTTACTTCTAAGCATCTTAAACACAATACTCACTTAAATGTCACAACCACCCTGTTAGGCTGGAACTTTGAGAGCATGAGGGCTCAGAGAGGTTGAGTAACTTGTTTGAGGTAACGCAGCAACAAGTAGTGAGCCAGGACATTCAACCAGGCTTTCTCTCTCCTGAGGTTATATAGACACTATTAAGTGGAAACTTCTACATTAGACACTGGAAAGTGGAAATCAGCCCAAATCCCATTTTCCAGAGATACTACAGTATCTCATTTCATAGATGGCCCTATGAAGCACACCTCCTTGTATTCATGCCTTTGTGTGGTCTCCTCCATGAATAAGAGCTGGTCCTGTGATTTGGCCAGTAGATGATGGCAGATATGACACTGCATAGCTAGGTCATAAGTGGGTCTTTTGAATACTTGCCATTGGGATGCTCCGTCTTGGAACCCAGCTGGGAGAAGTCCAAGCCACATGGAGAGGCCATGTGCGGGGACTCTGGTTGAAAGCCTCACCTGAGTTTGGAGCCAACATCTGACATCAGTGGCCAGCCACGTGAGTGAGTGAGTAGGTGACATCCAGCTTAATGGAACCCCCAAGCGACTGCAGTCCCAGATGTCCGCTGCCTGCAACTGCATGGGAGTCACCAAGCAAGGACCACCCACCTGAGCCCCGTCAGTGCAGGAGCCACGATAAATAATCATAAATTGTTGTTTTATTCCTCTAAGTATAGGGTGGTTTGCTAGGCTGCACCAGACAATCAGAATAGGGGCTTGCTTGTGGATTTGGTGTTTATATCTCCAGGATGTTTATATGCCCGTAATTGTAAATATAATTAGTAATAATGACTATCACCACAAAATGAGATCATACAGTAATACTGTTGTGCACGTTGATTTTTTTCAATTAAAAATGAGTCATGGATTTTTTTTCCCTCCATGTCAATAATATTCATGAAATATTCACCTACGGCTGGACATACTTATTTTATCTTTTGGCCACTACAGAGCTTCATTACACATCTTTGTACATATCTGCAGAATAAATTCCCCAATGTGAAGATGTTGGTTAAGAGAGTAACACACTTACCCCCCCCCAACCTTTCTTTCCTAAAAGTAGCTAAGAGAATTGCCAAGAAGGAAAAGAGCCCAGGTTGGAGCTACAAAAGGATTTGTGTTAGACACCAAGAACTTTTTTATTGCAATGGCAGTTAGGTGACAAGAGCAGCCCACTGACACTGCAGTTCCTGTCCGTGCAGGTCTTCAGAGCTGCTTATCTGGGCCGATTAATTCCTGGGTTTACCTTCTACAAATCCTCTTTTTCTCTGCATCCTAAACTATGTTTTCATGAATTTCCAAGAAGAGAGACATTCACCCTTTCCAACCACCATCCCCTGCAACTTAAATCCATCCCTCCTCCTTAAAGTCTTCTATCTTTTGCACTAGAAGAGTCAGCCCTCCTGTCCTAGAGATGCAAAAGGACTCCTGACATTGTGAGCAGTGCCAGTGGTGATATTTTCACTGTTCCTGGAAGATGCCCCAAGGACAGATTTGTAGGAGAAGTAATTGCTGAGCCTGCCAGCCTTGTCCTTGTGCAGATGGGCTGGGGAGCGGGGACTGAGCTGTGGGGTGGGGCAGTGCCCCTTGCAGTTTGTCCTCCTCCTCGCTGTTACCTGTTCCACTCTGCGCCTTGGAAGGAAGGGGAAATAAATAGTTGATGCTGACAGCACTTGGTATTCAGTCTTTCTGGTCTCTGTGGAAGGGGATAGGAGGGCTCTAGGAGGTCTGCCCTGAGGGCTCCCAGGAGAGGAGCAGGAAAGGATTTCCTGAGGGCAGCCAGCTCACCATGTGGTTTCAACCTCAGGCACTGCCTACTGGTCCCGGGGCATCCCTGTTTCCTGTTGTTCCACTTGCCCAGTGCAGACTATCTTTCCTGCGGTTGGTTATTAGGGGCACAGAACTGACTGGGTCAGTGAGGTGGAGGTCAGACAGTGGGTCCCCAGCTCACAGGAAAGGCAGTCCCTGGGGGATGGTTTCTAGTTCCCAGAAGGGCTCTTAAGGGCCATTTAGTCTTTTTGCTCTTTGCAGGCTGACCTCCCCCACCAAAAATCCAAGTACATGAGAACATGTCCTAGCTGGAAGAGGTTGTGATGTGTGGTGCTTAATTTCTCTAATTCTCAGTTCCTACATCTGTGAAATGGACATCATAGTAAATAGTACCCTTAGAAGTTGTCATAAGGGTACATGAAATAACATGTGTCAACTGCTTAGCATCCTTCCTGGAATATAGTGTCCATTCAGTAAAAGTTAGCCATTGTTACTTTTTACACCTGGCCAGTTTAGTTCAGCAGATAACTACAGAACTAGAGCACAGACCATGTGTTAGAAGCAGAGATGAGTAAGAAAGACTCTGAGGTTTCAAGGGATCCCAGAGAAGATTCTAGTTTCCCTGTATGGATCATCCAGGCACTAATTAGCAACCCCTATCACCCTATCAGGAAATTCTTCATTGTCTCTAACCTAATCCCTCTAGCTGCAGCTATATTCTACCCCTTACCCCACTTTGTTTCTCTGCTTGGTGGAGAAAAATGTTGGCCATTATCTATGGCCTTTAAGAGCCATGAGTATACAACTCAGTTGCCTCTTGCATTCTCTGAAATAGCCTCTGTTCCTTTAAATTTTAGTTATTTCAATAGCTCTTCAGTGTTCTTTGTAGCTTTGCTATCAGTTTCTTCACTATTATTTTTCTTGTGAAGACCCCTATTTGTCACTACATTTAGCAATTGAGTAGATTCTTTTTAAAGCTAGGGTCAATATGTCCTCCTTTGTTTGAATCTCCCTTTCTAGGGTCTCATGCAAAGGGTGAGAGTACAGCCTGAGTCAGGGATCGCAGAAATGGTTCATCTTCAATTGACTGGGAGTGGCTGTCAGTCACCATGTGGAAAAGAATTCTAAAGCCAGGCATGGGCTTACTCAACACTGCATGCATGATGGATTGGTAATGTCTGCCACAATGGAAGAAATGCTGTGGATTTGCCATGAGAGTCTTGGGCCCCAGAGGTATGGGGCAGCCTTCCTGGCTTTTCCCAGAACTTAATGCAGTGGTTTCCATTGTAGGCCAGAACTAGTTGAGACCTAGCAAGGCTGCCCCCTGCAGATGAGTAGTCCGCAAGAGCTGTGATGGCTGCCATCCAGGGCCATCTGAGGCAGGGCAGTGGGGAAAAGTGAGTCAGCATCCAGGCTGGTCATCACATTCATCCAGGCCAATCAGTTGGCCTTCCCTTGACTGCCAAATTGGTTCTGGATTTTTGACCAGGGGCAGTTTCTTTGGGTAACCATGACAACTACTAGGTCTCAACCAGGAAACCACATGCAGGTTGGCCAACAGACACAAACCAAACCACACTTCTCAGTGCCAAAGTTCATTTTATGAGTGCCATGCACTAAGCATCCACGATGTGCTGGTGGCTTTGTATAGATAACATGATTTTTATGCGATTTGCTGATGAACATTTTTACTTTAAAAGTTGTATGTTTGGTTTAAATGGTATTAGAGGAATGTTATTTTTCCATTTAGGGTGGTGATAAAAGCCTGCCTATAAAATATGTTCAGGTTATTTAAAAAATGAGTTGCTTTAAAGAAAACTATAAGGGGAAAACTGTAAGTGCCAGGAGAAGGCAAGCTTTGGGCTTCATTTTCAAGTGAGGGAACTGATATTCAGAGAGAATGCCACCTTCCGAGGATGGCACAGCTGTGAAGCTGAAGAAGCATTTTGAAAGCCTTGAGTGCTGCCATCCTGGGTCAAGTTCTTACCAAGCGATGGAGGCAGCTGTGTTTTCTCAGTTCTGGGGGTTTGCCACACAGATGGATGGGGGCAGGGCTTGAGTTGGCTTTCCCACAAACACAGAGTGGAAGAGTTACCAGAAAGGACTGATTCCTTAAAATAAGAAGCATGGATTTTGGAGTTGGGACGAGCTGGGTGAGCACCCCAAGTCTGCACATTTCTAGCTGGCACTCTTGGGCAAGTAAACACGAGGAGCTTCACATTCCTCGTCAGCAAAGTGGGGTAACAGAAGGATGTCTGGTTCAGAGGGATGTTGTGAGGCTTAGGGGGAATCAGATACACAAAGCTCTTAGCGCAGAGCCTGGCACAGGGGAGCATGTGACAAGTGGCCACAGTTATGATGTAAGTGTGATAACCAGACCTGGGAAGGTGATAAACTGAACCAGGCAAAGACCCAGTGTGGAGGAAGAAGCACTGGCAGATCTAGGCAGGGGCTGCTTCTCATTTCTTGAGAATGGGAGAATTGGCTTTAGAAAAGATCTCTGACTCATTTCTCATACTTGGTCAATGAACACCAACTTCACACTGTTGTACAATATAGAGGAAAGCTGTTAGGAGAGATCCTAAGAGTTCTCATCACCAGGAAAATGTTTTTTTCTTTTTTTGTCTTTCTCTTTTTATTGTATCTGTATGAGATGATGGATGCTAACCAAACTTATGGTGGTAATCATTTCACAATGTGTACATCAAACCATGATGCTGTACATTTTAAATTTATACAGTGATGTACATCAATTATATTTCAATAAAACTGGAAAAAAAGAGGAAGTGTCCTTAGGCTTCCCAGTTTTGTTAGGAGATGCCTTAGCGTAAGACTGGGTTCTGACATAGACCCCTGTGTGCCCCTGGACAAGCCATTTTCATTCTCAGGGCTCAGTTTCCAGATCTGCAAAGCTGGCCAGTTAATAATGAGACAATGATAATAATGACAGTAGCATAGCTCACGCCTAGTGAAGGTGAGTGGAATCTAACAGGCACATAAGACAAGGAAGGGCTCTCCAGGAGAGTGAACAGTGTATGCAAAGGCAAAGAAGCACGAAAGAGGATGAGCCCACACCCATGTCTCTAGGCAGCTAACAGTTATCAAGCACTTACTGTGTGTCAGGCCCTGAACACATTTCTCCTTATTTATGAAGCATATTTCATATCTATAATATTGAATATTGTCCAACATTATAATATCTAACATTAAATATCCTGTGTTTAATACTTACTAATAAAGTGGGTACTGTTTTCATCCCCTTATTTCAAATGAGAATGACTGTGGCTGTCGAGGGTTAAGAAGTTGGCTGAGGAAAAGAGACTGGATTAAAGATGGCGGCGTGAGAGGTGAGACAGAGGCTTCCTCCTAAAACTGCATATAATATGAAAATATAACTGATACAACTACTCCAGAAAGAGCAACAGGAAAGAGGACTGTGCCAAAATGCATACACCTGGAGACAAGAGCAGCCCTCACAGAACAGGGTAACGTACCAAAGCTGTGGCTCAGCAGGACCCAAGCCCATGCCCCACCCCAGCTCACCAGCGGGAGGAAGAGAAACGGAGCAGGGTGGAAGTGGAGACCTGGGACTGCTGAATACCTAACTATAGAGATGTGCTCTGGGAGCACAAACCTACATTTCATGGTGCTTGCATGATACTCTCGTAATTAGGGGGTTGGAAAGCTAAGAGGCAGAATTCCTGGAGAGACTGAGATTCCAGGCCACTTGTGGAAAGCAGGGATCCATATCCGGCTGCTCTGGGACAAAAGTCTGAGAGACTTCCTAACAAAGAAGCCCTTAGCAAGAGGGCTGCTAAAGGGGCAAGGATTGCACGGAGCTTACTGCTCAGGAGAAAGGACAGAAGACAAAATTGTCCGGGTGCACTCTGCCCAGCAGGCTGGGAGCTTTCATGATCTTCAGGTGCTCCAGCTCCCTGGCTGCCTACACAGCTCCAAGAACCCCCTCCGGGATATGCAGCCTACTGCGCCTTTCTCCCGGCCAGCCCCACCTGGCTCGCAAACCAGCAAACCCTACCCTGGTGTTAGACCAGTGGAGGGAAGATCTGTCTGCAGCAACTACAAACATAAAGCACAGAGGCTTATACCTGTGTGCTCAGCCCACTGGTTCAGGCAGTGGAGACAGGCATAATAGCCAGGAAGAAGAAAACAGCTCTTTCCTCCTCCCAGGCACCAATACCACTCCCCAGCAACCCCCAACATTGCTTCAGGGGCTGAGCAGCTCCAGAGAGTAGAGCTTCTGGGCACTAGAGAGCGCCATACACAAATATGAAATGCCAAAGGAACCTGGTTCAGAGTAAAATTATTAATACAACTCCTGAGAAAGATTTAAATGATATCAACCTCACGACTCTCCCTGAAAGGGAGTTCAAAATAAAAATCATTAACATGATCATGGAGGTATGGAAAGATATTCAAGAACTCAGGAATGAATTCTGATTGGAGATCCAATCGTTGAAGAGCACAATGGAGGGTATTAAAAGCAGATTGGATATGGTGGAGGAGATGATAAATGAAATAGAAACTAGAGAAGAGGAATACAAAGAAGCTGAGGCACAGAGAGAAAAAAGGATCTCTAAGAATGAAATAATATTGAGAGAACTGTGTGACCAATCCAAACGGAACAATATTCACATTATAGTGGTACCAGAAGAAGAAGAAGAGAGAAAAAGGGATAGAAAGTGTCTTTGAGGAGGTAATTGCTGAAAACTTCCCCAATCTAGGGAAGGAGATAGTCTCACAAGCCATGGAGGTGCACAGATCTCCCAGCACAAGGGACCCAAGGAAGACAACAACAAGACATATAGTAATTAAAATGGCAAAGATCAAGGATAAGACAGACTATTAAAAGCAGTCAGAGAGAGAAATAAGGTTACATACAAAGGAAAGCCCATCAGGCTATCATCAGATTTCTCAACAGAAACCTTACAGGCCAGAAGGGAGTGGCATGATGTATTTAATGCAATGAAGCAGAAGGGCCTTGAACCAAGATTACTTTATCTGGCAAGATTATCATTTAAATTTGAAGGAGGGATTAAATAATTCCCAGATAAGCAAAAGCTGAGAGAATTTACCTCCCACAAACCCTCTCTACAGTGCATTTTGGATGGACTGCTATAGATGGAGTGTTCCTAAGGTTTAATAGCTGTTACCAGAGGTAATAAAACCACAGTAAAGAAAGTAGAACAGTTAATTACTAAGCAAATGCAAAATTAAATTAACTATCCCCAAAGTCAATCAAGGGATAGACAAAGAGTACAGAATATAATACCTAGTATATAAAGAATGGAGGAGGAAGAAAAAGGAGGAGAAAAAAAAACCTTTAGATTGTGTTTGTAATAGCATATTAAGTGAGTTAAGTTAGACTCTTAGATAGTAAGGAAGTTAACCTTGAACCTTTGGTAACCACGAATCTAAAGCCTGCAATGGCAATAAGTACATACCTATTGATAATCACCCTAAATGTAAATGGACTGAATGTACCAATCAAAAGACATAGTCACTGAATGGATAAAAACACAAGACCCATCTATATGCTGCCTACAAGAGACTCACTTTAAACCCAAAGACATACACAGACTAAAAGTAAAGGAATGGAAAAAGACATTTCATGCAACTAATAGAGAGAAAAAAGCAGGAGTTGCAGTACTTGTATCAGACAAAATAGACTTCAAAACAAAGAAAGTCACAAGAGACAAAGAAGGACATTACATAATGATAAAAGGGTCAATCCAGCAAGAAGATATAACCATTATAAATATCTATGCACGCAACACAGGAGCACCTACATATGTGAAACAAATACTAACAGAATTAAAGGGGGAAATAGAATGCAATGTATTCATTCTAGGAGACTTCAACACTGCACTCACTCCAAAGGACAGATCAACCAGACAGAAAATAAGTAAGGAGACAGGCACCGAACAACACAATAGAATAGAACAGATGGACCTAACAGACATCTACAGAACTCTAGACTCAAAAGCAGCAGCATACACATTCTTCTCAAGTGCACATGGAACATTT
The DNA here is from genome assembly GCA_032199065.1 of Smutsia gigantea. Lineage (NCBI taxonomy): Eukaryota > Metazoa > Chordata > Mammalia > Pholidota > Manidae > Smutsia > Smutsia gigantea. Next base: position 65,518 of record JAVSCE010019477.1, read on the forward strand.
TCAAGAACAGATCATACACTAGGCCACAGAAAGAGCCTCGGTAAATTCAAAAACATTGAAATTGTACCAACCAGTTTCTCAGACCACAAAGGTATGAAACTAGAAATAAATTATGCAAAGAAAATGAAAAAGCCCACAAACACATGGAGGCTTCACAACATGCTCCTAAATAATCAATGGATCAATGACCAAATAAAAACAGAGATCAAGCAATATATGGAGACAAATGACAACAATAATTCAACACCGCAAAATCTGTGGGACATGTGAAGGCCGTGCTAAGAGGAAAGTATATTGCAATACAGGCCTACTTCAGGAAAGAAGAATAATCCCTTACGAGCAGTCTAAACTCACAATTAACGAAACTAGAAAAAGAAGAACAAATGAGACCCAAAGTCAGTAGAAGGGGGGACATAATAAAGACTGGAGCAGAAATAAATAAAATCGAGAAGAATAAAACAATAGAAAGGATCAGTGAAAGCAAGAGCTGGTTCTTCGAGAAAATAAACAAAATAGATAAACCCCTAGCCAGACTTATCAAGAATAAAAGAAAGTCTACTCAAATAAATAGAATCAGAAATGAGAAAGGAAAAATCACTACAGACACCACAGAAATACAAAGAACTATTAGAGAATACTATGAAAATTATTTGCTAACAAACTGGATAACCTAGAAGAAATGGACAACTTTCTAGAAAAATACAACCTTCCAGGCTGACCCAGAAAGAAACAGAAAATCTGAACAGACCAATTACCAGCAACAAAATTGAACGGGTAATCAAAAACCTACCTAAGAACAAAATACCTGGATCAGATGGCTTCACCGCTGAATTTTATCAAACATTTAGTGAAGAACTAATACCCATCCTCCTTAAAGTCTTCCAAGGAGTAGAAGAAGAGGGAATACTTCCACACTCATTCTATGAGGCCAGCATCATTCTAATACCAAAACCAGGCAAAGATACCACAAAAAAGAAAATTACAGACCAATATCCCTGATGAACGTAGATGCAAAAATACTCAACAAAATATTAGCAAGCCGAATTCAAAAATACATCAAAAGGATCATCCATCATGATCAAGTAGGATTTATTCCAGGGATGCAAGGATGGTACATTCAAAAATCCATCAACATCATCCAACACATCAACCAAAAGAAAGACAAAAACCACATGATCATCTCCATAGATGCTGAAAAAGCATTTGACAAAATTCAACATCCATTCATGATAAAAACTTTCATCAAAATGGGTATAGAGGGCAAGTATCTCTCCATAATAAAGGCCATATATGACAAACCCACAGCCAACATTATACTTAACAGCAAGAAGCTGAAAGCTTTTCCTTTAAGATCGGGAACACGGCAAGGATGCTCACTCTCCCCACTTTTATTCAACATAGTTCTGGAGGTCCTAGCCACGGCAGTCAGACAACACAGAAATAAGAGGCATCCAGATTGGTAAAGAAGAAGTCAAACTGTCCCTGTTTGCAGATGACATGATATTGTACATAAAAAACCCTAAAGAATCCACTCCAAAACGACTAGATCTAATATCTGAATTCAGCAAAGTTGCAGGATACAAAATTAATACACAGAAATCTTTGGTATTCCTATACACTAACAATGAACTAGCAGAGAGAGAGAAATCAGGAAAACAATTCCATTCACAGTTGCATCAAAAAGAATAAAATACCTAGGAATAAACCTAATCAACGAAGTGAAAGACCTATACTCTGAAAACTACAAGACACTCATGAGAGACATTAAGGAAGATACCAATAAATAGAAACACATCCCGTGCTCATGGATAGGAAGAATTAATATTGTCAAAATGGCCATCCTGCCTAAAGCAATCTACAGTTTCAATGCAATTCCTATCAAAATACCAGCAGCATTCTTCAGCGAACTAGAGAAAATCGTTCTAAAATTCATATGGAACCACAAAAGAACCGGAATAGCCAAAGCAATCCTGAGAAGGAAGAATAAAGCTGGGGGGATTATGCTCCCCCACTTCAATCTCTACTACAAAGCCACAGTAATCAAGACAATTTCGTACTGGCACAAGAACAGACCCATAGACCAATGGAACAGACTATAGAGCCCTGATATAAACCCAAGCATATATTGTCAATTAATTTATGATAAAGGAGCCATGTACATACAATGGGGAAATGACAGCCTCTTCAACAGCTGGTGTTGGCAAAACTGGACAGCTACATGCAAGAGAATGAAACTGGATTATTGTTTAACTCCATACACAAAAGCAAACTTGAAATGGATCAAAGACCTGCATGTAAGTCATGAAACCATAAAACTCTTAGAAGACAACATAGGCAAAAATCTCCTGAATATAAGCATGAGCAACTTCTTCCTGAACGCATCTCCTCGAGCAAGGGAAACAAAAGCGAAAATTAACACATGGGACTATATCAAACTAAAAAGCTTCTGTATGGCAAAGGACACCATCAACAGAACAGAAAGGCATCCTACAGTGTGGGAGAAAATATTTGTAAATGACATATCTGACAAGGGGTTAACATCCAAAATATATAAAGAACTCACGCGTCAACACCCAAGAAACAAATAACCCGATTAAAAAATGGGCAGAGGATATGAAGAGACAGTTCTCCAAAGAGGAAATTCAGATGGCCAACAGACATATGAAAAGATGCTCCACATCACTAATCATCAGGGAAATGCAAATTAAAACCACAATGAGATACCACCTCACACCAGTAAGGATGGCCAGCATCCAAAAGACTAAGAACTACAAATGCTGGCGAGGATGCAGAGAAAGGGGAACCCTCCTACACTGCTGTTGGGAATGTAAGCTAGTTCAACCATTGTGGAAAGCAATATGGAGGTTCCTCAAAAAACTACAAATACAAATACCATTTGACCCGGGAATCCCACTCCTTGGAATTTACCCAAAGAATACAACTTCTCAGATTCAAAAAGACATATGCATCCCTATGTTTATCGCAGCACTATTTACAATAGCCAAGAAATGGAAGCAACCTAAGTGTCCATCAGTAGATGAATGTATAAAGAAGAGGTGGTACATATATGCAATGGAATACTATTCAGTGATAAGAAAGAAACAAATCCTACCATTTGCAACAACATGGATGGAGCTGGAGGATATGCTCAGTGAAATAAGCCAGGCGGAGGAAGACAAGTGCCAAGTGATTTCCCTCATTTGTGGAGTATAAACGAAGCAAAACTGAAGGAACAAAATAGCAGCAGACTCAAGAGACTCCAAGAAAGAACTAGTGGTTACCAAAGGGGAGGGGTGTGGGAGGGCGGTGGGGAGGGAGAAGGGGATTGTGGGGTATTATGTTTAGTACACATGGTGTAGGGGATCACGGGGAAAACAGTGTAGCACAGAAAATGCAAACACTGAATCTGTGGCATCTTACTAAACTGAAGGACAGTGACTGCATTGGGGTATGGGTGGGGACTTGATAATATGGGTAAATGTAGTCACCACATTTTTTTTTCACATGACTCCTTCATAAGAGTGTATATCAATAATACCTTAATAAAAAATTAAATAATAATAATAAAAAAAAGAAGTTGGCTGAGGTTAGATATAAAGGTATCAAATGCCTTGTCCAGTTCTTCCACTCACAGATGCCTGTTCCAAGAGAGCTGAGCACATTTAGTAATAACTGGTACATTTATTAATAATGGTTCCCTTTATTATGTACTTACTATGTGTGGCTCACTTGTTAGAGGTTTTACTTGCATTAATGTAATCCTCACATGACATTGGGAGAGAGATACAGTTAATAAATATTCCCATTATGGAGATGAGAACACTGAGGCTCAGTGGGCTGAGAGACTGGCCTGGTCAGACATTCAGTGTGTGCTGGACTCAGGAGTCAATAACGATTTTTGAGACTCTAGAGCCATCTGACACATCTGCTTATCCAGATGCTTCCATATGAGCTTCAGAGAACTGCCCATTCTGTAGAAATGGTCAGTGTGCTCTTCCCCTCCCTCCCTCTCCTTTTCTCCTTCCCTCCTCCCCTCCCTCCCATTCTTTCATCTTTTTTTTTCTTTTAAATAGTGCATATCAGCTGATACGTATGAAGCCTGTAGGAAGTTGAGGGAAGAAGTCACTTCAGAGGAGTTGTAGGGCCTTCGAGAACACTCAGTCCTCCCAGCCCCAGGGAATAAGTGGGAGATAAAGAGACGGAGAGTTCATGTCTATCTCTGAGGATCCGATTGCTTCCTTGAAGTCCAGGATACTCGACCAGGACCCTCTCCATTGCTCCTTCCAATATCAAATGATGTTCCCCACTGGCTAATTCTCCCTCATGTGCATCCCAGGAGGTCAGTTTCCGCCCACCCTGCCCATCCCCTGACTTCCAGCTGGCGGCTGCCTTGTGCACAGGATGCGCATTTGTTTTTGCTGTCTTGTGGGCCCAGGGTGATGGTCACTGGGTGCCAGGGGACCAACAGGAAGTCGGAGGCTTCCGGGCTCTTCATTTGGAGTTCACTGGGGTGTCAGAGGCTAATTGTGGCTCTGCTTGGGTTGTCGCTGTTTGATTAAACATCTTGCGCTAAGCACCATCCATCTGCCTCCCAATGGCTGCCAGGGGTAGGTATTTTTAGCTGCGGGCAAATAGCTTATCAATTGTGCATACAAAACTCAGCCAACACAAAGCCCTCATTTTCTGTTGCTTGTCTTCTTCCATGCAGACAAGGACAAAGGAAGAACTAAACAAGGCTGGCACTCATTCATTCAACAAACATCTACTGAGTTGCCCACCATGCACCATGCCAGGCATGGGGATGCAGTGATATGCAAACACACAAGGGGATGGAGTCTACATGGAGCTTGCAATCTATTTTGACTGAGTAGGGCTCTGTTCTGCTACCTACAGCTCTGTGGCCCTGGGTAAGTCACATGTTCCTCTGAACCTTCCTTCATTCAAAAAGCATGTGCTGTGTGCCACCCACAGTGCTGAGGCTGCTGGTGAAGAGAGGCAGGTCTCTCCCTGCTAGCAGGGGAGGCAGAGAGGGAAAGACCAAGTAGCAGGTGTGACGGGGGTGGGGGCTTAGGCATTTTCTCGGGCCCATGGAGATAAAGTAGCATGAGGTCCAATATCAGGGCCAGGAGTGGCCACACGGGCATAAAGGGGGAGACAGGCACTCTAGGGTCCAGGAAGAGCACGAGCAGAGGAGGCAGGACTGTGGGCAGCTCAGTTAGGAACTAGCAACATATAGATAAACGAATAATTCTTCAGCCAGTGTCCCAAGCTGTCTTTCTGGCCTTAAGGCTTCTCTTCCCAGGGGCTCATTCCTGGGAGCAGCTAGTGGTCTTGCAGCTAAGGCCACATGTGAACCGCAGCAGTCAGCTGCCAATTTCACAGCTTCCAGCTGCTTTCTACTGTTAGATCTTCATCAAGTGTCTCCAGCTTAAAAGAAGGAAAAGCAGTAATGTGATACCAGGAAAAAACAAACATTCACTAGTATATGCAAAGGTTCTAGAGCATGTTCTTATGATTAATCCCAGAAAGACAGGTGGCAAAGAGAACAGCTTCTGGAGCCAGGCTGCCAGGGTTCAAACCCGTCTGGCACTTTCTAGATATGGGAAATTTACTTAACTTCTCTGGGCCTCAGTTTCCTTATCTATGAAAAGGATGATGATATGGTACCTATCACAGGCTTTCGTGAGCATTATATAAATTAATATAGGGGAAATACCTTGAGTAGTACTTGGTACCTTGCATGCTTTACACGTTTTACCATCATTACTTTTAGATGGGTTAGAAATCCAGAAGGGCAGGAAGTGCCTCTGCTTTGCTTATGATAATAATAATTGTTATTATATTGCCAAGATTTTAGGCAGTTTCTGGCATATAGTAGGTGCTCAATAAATATCTGTTGAATGAATGAATGAATAACTATGAATATGGATCAACACAGAATCACAGACATGCAGAAGGGCCAGAAGATTACTAAGCGTTTACGGTGGAAAATCAGTCAAGTGATGTGATCAAGGGACCATTAATTTAGTGTTGGAAATTAATTTAGTGTTCAGTGTGTGAGAGAGAGCTTTCTGAGACTATCAGCTTCCCCAGAAGAGGTTTTGTGCCAGAACCTTCTACATGAATTCAATTCAGTTCAACATAAATTTAATGATGCCCAACCACATGCCAAACCTAGATCAGGCTCTCGGGAGTAGTATGAGACCCATTCCTGCGGTTCATGGTGCTCAGAACATGCCAGCGCATCATGAGGAGTCATCTCAGACTTGCTGTTCCCTTCCCTGGTTCTGTGCCAGGGTCTGCAGACTCAGATGGCACCAGGAGCTAGGCAGGTATCATCAGCGTGTCAGGTGGGCATGTGGGGGCCTTTGGTGAACTAGACAGCTCATGCCCTCTTTTAAAAGGGCAGCCACTACTTAGTAGAACCTGGTGGTTTCCCATGAGGGAATGACAGCCAGCTATGCCTAGTTCTTCCAGTGTTTCAAGAAAGGCTGGCAAGCAACACACACACATATGTACGTGTGCATTACACACACACACACACACACACACACACACACACACACATGGTGCAGTCTGTGGGTTGCTGGTTCTGAGACCTCTGCTCTGTAGCCAAACCCTAGCGTCTTTGTATGGCCAACCAGATACCTCCCACACCATCAGCTTCCTTCTGCAACCCCTGCAAATGCATCCTGCTCTTCACTTTACAAGCTGTTGCCTGAATGCACAGTGCTCTCTTACCATTCTAGCACTGCATGTGCCATTTCTTCTGCCTGGGATGCCTTCTCTACGTACATCCATTTGCCAGGCAGACTTTTTATTTTTAAAGCTTTCCTGATCTTGATTTCTGAGTTAAGCACCTCATTGGCTAGGGTATTTAACACATTTTTGTAACGGTTTCCTTCAAAAATCTTTATCATCCATTTGCTTCTAGCCCCTGGAAGGCAGAAACTGTATTCTTTTCTCTGAACCTTGAGGGCCTATCACAGGGCAGTCAAAGAGTATGCACTTCATCAATATTTGTGGAATAAAAAAGTGACAGATGGACGGATGGATGGGTGGATGGATGGATAGATGGATGGATTCCCCATGTCACTCTCTGTGGAACATCCGTTTGCTGTCACATTCATGGTTTTCTATTATAGGCATGATGACTTGATCTTATCCCTTCTCTCTTCATTCTTCTCTCTAAACCTAATTCTCTAGGTAGCAAATTGGGAACTCTCTTGTTACCTCTGATAATGGCTGATGGATCTGAGCTCAAATTCCTCATTTACTTGCCTGGGCATGATACTTAGTTTCCTCATCTGTGCAATGGGGACAATAACATTTCCCCATAGGGCTTAAGAAGACTGAGTAACTTAGCATATATAAAAGCATTAGTACCATGCCTTGCATGTAGTAGGTACTCAAGAATGTTATTCATTTCTCTGTTGAGTGTGATGGTTTCTTTCTTAGAGCACTGCCCCTTTCCCTTGTTGAAAAGTGGAGAGGTTAAGAGCATTGGTCCTGAAAGCAGACTTTATGGGGTTGACTCCCAAGTTTGCTAATTCCTTGCTTTGTGGTACTGGCTAAGTTTCTTAAATACCCTGTACCTTAATGTTCCTCATCTGTAAAATGGGGACAATAATACCTGTCTCAGAGTTCTTGTGGGAATTAAATCAGGTGCTTAGAAGAGAACCTGGCACATAGTGAGGGCTCAATAAATGTTATTTTTGTTGCTTGCCAGCCCAAACCCAGAAACTCTGGGGTGAGGAAGAGTTTGCAATTCACCAGGAGTATTCAGGCCAGCCTCCCCCACCTTCTATCACAGATATTGACTCCCTGCAATGTTCAGGCACCTGTTACAGCTTTGGATATCAGAGTATACCAGAAGAAATAGTTTCTTCCTTCCTGGAGCTTTTAGCCTGGCAGAAGTCAGAGATAACACCCGGAGAGAAGCTCCATGACAGCAAAAGACGCTATCCTATGGGAGCACTTAAGAAGGGGTAACAACCTAACCTAGAGGGTCACAGAAAGCGCTTTGGAGGAGGTGGCATGTGTGCAGTGATATGGAGCAGGAGGAGCTGGTTGAGTGATTGGCAGCAAAGTGTGCCGACAAGAGGGAGCAGGATGTGCAAAGCCAAGAGACGAGAGAGGATGGCTGTTGGAGCAGCGGCAAGTTCAGCACAGAATGGGGGTCACAGACTGGAGTCTTGTGGGGGTGGATTCTGGGCTGTAGATGCGTCTTTAAGGTGTCTCCAAATTGGAGTATTTCATATCTGGTTGAGGATTTGCGCTCCTTTTGAGTCAGAAGGGGGCCCAGGTTGGGCCCGCATTCCCTTTCTGCAGAGCCCTCCAGTTCAGCGAGGCCTTCTCCACCAGCCTCACTCATTTATGTCCGTTGCCTGCCCCTGCCTGGAGAGAGAGCTGGGAGGGAGGCCTGGCTAGAAAAGCAGAGAAGTAACAGCACCCACTTCTAATGATTCAAGCCGCTTTGCAGCTGGGTTTGAGTTGAATTTGTCCTGAGGAAATGGAGAGCCATCAAAGGGCTTTAAGCATTAAAGGATTTTACTAAGATGTTTATTATTTTTGTACCAAACCACAGACATCCCTGGGGGAAGATGAGGCGGGTTGGGGAGGAGGGGCTGGTGAAGAACAGATCCTTTACATACCTCACTGAAACTTTCAAACATGGGTGGTGATGTAGCTTCCTCATACTTGAAGTTTGACAGGAGCCAGCAGAAATGCTGAGTGGCAACATCTTCCCACATAATGTACCCACCTTCCCCCTCTGGGCTAGCAGGGGAAGGTTCCATGGGATTTGGATGTTCAAGAACATTGGAGAATTCCCTGAGCCCACTGCCCGGCTGCATGCTCCCCGAGGCTGCTGTCCTGGTGGACGTCCTGTCCGCCCTGGGACTGCCTCTCCCGGCAGATGCAGGGTTGAGGTGGCAGCACCTGTGCCAGGGGACGTGAACGGACAGGGAACAGGCCATGTCCAGAAGACAGCATCCAATTACCCAGGAGCCTTGGGAAGCAATTTTCTCTCGTTGGAGAAATTGGTTTTTGTGCCTCCAGCCCATGTACCCAGCCGAATGACATGTAGGTCAAGGAGGCATAATTATACGGAAATGGTTTAACGTTTGGGAACTTCTAAAACCCATCTCTGCTCACTGGGAGGCAGCAGAGAGAAGGTAGCTTCCGCTTTGCCCAAGCTGGGTTCAGCAGGTAAAGGGCAGCTTGCTTCTTTGTGACTTTGGAGGCGTTTGTTTCTTTTCTGGCTTTAGGACACGGGCCAGAATGTCACAGAGGAACAGAAGTGGCGAAGGGTACTGGATCAAGATCTGACATGTACTTGCTGTGTGACCTTGGGCAGCTTACCTGACTTCTCTGTGCCTCCATTTGCTCATCTGCAAAATGGAGCTGTTTGTGAGAGCTAAATAAGTTAATGCATAGAACACTGCTTAGAAGAGTGTGGGCTGCATACTAGACACCACTGGAATTGTGGCCTCTGCTCCCCTTTCCATCCCATTTCATTCACCACTCCTGCCTATCCTGTGTCCCAGCTGAGAGGAACCACTATACCTGAAGCTCCCAAACAAGCCACATTCTCTCCAGCCTCTGGGCCTTTGCCAGTGTAGTTCCCTCTTCCTAGAACATTCCCCCATCCACTCTATCTGGTTGACCCTTGTCCTTAACCCTTCATGAACCAGATTCGTCCAGCTCTCCAGATCAGTGTCCCCCCAGGTTGGCTGTACCCCTGTCTATGACAAAACAAACTGCCTCCTTTGCTCTTCTTAATAATAAAAAAAAATAGCTTCCACTTAGCAATCCCTTATTATATTCTAGAAACTGATGTGTTTTAAATTTATTAGTCACTATCCCCTCACTTTAAAGGTTCTCCTTTCTAAAGTGGAGAGAGTTTAGGATTAGGTTTGCAAACCTGCCCAAGATTACAAAGCTAGTGAGTTACAGGCATTTTGAACTCAGGTCTGTCCACCTGCAAAGTGTTAACTGCTGCATTCTTTAAGAAGGCAGAAGGCCTTGCGACCATTGCTACCAATGACACCTAAGCCAGCTGCAGGACACAACTTGTTCCCACAGCCTCCTGCTCTACATCTGACGTGGACATCATGGTTGGGGGCTCCCTGCACCAGGGTGCAGGCCTTCCTCCTTGCCCCAGGGAAAAAGACCTTTCCCTGCCTACCCAGGGTTTCCTGGAATGAATAGGGCACTTCTTGGTTGAAACAAGGAAGGGATGGGCTTCTTTCTTGGCAGAGGGAACCACAAGTGCAGTCAAGGAAGTGTAAAAGCCTGCTGTGTTTGCAGAACTGTAAAATGACAGGCTTGGCTGGCGGGTGGACCTGAGGGAAATGAGCCATGAGAATTCAAGAGTCCAATGCGATAATCTCAGTGAAATTGTTTTGCAAACTCCCAAGGTTGTTGTGGGGATGGAAGGAAACAAAGCCTGGGAAGTGGCTTTGCAAACTGGAAGAGCAGTTAGGCAAATGTTAATTATCATGAGATAGTTCACAGATAGCCTGATTGGTATGGGAGTGAGAGAGCCAAAAATTAAAGTATCTGTTAATTTCTCTTGCATCCACATTCTCAAAAGCATTCATAAATGAAAAATGCTCATTTCATCGTTCTAATCTTTTTTCAGATGACTAGATTGTAAAAAAGTTTAGAAGCTAATAAAAATTCAGTCAATTTCCTCGTTATTATCAATTACATTACCAGATTTTGAGACTTGCAGTAATTTTTTGTTGTTTGCCTGTAACACCACATCCAGCTAATTCTTTGTCCAAGTACCTCTTAGATGCATGCTGTCTTTTCTCTTTCCTCTGTCATCCTGACATTGGGTGCTCTGGGAGGGTCTCGTTTGGGGCCATTTTCTTCATTGCTAGCACAGAACCTGACACGTAGTAGGTACTTGATAAATAGTTGTTCTATGCAGCATCTGAGTCTAGATGTCATCATATTACACCTGAGTTACCTCAGGGACGTTGTAGCTCTGCCTTGGCCCCTGCTCCTCTGTTCCCTAAGCTACCTGTCTGCATTTGCTCAAAAACGTAATCCATTTTCCTCCTCATAAAATGCTGTTGGAACACTAATTTAACTTATTTAATATTAAATATTAATGCTACTAATAAGAATCCAAATCTGTAGATTAGCCAAAATGATAAGGTAGGAAACTAGAAGAAGTATAACTATTCAAGAAGGCATAACTATTGCTATTATTATTTGTAGCTAATATAATAGTATGCTTAGAGAACTCAAGAGAATGAGCTGAAGTGTTATTTGCGCCAGCATGGGAGTCCTCAAGAGGACCAAAGCCCAAGCATGACAGTGATGGTTGATTAGAAGATGGAATGGGAAGAAGGTTCCATCCATAGCACCCTAAGTGCCAACACCGTCAGAGGGCTGCACTCCCAGATGTGAAAAGTGGCCTCCTTTCTAATGCCAGGCTGAACTTTGCCTCACCAGGTCCCCAGCCAGTCTTACTTGTGCCCAAAGTCTCCCACAGAACTGTTCCGTTCATGCTGGCTCTTAACAGTATAAAAAAATAAGGCTCAAGCCCAGCCTGCCTGCTGGGAAAATTAGGTGCCACCCCATTACCATGCTCATACCTGTCTCAGAGGACATTTTCTACTTGATTCATTGAGATATACCTCTACCTCTTACATGGACAACTTTGACAACAATTCTATCCCCTGAAAGTGGGTGTCTCAACCCCATCTCCATTTCAGAGGAAGAGATCATGGCTTTCGTGGAAGCACCCACTTGGGTGATCTTGGAACCACGTAGCTGTCCTGACCGAAGCACTATTGAATTACGCCCCCCATGCTCCAGGTGAGCAGATGGGTGTGTCGTCTCTAGCTCCCGATGTCTGGGTCAGAAGCTTTGCCATAGCACTAACTGCATGACTTTGAGTCACTTAACAATTTACCATGTGCCTTGGTTTCCACCTCTATAGAATGGGGTAACTATAGCACCTACTGCATGGGGTCAGAAGGATTAAATTAGTTAATTCATGGGAAGTGCTTGAAACCAACAGATACATACTCAATGACTCTTAATTATAATCATGGTCAAGTGGCTATTCATTTAGTTTCTACCAACAAGGCTTTGGCAATCATGATGTCCAAGCTCCAGGATCCTGCTACCTGGGGGTGTGGTGGTGGAAGAGGCTTGATTGCAGTATTTGGCTTTTGGTTTGCGGCTCCCACATCACCCTGAGCTTTTCTTCAAAACAGCAGATTATTACACAATAGGATACTACATTGGACCACATAAAATGGACATTTTAAAAGGTAAAAAGTGGCCAAATATCGACACTTTTCCATGGTACAACCTAATAATGTTCAATTTACTTGAACACTGGATAGTACATGTCTCAAAAGCATGGGCAAAGTTCATTCATCTCTCTCATTTCCAGCCCTTTGCAAAGGTTCTGCTGTGAAGCAGATGCTCAGTGCATAGAAAGGGGGCATGTGAGAAATAGACAGTAGGGGCAAAATGTCTGCCCTGAAAGCCCCCACTGCATTCCCAGCACTGTCCGCCAGCCCAAGACTGGGGTAGATGCCTTCCTCTTTGTCCCACAGTACATGGGCTTCCTTCTAGCACACTGATCCTCACCTTGATGCAGTTTACTTCATCTCTGCAGCTAGACTGTGCCCTCCTGGAGGGCAGCAGCCTAGATCTGTTTGTCTTTGTGGCATCAGAAGCTAGCGCACAATTTGCAAATGAATGGAGAATGGAAAGTCCTAGCAGGGTTCTAAGGAGTGGCTCCCTTTTGGGCATCGTTCCTACGTTGCACAGCTTTGTATAATTAGTGGAACCATGAACCCTAGGTTGGAGGTCCAAAGATGTGGCTTCAGTTTTCAGTAGTAACTTGGGAAAGCTATTTAACTCCTTTGAGTTTCAGTTTCATAATGGATGAGAAAGCCCTTTGCAAATTTTTATTCACGTTGGATATTCGCCAGCTCTATATTAACATTAATGGCTATTATTGATGACTCTTTTTAAGCATTAGGAATAGAGCCTGGCACATATAGGTGGTCAATAAACATTCACAACGTGAACTGGATTTGGAATTCTGAGCACTTGACTGAAATTGAGCCCACTTATGGCTAATGAAGGAAACCTTGGGAAGATTTGGAAGAGGACAGATTTTTTCAGGGGAATTGTTTCATCACAATATGCTGCTTTAAGAAAACGAGGCAACTCAATTTCCATTCTGTTGGTTAGGTGTGGGGTGGAAAGGGAATTCACCTGCCTGTCCTTGCTTCAAAATAATTTCAAATAATTAAACCATCTGCTTGGGGAGAGGGCAGTGGGGACACCAGGAGAGTCCTCAATCAGAAAGGAAGACATAGTCCCTCAGAATGTCTGCGAAGACCAGGCTGGGGGGTGAACCAAGGCAGAGGTCAGCAGACACACCATTTGTCGTTTCTGATGCCTTGAATACCAATGTCACAGCTGGCCCAGCGGCAAGCCCAGAACACAGGCAGTGACCCAGGCTGTCACGTCTCAGCTCTGCTGCTCACTAGCTGAACTGCCTTGTGCAGGTCATTTTACTGCTCAGACCCTCAGTCTCCCCATCTGCCAAATGGGGATGATAGAAGTACCACCTCACGGGCACTGCTGTGAGGATCACGTGAGGCAGTGTAGACAGCGTGTTTGAGCAGGTGCTCGGCTCACAGTAAGCGCTCAGTAAATGGTGGTGCTGCTGGGGCTGGTGCTGATGAAGATAGTTACAATCAAGATGTGTCCTTCAGTCTCTTCAAGGTTGGTATGGAAACTACATGTACGGGATGAAGAAGGCATTCCTCTGTTCATCTAATGCATGCCTCTGCCTCTGTCCATCCACCCAGGACTTGCCAAGCCCCTTACTGTGTGCCAAGGCCCCCAGAGGGTATCAGAGTCAAAGAGATGCTTCACACTCATGCCTACTGTCAAGGGCTCATAGCCTAACTCAGCATTTTTTTGATGTTCCCAGCCAAAGAGAAGTTTAAAACCCAGCAGGAATTTAAATGCTGCAGCCTCACCCCTCTTACAGAATTTGTCACGTTGTCTTATGATTATGGACTTGCCTTCCTACCTAACCAGAGTGTTCATTCTTTAAAGGCAGGAACCATTTCACGTTCGTTTTTGTCTTTCCTCCACTGTTGTACGCCAGAACCTCTGGCACACAGTAGGGCCCTGTGAAATGGACCTGATGCTTATTGCAGCCTAAGGAGCCCCACTGTGCAGGGGTCTGACCAGAAATCCTCATCAGTCTTAAGCAAAAAACTTATTTGTTAGGCACCCACTGTGCGCCAGGCGCTTTATGTGTATCGTCTCATGTATTCCCCTCAACAAGGGGCGCTGTTACCCTCATTTTATAGATACGGAAATAGACTTTCAGAGAAGTTAACTACACAAAGCTAGGAAGTCTAGCGGATCTCAGACCCAGGTCTTACCAACTTCCCTTCCTGCAGGAAAGCATTTATTGTGGTTGGAAAAGGATGAAGGCAACAGGATGGTGGTGTAAATGGATACTGCGGGTGTGTGTGTGCGTGCATGTTGTATACACAGTCAGATTTCAGGCATTAACACAGTAAATTTGAAAGCCTTCAAGGGGCAAGGCAGGGAACATACTGAGAGAAGCAGGCTAAGTCTAAGAAAATAATCTTTGCACTGGGACATAATAGGGAGAGATGTGGACTGTGATGAGCTGCGTGGCACAGCCTTCACCTAAAGAGGCCATGGTTATGTAGTTTTAGGCCCTTGACAGTCAGGGAGTGCTCAGTTTTGCCAGGCTTTAAAATTTCCCAAGAGTTATGAGAAATCTGAATTTTTATGAGACAGCCTCTGAAGGTTGATAGGGAAGTGCTGCTTTTTAAGAAAACTTTCAACAGGCTTCTCTCACATCCTGAGGGGTCTGAGTTTCCTGTGGGCTGTGGGCTGGCGAGGACCCCATGTCCAAGCCTCTTCAGGAAGTAAAATGAGGGGGGCCAAGAAGGATGATAGCCAGCATGCATCTGACCAGCTGTGTGAAGAAGCCTTTGGTGCTGACAGTGAGTAAGAAAAAAAAGTCCTCTTATTTCCCAGAGCCTTCCACTTCTGGCCAGAAGATGTGTTTTGAGAAGATCCAAGAGGCAAACCACCATTTCCCTCCCTCTTCCATGAGCTCTCTGCCAGTTTCCACGATGTCCTTGGAGTCTCCACCTCCACCTGCGGGCACTGCTCCCTTCCTCCTGCTGAGCCCTGGGGCCTCATAACTGAGTGCAGCCATGGGAACAGTGTCCCTCCGCCACGCTGGCCAGAACTCAATCCCGTTCACTTGTTAAATGACAGTGCTGAAGGTGACCCCTTTATTCTTGCCGGGCACTTGCTTTCTCTCTGTTCAGGACTCTTGCAACTGATACATGATCGACAGCAGGGCTTGCCCACTGCCACAACCAAGACGACAGCTCTCAGGTGGCCACGGGTTCTTTCCCACATCACCCAGAGGGCCAGGCCCAGACGTCCCTGATGTCTGAGGGCATCATTGTCTTACTCCCTTCTGGCTGCTTTACCTGGACATAGAAGTGATGATGCGGTGCAGAGCGTGGCGGAGAGACTGTGAATGGGACCGTTGATCCACGCTCCGGTGTGCCAGGCACCGAATCCATTGCTCTGCAGGTCACTCACTCCGTCCCCGAAGCCCACAGATCCCTCACAGGCACTCACCTCCTCTTTTTCCTCTTACCGCCCTCCAGCAGTTCTTTTCACATAAGTAGAGGGACCTTTGACTCAAATTAGGTCATGTCACCTGCTTAAAAGGCTCCTGTGTCTTGCAGCACTCAGTAAAATCCAGATTCCTGGGGACCAGAAGGTCCACGCAGTGCACTTCTGCCTCCTGCCCCCTGCAGCCCACCCTTGCTCATATTCCAGCCACTGCTTTGCCTGAGTGCCAGCTCATTCCCACCTCTGACCTTTGGCCTCCCTGGCCCCTCCACCTGCCATGCCCTTCCCCTGAGCTTCCCGCAACCTTCTGCCCATCACTCCAGTGTCAGCTCAGACATCGGCTCTTGGAGGGCCCTTTCCTGGCCACTCTATCTAATGTAGCTCCCTAATACCTTAGACCATCTGTTGTTAGCCTGAGAGCATGTATCAGTATGTAAAATGGTGGTGTTTATGCATTGTTGACTTGTTTACTGCTCATCCCCTTTGTATGCTTGTGCAGGGACCCCCTTGCATGCTTCTTTGCCTTTCCCCAGTGCCTGCAAGGGTGCCTGGCATATGAAAGGGGTGGCTCCATATGTATGTGCTAGTGAATAAAGTTGTCATCATCACCCCATTCTCAGATGAGGAAACGGGCTCAGAGAAAGGGTAATCACCTGCTCAAGCCTCACAGCTGGCCAAGCTGCAGTGCCTGGACTCAAACCCAGGTATGCCTACTTCCCTGAGGCCGTCGGCCCAGAGAAGTGGTGTTCTGGAAGGTCCCGGACATGATAGGGAACCATGCTCTGTGAGGGTCAAGAACATGGGCCCTGGGATTCCTTCAAGGCATGCCTATGGCACCGACGTCTCTCGAGTTCTCTGTCCAGGGACTGCTCCACTCTGACACCTGCCAGGGAAGCCGCTTCTCCTTCAAGAGGCAGATGATGGTTCTTGTCAGCCGCTCTGTGGAGCTGAACTGTGGTGAGGCCAGGAATGCTAAAAGCAAAGGGCTGCAGCCACAGCAGAATCGCCAGGCTATTCTATCCCCTTGACTGTGGGCCAAGTGCTTGGCGTGTGCACGTATGTGTCTGTGTAGAGGCCCTCAGTTAAAGTGACATGGCTGATGGTTTTCTTGGCACTTAGCTAACAATGATAAGAAACGTCTGTGGCAGAAAAGCATCAGCCACAGCTCTGCCTACAGCTGAACATTCTGGCAAATGAGGTGGGTGGAAAAGAAGTCGTCAGTGGATACATCAGTCCTCACACTGTGGAATGTGTTGTGTCCCATGTGCTCTGGCTTCTTGTGTCCCTCTACTGGCATCTCACGCCACGTTTTCCCTGACCCCCGGCCTGCCTTCTGGCATCCAGACTCCGACCCTCCTTCTGTCCCACTGTGCAGGCCCCATGACCCCTCCTGCCTCAGGGTCCAGGTGCAGACTGCTCCCCCCACCCTCTTCCTTCCATCTTCTCTTTCTCAGCCTTCAGGTTTCAGTTGTTTCTCCTGAGGGCACTATCCTTGGCCTCCAAATCTGGGCGAGACCCCCTTGAGAAGCCCTCCTATTGCCATGTGCCTCTCCCTCCTGATTGAGTCCCAGGTGACTGTTGGCATTTATTCGGGATTCTGATCATGCTGGTCTTGCCAGTGTGTGTACGAATGAGCACAAAGGTAGGGCGTGGCTGGCTCTTTGCATGGTGCCTGCTGCTTTGCAAATCTCGGCACATGGCTGGACGGATGGATACACATATCACTGAGTGCAGACGCAGTGGTCTAATTGTGCTCTCTGGTTTCTCATCTCATCCTTCTCCACTGGGAGCAAAACAAAACATATGCTGGGTTTAAAAGTCCTACCATCCTCTTAGTGTAGTTCAGCTGGTCATGACTTTAACTTGAGAGATGCCCAAGTCATCCTGCTTCCACTCATAGAAAGTAAAGATCCTGCAATGTCCATACAGAGAATTTCCCTCCCCTTGAATCCTACTGGGTGCCCCCCATGCCCAGACCCTACCTTCTTTACATTTCCCCTGGTCCGGGTGGAGATGGCAGGGTTATTTGCTGCAATAGCCAGAACACTCTCAGTTTGGAATCTGGAGGATTTGGCATCAAGGCCACCCCATAATTGGTTGTGTAACCTTGGGGAACTTCCTTGTCTTCTCTGGGCCTCAGTTCTTTATCAAGAGCATTGTATTAGATCAGTGTTCCCCAGATTTTAGTGATCAGCCAATCAGTTTTATGACTTGACACGTTCTGTAGTCCTCTGTCCTGTTACTTAACATTTTGTCTTAAGGTAATTTGTATTTTTTTCTTTAATTTGTGCTTTATATAATACTGCACAATTACAATATAAATGTAATGTGAGCCACATATGGAATCTCATTTTTTTCTTTGCAGCCACATTAAAAAAATAAGAAATGGTTGAAATTAATTTTAACAATGTATTTTATTTAGCCATGTTTATCCAAAATATAATCAAACGTTATCAATTATTAAAGAGCTATGTTAACTGTTTTTTCATATAACTGTCCACAATCTGGTGGTGTGTTTTATCCTTTGAGCACATCTGTGGATGCTAAATTTGCACTGGAAATCCTTGCTCTCTGTTTAGATGTCAGCAAATGTACAGTTGAAAGAGTAGATTCACACACCCAAGTTGTTCCAAGTATACAGTTACTTTTCACTAACCGAATCGAGTATCATATTTTAATGGTAAAGTAATTGGAATGAAACGAGATAAAAGATTGCAGCTGCTCTAGTCAGATGTCAAGCGCTCAATAGCCGCATGTGTCTGATGGTCACTATATCGGACAGCATGGGTATAAAACAGGGCTGGATAACACACCCACCTCCCTGCTATAAACAGAAGGTTGCCTTAAAGATAAATACAAGGGCAATACAAGAGCTACATTAAATTCTAGCTAGATAACTGCCACCTGCCAAGGTGCTGAGCCCTAGGCCTGCTCTGTGTCTGTTAAAAAGGGAAATGTAGCACCTCTGAAAAGGTGTCAAAGACACACCAGCACCAAGAGGAGACTTTCTCTTTGATGGAATCAGAAGGATTAAGAAAACTGAAAATGGATTTGATGCTGCGGTCTTGTACCATCTAAAATCCTACGTAAAACAAGAACGACCCCATCCCCCTATCAACCTAGATGATCACTCTGAGCTCTTAAATTCCACAGCCTCTTTCTCCTTTACATCTACCCCTTTGCTTCCTCTTTTTTTAAATTTATATAAATATATGTTCTTTTTTTTATTTTGGTATCATTAATATACACTTACATGAGCAACACTGTGGTTACTAGACACCCCCCATTATCAAGTCCCCCCCACCAACCCCATTACAGTCAGTGTCCATCAGCGTAGTGAGATGCTATAGAGTCACTACATGTCTTCTCTGTGCTATACTGCCTTCCCGTGTCCCCCACCCCCTTTGCTGCCTCTTTAGAGACTACTAGCAGTATGGTTCTGTAGAAAGCGAACTAAATAAGAGTTGGGAAAAGTAAGTTCTGGTTTAGACTCTGCCATTCCTAGCTCTATGATTTTGGGTAAGGTCTCAGTTCATGAGATAAGATATAAGACATCTCATGTTATAAAATGATGGTGCTCAGACTTATCAAAAAACAGCAGCTGTGGAATGGCAGATACTGGGCCCTGTGCTAGCCATGAGTTGTCTCATTTTGTCCACAGCATAAGCCCTGTGAGAAAGGGCACTGTTATTCTGCAGAGAGGAACACTGAGGCTCAGAAAGGTTCATGCAACTTGTTAGAGCCCCACAGTAGGAAGCTGTGAGGCTGGCATTTGAATCCAGGTTTGGGGACCACTGAGCCCACATCTAAGTCCACCAGGCTTTCGGGTTCTAAGGGCATTTCCCATTCCAAAAAATGGTGGATGTATGTTCCAAGATATTTGTCAACATGCAATCTGTGGTATTTCTTGGAGCTTTTTCTTCCCGTTTATGCCAAATCCCTGGTTTCCTGAGTTTGCATGCTTTTCCTATTCAGCCACACATTTTTTGGGTCTCCATCTCTATTACTACTCACTCCTCCCTCTAGTGTCTTATTATTCTCCACCCACTATGACCCCCTTGGCATTTCTTGGTCCCGCTTGCAGCTTTACCCACTCTGCAGTTTATGAATTGGCATCTCGGTGGCCTGTATCAAGCCTACAGACATGTTTGATTTTTTTTTTTTGAGTTGATGTTTAATTTACTGCAAAAATTTTACTAGACAAGAAACTTTTTTAGTCAGGTAACATGTCACAACGTCTTTAAAAGTATTGTTTTCCCTAAAATACATCTCCAGTTGAACTTACAATATTTACTTATTGAACAAAACTTAATATATATTGGCTATTCATGCATTTTAGGATTTAACAACACTAAATAGATGATCTTAGCTAAGTGTTTTATTTTTGCCACAAATAATGCCAGTAAACTATTATATTCAAGTCATCTATTATTTTTAATAGTTGAGATTTTTTTCCTGAAAGTTTATTTTCAATGATGTTCTATCTGTTAACAATCTTTTAAGTTGAACATTTCTGATTTTTTAAAATTGAAGTATAGTTGATATGCAGTCTTATATTGGTTTCAAGTATACAGCACAGTGGTTCAGCAGTTACCCATGTTCTTAAATCCTCACCCCGACTAGTGCAGTTACTATCTGTCACCATAGGAAGATGTTACAGGATCACTGACTATGTCCTCCATGCTGTGCCACCATCCCCAGACATGTCTGATTTGGCTCATGCAATGCCGGCTCACGTAGTGTTCTTAAAATTTTTGAATTTCTTGTCAACATTAAAACATTGGGACATTTCACAGAAACATCTGGATTCTTAGATTTGGGGGAAGAATTTGGCAACACTGGATTGGCTGGAAAGCTGAGCGGTGGTGGCACTATCTAACTTTCCCTGTCTCCAGTCCTCCCTGCTGTCTGTCACCCCACCTCTCAACCCAGTCTGAGTGTCAGGTGTCAACTGTCATTGAGTATGTGTTGCCATTTCCTTACAATAAGTCTGAACAGCAGTACTGAATATTGCTCTAGCTATATAACCTTGGGTAAGGGTCTCAGTGTTCTCACCCGAAAAACAGGCCTCATGATTATATGTGCTTCAAAGGCGTGTCATGAGAATTAAATGATTATTGCACATAAAGTTCTTTGAAGAATCCCTAGCACATAGGAGGTACTACATAAACGCTAGCAGTTTTTGAGAGACAGTGAAAGGGTTTCGGTACATAGTTCTATCACCAAGGGAAAATGAGACAGACCAAAAGAGCCACATGTTTTCAGAAAAACTGCAGGGAGGCATGATTCTTTGGGTAAGAAGCATTTCTTAAAACTGGTCCACTTTGTTCACTTACACTATGACTGCCTCTTGCAGGTCTTTAAATTCAAGACACCTGCCTTCCCTTTTTCCCAGCATTTCATGGTGGCCTTGCAGGGCTGGCATCCCTATTGGCATTGCCCACATATTTAGGATACACATGGACGTTCAAGATTTGTGTTCGCCTCCGTGCTTGGCCTCTGTTCATGATCCTGGCTGTGGCATGCAGGGCAATCTTATTGGTGGTACTTGCCAGTCTCTTTATCAACATTTCATGGTCTGGACTATATTATTTCTGGAGGTTACACTGAATCCCAGGCAATTCTCTTTGGGTTACAGATTCCTTAGGCTTGTGATGGCCTGGATTGCTAGTACATTGGATCATTCTTCCCTCATTTGCCTGGGCATGGACTTTCACTTCTGGGGGGTACACTTTGAGTGGGATTCTGCATTTATGGAAAAGACCTATGTGTAAAGCAGTGTGTGGCTCCAAGGGATTTAAAAGGCTTGAACATGTTGACATGTTAAGACAATTCAGACAATTCCAGTTACTGTTTATTGAGCTCTTACAGTGTTCGATGGACTGTGAGAACCCTTTGCATGTTTTATTTCAAACTGCCACAACGATAATGCAGGGGACAGAAGGTTAGTAACAGTTACTGAACTCTTATTCTATGTGAAACCAAACAAGTGTTAAGAATGGTGCTGAGCATTTTTACAATTTTCTTTAATTTTCAGAACAACCCTATGAGATTGGTATTATTATTCCATCTCATTGATGGGAAGGCTGAGGCTCAGAGAGTGAGAAATTTGCCCAAGGTCAGACTAGCAAGTGTATAAGGAAGCCAGGATTTAAACCCAAGCAATTTGACATCAGAGATCAGTTGCTTAACTGCTGAATTTGGCTACTTTCTTACAAATGAAAACTGGGGCTCAGAGGTTGCTTCGCAGCAAACATAGGTAAGACACAGGATTCAAATACATGTCTGTTCAGTTCCAATGCAATGCATTTTACACAGTCTCACAAAGCAGAAATGACATGAGGGATCACTACAGAAACTGTCCATGGGTGAGGATTACAAAACTACTGTTCCAGAGCTTACCCTCCAACATAGCTACTTCACCGGTCTGTGCTTGTGTCCCATCTATGGGCCATGTCTCCAGCTGAGCTACCTGAGCAGAGCCAAGCTTTCCTGGGCCTTTGGCAGACCCTACAGTGAGTTATTGCCAAAGCCACGCTGGGAATCCAGGACTTCTCACATGGTGCTCTTTCTCCCACTGTTATAAGGGGGATCCTAAGGTCAAATGTGCACAAAGAAGGGCCAGTAAGGTTGCAGAAGAAAATTAGGTATAACATGTAGAGACTGTTTGAAATTGTAGTGCGTAGCTGCTTTTGAAAGGGCAGGCAGGAAATAAATTATGGTACAAATAGACATTGGAATGCTTACACAATTTCATAAAAGAATAAAAAGCTTCATATCTACTGTTATGGATGATTAATATATTAAGTGAAAAAGCAAAATGTAGAACAGTATGTATAATGTGCTCATTTTGGGAAGAGTTGAAATCTTCTATTCATATTTGCTTGTATATACACAAATTCTAAAAGAATAAATAAGACACTAACGAACTGGTGGTGGTGATGATGAGGTGGATTTGGGAAATGGAGACCAGGGGAAAGGAATGAAAAGGAGATTTTTTCAATATGTGCCTTTTTATATTTTTAGGTTTTTAAGTAATATGAATGTCATTAGCTATTGATGCACACACATACACAATCAGCTACATAGAAAAGCAGCCTATTCCTCAGCTCCAGCCAACTGCTACCTTCTGGGAATATGAGCCTAATGTCAGTTCTCCTGAGTTTTCAAGGGAACTTGGGAATCTATTTTTTTTTTAATCCCAATTTTTAATTTCAAATTATTTATAGCTAATATATAGAAATACATTTTTTCATATTAACAGTGTGTCCTGCAAAGATACTGAACTCACTTATTAGTTCTTAGGGGCCTTCTGTGGAGTATTTCTCATTTTCTATGAAGGCAGTGATATCATCTGTGAATAGAAACAATTTAATTTCTTCCCTTCTGTATATTTTTTCTTTCTTTTTCTTGTCTTACTGCAACTGGCTAGAACTTCCAATATGATGTTGAATAGGAGGAGGGAACGCACATATTCTTACCTTATTCCAGATCTTAGGAGAAAAGCATTCTGTCTTTTATCATAAATGTGATGTTAATTATAGGTTACTTATAGATGCCTTATATCAGGTTAAAGAAGTTCTTTCTCTGTTCCTAGTTTGATAAATTTTTATCATGAATGGATGTTGCATTTTGTCAAATACCTTTTCTGGATCTATTGAGATGATCATATGGATTTCCTTTTCAGTGGCGAGTCACACACTGAATGATTTTCAAACATTGAACCAGCCTTGCATTCCTGGGAAAAACCCAATTAGTCTTGGCTGTCTTACCTTTCTTACATATTCCTGGATTAGATTTACTGATATTTTATTGAGAATTTTTGTGTCTATGTTCATGATAAATATTGGTCAGTAGTTGTCTTTCAGTGTCTTTGTCTGGTTTTAATATTAGGGTAAAGCTGGTGTCATAAAACAAGTTGGGAATTTTTCCTGATTTTTTAAATGATGAAGAAATGACCTACAGAGTGCTTACTGTGTGCCAGGCATTATGTTAAGTGCTTAACCCATTGAATTTTCACAGCAACCCAGTGAAGTAGGTACCATTATTATCACAGATTTCCCCACTTTGCAGATGGGGAAACTGAGGCAAAGAGTAGTTATAGTTGATTGTCTAAGGTCACACAGCTTATAAGTAGTAAAGGCAGGACTCAAACCCCAGAGGTCCAACTCCAGACTTTATACTCTTACCTGTTTGTTACATTTGCCCTAAAGGTGTTTACAAATAAAAGAGAACACATCTGGAGGGCTCAGTCCAGCTCACTGGTTACCATTATTCCACCTCCAGTCATAAAGAACAGTAGCTACCATGTGTGGAAGCCACCCGCCAGGCTATAGACTCCTCATCCCCTTTCATCTTGCTCCAGCCCTCCGAGGCAGGCACCACCCTCCCTTGGGGGGTGCAGACATGCTCCCTGCTGCTGTGTGGTGTGTGCTTTCTGGCTATCATCTTCCTCACCTCATCTCCCCTAACTAAATCTGTCGCACCTTTTAGAAGGTAAAATTTAAAAAATATCTTTCAAATCTCAGTTTAATTTCGGCTGCTTCTTCCTTAGCAGGCGGGTTCATCCATCCTCCTCCCGCTCACTTTTCCCCGGGGCATTCAGGTTCATTTTGTCCTACTGCGCTGCCTTCTGCTTTGTACTGTCTTGTCCCAGCTGGCCCAATCAGTGTCCCCAATGCTATCTTGTTAGCTGCTAGCTTATTGTATGCATTTTGAAAAGTTAGAAACATCTTGCTAACTTCAAAAGGAGGAAGAAAGAGATGGAGTTTCAGGAACAGCTGGGACACCAATTTCCTCCACTGAGCACACCGCATGAAGGATTGAGGTTATTTAAAAGAACTTCCTGGCCATGATGAAGGCCCTGTGATGCAGTGGGAAGAGCAGGTGTTTGCATGCTGGTTTCTGTGTAACTGTGGGCCAGACGCTCCACTTTTCTGAATCTGTTTGCTCATCTGTGAAATGGGCTTACAGACATGTCCAGGTCATGGGGACATGGTGGTGATTCAGTGGGATAATATAAGCATTTAATGTCGGAGAAGATCCAGTAAAAGCTTGGGGAAGGCACTGAGTGATGAGTGCTTTCCACAGTCCAGGCACTATGCTCAGCCATTTTTTACATAATCATCTTTTTTACTGTTTACTACCTGTGCAGACAGTAGGTACTACTGTTACTCCCATTTTATAGGTGGGGAAAGGGTGGTACAGAAATGTTAAGAATTCCTAGGTGGCAGAGCTCTGTCCATACTTCACATTAGAACCCCTGGGTCCCACACCAGATCAGTTAAATTAGGCTGTCTGGGGCAATTCCTAGAGGCAGGAGATTGGACCACGTGACTTTTCCCAAGCTCCTCCTCTCACTCGAGAAACTGAAGGTGGTAAGAAACATGCCCGCTTCCCCCTCGCTACTGGCTCCCCTGTTGCCAAACACTCAGCCACTGCCCATCCATCCCTCAGTTTCCACCCATGTTGTCTCCATCCACCATGGCAAGAATTTGGAACTGGGGGTGAGTACACTGCCAGGAAAAGGGTTTCAATTAAAATCTCAGTTTTCAACATTACCAAGTCCTGCGGCCTGTCACTTCACACCCAGGTAGCTCAGTCAGTGGCAGGGCAATGAGGGTTTGCTAACACTGGCTGGCGGAGGGGGTGGGGTGGGGAGGGGTCGCTGTAGTGAGCTCCGCAAGAGGAGTAAGTGCTGGGCTAAGTGCTTCTCTCCGTGGGCCTCCCAGTCCCTTCTCTGGCTCTCTGGCAGGGCTGAGCAGCCCCGTCCTCCTTGTTACCCGGACAGCTTCCTGGCCACCACAGCTATGGCAGTGTAGCAGCACTCAGTGTGTGGTGTGTCAGGCGCTGAACTGGGTGCTTAACGCAGACCATCACCTCGTCAACATTTTTACCTTTCACCCCAGTGCCACGGGCAGCTACTCTCAAAATGCCCATTTTACAGAGGTGGAAACTGAGGCACAGACTTAAAAGATCCACATGTGAACACCCAGCTGTGCTTCATTCTACAGTCCACACTCTTAGCCACTAGGTCATGATGGTCCTTAGGGTGGTAAGAGAATAACCTAAAGATTTCACCTTTGAACCACCTTGTAAGCCATTAACAAAACAATTAGCAGCCCGTGATCTTCCTACGAGCCTGTCCTGTCCAATGCTTGGTCCTTCTGCACCCATTGCAAGCTCCACCTATGAGCTCCTTGAACTCAGGCACTGCACCCTAACAGTCTTGGGGTCCCTCTGGCACCTCCTTAGCACCTGGCACACAGTAGGTGCCCATAACTCTTAGCTGAGCCTATGAACACCTTAACACCCTCCCCGTTCTAATCTCAATCCCTTCATCTTTCAAGTCTCGGAGTCCTGGGCTCAGCCTTGAAAAGCCCGTGCCTGGCACCATGTCTGGCATACAATAGGTGCCAATGCTATGGGTAAGGGAGGCCCCAGCGGGCACAGGAATGAGGCTGTGAAGGTGTAAGGTACCTTGGCTTCCACCTTGAGGTATTTGAAGGTCTGAGCTTCTCTCCATCCTCATGTCCCTGCTCTGGACCTTTGGAGCCTGCCCCTTTCTTTATGTCTCTGTCCCTTAAAGGGTTTTCAGAAGAAAAGTCTGAGAGAGTGGCTCCTTCAGTCAGCAGAGGAGATGGAGGGGGTCAAGTACATTTTGATGTGAGGGCTGATAGGACACGGGGGCCTGTCACTTCTTGGTTCAGCAAGTGTCACCAATAACTCCTTCTTAAAAACTCACTCCCCACAAGGGAGCCCTGGGAGAGGGTCAGGCAGGCTCACCGGGGGCGGTGGGCACCAGACTGAAACCAGTTCCAGCTCCGGGTGATATAGGATACGTGCTGCCGCTCCAGCAGGTGCATCAGACACTGAGCATCTCTGCCGGGGCAGTCAGAGCGATTAGTTAGTCATAAAAGCCCCATCACTCACTGGGAGAGAGGCACTGCATTAGTAAACTTACCCTTTCTCACACTTGTCAAATTTGGGAGGGGTGGGTATTTAAACTACCTTGCCAGTGGCTCTGGCTACCAAGTGGAGTGTTTTGGAAAGGAAATCTCAGCAAGGCTCTCAGCAATCCATAATTTCTGATCCCAAGTTCCCAGGATCCCAGGATGCTGAATGACAGGGTAAATGATGCTACCATTGGAGGCTGTACGTTGGATTTTTAAATTTCTCTTTCTCTGTCCCTATCCCCTGTTTACCTGAAGGAGTCTAGCAATCCTTCTGCCACAGACACTGTCTGAGAGACTATCTGGAAGAAGGGGCCAACTCAAACTGGAGCCTGAAGAAACCCCTTTTCCTCTCCCACAACCAGCAGGTAGCCACTCGGCTCTCTTCAGGAATTCAGCACAAGTATCAGCCACACTTAGAGGATGTTAAAATGTGGGACTAGCCAGACATCTGCGGCACCATAAGCTCCCCAGGATGGGTGGACCGGGAGGCAAAGCCAGGGGGTGAGGTGTGTCCTCAAGGAGACTGTGACCCCCTCAAGTGGCGGCCTCAGCAGCCCCTGTGTGTCGCTGTACCCTTGATCTGGCCAGGGCATGGTCCCAGGCCACCTCTGGCTCCTTTTAGCCTGCCCAGGAGAGCCATTCCTCACTCGGGATCAGCAGGTCCTCGTCACTTGCTCCATCCCAGCGCCCCCGGCCCCAGCAAAAGAATGCCTAGCATCAGGGTCTCCAGCTTCATTTCTGATCAGGTGGAGACATGCTGAGGGGCAGGGGTGCCCTCGGGCTGTGGTGGACATGGGGGCCACAGGAGAAGTGAAGACCCCGTGAAGCCCCTCAGGAGGAGCAGTCAGGTCACACACACGACCCCCACTGGACCCCTCACGGACGTGTATCCCTTCAGACGTGCACACAAATACACAGCAACACACTTGAATCCACGGGCACACTAACACCAATCCACACTCACACCATGCCTATCGTCTGCCGCTCACACTCGTGAAACACACGCATGCACAGTCCCCTCCAGGCCACTGCAACTTCCTTTCCGCCCAGTCTGGAAATGCCCGCAGTTGCCCTTAAGGCTTAAACTTTTTCAGAAGGGGCGGCAGGGTTGGCACGGAGATGGTGAATAGGCCTGGGGGTTCTAGTCGGGGTCACTCCGCACTTGGGGTCCTGGCTTCCCCCTCCCTCTCCCCACGCCCCTCACCTGGTAAACCGAGGCACAGCAAGAGACTGTAGTAGACCACAGGCACGAAGCCCAAGCCGCAGGCCGAGCCGGGGGACCAGGACAGTGAGCTGTTGGCTACGAGGTGGGCGTGCGTGTGCTCCATGAGCGCGCCCCTCGCTCCCCTCGTCTCGGCGCCCGGCCTGCCAGCCCCGCTCTGAATGCCGGCGCGGTGGCGGCGGCGGTGGAGGCGGCAGCCAGAGCAGCAGCGCCTCTCTCCCCGCAGGGCTGGCTTCTGCCCTTGGCCGTGGTCCCCTCTGCTCCCTCTGCACCTGCCCGGCTGGAGTCGCAGCTCAGCCCTCCCGCAGGGCGCAGGGAGTCGGGAGGGGCTCCCGGGCCCGTTTGTGCGTCTCCTACCTCGGACCGCTCGGCTCCCGCCTCGGAGCCGGGGGCTGGGACACCGCTCCTGCGGCCAATCAGCAACTGCCTGGACGCAGGGGGTGGGATGCAGGGAGGAGGGGGTCCCTGCCGACTCCGTGCCAGTTTCAGGAGATGAGAGGGAGCGAGACCAGGAACCCCGGAGGAAGACGGCGGTGGGATCAGGTTACCCCCACCCCAGCCCCCGCGGGAGGGGCGTGGTGTGGGTGGGACCTCCTGCCCTGCAGCGGCTCCTACTCCTCCGGCGTGTCCTCAGGTGGCCTTTCTCGCCTCCCCTCCCCACCACCTCTCTACCCCCTCGCCTGTGCCTCGAGTCCGTCTCCACACGGAGGATTCTCCACCCAGGGCATGGGGGAAGGGGAGGCTGTGGCAGCGAGGGCGCTCGAGGGTTGTCGGTTCTCCCCCACCAGAGGAGCTGGGCTTGAGAGGAAGTGTGCGTGCGTCTGAGTGCTTGTGTTCTCGGGGGGACACCAGAGGTGACTGTCCCTGAGCTGGAGTGCCTTTGAAGGGGATGCACGCCGGCTAAGAGAAGCCCGCCACCCGGAGCCCCCAGGAATACTGTTGTTGCAGCCACTGAGACACACACTCACACACGCTCACACAAAGACCCACAATACCCAGGCTTGCGGGTGCACACACTCACCGCGCCGGCACGCGGCCCTCTCATCTCACATCCGAACACGTGAAAACGCAGGGGCTTCCTCAGCAGCATGCACAAAGCCCATACTCACATGACAGTTCTAAACAGACACCCGCAGGGCTGTGTGGGAGTCGTCTGGGGGAGGCATGGTGGGGGTCTAGCGCTGGACGACTGGCTGTAGAAGAGGCAAAGCAGGTGAGATCTAGGCGGTCTTGGAGAGCTGGGTGAGTGGGCACCCCACCTCCTTCTCAGGGTAGGTGGATGGAGAGTTTCCAGGGCAGCTCTTGTGGTTGCCACAGAAGAATTGGGAAGGGAGAGAAGAGTGTCTGGGGCTCAGGACAGTGTGTGTAAGAGCTAAAGACTCTGTAAAAACACTGAGGAGAGGCAGTTCCAGGGGTGGGCTTTAGCAGCTGCCAATGCAGGAGCAGGTGATGGGTTCAGAGAAGCCTAAGATGCTTCTATGCTTCCTGACAGCCCCCACCCTCCTCTAACATCCATTCCCGGGGAGAAGGAACTGGCTGGCTTTCCCCAGCCTCTTCAAGATCTTCCAAGATGGAGGGGACCCCTGGCCCTCATGCCTAGGGAGGATGTGTCCAATCCCCATCACTGTTTGGGGCTCCCCCAGGCAGGTAGTGGGGCTGGGGGCAAACTCTCCAGCCTTTAGGGCTAGGCAGCCTGCCTGAGGGAGGGATGTGCTGGGCCTGGCTGGGTCTGTGGTGAACAGGTGGACATGTAGCCCCTGAAGAGACAGATCATTCCAAAGAGTCATGTGGGTGCAGTGAGTGCAGGTCTGAAAAGGTCAAGCCAAGTTAGATACTGAAATTTTGCTGTGAATTCCCTTGTTTAAATGTGACCACACCAAACAAAAAACAACCTGATATCCCACTACATTGATAAATAAAGCAGTGCTGTTGTAGAACTCAATAAATAATTGTACAAAAACTGATAGATTATCAAAAATCCATCAACATCATCCACCACATCAACAAAAAGAAAGACAAAAACCACATGATCATCTCCATAGATGCTGAAAAAGCATTTGACAAAATTCAACACCCATTCACGATAAAAACTCTCAACAAAATGGGTATAGAGGGCAAGTACCTCCACATAATAAAGGCCATATATGACAAACCCACAGCCAACATTATACTTAACAGCGAGAAGCTGAAAGCTTTTCCTTTAAGATTGGGAACAAGACAAGGATGCCCACTCTCCCCACTTTTATTCAACATAGTTCTGGAGGTCCTAGCCATGGCAATCAGACAACACAAAGAAATAAGAGGCATCCAGATTGGCAGGGAAGAAATTAAACAGTCCCTGTTTGCAGATGACATGATATTGTACATAAAAAACCCTAAAGAATCCACTCCAAAACTACTAGATCTAATGTCTGAATTCAGCAAAGTCACGGGATACAAAATTAATATGCGGAAATCTGTGGCATTCCTATATACTAACAATGAACTAGCAGAAAGAGAAATCAGGAAAACAATTCCATTCACTATCGCATCACAAAGAATAAAACACCTAGAAATAAACCTAACCAAGGAGGTGAAAGACCTATACTCCGAAAACTACAAGACACTCATGAGAGAAATTAAAGAAGATCCCAATAAACGGAAACACATCCCATGTTCATGTATAGGAAGAATTAATATTGTCAAAACGGCCATCCTGCCTCAAGCAATCTATAGATTTAATGCAATTCCTATCAAAATACCTACAGCATTCTTCAATGAACTAGAGCAAATCGTTCTAAAATTCATGTGGAACCACAAAAGACCCCGAATAGCCAAAGCAATCCTGAGAAGGAAGAATAAATCTGGGGGGATTCAAGAACGGACTAATAATTACCAAAGGGAAAGGGACTGGGGAAGATGGGTGGGAAGGGAGGGATAAGAGGGAAAAAGGGGCATTACGATTAGCAGATGTAATGTTGGGGGGGCATGGGGAGGGCTGTACAACTCAGAGAAGACAAGTAGTGATTCTATAGCATCTCACTATGCTGATGGACAGTGACTGTAATGGGGTGGGGGGGTACCTTATGAAGGGGTAGTTTAATAACCATAATATTGCACATGTAATTGTAGATTAATGATACCAAAATAAATTATATAATTTAAAAAAATCTGGGGGGATTACGCTCCCCCACGTCAAGCTCTACTACAAAGCCACAGTAATCAAGACAATTTCGTACTGGCACAAGAATAGACCCATAGACCAATGGAACAGACTAGAGAGCCCTGATATAAATCCAACCATATATGGTCAATTAATATATGATAAAGGAGCCATGACATACAGTGGGGAAATGACAGCCTCTTCAACAACTGGTGTTGGCAAAACTGGACAGCTACATGCAAGAGAATGAAACTGGATTATTGTTTAACCCCATACACAAAAGTAAACTCGAAATGGATCAAACACCTGAATGTAAGTCATGAAACCATAAAACTCTTAGAAAAAAACATAGGCAAAATCTCCTGAATATAAACATGAACATCTTCTCCCTGAACGCATGTCCTCGAGCAAGGGAAACAAAAGCAAAAATGAACACATGGGACTACATCAAACTAAAAAGCTTCTGTATGGTAAAGGACACCATGAACAGAACAAAAAGGCATCCTACAGTATGGGAGTATATATTTGTAAATGACATATCCGACAAGGAGTTAACATCCAAAATATATAAAGAACTCACATGCCTCAACACCCAAAAAGCAAATAACCCGATTAAAAAATGGACAGAGGATATGAAGAGACAGTTCTCCAAAGAAGAAATTCACATGGCCAACAAACACATGAAAAGATGCTCCACATCATTAATCATCAGGAAAATGCAAATTAAAACCACAATAAGGTATCACCTCACACCAGTAAGGATGGCCAACATTGAAAAGACTAAGAACAACAAATGCTGGCGAGGATGCAGAGAAAGGGGACCCCTCCTACACTGCTGGTGGGAATGTAAGCTAGTTCAACTATTGTGGAAAGTTGGAGGTTCCTCAAAAAACTAAAACTAGAAATACCATTTGGCCCAGGAATCCCACTCCTTGGAATTTACCCAAAGAATACAACTTCTCAGATTAAAAAAGACATATGCACCCCTATGTTTATCACAGCACTATTTACAATAGCCAAGAAATGGAAGCAACCTAAGTGTCCATCAGTAGATGAATAGATAAAGAAGAGGTAGTACATATACACAATGGAATACTATTCAGCCATAACAAAGAAACAAATCCTACCATTTGCAACAACATGGATGGAGCTGGAGGATATTATGCTCAGTGAAATAAACCAGGCGGAGAAAGACAATTGCCAAATGATTTCCCTCCTTTGTGGAGTATAACAACGCAGCAAAATTGTAGGAACAAAATAGCAGCACACTCAAGAGACTCCAAGAAGGGACTAGTGGTTACCAAAGGGGAGGGGTGTGGGAGGGTGGGTGGGGAGGGAGGGAGAAGGGGATTGAGGGGTGTTATGTTTAGTACACATGGTGTGGGGGGTCACCGGGAAAACAGTGTAGCACAGAGAAGGCAAATAGTGAATCTGTGGCATCTTACTACACTGATGGACAGTGACTGCATTGAGGTAAGGGTATGAAATTGAGAATATGGTTAAATGCAGTAACCATTTTGTTTTTTAATGTGAAACCTTCATAAGAGTGTGTATCAATAATACCTTAATAAAAAAAACGAAAAAAAAACCCTGATAGATTAGATTTGTCTGCAGGAAACTAGACTGAGATGTGAAACTGGAGCTGAGGAAGGGGTGTATGCAATATGAACTTCCCAGTCTATTCAGATCTCCCTACATGGTGAGTCATGGATAAAAAACCTCAGGGCTGTTGCACTGGCTGTTCCCTAGGCCTGGAGTGCTCTTTCTCCAGAAAGTTGTGTTAACCTGCTTCTTCACCTTCTTCAGGTCTTTGCTTATATGTTTCCTTTCCACTAATGCTTTCCTGACAATCCTATGTAAAATTGAAATCTCCGCCCCTCCCCTTTAAAACGCTCACTTCCTCTGCCCCCATACACAGCTTGTTTTTTTAGTTTCCTGTCCCTTTCCCTTCTTACAGAGGGAGGACCTTCCATCTGTTTTGTTCACAGTTCCATCACCAGCTCCTACATAGTGCTTGCATGTTGCAGACTCTTGGTAGACATGGAGAGAATGAAAGGCTCCAGCACCAGTGACCTAGGGCATGCAGGGCATGGGGAGGTGAGTTTATCTTTGCTTGTCTCTGCCGGTTGGTCTCAGCTGTTAGGGTTGGAGTAGGGCACAGCCTCACATTTAGCATGTAAGTATCATCTAGCCACTCTAAAATGATTTGTGTGGTTTGGACTCTGGAGCTCTAGTTAGAGATTCTTTATAAAACTTGGCTGGGCAGAGGAGCAGCCTGGGAAATCTTGACAGACCTTAATGTTTCTGAGACTCCATTTTTCCCATCTGTAAAGTGGGGATCAAGGACCAAGGTATGCCCTGTTCCAGGGATGCCGAGCAGGGAGAGAGTACAGGTGGGTACAGACTACAATCTGGAGAATCAGGAATTGGATAGGGTCTTCTGTTGGCCCTACTGGGAACTTTGGCAGCCTGTCAAGGTTCATGCTTCCTGGGAAATGGGTGGTTGGATGAGAAGAACTTGAAGGGCCCATGTTAGGCTTTTGGTTCCTGGAAAGGGGCGGGATGAGTCAACAGCTAAGGCTGTTTAATTTTGCTCAAGGGCTGACTCAGTTGCCTGGCTCTATAAGACAAGGGCATGCTATGCTTGAGCCTACAACTGTGGTTGGCTATATTCATGCACTTATTCATACTTTAAACAGATTTTACTGGACCTTTAATGTGTGTTGACCAGGACTGGTCACATAATTTCAGGGCCGGATGCAAAAATGAAAACACTGAGCCCCTTATTTAAAAATAAGGAATTTCAAGATCACAGCAGCAGAGCATTAAACCAAACATGGAGCCCTTCTAAGTGTGCAACCCTGTGTGACTGCACAGGTCACACACCCATGAAGCAGGTCCTACTTAGGGGTACAGAGGTGGGTAATAAGAGCTCACATTTATTGGCAGCTTATAATGAGACAGCTCTGTCTTAACTCATTTTATCCTCATGATAACACTGGAGCAAAGGTACCATTGTTAGCCCCATTTCACAGGTGGGGAAACCAAGGCACAGAGACATTTTGTAATTTGCTCTAGGTCATTTTCTGGGATTAGGTCCCAGGCAGTCTGGCTTCAGAGCCTGTGCTGTAAGCACTGGGGGAGCTTAGTTTATTGGAAGGACAGGTAGATGACAACAGAAAACTGTCATGCAATGTAATTCAAGTTCCATGTGACGCAAGGGCAGGGACTTCATCTATCTTGTCTTCTGCTGCATCCCCAGCTCCAAGAACAATGCCAGGTAATATCCAGAAATAAATCTTAAATGGATAGGTAAATAAGTGTAATAGAAATAGATGGAGAATGTTGGGGGAGAGAGCTGCAAACTCAAATACCTGTAAGCCTAGGCAGGTAGGTAATAAATGAGTGAGGCAGGACTATTGTATATTCCTCACTTATGTAAAGAAATGTGTTGTCCTCCTTTTTCCTGGAAACACTTGGACCTCTTGGTGTACTGTCCATTTCTCTGCTCTTTGATAGATGCGGTGGAATTATTCTGAAGGAATAATTCTTTAAGAAAAACAGCAGCACAAATGTACACAATTATGACTAACACTTAACTCAGAGTTGGGAAGGTAATAGAAAGTGGTGGGGACTGTAACAAACTGCAAGAATGTGCTAGTCACTGTTCTGGGTATACAGTTGTTTTAAAGTTGACATGGTCTCTGTTTTCCTGAATCTTAAGTGCAAGGGATAGGCATGAATCAATCACACACACACGCGCGCACACACACACACACACACACACACACACACACACAAGTATAAATTTGTATAAATGCTATAAGGAAAAAGTCAAGGGAATGTGAAAACAGTTCCCAACAAGATCCAGTGTGGTCTGGCAATCAGAGAAGTCTTCTCTGAGGGAGCGATAGTTGAACTTGAGCCTAGACATGAATAAGTTAGGGTTAATTAAATGAAGGATATGGGGCAGGGAGTGAGGACAATAGGGAGTGAGGACAACACCTTAGAGGGAGGAAAGAGCAGGTGCAAAGATCCTGGGGTGGGAAGGAGGAGGACTCTTTGGGGAACTGGAAGACCAAGAAGGCTGGGCTGCAGGGATTTGGGGTCGGTGCCTGGATGGTTGGGGATTGGGAACGGCCTCGTAGGCTGTGGAGAGGAGCTTTGTTTTTGTCCCTTTTTTTAAGCAGGGTAGTGCCATGATTAGATTTGCATTTTAAAACATTTGCTTTGTTGGGGAGGAGAAGGATGGATGGAAGGGAGGCAAGAATGGAGGTGGGAAGACAAGTTATGAGGCTGTCAGGTTGGACAGGTGAGAAATGATGGTGGCTTGGACCAGTGTTGTATTGATGATGAGTGGACTGCATCCCAGAAGATGGAGACTCAGTGCATGAAGGGATGAGGTGGGGAAAGAAGGGGAAGGGGAGAGAGGTACGGAGAGAGACAGAGGGAGTGACAGAAAGACATAGAGACAGTGATAGACACAGAAGGAAAGAGAGAAACACACACAGACAGAGGGGATGAGAGGAAAAGAAAAAGAGAGACAGACACAGGGAGACACAGAGAAACAGATGAGTAGAAAGATTGACAGGGAGAGAGACACACATAGTGACTTTGGCTGAGATTGTTCCAGATGGGAGTGTTGATGAAACGGGGGCTTGGAGCACCCTAGAACCACTCTGCTGACCCACCCTGTCCCCCCACCTCCCATGAGAGTGTAACTTGTCCTCTGGTTCCTCCACATATTTTCAAGACTCCTCTTAAGGCTCACCTCACCCAAGCCTTTCCTACCTGGCACCTCCCACTGCACCCCCTGACGCACTCTCTCCTCTAGGGCACTGATCACACTGAGCCCCACTCAGGGGTTACCTGCCTCCTGAGCTTCCTGGATTCAGGGCGCGTGCAGGCAGGGCAGTTTCCTTCCTCTTTTGAATCTTCAGCGCAGGACTCAACTGTAGGGTGTGTAGCGCAACTGTTCACAGTCAAGGCCCAGCACCCAGACTTGAGTGTGAATCCCAGCCCAGCTCCTACTAACTGCATATTAGTCAGACTCTTTTTATTGAAATGGATAGAAAAAAAGCCCAAACTAGCTTAATTGTTGAAAAGAAACGTATTGATTCTTATAACTGACAAACACAGCAGTTTTCTGGCTGTTAGGCCTGGTTGGATCCAGGAGCAGGAAGTACCTGTCCCTTCTCATCAGTGAGTTCTGCTTCACTTTGGATTAGCCGCATTCTTAAGCACTTACATCATAAAATATGGACACCAACATCCCTGGATTTATCCTATTGGCTTAGTAACCTGAGCTGAAAGAAAATTTCAGTAACAATCCTGGGAAAGTCTCTCGATGGATCAACTTGACTCACCGTTGCCTATCTCAAGCAGACTGACTAGTCAGATCTGGATTTCTGTGCCAACTAGAAGTACGCTGATTACCCAGCTCATCTCATGGGTCCAGTGAGGATGCCAAGAAAAGGGGTCAGTTCCCAAACCACATGGGCTGTGAGATGAGGTGGACCGTTTATCTAAAGGAAATTTGGAATTCTGTAACAGGAGGAATAGAAATTGATGCCAGGCAGGCAAAACCAACACGTCTGTAAGTCAAGTTCAGCCCATTGGATGCCAGTTTGCTAGTCTTCTGTTAGAGCTAGGTCATATGTTTTATTTAATATTAAGTTATTTATTTTTTTAAAAACAGACCTTATTTTTTAGAGCAGTTTTAGGTTCACAACAAAACTGAGCAGAGGGTGCAGAGATTTCCCATATACTCTGTCTCTACACACACATACACCCTCCCCTATTACCAACACCTCCCACCACAGTGGTACATTTATTATAATTGATGAACCTACACTGACACGTTGTTATCACCCTACTGTCCCTAGTTTACATTGGGGTTCACTGTTGGTATGGCACATTCTATGGGTTTGGACAAATGTATAAGAACATATATCCACCATTGTAGCCTCACAGAGAGTATTTTCATTGCCCTAAAAATTCCCTGTGCTCTACCCATTCATCCCTCCCTCCCCCTAACCTTGTGTTTTCTTTTTATGTCAGAAACATCTGTGTATAAACCATCAACAAATTAAAAAACCATTAATAAACTCTAGTTAGTGACATGCATGCTGAAGTTCTGAGGTCAAGGTAACTATTACTAAATTCCATTAACTGTGAAGAGCATTAAAAAATTAAATGGGTTGATGGGGTAGGTAGAAGAATAGATAGATATGTGTTAGGCCAAGAAGATATCAAGAGTAGAATCTAGGTCATGGGTATGTGAATTTTCACTAACATTCTTTCAACTTTCAGGTATCCTTGAATATTCTCGCAGTAAAATAGAAGAAAAAATATCTTGTGCGATGTATCTTAGCCTCCTCATAGGTAATATTACAAGCTATTGTTGAAACCAACGTATCCTGGTGGTGGTGCATTTCTTTACAAATTCAGCCTTTGGAGTTGTTGCAGAAGGCAACTCCTTCCCTGATATTAAGCTGTCAGAATGGTATCTGACGTTTTCCTGAAGCTCCCAGTTTTCTATTGACCTTGACCAGCTCTGCTCAGAGCTTTTACCGCTTTGTCTTTGACTGCAGGCTGTTGTTTGCTCTCCAGTAAGAACTGTAGTGTTGCGTTTCTCTGCTGTGTTTGTTTTACTCCACAAGCTTGGCTTGTGGTTGAGGATGACTTGGAGAGCTGCTGAAGCTCCATCCGTGTCAGTACTCCCGTGGCGACGGTTCACTGGAGTTTCTTTAGGCACATGGCAATACTCATAGAACTTGGAGAAAGCCTTTTTTTGCTTGGCACTGACCCATTAAGGTGGTCAGGGGCCACAGAACCGGAATAGAATATTTCCACAATTGCATGCCTCTCTCTACCCTGCAGTCCGGTGGGGGGAGAAAGACAAGAGTCCAAGTTGCAGTTTTCATCAGGAGGTGAAGAATAACTGTGAGTGAGGAGAGACCTTTGCCTGAGAAGAGGGAGGTGAGGTTAGGTGTGAATCCATGTGTGCATATGCACATATACATGTACACATGTGTTTGTACAGATGTGCGTGCACACGTTTGTGTGTGTTCATGTATGTGTGTCTGTGTGCACATACATGCACAAACGTAAACATGTGTGTGCATGTGTGTGCCTGTGAGCGCACATGTTGATAGACTGAAGGAGGTGTAATTGGCCAAGATGTTGAGGCATGAAGGAAACCATCTTTCCTCTGGTTCAGAGAGACCCAGGGGACTCTTGAGTATCCTTTCAGACTCTCTTTGCTCCTGTCATGCTATCTGACTGGAGTGAGTTGGGGGAAGAGAGAGAAAAGGGAAGGGACAGCAGGAAAGATGTGGAAGGGGAAGGGGAGAAGAGGAGAGAGGAGATGGATGGATGGAAGGACAGAAGGAAGGTAGGGAGGGCGGGAAGGAAGGAAACCAGTCAGTCTTACCCGAGTGCCCGTTTCCTATCAGGTAGGGAAACATAATGGCAGAAAGTAAAAAAAAAAAAAAAAAAAAAATCTAAGGTAGATACATTCAAGCAATGTCTGGACAGTAGTCACTTCTTCATCCAGGAGCTACACAGAATCTTGTCCCACCCCCTAACAGATCCTGATTTCCTTTTGGAAGAGTGCTCCTCCCCACTGGGTGTAGTTCTGACAGGAGAGTGAACCCAGGCACCTGCCACCTCTTTACAGAAACAGAAGGGGCCAGATCCTTTGACTCAGGACAGTCAGAGGTGGGTGGGCATGTGTCCTAAACTTGGCCATTAGATTCTGTCTTCTGGAGCTTAATGTCTTGAATGAGTGAAACGGGCAGAAGAGTTCGGGTTTCATTCATGTCCATGGGACCATGTTATAGGCTTGTCAGCTTGGGGCCAATGCTGTGGTTCTCATTTTCAGCCCATTCCCAGATGTAGGCTCCCTATTTTCCTGTGAGCCTTCCAGTATTTCCTCACTCCCAGTACAGCAACAGCATTCCCAATCACCAAGATGTGATCACAACCTGAACACCCACTGATAGATAAATGGATACAGGAAATGTAGCGCACATACACGAGGGAGTATTACTCAGCCTCAAAAAAGGAGGACACCCTGCCATATGTGACCGCATGCAAGAACCTGGATGATGTGATGCAAAGTGAAATGAGCCAGTCATAGAAGGACAGACACTGCGTGATTCCACTTACAGGAAGTCCCTGACATAACCAAACTGATAGAAGCAAAGAGGAGAATGGTGGTTGCTACGGGCTGGAGGGGAGAGGAAATGGAGAGTTGCTACTCAAGGGGCATAAAGTTTCTGTTGGGCAAGATTAAGAGGTTCTAGAAATCTTCAACATGGTGCCTGTAGTTAACAATATTGTATTATACACTTAAAAATTTGTTAAAAGGATAGATCGTATCTTAAATGTTCTTAACACAATTAAAAGAAAACAACCCAAAACCCATAGAGATTGGCAAGATAAGGCTCTGTAGAGTTGTGAGGAGCACTTCTCAAAAAAAAATCCCTTTCTTTTAAGTTAGAGAAGGATTCTGTTGTTAGCAACTCAAGCACATTGATCAGCTGATGATCTTTGTTTTCATTACAGTAACATTTCACAGTTGAGAAAACTTTACTTTTAACAAAGAATAGCCACGTGCACCATATCATTTTAATCCTCATTATTATCAGTGTGAAGTGGCCAGAGCCTCATTAGCTCATTTGGCACATGGGAATCCTAGGCCCAGAAAGAGCAAGCAATGTGCCCATGATTACCTAGTGTCTGAGACCCATAGGGATGATTCTGTCCAATTTCCTCATTTTACAGATGAGAGAATTGAGGGCCAGAAAAGCCAAGTGAGGTGTCCACAGTCACACACTGCATTAGTATCAGAGCTGGAAGAGATGCAACTTCTATAACTCCAAGTCCAATGCCATTCATTGGTAAATTGAGAATTGGCTCCAAAAAAGACATTAACAGTAACTTACATTTGACATCATGTGTGTGTGTGTTGTGTGAATAAAAAGTTGTCAAATGTCATTTTTCTTTGATTTACATAGTTTCAGAGGCCAAGAATTCTCACACACCATTTCACACCTAGAACATTCCAGGTGCTCAGGTTGTCAAACTGGAAGATGAGAGAAAGTTTGAATATTCTTTCTAGCCAGCTCATCATGAGAACATCCCCCTATCCTCGAGCCTGTTTTTTCTCCAACCACTACACTCCAATTGCCAAAAAGTTCAATTTTCTTTAAGAGCCTCAGAAATAGTCCTAACAGGGAGGCGTAGGGTATTAAGAGCAGTGAGTGAAGGTACTTACCAGAATCTTCCCTGCAGGGATAAAACATTGAAATGTACAGAAAGCATGACTCATCAGTGTATGGATAAGGCCAGTTCCGCCAAGCAGCAATGAGGACACTAGCAGAGTAGCTAGAGACCGGCAGTTAGGCAATCTAGTGGCTGGGTCGGGCTGGGTGGGGGCAGAGGAATGAGCTGACCTGCTTGGGAAAGTTTCAGAATGTCCTGGATACCTGAGCACCAAAGGCTGTCTTCTCAGGAACAGCACTGTTATCCTGGCAACTCTGCATTACTGATCTAAAAGACCAATTTACAATGCCATGTCAGCCTCCAGTAGCACTCTGCCTCTCTCCGTACCCGATGCTGTGGGAAGAGAAGCTGCAGGAGGTTTGAAGAGAATTTAGTGCTTCATCCAGGCTTCTGCAGGTGAAGGCTAGCCATACACCTGGCAGCTAATTTCTAAAACCATCAGGCCCCTGGAGCCTTCTTAAGAGATGCATATGAGGCTTTCCCAAGTTGACAACTTCTGACTCTGGGAACAAATGCCATGGTCTGTCATTGTGGTGAGATTTCAAATTCTGGAGCCAGGTGGAACTGGATTTAAGGGGCCTATGTGACGTTGGCTGGGTCATTTTTCTCTCTGTCAGTTTCCTGCATGTGAACGAGAGAGAAAAACAGCATCTTACCCACCCTGGGTTGCGAATAGTATAAAAGAAATAACTCAGTATTTCCTGAAAATTACCATTTGAATACCATGTGCAT
Source organism: Smutsia gigantea (assembly GCA_032199065.1). Lineage (NCBI taxonomy): Eukaryota > Metazoa > Chordata > Mammalia > Pholidota > Manidae > Smutsia > Smutsia gigantea. Next base: position 106,556 of record JAVSCE010019477.1, read on the forward strand.
TATTTTTGCCATGTGTACTATTATTAACATGATGTTTCTTTTTCAGTGGCTCACTTAGAAATACCTCTATTTTAAAAATTAGATGTTTAAAATTTATTTTAAAATTAATTTTTGCCATGTATAGGCAAACTAGTCTCTCTTGCTCTTTAAAGAAGGAAACCATTTAAAGAATCATGGGGAAGTAAAACGAATGTTATTGAAATTCTAGCTAGCATTGTAGCCTGCTAAGGCTCTGAGTCTAAGGCCTACTCATTCTTTGTTGAAAGGGGAGATTAACAAGTGTTAGAGAGGCATTAAAGACATGCTAGCACCCACTTGAGAGTTTGCCTTGATGGAACTGGAATGAGGGGAAAGGGATGAATTTTCTCACCATGTGATTCAGTACTATTTAATACTGGGTCTAGGGAATCCCTAAAATTGTACTCTCCATGGTCTTTTGTCTGTCTTTTCAGGATGCTATGACAGAATCCCACAGAGTGGGTAGCTTATACACCACAGAAATTTGTTTCTTCACAGGTCTGGAAGTTAGGAAGTCCAAGGTCATGGTGCCAGCAGATTCAGTGTAGTGGCTGGTAAGGTCTTGCTTCCTTGTTCATACCTAGCACCTTCTCACTGTGTTGTCATGTGGTGGAGGGGGCTAGGGAGCTCTGTGTGGGTTCTTTTTATATACGTATTCATCCCATTCATGAGAGCATCACCTTCATGAACTAATCACCACCCAAAGGCCCTGCATTCTAACATCATGATCTTTGGGGGCTTAGGATTTTTTTTTCAGTATCATTAATATACACTTACATGAGCAACATTGTGTTACTAGATTACCCCCATTATCAAGTCCCCACCACATACCCCATTACAGTCACTGTCCATCAGCATAGTAAGATGCTATAGAGTCACTACTTGTCTTCTCCGTGCTATACTGCCTTCCCCGTGCCCCCCCCTACATTATGTGTGCTAATCATAATGCCCCCTTTTCCCCCTTATCCCTCCCTTCCCACCTATCCTCCCCAGTCCCTTTCCCTTTGGCAACTGTTAGTCCATTCTTGAGTCTGCTGCTGTTTTGTTCCTTCAGTTTTTTCTTTGTTCTTATACTCTGCAGATGAGTGAAATCATTTGATACTTGTCTTTCTCTGCCTGGCTTATTTCACTGAGCATAATACCCTCTAGCTCCATCCATGTTGTTGCAAATGGTAGGATTTGTTCTCTTCTTATGGCTGAATAATATTCCATTGTGTATATGTACCACATCTTCTTTATCCATTCATCTACTGATGGACACTTAGGTTGCTTCCATTTCTTGGCTATTGTAATAGTGCTAAACATAAGGGTGCATATGTCTTTTTCAAACTGGGCTCCTGCATTCTTAGGGTAAATTTCTAAGAGTGGAATTCCTGGGTCTAGGATTTCAACATAGGAATTTGGGAGGACATGACATTGAGACTGTGGCATCTCTTGTGACTGTATTTGGGGAAACATTGTAAAGGTGTGCACCTTACACAGTACTTGGCCCAAAGGGTACATGCAACACATGCTTGGTCTCTTTCCCCTGTCCTTTTGTCATTGCAGCTTTTTAAGTGACTGTCACAAGGTTCAGACATGGAAGCAACATTCCCAGTGGTGAATATGCTTTTTTGTATCAGCTGCAAGGCTGCTTTGGTCGGTGAAAGATGGATGGGGAATTTGGTCTCAGTTTAAAATGCAGGTCAAAACCCATCCGTTATAGGGTATTTTCTGGTCTGAATGTAGCATAAGATGTCAAAATATGTTATAGGTGAAATGGAAAAGATAAAAATTTTGAGGATTTCCTATGTTTTTGGTTCTTTGCATACATATATATAGTTATTTCTCATAATTTTTTAAGATAGGATACATTGCCATCGTCTTAGAGGTAATACTAAAATATCAGTTATGGTGAGCTTGTTATGTGATAGCATATTGGCTATATTTTCTTTTGTTCTGGCATTTGGGGCCTTGATCCAAGATAGACTGCCTCTCCCAGGGCTAACTAATTCCTGGAGAGAGCAGATAACTCTCTTTGAGCACACATCTCATACATTAATCAAGTCAATGTTTCTCCCTGCCCTAAATCACCCCAGGGCCAGGTACTGGCCAACTAAAGACCACCTCTGCAGCCCAGGGCCTGTCACAGTTATTCAAACTACCCAATCCTAAAGTTATTCAGTGTGCCTACGCTGCCTCACCCATTCCTTCCCTTGAGAACTCCAGCAATGGCTCTGGGACACCTCCTGCTCTCTCCCATGCCTGCCTCCTGACCAACCCTGGTGCTTTCCTGTGTGGCCCTGCATGACATGTGTCCTATTTCTACAGATCTGCCTGTATAAACTTCTTTCACGACTCTCATTTCCATGTGTGCGTGTCTTACTATACCTGATTAAAACAAATCCTGAGTATGAAGTTTAGAATGGAAAGCACTCTGGTAACTCTGCTGGTTAAAAACCTCTGCCTGTGCCTTCCCTTCTCAAGTAGGGTAAAATCCAAAATACCAACAAGAGTGGTGGATCACAGGATCCATCTCTCAACTACCTCTTGCACTGCCCTTCCTCTCGATCATATGTCCAGACACACTGGCTTTTTATTTTCCTCCATGATCGTGCCGAACTCCATTGCGCCCTGGGGTCTTTGCAGTTGCTGTTGCCCCTGCTCTACTGTTATCCAACTCTCTGCTCAAACCTCCCCTTCTGTGTCCAGAGCAGTTCTAGTTTGATCACTGCTTAATGTTGTTATTTTCATTATGTGCATCATCTCTCCCCTCCCATCTCACTGTGAGCTCCATGACAACAGGGATCTTGTCTGTCTTGTCACCACCTGAATCTGACTGGTACATAGAAGGTTCTCAGCAATTATTTGTTGAATGTGTGACTCACATAATTTCATCTTTACCACTCTAACAGGCAGATCAAATTATCTTCTCCATTTTACAGGTGAGGAAACAGCCTCAAAGAGCTTTTAAGTAATTTATCAGTGGTTACACAGCCAGTATAGGTGGCATACCCCAGATTTGAACCCAGGTAGTCTGACTCCAGAACCGTTATATTGAGGTCCCAAGAGTTAAGCACTGTGCTTAAGTTACCTAGATACCAAGGATTCCAGGCCACCTCTGCCTGACCCAAAATATCCTACTGTCGTGTTTTGGAATAAAAGAGATTGCGAGTTTGGGAGTTTGGGACTTCAGAGCCCTGGTTACCCAGATGCTTGAGGTCAGTTTGTGTCCTGTCAATCAATGGAGAGATCATTGAACTATAACCATAAATGATATCTCATAGATTTTTGGTGACAAGACTACATAAAATTCTGATACCAATTCCAGTGTGGGGGTTTTTCCCATAACAATCAACTCTCTGATGCTAGCTGGGTGTTTTACAATTCAACTAATTCTGATACTACCTGGAGATAACATCAGATCCCACAGGTTATAGGCTCAGTCCTACAAAAGAGTGCCTGTCCAGCCCCCACCCTGCCCCGTTTCAGATGCCAAATGCTGGTCTAGGCTGTCACCTGTGCTTCTGACCAACTGGCTATAGACTGGGTTCCAATAACTCCCTCCTTGGGTTCAGTTAATTGGCTAGAGCAGCTGATAGAACTCAGAGAAACATTTTACTTACTAGATTACTAGTTTATTATAAAAAGGATATAAGTCAGGAACAGCCAGAGGAAGGGATGCATAGAGCAAGGTATGGGGAAAGGGCTCAAGAGCTTCCTTTCTCTCAGAGGTCAGCACCTCAAAGTGTTTACCAACCTGGAAGCTCTTGGAACCCTATTCTTTTGGATTTTTATAGAGACTGCATAGTACCCTAAGTACAACGGTACTTACATAGGTACCCATTGATTAAATCATCAGCCGCTGGCTATTGAAACTCAGTCTCCTGTCCCTTACCTTCCCCAGAGGTGGTAGGGGGGTTAGGGGTGGAACTGAAAGTGCCAACCCTCTAATCACATGCTTAGTTCTCCTGGAAACCAGTCCCTACCCTTAGGTGAGGTCCAAAAGTCACTTCATTAACATAACAAAAGACAGCTCTCTCTCTCTCTCTCTCTCTCTCTCTCTCTTTTTCTCTCTCTGTCTCTCTCAACATTTAAGGAAATTCCAAGGTTTTTAGGAGCTCTGTGCCAGTAATGGGACAAAGACCAAATACATAAAGTCACAATATCACAGTGCACAGGCAAATATAATTATTGAGGCCACCTGGGCTGGTCATCCTATAGCCATCCTTGGAGAGTGTCCCTAGAGACTGTGGTTCTGCAGACTGAGGGTCACCCATTTGTCAGTGCCCACCTTTTCCTGCTATCCACTGCCAGCCCTAGATCATGTTGTCTTCTTCCTCCCGAAGTCTACCAATATATCCCCCATGTTCCGTGACAAGGCACAAAGAGCTTTTCACAATCTAGGCTTAATCTACCCTTCCACCTCTCTGTCCCAGCCCCGACCCAAAAAGCCATTGTTGTGTAACTATACTGTAACTCCGGGGAGAGGAAATGCTGGAGCAAAATACCTCTAAAACCAAAATCAGTCAAAAGGAGAAATAAAGTTTAAAACCCATTTATTGCTTACAAACTGTGGTCTGGGGCCATTTATCTTTCCAGCTTGGCAGAAGCAAGAAAGACCTCCCCCTAACCTCTCAGGTTCAGATAGGCGCTTGGTCACCCAGGTAATTACCCATTGATATGGAGATGAACTATGGCACTTCACCCCTGAGGAACGCCTGTTGATATGCAGATGCACTAAAGCCAGGTGAGATACTCTGGAAATATTACAGTTTCCCCACATATACCCAATTCTTTGGGACTACACAAAACCTAGTTTGACTTGAATCCTAGCACAGTGCTTACTGGCACTGTGGAGTATGACAAGTCATTTAACCTCAGTTTCCTCATTTACAGAAATGGAGGCATATTTCCTAACCTTGCAAAAATACAAAGAACATTAAATCATGCACACAATATTTATTGATTGAATGAGTCTCATTTCATCCTAACAACACTTTGAGATCGATGCAATTATCATGTCCATTTGCAGGATGAGGAAACAGAGGCTCAATGAGAATACTTTGTAAGGACTTGCCCAAGATCACATGACCAGTAAGTGATAAACTGGAATTGAATGTAGTTTGTCTGACTCAGGAGTAGCACTCTGAGCTGTATCTCCAATGTCCCAAGAAATTATGTTGCATCAACTTACAAATGTTAGTTTTCTTTCTTCCACTCTATTACGTATTTGTAAAATGGAGTTAATAATAGTATCTGTAGGGATGAAATATCAAATCTAAAAAAGCTACAGTATTTGGAATGCAGTATGCATACAATGAATTCTATTCTTATTAGTAATAAAAATATTATGGTTGGTTGTATCAGAATGCATTTGGCTGTGAGTGACAGAAAACCTGATTCAAATGGATGAAATGAAAAGGAGGTTTATTTTCTCACATGTAAATAAGTTCTGAGACAGAGCTGCCCAGGGCTGTTAAGTGAGTGGTTGGTTGAATGATATTTTCAAGGGCCCAGATTTCTTTCTGTGTTCCACTCTGTTATCTTTGGTGTTGTAGTTTTTCTCTCCAGTTTTCTCTTCTCATGCTTGCAAGATAGTGCAGCTTCCCTGAACATAACACAAAAGAGGGACCATTTCTTCCTCTGTTCTTTTTTTTTTTTTTCAGTGAGGAAAAGCTTGCTTGAAAGCTCCCTACTCTCCTAGATGTCCCAGGTCTTCATGGCCAGAGCTATGTTGCCATCCCATACCTCCTTCACTCACTGGAATTGAAAAGAACGAGAGGTAGGGCTTCGTACTACCAAATTAATCATCCAACTTCATTCCTGGTGGGTAAGTCATGTCTCTTAATATCTAACTTTTTCACCTGTGAAATGGAGCTGCCATTGACTGATTCTCCATATTATAGGGGTATTAAGTAAGGTAATTTAAGGTACCAGACTCTGTAGTGGATAATCAATCTTCATCCCCTTATTCAGTCTCTGTCATCATGGAGTAGTAGAATGATACCAGATATTCAAAAGTTGAATTTAAGAACCTGACCCATCATTTACAGGCTGTGATACTTTGGCTAAATTGATTAATTTTAATTTTTCTTAGAATTTCAGTGATGATAGTGGTAACTATTGTAATAATACTTGCTACCTTGTATTATGTACTTGCTAAGTGCCAGGTACCATAATAGATACTTTACCTGCATTAGCCAGTTTAATTCTCATGACAACCTATATTACCTAGGCATCGACCCCATTTTGCAGATGAAGGGTGAAGCAACTTGACAAGATTAAATAACTATTGTGTCGGAATCAAGAATTGAAGCCTGGTTTGTCTGTATTAAAAGTCCCACACTTCAAATGCCCACATGATAGTACATCTATTTCCTGTATTATGGATCTCAATTTCCTCATTTGTAAATGGTCGTAACAGGATTTTTTTCTTGCCCACTTCACTGGGTTTGGGGGTAGAATCTAATGATATTGGATCTGAGAGAGTCTAGAGAAAACTCTGAATTACAGAGATCACTCTCGTTAATATGGATTACAGTTGGTAATACACATAAGAAACGCAGACTGGCAACCTCAGGTTATAGTCACTGATGCTGAATTACCACCATCTACCTCCTCCATTAAGGATTCCAAACCCTTAGTCTCTCCTTCCCTCCCCACACCCCCAGGCTAAAGTATTTATGCCTTATTTTGTTCAGTGCCCTGGGACCCTAGCTCTTATTCCAAAGTGACAAATGGATAATATGATAAATTAATTGGTCCCAAGGGGCTAACAGGAAAGTGATGTAGGAGGTGCTGGAAACAATACAATTTCTATCCCTCCCCTCCTTCCTCCATGGTTTTTTCCTTATCTTCTCTCCTCCCCCTCCCCTCCCCTGAGATGTTCATGTAGGTAATAACTTCTGTGAAAATGCCCACTGTTCTCCCATCTCACCTTTTCTACTGCAGTGGCTTTACATTGGGAGCAATTCTGCTTCCATTGGGAACCTTGGCAATGTCTGGAGATATTTTTCATTGTAGGAGCACTGCTACTGGCGTCTAGTGAGTAGAGAGAGCAGAGGTGATGCTCAACACCCCCCAGTGTACAGGACAGCCCCACGTAACTAAAAATTATCTGGCCCATAGTGTCAGTAGTGCTATGGTCAGGAAACCCTGTTCTGCTATCTTCAGATTCTTTAGGATTCTTAATTAAGTCAATGCAAGGCAAATAATCAAGTGCTATTTTGGTTTCATGTTTCAAAGGTGTTTTGCAGGTCACAGGTTTTGTTTGCCCAGCATCCAACAGATCTCTTCCCCAGGCATAGGTTTAGGAGATTGGTCAAAGGGGAAGAGAAGACCCATGAGTAACCAAACAGAGTCCTTCCCTGGGATTTTGTTTCAAATGGTGTGCAGAGGAGAAAATTCTTTTTCTATCTTGGTCCAGGGCTGTTAGAATGTAAATTCAGGGAAAGCCCAAATGGGAGATCATGAAATTGGTGTGTGTGCAGAAGGAGGCAGCCAACATGAGACAGATGGAGGGTGACCTGATGACATTGGAGACATTTATTTCTAGCCCTGACCTACTGTTTGCCTTAAGCTAGTTCAAATTAGTCGTGTTTAAGGAAAGTTCTTAGACAAAGGAGAATTTTCTGGGGGCTGAGTACATTTGTGCCTTATGTAGGTGGGATTTAAGATAAGGAGAAGTGATGTGTGATAGATGTTGGGATTTGGACCTTTATAGAGAGTTAATGAAAAATGAAGTAAAGTTTTTGGAAATTCTAAATAATATGCATTTCAAGGAAGGTAGTTTTTATAAAGAAAGGGTCACAAAAATTTTAATTCCAAATATTTTTCTCATCTTAAAATGATGATTTATCTATTTTTCTCCAACCATCAAATATGATTTAGAAAACTTAAGAGGAAGAAGAAAGCCTATTACATTTATCTGTACTTTTGTTCATTATGTTCTTCCTTCTCAATGTTCCAAGGTTCCTTTTTAAAAATGTGTTGACTTCCTCTCTATTCCTGAAGGACATTTTTACTGGGTATAGGATTCTGGATTTACTCTTCTTTTCTTTCAACACCTGATGATATTGTGCCATTTCCTCTGAGCCTCTGTGGTTTCTGATAATAAATCTGATGTTATTTGTATTGTTCTCTCCCTTATTGGTAAGGTGTCATTTTTTTTTCTGACTGTTCTTAGGATTTTAAAATTCATCTTTAGTTTCCAGAAGTTTAATTATCATGTGTGGGTCTTTTTGGGTTTGGTTGTTGCATAGCTTCTTGAATCTTTAGGTTTATATCTCTTGCCAAACTTGGGAAGTTTGCAGCCATAATTTCTTTGAGTAATTTTTAGACTCACCCTTTTGTGCTCTCCTTTTTGGACTCTAGTGACATGAAAGATCTTTTATAGACCCACAGTTCCCTGAGGCTCTGTTCATTTTTCTCTCTCTCTTTTTTTTTTTTTGGTCTATTTTCTCTCTGTTATTCAGGTTGGGTAATTTCTATCATTCTGTCTTCAAGTTCACTGATTATTTCTCTCTCTTATCCATTCTTCTGTTGAGCCCATTCACTGAATTTAAAAAAATTCATATTTTTCAGTTTTAAAATTCCACTTGGTTCTTTTTAATATCTTCTGTTTGTTTGCTGACACTGTCTATTTATTTACTGAGGTTTTCTATTTTTTAAAATTTGTTTGTGTTTGTAATCATTTGTTAAGGTATTTTTACAATGGATGCTTTAAAATCCTTGTCTGATCATTTTATCATCTCTAGCATCTTGGTGTTGAGATCTATTGATTGTATTTTTTTCTTTCATTCAGTTTGAGGTGTTCTTGGTTCTTGGTATGATGAGTGATTCTCAACTAAAACCTGTACTTTTCTATATTATGTTATGAGACTGTAGATCTTACTAGAGTCTTCAGTTTTTGCTGGTTTTCTCTGACATTGCTCTGGCTGGGGAAGAGAGTAGTGTTACTTTCAGGTAGAAATAGAAGTTGTGCTTATATTTATTTTATACATAATGTCCAGGGATTTTAGTTGTACTTAGCAGGAGGGATAGGGAAAAACACATCTACTTGACCTTCTTGGAAGCTAATTTCTTGTTTTTGTTAAGCATTTAGTAAGTGCTAAAAATGCAATGCAAAGTACATACACATTGCAGTCAGATCCTGAATCCTGAATCTGCCATTTATAGGCTATTCTGAGAATCAGAATATATAGCAATATATAGAATATATAGAGATCAGAATCAGACAGTATATAGCATTTCTTGAAGTATTTTCAGTGAAATTCTCTAATCTTCACAGCAAATCTGTGACATTGGTCTTATCAATGTTATTTTACATGTGGGATAACAGGCTCAGTGAGGCAAAGTAATTTTCTCAAGATAATTTGGCTCTCAACTTGCCACACCACCATGGATGAGGAAGAGATCAAGAAATACACAGAAAGAGGACTATGGGTGGCTGCTTGGTTTTAGGTGGCATGAGAAATTGGAGGAATAGGCAGCATGGTAGGCTGGAAGTAATCTTGGAGTGGGCATCACAGACCTTGGATCTGGCCCCAACTGGGTCACCAGGCTACCTGTGTGATCATAGACAAATCACTTAACCCCTCTGGAACTTTCCATTCTAGTGTATGCAGAAATGTGAGGTAGATGGTACCTAAGGTGCCTTTTATTGCTATAATTTTATGATAAATCTAAGATATACTAAGTTCCAAGGACATTCTAGATGCAATATGTGGAAGAATGAAGATCTGTTCAACTCAGAAAGAGACACACTGAACATCAAATAAGCACAGAATCAGAGTGCTGAAAATACCTTGGCAAAGACCTTGGTCAAGGGGAGGAAAAGGGGTGATTATCCATGCAGTCCTTTTAAATGCCTCAAGGTCATTAAGTAATTCAGGGTGAATATTCCCTTGGAAGAGATGCCTTTTTCTCTCTCTTGGGGAGAGAAAGGAGCTGAGATCTTGCTCTTTCTTGAGACTTGCCTTGAAGCCTCAGGCTAACTTTAGTTACCTCCCACTATTTGGTTTCTTATCCCAAGTCGTAACTTATTTACTGGTATTCCTTCCAAATACAGTGTGCTTCCTCCAGGACGGGAACTGTTTTTATAATAAAAATGAGGGTGTTTGAGCACTCACTATGTGCTTAATCTTGTCTTCTCTCTACAAGCAATCTATGAGTTATGTACCAACCCCCCTCATCCCCACCCCTCATTGTATAAGAGAGTTTCAGGGACTTGTCCAAGGGCATTCCACTTGTGAGTGACAGAGCCCAGATGTTCACTTAGTTCTCTCTGCTTGCTGAGCCTCATTCTTGACCTCTATACTGTGTCACATCCTAGGTCTTATCTTTGCAAACCCGGTATCCAGTACAGTGTTGGGACCAGAGTAGTGGGTCAATAAATGTATATTGGGTGGTTGGATTGAAGGATTAAAGGGCAGGGTGAATGAAGGAAGAAGGAAAGATGATGAAGGGTAGATGGGTAAAAGGTTGGGTAAAAGAAAGGGTACAAGGTTGATGCATTGATGGATACATAAAAAAGCATGGATGGATAGATTGTTGGATGGTTGGAACACCCTGAAATATGTTGTGGAAACTTAAGATGTGTTAGGGAGCCCAGGACACACTTAATAGAGAACTAATAGTCTCCAGTAAGTCTTATCTTTCTTTCCTCCAACCACTTATACAGCTGGAAGGCAGCAGAACGTTGGGAAGTGGTCAGCCTGACACAGAAGCCCATGCTCTTAGTCCCTCTGGTATAATTCTGGACAGTGTCCCCCTTATTCCGGGGGCCTCCTCTAGAGGTGGAGCTCTACCACAGGAATGCCTGAGCAATGGGGTTCTTGCAGTCAGATGACTGGGGTTCATGGTTTGGGATTGGGGAGAGAAGGATTCAGTCAGCTTGGAACAGATACAGAGACTGGGTCCAGTTCTTAGGGGAGGAAGGTGGCAAGTGTTAAGTAACCCAGATATGACAAACTGAGTCTTTGATATTAATTAGCTAGGTGACCCTTAGGCAAGCTATTTAATCTCATTGAGCCTCTGTTTCACCCATTTTAAAGTTATTTCAAGAATTGAATTAAATAGTATATGTATGAAAATGTGTGATACGACTTCTCAATAAATGATAGTTGGTATTATTCTTATTATCCCTACTATTATTATTGAAAAGTCCTTGGATTTTGAAGAATTGCCTTTGATTCTCAAGTCAGGGAGTTACTATTAGGTATGTGGCTGTGGACAGATCATTTAGTCTCTCATTTTCTTTTTCTTTTTCTCATTCATCACATGCACTGCATGAAGTGTCTGGCACTGTGCTAGCTGGGGAGAGTGTTGTGGATATGCCTTGGTCTTTGCCTGGAGGAGTTCATAATCTAGTAGAGGAGACAGACATATACATAATGAATATACCCAAGAGCTACTGGGTATAATGTAATAGCACCTTGGAGTCAACAGGTAGAGGTTCAATTCTTGGCTCTGTCTTTTACTAACTTATGAGCTAGAGTAAATCACTTGATCTTTTTAGGTCTTAGGGCCCTTATTAGTAACATGGATACAATGAAAATAGAACATGCCCCATAGAGTTGTTTAGAGGTTTGACTGAAATAATACACACCAAGTCCTTAGCATAGTGCCTGGTACATATAAGCAAAGTTGAAAATTTTTTGCATCTGTATAATGGGGACATTGATCCCTATCCTTCCTACATATATTGCATGGAATTCTGAGTATTAAGTGAAATAATATAGGTGAATGGGATTTTTAAGATGTGAAAAAAGTATTAGTTGTTTACCATTCTAAATTTCAGGACAGGACGGCATGTCCAGAAATTGCTCAGCATCCAATGTTATCTAAACTGATCATGTAATAAATATTCAGTGATACATGATTATGAAGGTAGATTCTGTCCTGTTCTCCCCCTTATCCAATTGAGCTCTGTTTCCAGGGCATTCTGCAGCCAAGAGAGAAGGAAGCAGAAGCCGGGATTGGGAGAGCAGGTTCCAGATGAGATTAGAACTGGAATAGCAGGTGATTACATGCAGTTTATTTTCTAAATACCTGCTTCAACTTCATGTCTATTCCACAGGTCACTTCCTGCTCCTGCTGTCTTCAGTTCAGGTGTGGGCCTTGGGAGTGAAGGAGATAAAGGAAATCTAAGTGGGAAGGTTCATCAGAAGGGAAAACTCCACTGCACAGGCTATGGGCTGATGATGGGCAGGAATGGTGCTCGAATTAATGAATGTGGTGGTGTGGGGTTCATCTTCCATGGCTCTGCTTGCAGTTTATATGGATTCTTTCTGTTCCTGTAATTCATTCATTCAACAGATATTTTATGAGCCTCCACTGTGGGTCCAGCACTGTGCTCGGCACTGCAGGTAAAGGAGTGAGCAAGATATCTCTGTCTTCCCAGAGCTTATGCAGGGATTCCAAGTTCAAATGCCTCTGGGGGCTGTGCTAGGGTAATGTTAGCTGCTGTAATAACAGAACCTGACATTTCAGCGGCTTTTACTCAGTCAGAATGTTTTACTCTCTAATGATGCAACCCAGTGTGGATATTCCTGGCAGACAGAGGGAAGGTGGGAAGGTCTCTGTGCAAACGAGTCAGGAACCTAGGCTGATGGAGGCTTTCCTATCTTTACTGTGTGCTTTTCTGGATTTGCCCTGGGCATCAATATTCAGCTGACAGGTGAGGGAAGAGAGGGGAGCCTTGCATGGAAGTTTTCTATGGGCCAGGACTGGAAGTGGCCTTCATCACTTCTTAAGAGTTTATTGGCTATGACTTATTCAGATCTCCATGCCTAGCTGTGAGCTCAGGAAGAAGAGGAGAAAGGTTTGGTGATTGAATAGTAGTCTCTACCATAGGGGTCCAGTGAAAGTGAGTGAACTGGGGTGGATCAGTACTCCGGTAGGCAGGGCACCTGAGCTCGCTAAAGGAGCAGATGTATCTCAGTTTAGAGGATCATTGCCATGGAAAATGGTGCCAAATCTTTGGCTTTTTAAAAATAATTTATTTTGGTATCATTATTCTACAATTACATGTGCAATATTATGGTTATTAAACTACCCCCTTCATCAGGTCCCCCCCACCAACCCCATTACAATCACTGTCCATCAGCATAATGAGATGCTATAGAATCACTACTTGTCTTCTCTGAGTTGTACTGCCGTCCCCGTGCCCCCCCGACATTACATCTGCTAATTGTAATGCCCCTTTTTCCCTCTTATCCCTCCCTTCCCGCCCATCTTTCCCAGTCCCTTTCCCTTTGGTAACTATTAGATCGTTCTTCGGTTCTGTGAGTCTGCTGCTGTTTTGTTCCTTCAGTTTTTTTCTTTGTTCTTATACTCCACATATGAGTGAAATCATTTGATACTTGTCTTTTTCGGTTTGGCTTATTTCATTGATCATAATACCCTCTAGCTCCATCCATGTTGTTGCAAATGGTAGGATTTGTTTTCTTCTTATGGCTGAATAATATTCCATTGTGTATATGTACCACCTCTTCTTTATCCATTCATCTACTGATGGACACCTAGATTGCTTCCATTTCTTGGCTATTGTAAATAGTGCTGCAATAAACATAGGGCTGCATCTGTCCTTTTCAAATTGGGCTGCTGCATTCTTAGGGTAAATTCCTAGGAGTGGAATTCCTGGGTCAAATGGTATTTCTACTTTTGAGTTTTTTGAGGAACCTCCATACTGCTTTCCACAATGGTTGAACTAATTTGCAGTCCCACCAGCAGTGTAGGAGGGTTCCCTTTTCTCCACATCCTCGCCAACATTTGTTGTTGTTGTTTTTGGATGTTGGCCATCCTCACTGGTGTGAGGTGATATCTCATTGTGGTTTTAATCTGCATTTCTCTGATGATTAGCGATGTGGAGCATCTTTTCATGTGCCTGTTGGCCATCTGAATTTCTTCTTTAGAGAAGTGTCTATTCATGTCCTCTGCCCATTTCTTAATTGGTTTATTTGCTTTCTGTTTGTTAAGGTGCATGAGTTCTTTATATATTTTGGATGTCAACCCTTTATCAGATACGTTTTTTATGAATATATTCTCCCATACTGTAGGATGTCTTTTTGATCTACTGATGGTGTCCTTTGCTGTACAGAAGCTTTTCAGCTTGATATAGTCCCACTTGTTCATTTTTGCTTTTGTTTCCCTTGCCCGGGGAGATATGTTCACGAAGAAGTTGCTCATGTTTATGTCCAAGAGATTTTTGCCTATGTTTTTTTCTAAGAGTTTTATGGTTTCATGACTTACATTCAGGTCTTTGATGCACCTTGAGTTTACCTTTGTGTATGGGGCTAGACAGTAGTCCAGTTTCATTCTCTTACATGTAGCTGTCCAGTTTTTCCAACATCAGCTGCTGAAGAGGCTGTCATCTCCCCATTGTATATCCAAGGCTCCTTTATCAAATATTAATTGACTGTATATGTTTGGGTTAATGTTTGGATTTTCTATTCTGTTCCACTGGTCTGTGGGTCTGTTTTTGTGCCAATACCAAATTGTCTTGATTACTGTGGCTTTGTAATAGAGCTTGAAGTCAGGGAGCATAATTCCCCCTGTTTTATTCCTCCTCCTCAGGATTGCTTTGGCTATTCGGGGTCTTTTGTGGTTCCATATGAATTTTAGAATTATTTGTTCCAGTTCATTGAAGAAAGCTGTTGGTAGTTTGATAGGGATTGCATTGAATCTGTAGATTGCTTTAGGTAGTATAGCCATTTTGACAATATTTATTCTTCCTAGCCAAGAGCATGGGATGCATTTCCACTTGTTAGTGTCTTCTTTAATTTCTCTTAGGAGTGTCTTGTAGTTTTCAGGGTAGAGGTCTTTCACTTCCTTCGTTAGGTTTATTCCTAGGTATTTTATTCTTTTTGATGCAATTGTGAAAGGAATTATTTTTCTGATTTCTCTTCCTGTTAGTTCATCACTAGTGTATAGGAAAGCAACAGATTTCTGTGTGTTAATTTTGTATCCTGCAACTTTGCTGAATTCAGATATTAGTTCTAGTAGTTTTGGAGTTGAGTCTTTAGGGTTATTAAGGTACAGTATCATGTCATCTCCAAATAGTGACAATTTGACTTCTTCTTTACCAATCTGGATGCCTTGTATGTCTTTGTTTCGTCTGATTGCCGTGGCTAGGACCTCCAGTACTATGCGGAATAACAGTGGAAAGAGTGGGCATCCTTGTCTTGTTCCCGATCTTAGATGAAAAGCTTTCAGCTTCTCGCTGTTAAGTATGATGTTGGCTGTGGGTTTGTCATATATAGCCTTTATGATGTTGAGGTACTTGCTGTCTATACCCATTTTGTTGAGAGTTTTAATCATGAATGGGTGCTGAATTTTGTCAAATGCTTTTTCAGCATCTATGGAGGTGATCATGTGGTTTTTGTTCTTCTTTATGTTGATGTGGTGGATGATGTTGATGGATTTTCGAATGTTGTACCATCCTTGCATCCCTGGGATGAATGCCACTTGATCGTGGAGTATGATCCTCTTGATGTATTTTTGAATATTCGGTTTGCTAATACTTGTTGAGGGTTTTTGCATCTACATTCATCAGGGATATTGTTCTGTAATTTGCTCTTTTGGTGAGGTCTTTGCCCGGTTTTGGTATTAGAGTGATGCTGGCTTCATAGAATGAGTTTGGAAGTATTCCCTCCTCTTCTATTTTTTGGAAAACTTTAAGAAGTGTGGTTGTTATTTCTTCTCTGTATGTCTGGTAGAATTCAGAGGTGAATGCATCTGGTCCAGGGGTTTTGTTCTTGGGTAGTTTTTTGAGTACCGATTCAATTTCATTGCTGGTGGTTGGTCTATTTAGTTTTTCCATTTCTTGCTTGGTCAGTCTTGGAAGGTTGTATTTTTCTAAGAAGTTGTCCATTTCTTCTATGTTTTCCAGCTTGTTAGCATATAGAGTCTCATAATATTCTCTGATAATTCTTTGTATTTCTGTGGGGTCCGCCGTTATTTTTCCTTTCTCATTTCTGATTCTGTTATGTGTGTAGATTCTCTTTTTCTCTTAATGAATATAGATAGGGGTTTATCAATTTTTTTATCTTTTCAAAGAACCAGCTCTTGGTTTCATTGATGTTTTCTATTGTTTTATTCTTCTCAATTTTATTTATTTCTTCTCTGATCTTTATTATGTCTCTCCTTCTGGTGACTTTGGGCCTCATTTGTTCTTCTTTTTCCAATTTCAGTAATTGTGTCTTTCGACTATTCATTTGGGAATGTTCTTCCTTCTTTAAATAGGCCTGGATTGCAATATACTTACCTCTCAGAACTGCCTTTGCTGCGTCCCACAGCAGTTGTGGCTTTGTGTTGTTTTTGTCGTTAGTCTCCATATATTCTTTGATTTCTGTTTTGATTTGTTCATTAACCCATTGATTAATTAGGAGAATGTTGTTAAGTCTCCATGTATTTGTGAGCCTTTCTGATTTCTTTCTAAAATTTATTTCTAGTTTTATACCTTTGTGATCTGAGAAGTTGGTTGGTAGGATTTAAAAAATTTTGAATTTACTGAGGTTCTTTTTGTGGCCTAGTATGTGGTCTATTCTGGAAAATGTTCCATGTGCACTTGAGAAGAATGTGTATCCGGCTGCTTTTGGGTGCAGAGTTCTGTAGATGTCTGTTAGGTCCATGTGTTGTAGTGTGTTGTTCAGTGCCTCTGTGTCTTTACTTATTTTCTGTCTGGTTTATCTGTCCTTTGGAGTGAGTGGTGTGTTGAAGTCTCCTAAAATGAATGCATTGCTGTCTATTTTCTCCTTTAATTCTGTTAGTATTTGTTTCACATATGCTAGCACTCCTGTGTTGGGTGCATATATATTTATAATGGTTATATCTTCTTGTTGGACTGACCCCTTTATCATTATGTAATGTCCTTCTTTATCTCTTGCTACTTTCTTCGTTTTGAAGTCAATTTTGTCTGATACAAGTACTGCAACACCTGCTTTTTTCTCTTTGTTGTTTACATCTTTTTCCATCCCTTCACTTTTAGTCTGTGTATATCTTTGGGTTTGAGGTGAGTCTCTTGTAAGCAGCATATAGATGGGTCTT
This sequence comes from Smutsia gigantea, assembly GCA_032199065.1. Classification (NCBI taxonomy): domain Eukaryota; kingdom Metazoa; phylum Chordata; class Mammalia; order Pholidota; family Manidae; genus Smutsia; species Smutsia gigantea. The sequence goes on from JAVSCE010019477.1 coordinate 123,605, forward strand.
GCTTTTTATCCATTCTGTTACTCTGTGTCTTTTGATTGGTGCATTCAGTCCATTAACATTTAGGGTGATTATCGATAGATATGTACTTATTGCCATTGCTGGCTTTAGATTCATGGTTACCAAAGGTTCAAGGGTTGCTTTTTTACTATCTAACAATCTAACTTAACTTTCTTGTTAAGTTATTGTAAACACCGTCTGATGTTTCTTTATTTCTCTCCCTTCTTATTCTTCCTCCTCCGTTCTTTATATACTAGGTGTTTTATTCTTTGCCTTTAGTTAGTATTTGGATGATCTGCTTTCTTTGCTATGATTTTATTTTCTCTGGTGACATCTTTTTAGCCTTAGGGGTGCTTCCATCTAGAGCAGTCCATTTAAGATATCCTGTAGTGGTGGTTTATGAGAGGCAAACTCTCTCAACTTTCGTTTGGAAATTGTTTAATCCCTCCATCATATTTAAATGATAATCGTGCTGGATACAATATTCTTGGTTCGAGGCCCTTCTGTTTCATTACATCAAATATATCATGCCATTCTCTTCTGGCCTGTAAGGTTTCTGTTGAGAAGTCTGATGATAGTCTGATGGGTTTTCCTTTGTAGGTGATCTTTTTTCTCTCTCTAGCTGCCTTTAATAGTCTGTCTTTATCTTTGATCTTTGCCATTTTACGTATTATTTGTCTTGGTGTTGTCTTCTTGGGTCCCTTGTGTTGGGAAATCTGTGGGCTTCCGTGGACTGTGAGACTATTTCCTTCCCCAGCGTGGGAAAGTTTTCAGCAATTATTTCTTCAAAGACACTTTCTATCCCTTTTTCTCTCTCTTCTTCCTCTGGTACTCCTATAATGCGAATATTGTTCCGTTTGGGTTGGTCACACAGTTCTCTTAATATTCTTTCATTCCTAGCGATCCTTTTATCTCTCTCTGCCTCAGCTGCTGTGTATTCCTGTTCTCTGATTTCTATTCCATTAACAGTCTCTTGCATCTCATCCAGTCTGCTGTTAAGCCCGTTGATTGCTTGTCTGATTTCTGCATTGTCTTTCCTCACTTCCCTCACTTCCTCCCTCAGCTTTTGCACATTTCTCTGTAGATCCATCAGCATGGTTATGACTTTTATTCTGAATTCTTGTTCAGGAAGACTGTGCATTTCCATCCCTTTAGGCTCCCTTTCTGGGGTTGTCTAGTTGATATTAGTCTCGACCATATTTCTCTGTCTTTTCATGGCTATAGAAGTGGTCGCTGGTAGTTGCCACTTATGTCAGTTGGGTTCTTTAAGACTTTAAAAAGGAAAAAAAAAGAGAGAAAGAAAGAAAAAAAGAAAAGAAAGAGAGGAAAAAACAGAAAACAAAACAAACACAAACAAAAAAAAAAGCCCACTGGGAGTAGATTCTGTGGGGATGCTGTAGGTGGCGCTGTTGCTCCACTGTTCCGCAGCCGTGACTGCACCAATCCTCAAGGCCCTTTATAGCTCTGGTTGGGGTGGGAATGAATGGGAGGCTGTTGATCTCTTTGGGAAGTCTAAGTGCCGCCACCCTTTCCCAGTCACCAGCTAAGGGGTCTGAAACTCCCCAGGACTCCCAGCCTGCTGGGCTGAGTGTGCTGGGGCGATCTGGCTCCTCCGCTGGGCTCCTGTCTCTTTAAGACCAATGGAAAATCCACGCGGTTTTCTTTCTTTTTTTTTTTTCTTTCCTTCCCGGAAGCCGGCTGCAAGCACACTTGCGTGTTCCCCTCTCAGATCCTGCACCCTCTGTCTCTCCAATCTCCGCTACACCGGGCAATGTGTGTCAGCGCTCCCCGTGCAGATCACTGGGGCTGGTATTTCTCAGGGTGTACTTCCACTCCCTCCCAGTTCTGAATCCACCCCACCGGTGCGCTGGGGTGGGTGAGTGCTCGGGTCCCGCCGGGTCACGGCTCCGTATCTTACCTACCTTGCGGCGTGCCGTGTCCTCGCAGGTGTAGCTGCACGCTGTGCCCTTTCCTGTGTATCTGGTCTCTCTTTTAGGAATAGTTGTATTTGCTGTATTTTCATAGATATATATAGTTTTGGGAGGAGATTTCTGCCGCCCTGCTCATGCCGCCATCTTCCTGTAAGTCCTCCAATTCTTTGGCTTTTTTAAGAGAAGCTGAAAATCTGGATTTTTAAGTATAATTTCCCAGTTCTTAAATATGGGCAGTTGATTCAAACATTTAAAGGCCTAGTGTAGGAAATATTCTGCAGGCCACACTTATCATGCTGCAGGCCAAATGTGGCCCATGGGTTGCCAATTTTGGGCCTCATGCTCATGGTTCAGCTAGAGACACCTAAACAAGTAATTGCAATTCAGTGTGATCAGAGATGCCACTCTGCATATGTTTATTTAGTTGCCTCAGATTTATTGAGCATCTAGTATATGCTGTGTTTTCTTCTAGGTGCTGGAGAGAAAGGGTATGAACAAGACAGACACAGTCGCTACATTCAAGGAGCTCGAAATTTACTGGAAAGGCAGATATTGAACAAATAGAAGAGAATAGTAAGTGTGATGGGTATGCATGATAAGGGAACCTAAACTGGGTCAGGGGAGTTAAGGAAGCCTTCCTGAAGGATGAGAAGCTTAGGGAAGATATGAGGTGTGAGGAGGAGTTATCTGGGTGGAGGGTGATGAAGGAAGTATGGCCAGGTCAATGGAGTAATGCATGCAAAGGTCCTGAGGTAAGAAAGAGGATAGTATACTTGACGATCTCAAGGAATTCCAATGAGATTCAAGTGTAGAGCAGGGCCCATGTGGAGGCCCGCATACCTTATGCCTAAATATTTTCAATTATCTGTTAAACTTAAAAAGTAAAATACAAATGATTATGAATATCAAGATCCAAATCAGAATTGTTTCAATAAAACTGAAATTTATTTTCACTTTAAGAACTTAAATTCAAACTCATTAAATAATTTTAGCATTTAAAGTTCAGCTGATTGTCAATGTGAAGAGTAGATATCATGCTTCACACTTGTGATGAATAGTATCTAGAGCTTCAGACATACAAACTTCAGAATAATATAAAGCGTTTAATATCGCAAAATATTTCTTAGCTGCCAGGTCTCACCACTGCAAATGGCATGCTAATTTGTGAGTACCTCTGGACCCGTGAATTGAAATATGGAGGGAAGCAAGAAAATGGTTGCTTGGCATTACTAGGAAACAGTGCTTCATTTTGTAAGAATACACTGCATTTGTGTTATCTGTAAGGAAGGATGTGACAAGTTAATTAATTTGTGTTTTCTGTTACCTAAGTGCTTTCAGTGCCGAAATCTCTGCCTTCCAAGGCAGTGTTTGTTTCCAAAATGAGTAGGTGCACTGTAGACAGTCCTTCATGGCAATTGCCTTTTGTTTTAAAGATACGGAGCAAAGGGTGCAGCGAAGCATTTCTCTGTGGCTTGAACTGGGCTAGTCATGAGGGTAGATGTGTAGGGAATTGGTTCCACTGTGTTGGCATTGAATGACAGATCTCAGGTGTTCTTAAGAGTTGCCCTAGTGTTCTTTAATAAATTAATTTTTCTGTGTGTTTGTGGTATGTGGGTGATCAAAATTGTGGGGCCCAGTGTGGAGACCCCTCTTTCCCAGGTCTAAGGGTCATACCAACTTAAAAAGCAAGGAAAGAGGCACCAGAGAATTTGCAAGAAGTAGGCAGGGACCCAATCACGGAGAACCTCAGAGGCCACATTAAGGAGTTTGGATTTTATCCTAAGTGCCATGGGAAGCCATTGAAAGGTTTTAAGCAGGAGGATGACATAATCAGATTTGGATTTTTAAAATATCATTCTGAAAGTTGTGTGAGAGACAGATTTGAATGAGGCAATAGTAGATGTGAATTCTCATTCAATAGAGAATGAAACGAGCAATTAGGAGGCCATCACCATAGTTTCTTACATCCAAGCTTCTGTATTGCTGCAGATGCCTCAGCGTTGATTGGGGTCCCTGCATGGGAGGACATGTAGCGTTCGTTCTGGATTTGTTCTCAGTCGGGAATTAGGCTTAGCAAATACTTTTATGTGCTTAAAGAAAAGCTCTTCTTTAATATTTAAATATTTGGGCCAAAGAATTCTCCAGCTTTGGAGGAGGTGGAGAGGTGAGGTGGGAGAAATTGCTCTCCATTCCCTTTTGCCTTAAGATGGATGGCCCAGTTCACAACTAGGGACTGTGACATGAGAGGAGGAAAGTGTGTGTGTGTAGATGTCAGGTGGACACTGGCATTCCCTTGGGGTGTCCCAGGCCTCTCCAGTGGATGGGGACATTGCAGGCTCCCACGGCCGCTCCTTCCCCATGGACAAGGAGGACTCTACATGGGCATGGCTACCTCTGATCTCACCTATTTCCCTTCTGGAAATTTCTGCAAGCGTTAGGTAGAAAGTCATGAAGGAAGGGGTTGCCCTGTGATTGAAAGGGTCAACATCTTTCTCGAACACTTGGGAATTAACCCCTGAACATTTTACTGTTCGATGGACAGTGCTTAACAGTGTCAGCTTTACATTGCGGAGTAACCTTCGGCATTGCCTCTGCCTGCCCATCCAAAGACCAGCCCGGGCTGGCAGCTTATCCTTTTGTGTGGTCTCCTCCGTTTCTTTTCCTTTTCTCCTTCCTGATGCCGCCCCCTTAGTTCAGGGCTTCATCGTCTTGTGTGCCATGTCATAACAAGGGCTTGGATTCTGCTGTCATACCAGGTTGGCTCTGAGCCCCAGCTTTCTTTGGGCAGTTGGTATCACCTCTGCAAACCACACTTTACTCATCTGTGTAATGGGAACAATGACAGAGCCTGTTTGAGGAAGAACGACAGTCATGTGGTTCAAGTACCCAGCATGATTAGTTCCCTTCCTTCCTGTGCTGCTCTGAGGATTGTGATGGGTCAGGACCCGCACTGAGGTGCCCTGGCATTAGCAGAAGGCCATTCCCTGCTTTAACTCCTCCCTTCTCTCAGGCAATGATGGCGCTCTCTCTGAAGACCTGTCTCTAGTTTCTTGAGCCCCAGGGCTCTGTGGGCAAATTCTACTCTTCAGTGCAGACATGGCTGACACTGTTAGTTTCCCATCTGAGAACCAGCCCACCCTCTTTTTCTATCATAAAGCCTGTGGCCATGGGCTCCAGGAGGGTGAACCATACATACCCTCAGCCTTGGGGATGAACCATATAGGCCCATCTGTGTCACTTCCTAGATGGGTGACCTTGTGCAAATTGCTCTACCTCTCTGAATCTCAGCGCTGACATCCTGCAAGTGGGGAGACAGACGTTGAAAAGATGTGTGGAAGGTCCTTGTCATGCCAGGGGTCATAAATGGCATCTGTCTGGATTCTTTCATGGACATCTGGCTGTTTGCTTTTAATTAAATTTAGAAGGATGGTTTCTAACCACATGGGTTCAGAGGCTGATTCTCTTCAAACAGTGTTTCTCATACTTTAATGTGTGCCGTATCACCTGGGGATCTTGTTAAAGTGCAGATTTTGATTCAGCAAGTCTTCGGTGGGGCCTGAGATTCTGCATTTCTAACAGGCTCCCAGATGCTGCTGCCACTGCTAGTCCGTGGATCTTAAGAGTAGTCAGGAGCTAGAAGGAGTACAAGTGGAAATCCCACTGATAGAGAAGGGAGGAAGACATGTGAGACTCAGTCTGCCTCGTGGCTTTTTGCTTCTCATTCGGGCTTCTCTGGCTTCTAGCCCCACTGGATGGGGTCTCTGTGGAATAACAGAAATTGTCGCTAGATTCTGAATCTTGGAGGCCTCAGCCTCAAGGTCATGCAGTCCAGGGAGAGCAACACAGGAGCCGTGGGCAATGGCCTGATTCTTGAGTCCAGTCAGTGCATTTCTGAGTGATGGCTTCTTATGAGTAGCAAATTTTTCCCTAAATTTGGGTTTCCACTCAACTGCTTCGGGCAAACCTAACCTTTCAAACACAAGTGGGGTCTATCTGGGTGTGTGCTGGGGCACTCAGGGCACCAAGAGGGGGGTACTTCCCTTAGGGGAATTGCATTTAAGATACAGCTTTTGATTGGTCCCTATAAATAGCATCTCTGCCAGAATGGGTGTGCCTGGGAGATATGGCTGGAAATTCAGTCTTGTGATTTCAGGGAGGTGCATGTCATCTGATGTCCTGCAGTGAAGTCACCTGGTCTGTAACCTCAGACTTGCGGGAAAATGGCTGTAGGGGTTCAGGCTGCTGGGCCTTGTGTGGGCCCCTGCTGCTTCTTGATTCCCATCCCTGTTTGGGGCTCTCTTCTCCTTCTCAGTATCTTGGCAAAGAGTGAATTTCAGGGTTTATGTCTGTGCCTTTTGATGTATTATTCTTCCCAATCCCTCTATCCAATTTGGAGAATATTCTCTGCTCTGACATTGATAATCTTGCCCGTCTTCAAAACCCATTTTAGAAGTCACTTTAGAAGATGTCTCCTCCTCCTTCTTCATCAATATCATTATTACAGCTGCATTGAAGTTATTGTTGTTGTTATTATGTTATTATCATTTGTTGCCATTCCACCAGGTCCTGAGCACTGAGATAGGGACCATGTGCCTATTATGTCATTTGTCCACAATTTATTGTCATCTCCATCTTAGTGGAATCAGAGGGGCTAAGTCACTTGCCTGAGATTGCAGAGTTAGAAAGTGACGGAACTGGGATTTCAGGTTAAGCTTCTCTCTTCCCAGAACCCATGTTGCAAGCTTGTTACCAGGTTCATGTTACCAGTTTCAAAATCTTATGAAGACAAACGTGAGGCTCCCTTGTGCCAATTCCAAGGATTGCTCCTTTACTCTGTATCCCATCCATATACCATATTGTATAGTGTGTGGATGGGATACACTTAAAAACATGGCCTTTGGAGCCAGACATCTTGAGTTTAAATGTTGACTCAGCTGCTTCCCAGATATGTGACCGGGAACGAATGTCTGAACCTTTCTGGCCTTAGTTTGTTTATCTGTAAAATGGGGATGAAACATCTTCTTAGGGTTCTAATGGGGATTAGGTGAGTTGGGAAGTTCTAAAACAGTTTTGGCACATGCCAGTTATTTTTGTTACCCAGTGTTGGTATTTCAACCAGCCTTTACTAAGAAGTTATCTACAGTTCATTCAATCATCAGTTCAACAAATATACATTAAATACATACTCCGTGCCAGATGTTATAGTTGGTGCTATGCATATTCTTTAATCATTCCTTACAAACTGTGGCTAAAATGATATTGTTGCCTCCCTTGTGGCCTCAGCTTCCCACTCTGCCAAGGGGAATTAATGAAGCCTACGTCGTAGGATGCCTTGGAGGATTTGGTGTTTGGTTAATGTTTGCTAGACAGAATATGAGTGAAAGTCTTTAGCAAGCTCTTATAATCCTGTGAATGACATTTAGGTTCAAGAAATAAATCATTATTTTTTTCTGAAGTTAAATGATCTTTGAGGCTCATCTGCCTGGTTGGTGGGGTTTGGTCCTGCTTCCCACTTGGATCCTATAAGAACCCCACAAATCTTAAGAAAACTGAGGAAGGGCCTGCCCTTGGTGCTCATCCTTGGGGTTGCTTTTGTGGGTACCCTGGTGAGCATTGGTCCTCCGTCCTCTAGGGGTTGCTCCTGCACCTCTGGGGAGTTAGTGATGTTCTTTGAGGGTTCCCAGGCTTGCCCAAGAAGATGGATCCCCAGAGCTGTTTTTGCTGGGCCGGGTGGAATAGGGCCCAGGGTGCATCTCACAGGACTGGTCCCCTTTGGGTGCTCTCAGTCTCAGGGTACCTCTCTCTTCTGCTCCAGTGTCTTTTCTACCTCCCTCTCTAAGGTAACCTTATCTTGATTCCTTGACAGGCCTGACTTTTTTCCAGAAAGGCCCCTTTATTCCAGAACAGATCGGGGCAAGGAAACTACCATTTCCTCTTCCTTTGCTCTGACAGTGTGAAGTTGCTGGCAAGTCAACATGTGGATCCCCAGCCCACTGTCAACATAACACCAATAGTAGCTATGGCTTCTCTGTGTATCTTATTTTTTCTCTGCCTGTGGGCTGGAGAAAGGTTGTAACATGGTCCTTAGCCTGATATTTTGCAGGCATTACGCCACTGAATCCAAGATGATGCTCTCGGATAGGGACAATTTTCATTTTCCTGATGAGATTAGATAATTTGCCCAAGGTCACACAGCTAGAAAGTGGCAGAGCTGGGCTTTGAACCCAGGGCTGTTTTTGCTTCATGTCCACACCCTGGCCACTATATTTCCTGATCTTCCATGTCTGCTGTTTTTTTAATGAGTCCTACAGCACCCCGTGTTGTAGATGATAATAAGTGCTGACGGAAAGAAGCACTTCACTTCACAAGGAAAGGAAGTTCACAGCTCATCCATGTTGAAGTCTTCTTTAAGGCAAACAGGCTCTGAAATAACCTCTTCTGTGTACTCCTTGGGCATAGCTCAGGAGTTCCTCACCCTTTTCTTTAATGATTTAGCACCTAACATGCATGCAGGCATTTTCAACTAGGGAGCAATACTGAGATTTAAAAATGATTAAGAAATTATTTGTTACTATTTGGGAGCCTATTGACTGGGAGCCCTAGATTCAGTGTTAAAACCCTTTGTGTCTTCACAAACCATTCTTCTCTGGGAATTAGGTAGTTATTGTTCCCAGTGCATAGATTATGGAATGTAAGTTCCAGGAAGTTAAGAACTATACTCAGGATCACTCAGCTAGAATGTGACAGGGGTGGCACATGTACCCAGGACTCTCTGAACCCAAAGGCTGAGTTCTGAATTCTTATTATGCCAACCCTCAGGGCTGGACCAAGAGGAATTTTTTATGGTCCCTTTTTGCTGGGATACATTCCCCTCACCTCAAAACCTGATACTCAGGGCATAGCCTAGGAATCCTTCTACTCACTTGGGATCCAAACATGAGGAAGTCTGGAGTTTTGAACTTGTGGAATAGTTTCTATAGAAACTCCATTATAAAATATGTAATATAAAGTCTCAGACTAATAGACTATTGCTGGCCACTTGGAATATAGGGGAAATACTACTGTGTTGGTGAACTTTATATGTCAACTTGACTGGCCCATGGGATGTCCAGATACTTGGTTAAATATTTCTGGATGTATCTGTGGGAGTGCTTCTAGATTAAAAGTTGAATCAGTAGACTGAGTAAAAAAAGATTGCCCTACCCCATGGAGAGGACCTCATCCTGTCAGTTGAAGGCCTGAATAGAATAAAAAGCTGAGTGAGAAAGAATCTTTTCCCACTACTTGACTGCCTTGAGCTGGGATCTCAGTCTTCTGCCTCTGGAGTCGGGCTGGACTGAAACTTACACTCTTGACTCCTCTGGATCTCCAGCTTGCCAACTGCATATCTTGAACTTTTCAGCTTCCATAATCATGTGAGCCAATTCCTTATAGTAAATATCTATATCTGTATCTATATCTGTAGCTGTCTCCTACTGCTTCTGTTTCCCTGAGAACCTAGACTAATACAGCTACCTCTATGTTTGCAGTATGCATTCCACTTGCGGGCAATCCTAGCTGCTATGCTAAGCCCTCATCTGCAAGTGCATTTAAGGAAACATCCAGTTTATTACAAGTTATTTAGAAGAACTTGGCCATGGTGTCTGTTTGCAGTTAATATTGTGCAAGATGGAAAATGGCTTGGTTCTAAGTGGTTTCTAATCAGTGACAACAGATGTTCACAGAAGGCAGAATTTTTTTGAATTGGTGTTTTGATAATAACATTAAACACAAATCCTAAGTAAGGTAGGAAGAGGAGCTTTAGCTTGGGCCATATGTACTTTTTCTGAGAGATTCTGGATAGATGGATGATGAAACTTTCTACAGTATCTCAAGATTTGGAGCTGGCTACCCTGAGGTCACTGGAGCCGTCTCCTACTGTTTCTGAGCTCTGGGGATTAGAGGAAAGACATTTCTGAGACTATAAGAGATTTAGACTTTTACTTAAAATCCAAACTACAAAGGGGATTTAAAAAATCCCTTTGCTTTTATAAATATCTCTCCTCTGCAAGGGCTCTTGTCTTCCCCCTTTGGAGAATACAGTGGTGGGCTGAAGCCAGCTCCCACTGGTTTGTGAGGACAGACTGTTAGATATTCAGGAATTTTGGAAGGAGTTGTTAAATTTTTGGTAGGTTAAAACTAGCCATAATGGGATTACTGACATCAGTGACATCTTCGAATGTTACAAATCAGGGTTGGTTTGTTTCCCTGAGAGCCAGTTTACCTGCATACCACCGGCCATAAAGGCTACAGTCGGTTGGTTCGTGAGTTTTGCCTCTCCATCTTCCATTCCTTGACTGTTCTGTTAAGGGCAAATTTCCTTCAAGGTAACGCCCTCCATTCATCTTAAACCAGAGGTCTGGTGGGGACCGACATATTCCCCAGATCCAAGAGTGACCATGTGATCTAGCTGGGCCAATCAGAGCACCCCATCCACCTGGCCACAACGATTGGTTCATAAATGGGGCTAGGACCCATTTGAAATCAAACAGAGCTGATTACGGAGCTTTTTGTGGCACCACCAGGGAAGAGAATCTTACTGTCAGGATAGAGGTTGTAAGAGTTTAGAGCACAGCAAAGCAAAAAGCCTGGAGAGAACTCAGGAGAACAAGATGCTGAAGAGATGGTTAGACACCAGCTCCTGAGGCTGTGGGTTGAGATGAGCATCAGCAAGCTTTGCCTGAAACCAAAAATCTCTGAACTTTGACGTTGCTGAGCCAGTCATTCTGACGCCATCTCCATCTTCGTTTGGCTTAACCCTGTGTTTTTTGGGTTTTCTGATCCTTGTACAAGTTCTGACTGAAAAAGTTACATTTGTTTCAGGGCCCTTCCAGCTTTCATGCCCTGGATCAAACTCCGAGAGAGCTGGCAAGGAAATCTCATGGAGGGTCTAGAAGAAGGGAAGGAAGAGGAACTTTTGTTTCCAGTTCTACCTGAGGTCAAGGAAATACGCCAGGGTTTTCAGCCCTCTTCTTCTCCACACCTACACAGATCTTTGTTCCAACACCACTTTACCATTCTCTGGCTCTGTGAACTTGGGCAGCAGCTGGTAAACTTCTCTGAACAGCCAATATGTTAATGTCTTAACTTTTATGGTTCACATGAAAATTAAATGAGACAATTCCTAAAAATGCAGTGTTTTGTACAGAATAAATAATGTATTTCTATAATTATCTATTATACAAGTGTGTGTGTGGGTTGTCTGGGACCTTATATTACATGTTTTATGATGGAGTTTCTGTGGAAAAATATTTCTCAAGTTCTAAGACCCTGACTTTTCCCTGTTTGGTCCCCAAGTGCAGGGATCCTAGACTGTGGAACTGAATATTGGAAATTTGAGGTGACATAGACATTTCAGAGATCATAAAGCTTCTTTTGGTCTAGTCCTGATGGCAGGTTCCACACCATTTCATTCACCCCTGTATCCCAGAGCCAGTTTTATGGTGGCATTCCAGAACTGTTTGTCAGATGAACACTCCCCCCTCCCAATGTTATCACTGGGGACACAGACCAAGAGAAGGTGAACTTCTGTTCCTAAAAGTGTATGAGGGGAGAAAGTGTATGTCTTTGCCTTACAGTGTACTAAACATCATTGTAAAACCTGGCACTGGAATTTCTCCTGAGGAAACAGCTGCCATTGGTGGGCTCAGTGGTTTAAACAAACCAATAGTAACACAATATGAGCTACGTATGAAAATCTAAATTTTCTAGTAGCCACATTAAAAATTAAAAAGGAACAAGTAATTTTTAAAATTAAAGAATCATTGATATACAATTGTAGGTTGGTTTCAAATTCACAACACAGTGGTTCAACATTCACCCATATTCTCAAGTCCTCACCCCCTCCAGTGTGGTCACTGTCCATCAGTGTAGTAAGATGTTACAGAACCATTAACTGTATTCTCCGTGCTGTACTACCATCCCCGTGACCACCCTATATTGTGATTGTGAATTATTGGACAATAATACTACCGTCCCCTTCTCCCTCCACCCACACTCTCCACCACCCTCCCCCTTGGTAACCACTAGTCCCTTATCAGTGTCTATGAGTCTACTGCTATTTTATTACTTCTGTTTTGCTTTGTTTTTATACTCCACAAATGATTGAAATCATTTGGTATTATCTTTCTCCTCTTGGCTTATTTCACTGAGCATGCAACCTCTAGGCACATCCATGTTGTTGCAAATGGGAGGATTTCTTTTCTTTTTATGGCTGAATAATGTTACATTGTATATATGTACCACATTTTCTTTATCCATTCATCTATTGATGGACACTTAGGAAGAAACGGTGATTTTAAGTAATTTAACATGTCTAAAATATTATCATATTAGTTATTGATAAGATATTTCACTTTCTTTTTTTTTGTACTAAATTTTCAAAATCCACTATGTGTTTTACACTTATGGCAGATCTCCACTTGGGCCAACCACATTTCAAGCCTAGTAGTCACATGTGGCTAGTGGCTACGGTATTGCTTTGGGGAATAAGCTCTCAAGGATTTGCTAAGCTGTTTTGCAAGAGATAAGGAGGGGAAGTGGTAGAGGCATCTAAACGGAGAATGTTCCTCAAATTGGCAGAATATGTGCTTCTGCAAAACATCTTGAGAGATCTTTCTGGGAACCCTCCAACATTATAGGAAAGTCAAGCATGTGGGTATGAAGTGGAAGGGCATGAGGACAAGAAGGAACCCAGAATAATTTCCAAATTTCTAGATTGGCCAATTGTGTATAACATGGTGCATTTAGCCAGTCAAGCAAATATTCAACCCGGAATGAACTCTGGGGAACTCAACAAGGAGGGCATTTTCCTAAATCCCTTAATCAGGACACCAGATTTTTGAGGAGGGGAAAGAATAACTGAAACCAAGTTTCTCCTACAAATTCCAGAAAGACCATTGGCTTGCAGAGTTGGGAAAATGGCATTTCTTCTCTCGGCCTCAATTTTTTTTTCCATTTGCAAAATGAAAATAATAACTCTTACTTTTATAAGGCTGCTGACAGAATAAAATGCAATGATAGATGTAAAGGCATTTTGAAAGTAAAGCATTCAATTATTGTTATTGTTACACTTATCGGAAAGGGTTTGGAAAGCCTTCATCATTGTTATCGAAAATCAAGCTCCAGGCCCTGGGCTAGTTGGTTCTGTAGATTATTATCCCAAGAGAAATTTGGATGAGACAAAAAATGCCTGAGTTCTGGAAGCTTAAAACAGTCCAACATGACCCAGGAATTCCACTCCTAGGAATTTACCCTAAGAATGCAGCAGCCCAGTTTGAAAAAGACATATGCAGCCCTATGTTTATTGCAGCACTATTTACAATAGCCAAGAAATGGAAGCAACCTAAGTGTCCATCAGTAGATGAATGGATAAAGAAGATATGGTACATATACACAATGGAATATTATTCAGCCATAAGAAGAAAACAAATCCTACCATTTGCAACAACATGGATGGAGCTAGAGGGTATTATGCTCAGTGAAATAAGCCAGGCAGAGAAAGACAAGTACCATATGATTTCACTCATATATGGAGTATAAGAAAAAAGAAAAAACTGAAGGAACAAAACAGCAGCAGACTCACAGAACCCAAGAATGGACTAACAGTTACCAAAGGGAAAGGGACTGGGGAAGAGGGTTGGGAAGGGAGGGATAAAGGGGAAAAAGGGCTATTACAATTAGCACATATAATGTAGCGGGTGTGGGGGTAGGGTGGGGGGGCACGGGGAAGGCAGTATAACACAGAGAAGACAAGTAGTGATTCTATAACATCCTTCTACGCTGATGGACAGTGACTGCAATGGGGTATATATATGGTGGGGACTTGATAATAGGGGGAGTCTAGTAACCATAATGTTGCTCATGTAATTGTATATTAATAATAGCAAAAAAAACAGTCCAACATATTCAAATGATAGATCCATATATTTGCTCATTCACTTAGTTGTTCAGCATTTATTGAGCACCTACTATGTGTCAGTTATTGTGTTGAATGCTGGGAGCTAAAGGAACAAAATCTGTTTCCTGTTCATAAGAAGCAAAAAGGATGGGTCTCCAAATAACTTTAAATATGTACATTTAAAAACTTCATTACCATATATTTTTATACACTATTCAATGCTTTCAAAACATCCCCCATACTGAGCATTATTATCCCCATGTTGCTGATATTAAGATTGAGGCATAGAAAGACAAGCTATCTTGGTCAAAGTTGCCTAGTTAGGAGACCCAGGACTCAAACCAGACTTCTACATCTCAGTTCAATGCTGGGGGTGGGTAGCTTGAAATAATGATACCAGCGAAGACTTGTTGAATGTTGTCTTTGTGCAAGGTGGTGTACTAACTGGAAATACATTATTTTAGTCAATTCCTCTGACACCAAGGAGTTACTATTATCTCTAAAGGAATGGCAGATGGACAGAAGATATGTGTATGAGTATAAATACATACACCCAATTGATCGAGCACTTACTGTATGCCACATGCTTACATATATTACGCTGTTTAATCTTTACAACAGCCCAAGGAACTTGGCACCCGTATTGTCTCTGTCCCTTGGATGGGAGCACTGATGCTAGAGGTTAAGTAACTTGCCCAGGTTCATACAGGGAGATATAAATGAAGTGTACTGAGAGTTCAAGAGAGCCATTTAATGATTGGCCTGAAAACATAGGGGAATGCTTCCAAACCCACAGACATGAATAAGCCTCTGGTGGGTACTGGTAACAGACAAATGAAATATCTACATCAAGCATGTGACACTGGGAAGGCTGACCTGGGGTAAATGTTCCAAACTCTGGACATTGGTCTTTCCTCACCATCTGGAAATGGCAGCATTCTCATCTGCCCGTATTCCCCAGGGACCCTACTGTTTCCCCACTGGCTTCCAGAGTACCCTTTCCAGAGGGAAAGGGCAGACCTTTTCCTTTCTTGTCTCAAAATGGAACCATTTGTGTCTGATGCCATAATAACCAGTCCTCTGTTGTGAAATGAGAAAATGTTAGTTAATTTCACTGACCCTCAGTACCCTACATGGTAAAATGAGCTTAATAATATGTACTGCATATGATTATTATGAGGAATATATAAGATCACATGTGTGCAGTACTTAACACAGTGCCTGGCACACAGCAAGCCCTCAGAAATGTTGGATGTTATTATGGGTAGTACCTCCTAGGTTAATTGCCCACGAGCTATTCTTTTATGGCAGTTTTGAAGTCAACAGCATTCATATCTACAGGTGGAATATTTGATTCTCAAATCCCTGGAGAAGCATTCATTTTCTCTATTGGGTCCACTTTGTAGTGGGGACTTGGAGTGGAATTCTCCAGATGCTGACTATAATGCCTGCTGCTGAAACAAACACACTGCTGAATCCAGTCGCTTCACACTTAAAAGCTTGTTTGTTGCTTGTGCTGATTCAGCATGGCTGTTCCTGGTCACTGGGGCGGTCGTTCACAGGATGATTCCAGGACCCGGGCTCTTTCCATGGTGTGGTTCTGCTTCCTCCTCTGGGTTCTTGGAATCTTCTGGATCCCCCAGAGGATGGGAAGAAGAACAGGAAGGAGCAGTGAGGGTCTTCAAGGGTAAGGCAGTAAGTGGCTTGCATCACTTCTGTCTACTTCCTTTGCCTCGAATTCAGTCACAGGGCCACATGTAACTGCAGCAGAGCCTGGGAAATGTGGTCCAGTCACACGCCCAAGGGAAAGAAGGAACAGGATTGGTGACCAACTAGCCAGTCTACCTCAAATTGGGAGTCTTCAAATCGGGTCAAGAAACCCTAGAGGAATTTACCATTCTTCCTCTGATTAGTCTGGGAAGACTCTCTAGAGGAGAGATTTTAGGAACTGCAGGAAAGAATGGGATTCATCTTGCTGACCTACTGTGCAAAGTTTGTGCCCAATATTGACCTCTGTCACCTTGTTTAAGTCATAGCAACGACTTGAAGACAGTTTTATTATCCCCATGGAGCAAACACTAGTGGATAATCTGGCTGCTGTTTATTGAGGGCTTACTGTGTGCTAGGTACCTTGCTTTAAACATCTGGTCTTGTTTTAGCCTCACAAAACCCTGCCAGGTAGACATCAAGTTGCACCATTTTACAAGGAGGAAATCGAGGCCCAGATGTGTAAAATAACTCACTCAGGAACACACAGCTAGTAGGTGGCTGAACTGGGGCTGGAATTGACTCTGGAGTCCTAGCTCTTTCTACTGGGGTAGGAAAGAAGTCCTCATGTAGGATTCCTTTAAACGCAAGATTTATTTCATCTTGGACCACCCCCTTCCGCTGCCTGCCCTCCCCTGAAGTGGGGCAGCTCTGAAGCAACCAGGGTTTCCAGTGACCGGGGAGGGATGGAATGGTTGAGATCTTCCCTGCCAAGCCTCTGCTTCTCAGTCCAGTCCTTTCCTAATCCAGCCTCTGCTGCACGCCAACAGTGACTAAGCCCTTGACTCACTTCTACGGCCTGAGGAATGTGGCTCAGATGAGATGTGCAGTGCCTGGAAGTCAGCCACCTATCAGAATCAGGGCCTGATGCCAGGAGCACACCTGTGGGTATTTGAGGGGGCGACACCCAGAAGCACCATTTGGGATGATTTTCCATACCACACACAATCAATACTTGTCCAGGCCCTTTGCAGGCCGTTGCACTGGCAGGTCTGTCATATTTCAAACCTCTGTTTAGTCTCTGAACGGATACTTTAAAAACAGAGATGCTTGTAATTATGTTTGCAGTTTTTACTCATCTTTAATATTACTAATTCTAGCAATAACACTAATTCCACAACGTTATCAAGTACTTATTATGTGTCTGACTCTTAATATGGTTGTGCTACTCATTTCTTCCTTCATGTGCACAACTCTGAGGTATGCACTAATATTATCCCCATTTTAAAGAGGAGGAGACTGAGTCCCAGAGAGTTTAAGTAACATGTTGAAGTCATGCATTTGGACTTGGGTTACAGTCCTGGACACACTAGCTCTAGAGCGCACTTGTAACTGAAAGACCTAAACTAAGGGACATTCAGTGTTTTAATGGTATGTCCTTTTATTGTCTACTTCTGGAAAACAATTTATGAGGAAGAGCTGAGGATCATGTAGCCTCATCAATGGGCTTGACTTGAATGCTAGGAATAGTTACTGGGCGTATTATTTATCTTTTGCTTTGCAACAAGTTACCCCCAAACTCCCTGCAGCTTAAAACAACAAAAATTTATTCTCTCACAGGTTTTGTGGGGCAGGAATCTGGAGTCCCTCAGTTGGGTGGTCTGCCTTAGGGTCTCTCATGATGGCTGGGACTGCACTCAGCTGAAGGCTTAAGGAGTGAAGGTCTGCTTGCAAGTTAATCCATGTGGATGTTGGTGGCCTCACCCTGGCTGGCTGTGATTGGGGGCCTCAGTTCCTTGCCATGTGGGCTTCTCTTTAGGGTGCCTGAATGACTTCACAACATGGCACTTGGACTCCCCCAGAGTGAATGATCCAAGAGAAAGAGTAAACCCAGACAAAAGCCATGGTGTCTTTTATAGCCTAATAGCCTAATCTTGGAAGTGACTTACCATCACTTCTGCCACATTCTGTTGGCCACATGCACCAAGGCAGTTATTATTATGAGAGGGGACTGCAGAAGGGTGTGAGGAGTAGCAGATGGGTTCCAGCCATATGCCAGACACTATGCAGGTACTTTACCAAATGCACTTTCCCTGCAGGTCAGAAGAAAATGGTTCATGTTCTGATTCCCACACTCTGGGTGAGTTACTGCTCCTTCTGTCTCTCCATTTTTCTGCACGAGCCCTACCCAGGCGGTAGAGTGAAGAGGCTAAGACCATGGGCACTAGAGCTCAGCTGGGGGCAATCCTGGTTCTACCCCTAAATAGTCCTGTGACCTTGGGCAAATTATTTAACCCTCAAAGCTTCAGTTTCCCTTTTGTTAAAACAAGATACTTAGAGCACTTTCTAGGGGTGGTGTTGGGGTTAAATGAGATAATGATGGAAAGGACAGTGGATATGAAGAACATGCTTGTCTCAGAGCCTAACACAAGCAGGCGTTCCAGAATAAGTTTGAGCTATTACATTTTAAGTGAGAAGGTTGGACTCAGATCCCTCTGGCTATAACTTGAACCTCGTGGTCACCCAGAACTGCTCCATCACTAAAATCCTAAATGCCAACACTTCACGGTCAGGCCACACCGTCCTCTTCAAACCTTTCACTTAGTGACTCCCATGAAAGCTGGCCATCACTTCTTCAATTTCCCTTATGTCTGTCAGCCCCCAGTTGTCTTCATGTCTCTCCCTGTCAAGTCTAGGAACTGTAGGCCATCATTTGTGTTACTTCACAAAGGCTTCAACTGCCTCTCTCTCGTTTCTCTGGTGAACCCGCATCCATGCCAATCCGTCTCTCTGACTCTGCACCTACATCTGCTCTGGTGAGCCTTCCTGGACGAAGTCCCAGAGTGCTCTATTTTGGCACTACTGCAGTTCCAGGGACCCATTCCCAGTGTCTCCTAGGGTTCCTTTTGTGTTACTGTATTCAGCTCTCTTATTTCCAACTTTTAAATTTGCCTTAAACCTCCATCCCTACCATCCTTCCTTTCTTCTTTTTCCTTCTTTCACCAAAATATTAATTGAGCACCTGGTATGTACATTTATATTTATAGGCACTGGAGAATCAGCAGTGAACAAAACAATGGGAATATGGTTCCTGCCTTCTGGAAGTTTCACATAGAAAATATAAACTATCAGATCAGGACTTTCTTTACTTCCTGTTTGAACAGGAAGTTGTGGTTATACTGACGGTTAGATTTATCATCCTTTGCATCCCCTTTCTTCTCCTCTTCATCGCCAGTATCATCATTACAGCCTCTTATATCATGCCTACTATATGCTAACAACTGTTCCAAGCAATTTGTATACATTAATTCCTTTAGTATATTTTCATGTGTTAACGCAACCAACACTCTAGGGATTAGTACTATTGTCATCTCCCCTTTTTCACACAAGGAAATGAAGCCCACAGAGGTTAAATAACTTGGATGTCACACTACATCTGCTATAAGATCCATCCTCTACTGTTATAATGGAAGGGGTACCTTTCCCCTCCTGGAGGTTAATCTGTCCATATTTGTTTTGGATCTAGGGTTGCCAGGTTTAGCAAATAAAAATATAGGATGTCCAGTTAAATTTGGATTTCACATAGCAGTGAGTAATTTTTTTATTAGTTTATTTTGGTATCATTAATCTATAATTACATGTGCAATATTATGGTGATTAAACTACCCCCTTCATCAGGTCCCCCCCACCAACCCCATTACAGACACTGTCCATCAGCATAGTGAGATGCTAGAGAGTCACTACTTGTCTTCTCTGAGTTGTACAGCCCAAGCAGTGAGTAATTTTTAACATAAGTATGTCCCATGCAATATTTGGGACTTACTTATTCTGGAAGTTATGTGTATAATTATGTATATAATGATGTTTTATAATTTAGCAGTCCTGCCTGAAAGTCATACCCTCTCCTTAGGGGATTCACTCCATCAATTACTTTCTACCCTGGCCCCCCGTGCTTTAAGAGTGACATGATGCATGCTGGACAAAACACCCCAAGGCTGCCCTTTGCAGGGAGCCCTGATGGGACCAGAATTTGGGGACAGGGAGACCAGGTATGGCAATGATGGGGAATATGATGATCCCATTTTACAGACCAAGGTTTCCCTACCCAGCAGGATCTCTGGAGCTGGAGGAGAGGGGAGCCCGTGGTCTTTCTTAACAACAAAGTGCAGACAAGAGCTTCCATCTCCTCTCTTTGCACTCCTGGGCAGCAGGCTGCACCTCCAATGAGAAATGAGGTCAGCACGGTGGAGGGAAACACTCCCTGGTTCTTTATTGAATCCAATCATTTACATCTCATTGAACCCAATCAAATTAGCCACTTACCACACTGAAATGGCAAAAGAGGGATTGTGTCAAGCAGTGCTAATTCAATAGAAAAGAGAGCTGACTGAGAGCGCTGTGTCATAGGATTCTGACACCCGCTCTCCAGAGGTGGGAGCCTGATGTCTCCTCCTCCCCACAGTGGTCGCAGTGACCTTCCTCAGACAGCTTTGCTGGACGCTAGGCTGGCCAAGGAAGGGAGAACCTAAGGCCTGAGATCTGAGGAAGCACAGGCTGGAAAGAGTGGGCAGAGGGGAAAGGTGAGCTGGTACCTTCAGGGAGAAGTAATTTCAAGGGATGGTGTTGCCTGGGATTTGGAGGCACACCCCCAAAACTTTCCAGCTGTTGACTTTGGGCAAGTTACTGATTTTTTCAATGCTTAGTTTCCTTGTAGGTTAAGTGGGGGATGGTACTATTTCTCATGGCGAAGTTTTCCACAGATGTAATTCCAGAGAAAGCCATTCCCCTTCCGATTCTCTTTTAGTCTTTTTCAATACATCAAGGAGAAAGACTCAGTCTGGTACTAGGCTGTTTTTAATGCCTTTTTAATACTGGGTGGAGGGAAATACTCCCTTGTTCTTTAATACCTAAGTACTTTGCAAAAATTCTCTATCCTTTCATGGATGCTAGGGTGTTAGGGCCTGGTTAAGAGCTGGCATCAGCCAGGCTTGCATTTGAATCCCCCTGCTGTCCTTACTAGCTGTGTGATCTTGGGTGAAGTGGCTGAGCTGCTCTGTGCATCAGTTTCCCCATATGTAAAAAGGAATGATAAGAGTACCCATCTCATAGGTTTGCTATTGAGTATAAATGCTTAGTACAGAGCCTAGCTCATAAGAAACAATAAATGCTAGTGATTCTTCATCTAATTCTTTTCCCCTCCTCCTCCTCGTTCCTCCTGCCCACTTCTTGATTTAGTCTCTTCTCTGCTACTTCCTCTCCCAGACCCTTATGCCCTCTGCATGCCACCCATTAGAACAATTTGTACTTCCCAACTATGCCCTGCTTTCTCTTGCTTCAGGGCCTTTGCACATGCTTTCCATCTAACCAGAATATTCTCGCACTCTTTCCTGGCCAACTCCTACTTAGCTGGCAGACCTCAGCTGATATATTTTCTTTCTCCAAGAAGCCTGAACTGACTTACATTCCTTTTCCCTGTGGTTCTTTCCTACTGTAATGTCTTGTAATTTGTTTCTCTCCTCTCCTGGGAAGCCTGAGAGCTTTATGAGGACAGGGTTCAAGACCCTGGTCTGTCTTGTTTTTCTTGTACTCCCAGCACCTAGCACAGAACCTGACACCTGTGGCTGAGAGCCCACCGGGGGCCTGATACACCCTAGGTACTTCACATGTTTTAACTTGTTTAATCTCCATCACTTTCTGAGGTAAGTTTTATGTTTAACAGCTTTGAATTATAATTGACATACAATGAACTATACATATTTAAAGTGTACAGTTTGGTAAATTTTGACATGTATACGACTGTGAGTAAGAAATACAATCAATATAATGAACTTATCTGTCAACCCCAAACATTTGCTGTGCCTCTTTCTAATCTTCCAGCCCACCCCTCTTTGCCACCTCCCTTCCCAGGCACCTGCTGGTGTGCTTTCTGCCATTTATAGATATGTCTGCATTTTCTAAAATTTTATGTAAATGTAATCATACAATATGGACTCTTTTTTGGCTAACTTCCAGAGAATAATTATTTTGTGATTGATTCATTCTGTTGTGCATATCAGTGTTCATTATTTTTTTTTATCACTGAGTACTATTTCATTGTATGAATATACGTAATTCATTTATCCACCCACCTGCTGATGAGCACTTGATTGTTTCTAGCACTGGGCTATTACAAAGAAAGCTGTGATGGACATAGGATTTAGTTTTACCTCATTTTACACATGAGGAAATTGAGGCAGGGAATATATCAATTGCTTAATGTCACAAAGCTAATAAATGGCAAATATAGAGACTGAGTTACTATAGGTTCATAGCCCAAGCTTGCTCTCTCTTCCTCCATATTAAGGAAAGTTTCAAACATAAACAATAGTAGAGAGAAAAGAATAATGCACACTCATGGGTCCATCCCTCAGCTCTAGCAATTAAGTCATGGCCATATTATTTAATCCTTCCTACATTTTAAATCTTTTTGCCAGAATATTTTAAAGTGAATCTGAGACATAATGTTATCTCACACACATGCCAGTTAATATCTCTGACTTACGCTTTATTGTGGAAATTTCAAACTTAGGCAAAAGTAGATACAATAATATAATGATTTCCCTTGTATGCATTATCAGCTATGACAGTTATCAATTCTTGGGTGGTCTTGCTGCATTACACCCTCATCTATATTCTCCTTTCTCTCCCCTGCCAATTATTTTGATGCAAATCTCAGGCATTTTATCTGTAAATATTTCAGCATGTATCTATAAAAGGCTATAAGGGCTCTTAAAAAACATAGCCATAATCCCATTGCTACATTTTATAGTCATTCCTTTATATCAACAACAATTCAATTGACATTCACATTTCTCCTTCTGTTCCCTATTGTTTCATTGTTTTTTTCTTCTGTTTCCCTCTCTCTTTCCTCTTTCTCCTTCCCTCACTCTTTCCCTTTTTTCTTTTCACAGTCTGTTTAAATCAGCATCCGAGAAAGGACTTTATGTTGAAATCGGTTGAGATGTCTCTAAAGTCTGTTTTAACCTATAGATTCTCCCTCTCTC
Source organism: Smutsia gigantea (assembly GCA_032199065.1). Lineage (NCBI taxonomy): Eukaryota > Metazoa > Chordata > Mammalia > Pholidota > Manidae > Smutsia > Smutsia gigantea. Next base: position 146,221 of record JAVSCE010019477.1, read on the forward strand.
TCTCTTTTTCCCTTGCGATTTATTTGTTAGAGAGTTAAGACCGTATTTTACCTATCCTCCATGCTGTTAATCACTCTCTCAAAATTAACAATAACCCTTAATATCGCCTAATACCCATCTGTATTCACATTTCCCTGATTCTCTTGATCATGTCTTTGGGTTTTCTCAAATCCAGATCTGGGCAAGTCCTTCTTTGCATTTGGTGGTGGTAGTTCTGAGATCTCTTCTGCCCGAGGACAGAGGCTTACTCCCTGAGTGTCAGGCTGTGGCTATGTCCTGCAGAATGCTGCCCAGCCTGGCTCCCAAAGCCCAGGTCAATGCTATGAGCTGTTGGGTTGTGCTCTCTGTCCTGGTAAGCACTCTCTGAATATTGTTGATTGAATGAGTAAATGAGTATCTAGGAACAAACACCTAAGAGAACAAGGGGTCCTAACACTCCTGGAACATTGTCTAAAGTAATTTCTTCTGTTCTAGACCAGATCAATAATTTCTGTGTATGTGTGCATGCAACAAAATGGAATCTTACAAAGAAGCCCACACAAATAATGATGAGGAAGTCTGAGTGTTTGAGACCCTGAGTCCTGACTCCACTGCATATTCAGTCCTGGCCTTGCTGCTTACAAGCTGGGTGACCATGGACCTGTTACTTAAGTTCTCTGAGCCTTGACATCCTTTCCTGTGAAAGGGGATTTATAACAGTGCCCACCTTTAGGAGCTGTTGTAAGGATGGAATGCATCAACCTATGCAAAGAGCTTAGAAGGGTGTCAGGTGTATTGTGAGTCCTCCCTAAATGTTGCCTCTGATCGTGCTAATTATGTTACTGAAAGGGAGGGTGGGGGAGGCCTGGCAGAACCTGTGGATCCCCTTCCAGAGCACTGCAGAGCACAGCCACAGCCTCACAGCCTCTGGCTTCAACGACACCTCAAGGCTTCTCCTGCTCTCTCTTTATTTGGGGCTCATTGCAGCCACCAGCCCCTCCCTCCCCATCTAGGAGGCCATGAGGTGGGCAGGAAGCCAAGGGGTTACGACTCCTTGGCCTGACCTAATTCAGCCAGAATATACCATCCCCACCTCTACCGCCAGCCTGCTCACGTTGCACCCAGGGACTGTCTTGCAAACATGAAACGACCCAGTGCCAATGTCATGTTTTGGAACTCAAACCCTGAAACTGATCTCCTGCAACTTGGCTGGCAAACCCAAGTACATCTGCTGTAGAGCAATTAAGAAATGCAGCCTGGCAAAGGAAAACATGCTGTTGGAACAGGGCTTCTGTGTTCCACTAAATATTCACAGCCCACTGATGGGGTGTCACAACACACTCGGGAGGGACTTTTGGTCAGTGAATCTGGAAGTACAGAGCAAAACCAGCCGTTGATACTCCAGGGCCTTTTTATTAATAGTGAAATGGCTATAACCAACGTGCTTGGAGGTCTTACTCCATGCCAGCCACTTGCTAAGCTTAAGTTTATGTTTTCCCTTATTTACTCTTCACAGCTCTTCAAGGAGACAGAATTGTTCCCATTTCACAGATGAGGAAAATGAGGCTTAGAGAAGCTAAGTCATTTTACAAGATTTCTTCATCAGCAGGGCTTGGATTTGAACCCAGTTCTGCTCAGAGGTTTTAACCACACCACTAAGCTTCCTCTTGACCAGCAAAATATCAGTTCATAGGATGCCTTGTGCACGAAGCTCAGAATTCCTGCTCAGCTGTGATTAGAAACCATTGCTTTTCTTTCTGTAAGAGGGCATGCCTATGTCTCTGCAAATGGTTTAGATCCAAAAATAAACTCAATACATTGCAAAACAGCATTGCAGATCTACAGGAGGAGAAATCTACTCCAGCTTGGTGGTTAAGGGGTTAATGCCTTCGTTGTTTTCCTAGAGACAAGTGTTTAGTGTTTAGTGTGTATGTGACCAGACTTGAGATGGACATTTTTGTTTTAAAATTCCTTTTTCTTAGTACTCAACTGCTTGTTGGGTTGCTATCCAAAATCCATAGGTCTAACCTTTCTCACCCTGGCTATGCTTTCCTTTCCCAGCTTCATATCTTTCTTACTCCACAGCTTTCTCCTGATTTCAGCATACTCTGGAAAACAGTGTATATTAAAGACACATAGACACACATCCTCACACACTCCCAGCCTGAAGCACCCCTGTGAGTTTACACATCCTCGACTAATTGCTTGACAGTAGTTAAGCAGTGTATTGGAATTTTGCCTGGGACAATAAGCCAAAAACTGTTTTTACTTGAACTTGGCTTTCAGGAAAATAATGTCTGTGTGTGTCTGGGGCAAGGGCTGGGCAGAGAGAGATCTTACTAGTAACCAGTGGTCTGAAAATGCAGTGGGTATCTTTTTGAGGGGAGATGCAGTTTTTTTTTTTACCTGATGATCCTTGGGGGTTTTAAAGTTATAAAGAAATTGTCTTCATGCTGGACTTGCTAAGGAAAAAGAAAATATATAATGGGAAAGAAAAAAATCACTTTGAGGCTGCTGACATGGTCAGTTGAGTGGCATCTTGTCTCACGTAGAAGTTTTAAAGATTGGAGGACTTTCTCAGGCCACACCTTGGAGTCCCCTGGACTCCTCTCCTTCCCTTACACCTCACATCAATATTGTCACTTCTACCTTTGTGAGGGGGGGAGATAAGTATATCCACCTCCACTGTCACCACCCAGGTTCAAACCACATCAGCTCCTACCTGGGTTATTGCAACAGCTTCCAAACTGGTTTCCTGGCTTCCTCACTGGGTGTCTCTTCACAGTGCTGCTGTGGCGACATAGTCAGATCATATTGCTGCTCTGTTGTCTCCCACCTCAATGGCAGTAGAAGGCAAAGTCTTCCTCGTGACTCTCAAGCCCTGCAGGACCGGCTCTCTGCTCTCTTGCCTCCACAGCTCTGCCTCCTTTGCTCCTGTCCCAGCACATGGGCCTTCTCCCTGTTCCTTGAACACACTGGCAGTCAAGCTGCTACCTCAGGGCCTTTGCACGTGACCTTCCTTCTGCCCGGGATGTTTCCTCAGAGGGGTGCACACTATTTCACTTCCTTTTGTATTTTATTCAAATGACTCTTTCACGACTTCCTCCTGCAGATCTGAAATTTAATTCCCTGCCTTCAAGACTTCAAATTCATTTCCCCATTTTAGCGCCCCCATAGAACTTATCATTAGCTAACATCATATACTTTACTTGCCTTTCTCATTTACTGCCTGCCTGCCTGTCCCACGCCACCTCCAGCACTTTATTTATCTGTTTTGTTAACTACTACATCCCCCATGCCTTAAACCGGGCTTAACAAATATTTCTCACATGGTCGAATGAGTGTCTTAGCCAGTTTGGGCTGCTCTAACACCATGAACTGGGTATCTTATAAACAACAGGAACTTATTTTTCACAGCGTGGAGGCTGGGGAGTCCAAGATCAAGGTGCCGGCAGTTTCAGTGTCTAGTGCGGGCCCACATCCTGGTTCATAGGCTGCTTTCTTCTTGTTGCATCCTCACATGGTGGAAGAGAGGAGAGACTCTCTGGGGTCTGTGTTATCAGGGCACTAATCCCATTCATGACGGCTCCGGCCTCATGAGCCAATCACCTCCCAGAGCCTCTCCCTGCCCATACCATTACACTAGGGATTAGGTCTTAACATTTGAATTTGGCAGTGGAAACAACATTCAGTCTATAGCAGTGAGCTTCCACTTTTTGGGGAGTCCCTACAGAGCCACATTATCTACATTAATGGGTACAAGTTTAATAATGAGCTTTTTTGTTGTTGTTTAGTTATGATAAAAAGGCTCCTTTGCAGGGGCCACAGCAGATACGCTAGTTACTGAGTTTACTTTGTGTCTGATGCACAGGCACTACCGTGACAATCAGGCGGCCCCCTAAGAAATAACTGCAGGAGGAAGACACTTAGATAAAACTGGAGAGACAGTCACCGTCATGAGACATGATGGTTATAGGACAGGGTAAGACTCAAGTGCCTCCAAATGTTGGTGAAGCAAGATGGTGTCCAGACTCTTGCTTCCAGCCACCTGGATTGAAATCCTGACTCTGTCTCTTACCAGGAGCATAATAAAGTCTGGGCATAGTAATATCTCCAAACTTTAGTTTCTCTATGAGAAAAACGGGGATGATGACAATAGTACCCACCATAGGAGGCCTCAAGAATCTGGAGAAACCAGGCATGTACATGTACGATGGGCAGCAGGGTGACTGACATGCGGTGAGCGCTCTCTGGAAGTGTGCGCTGTGCTTGTTAGCTGAAGGAAGGGGCGCCAGCGACTGAGGCCAGGTAGGACCGTGGAGGCCTCAGTGTGTTACTCGGAGCTCCACATACTGGGAACTGCAGAAAAGGGTCCATTTCCCAGAATACAAAGCCTCCAAAGCTTGAATCCATCATCCAGTTCTCAGCTCTGGCTCTGGGCAAAGGTGTCCTTTTGGGTGCCTACTCAGGCAGTGTTTTCTGTGTTCAGTGGGGAGCCCCAGTGGGCAGGTTTGCATTATGTGGTGCTGCCCTTGGACTAAAGCTGATTCAGACCAGAGCTCCTGGGAATTTAGAATGGGGACTCCGTTTCTACCGGCTCTTAGGCTGGGAGGATGCATAAACTCAGGAGCTCTTAGTCAGCCATATTCAGCCATGTGCCCTGAGAAAGTCTGTCTCAGAAGGAGAGATGTGGGGCATCTTGGGGAGTCATCTGTGTCTCACCTCCTCCCTGTGTTTGTGGAATTTCCCTTTCTGTTAGCAAAGAAGCTGGTCACCAAAGCCCCAAGACCAAATTCTTATTTCCTAGTTGCCCTGGCCACGGGTGGAGGAGCAGGGAGTGGTCGGCCAGGTGCGCTCAGCGGCTTGCTGCTTGGGTCCGGGCTAGAGTTGCCAGGAAGTTGGGACCCACTAGAATGAAAAAGGGCTCCTTAAGGAATGACTGGTGTGCTCGCTTCGGCAGCAGATATACTAAAATCGGAACGGTACAGAGAAGATTAGCATGGCTCCTGCGTGGGGATGACATGCCAATTCGTGAAATGTTTCATATTTTTGTGAGGATCTGGAGAAATGGGAACCCTCCTCCTACACTGTTGGTGGGAATATAAATTGGTATGACCGCTGTGGAAAGCAGTATAGCAGTATGGAGGTTCCCAAAAAGACAAAAAATAGAAATACCATTTGACCCAGTAATTCCACTTCTAGAAATTTACCTGAAGAAGACAAAATCCCTGATTTGAAAATATATTTGCATCCCTATGTTTATCACTGTATTATTTACCATAGCCAAGGTATGGAAGCAACCTGTGTCCATCAACAGATGAATGGATAAAGATGTGGTACATATACACAATGGAATATTATTTACCCATAAGAAGAAAATAAATCCTACCATTTGCAACAACATGGATGGAGCTAGAGGATATTATGCTAAGTGAAATAAGCCAGGTGGAGAAAGAGAAATACCATCTGATTTTACTTATTTGTGGAATATAGAAACAAAAGAAAAGAGAATGAACAAAACAGCAGTAGACTCATAGACACTGAGGAGTGACTGGTGGCTACCATGGGGGAGGGGTTAGAGTGGGTGGGCAGTAGGAGGGTGAGGGGGGTAAAGGGCATAGTAATTCTCAATCACAATGTAAGCTGGTCACAGGGACGGTAGTACAGCTTGGAGAGTATAGTCAGTGATTCTGTAACATCTTTCTATGTTGACAGATAGTAACTGCACTAGAGGGGGTAAGGATTTAATGATATGGGTAACTGTTGTATATTTGAAACAAATATAAAATTGTATATCAATACTTCAATTAAAAAAAAAGAAATGACTGGTTCCTAGTCAGAGGCAGGAAATTTACATGATGAACTGGAATGTTTTATCATGTCAGGAAGCAGAGAAGATACACCCACTGGGCTCTGCCAGAGGGCTCAGGAACCAGTTTGAAGGGACTCCCACCTGCCAAAAATACTCTTTTTTTACTGAAGTATAGTTGATATAAAGTATTATTTTTGTTTTAGGTTTACAACATAGTGATTTGACAATTATATACATTAAGAAATGCTTACCACGATAGGTGTAGTCATACAGTTATAATATTATTGACTGTATTCCTTATGCTGTATTTTCATCCCTGTGACTTATTTTATAATTGTAAGTTTGTATCTGTTAATCCCCTTCACCAACTTCACCAATCCCCCCCTTTGGCAATCACCATTTTGTTTTATTTATTTATGACTCTATTTCTGTTTTGTATTATTTTTTTTAGATTCCACATATAACTGAAATCATATGGTATTTCTTTCTCTGTCTGTCTTATTTGACTTAGCACAATACTCTCCCGGTCTGGCCATTTTGTCACAGATGGGAAGATTTCATTCTTTTTTTATGGCTAAGTAATAGTTCATTATATGTATATATCATATCACTTTTTATCCATTCATGTATTGATAGACATAGGTTGGCTATGATAAATAACGCTACAATAAACACAAGGATGCGTATGTCTTTTCAAAAAAAAAGCATCAAAAGGAATAGAACTGCAATGTACTGAAAACAACATTTCTAAGATCTTTTAATTCAAGAGTTCATGATTGTGCTAAAGAGCAAACGCCCACGTGCCCTTTGGAGGGTGCTAGCTTACAAATGCGTTATTCTGAAGATTAGTAAGTGAAGGGAACAAATCAAGCATTCTACTTCCCCAATAAAAACTGTTTAACCAAATGATAAAGATAAGTTTCTCTTTATAAGCATGCCACCTAATAAATGAAGAAGGAATGATAGAAGTTCACCCTTTTTAATACCTAATGAATGAAAGAATTTGGGAAGTGATTGCCAATGGCTGCTGAAATTCAACAAAAGAGGTCAGTGGGCGCCGAGGGCTTCTGATGGAAGTGTACTCCATAACCACAGAGCCTGAATAATAGAACCTGGACGAGATCAAGCCTCTAGATATAACTACTAATTTTCAGAAAATACAGGAGTTAAGAGGAGCATTTGAAATCAAACCATGGGGATATAATCTGTAAAATTCAGACTATGGGAAACTCTACAGGAAGTGATGTCTGAAACAAATAAATTGCAAGGGGAACAAAAACAGAAGGAAAGGGAAGCTTATTATTAAAAGAGCCTTGTAAGACTTTTTTGGGGGGGAAATTTATTTATTTTTGTTTTTTATTGGTTTCCAGTAAAAGAGGCTTGTGGGACATACTAACTAATTGCAAGGCATGGGCCTTATTTTATAAATACAGTAAAATTATAAATACAGTAAAAATAATTATGAGATAATCAGAAATTAGAACTCTGACTTGACATTTGATGATATTGAGGAATTGGTTTTAATTACTTAAGTATGATAATTTTGTGGCTATCTCTGTATCTATCTATCTATCCATCATTTTTCAATCAAGGGCAATTTTGACAATGTCTAGAGACATAGTTTGTTGTCACAACTGGGTGAGGAGGGCTACCGACATCTAGTGGGTCAGAGGCCAGGGGTGACACTAAACATCCTGTTACGCACAAGTCAGCGCCCACCACAAAGCATAATCTAATCTGGCCCAAGATGTCAGAAATGCTAAGCTTGGGAAACCCTCTGCTAGGGGTACACATCCAAACAGTTACAAATAAAATTATAGAATGAGGGTACTTGCTTCAACGGCAGTAGGGAGAAGAGGGTGGGGACGCAGATGAAGACAAGATGAGAATTATTTAAGTTGTGTCATTATTCTGTCTGCTTGGGTGTATGTGTAACTGTCTGTCTATCCGTCTGTGTGAGTCTGTGTGTGTGTGTATAGTATGTACGTAGATTTCCGTAACAGCAGCTTGTAAACGCGACGCGGGTGTAGTGGGGAGTGTGTTCCGGCAGCAGTTGCCTCAGCAGCACACGCTGCTCCGAGGTGTTTGGTTTTCAGTAGCGACAGCAGCGGGGTCCTCCCCAGGCTTGGTCATGATTTGGGCTGTGTCTGGCTGTCCACTTTCTTCTCCTTGTTCCTGCATTATTTTTCTTTTGACTTGTTCTTTGGGCTTCCTGAAGATTCTTCGAGTCTTCTGATACCCTTCCAAAAAATTCCTTTTCTGTTTAAAGCAGCCAGAGTCAGTTTCTGTGTAGCCAAGAATTCTGACTGATACAAGAAGAGAATGAAGCAAATGTGTAGTGAGAAGCTGATATGACAGACTATGGGAGGAGAGAGAGAGACAGAAATAGAAGGAGAGAGAAATACATATATATGTAATATAAGTTAGAGAGAGAGAGAGGATCCCATGGTTTCTGTCTTTCCTGTTCTTAATTCCTAGTCCTCTTCATACCACTATTTAATTCCTGTCCTTGGCTTCCATACACCTCTGTATTTTTTTGGTCATAAACTGTTCTTTCTACTGAAGCAAATCCAAGTGTCTTCTGTTACCTACAGCCTTAAGAATCTCAGCAGAGATGGGTTGATTACATGCTCACCAAATCACCTCTTTGCTATCCCTGCTCTTCCTCACCCTAGTACAGATGCTCCATAAATATTTGTTCAATGAAAAAATGGTTACAGTTTGGCTCCAGAACAAGGAACAAATGTGCTATTCATGCCAACAGAGGCATTCTGGTCCTCTTGGCACTTCTAATAATTGTTGTAAATGAACACATTTACTATGAGTTCATTCTGGTATATATGCCAGGCTCTTGTGAGTTTTGCCAGCATGTGTCAGTCTCCCTGAAAACCACTGACTCTAGGATCCTGCTTGTGAGGCACAAGGAATGAATGGATCCACCAAGATAAGGTCATCAGCAGGGCCACACAACAGGCAGTTCACGGTCCTCTCCAGGTGATAGTCTTAGATGGATGGACACAGCCCATTCAAACTTCATTGACCAAGTGGCATATAGGAAGAATTTACAGGCAGGAAGCCTAGGTTTTCAGAGAGCAAGTTTTGAGTCCAACAGCCTTGGGTTATAACCCTAACTACTCCATGTGCTACTGTGTTTCCTCAGGCAAGTTATACAGCCTCTCTGTCCCTCAGTTTCCTCATCGGTAAAATGGACTGTTGTAAGGATTAAGTGAAAATATATATGTATATGCACATACATGCAAACAGAAGATGGCACACAGTGAGTACTCTATAAATAGTATTTATTATTACTGAACACTTGGTTATTATTATTGTAGAAAGTCCTTATGGTTATAAAAACCACAAACCAAGAGATGCTCAGAGTACAAGGTGGTAAACCTTTTGGCCTACTTCAAGGCCCCAGGTTCCCGCTGGGACACTTACACATCAGTTCAGTTATCTTGTATTTGTATGACTGAGTTTGGGCCACCACACTATTTATGCAGCATTAGTAACTCCCAAGGGCCTGGTCTGGTGGGGAGGGCTTGCATGTGTGGGCTCTGGGGTCCTGTGACCTGGACTCCACTACCTCCTACCTGTGAACTTGGGCACAGGAGCTAATAGCTCTGAGAAACAGTTTACCTATCTATGCTAGGAAGGTAATTCCGCATGTCCCATGAAGTTGTTGGTGAGAATTAGATGCAAGCAATAACACATGTACAATGCTTGGCACATCGTGGGAGCATGTCAGCAAATGTTTCACTTCATTCTACTTGTTTATTTTCCAGCTTTCAGAATTAGTAGCAACCCATTTCTACCAACAAGGTCTTTCAGGTGGTTCCCATTGTTTCCTGTTTGGGGGAGAAGTTACTCAAAAGTGATTTAAAGGTCACTCAGTCTAAAGGAAGAAGTGGCAGGTCCCTTTTTCTATTATTACAAGGTACTCCTTCAGATCATTTATCTTAAGTGTCAACAAATGGAGACCCATGGATCTTCAGACTTGCCCTTTTTGGCTCACACCGTGTTTTTGAAATGGGGAAATTCCACTAAAAATTTCACACTTCACTTAATCTGAGTTACGGATGGTCCCTCCGGACATGACAAGAGCTCCATCCCCCCACCACCCTGATACTGCAGTCTCCACCACTCTGTTCATCACTCACGCACACCCACTTCACTTACTTCTTACACCTGGCTAGTCCCAGTAGGCACTGACAGCATGTCTGTTGAGGTTTTACAATGTGGCCCCAGATTCTTTAACACTTCTCCTATCAAGAGGTAGGGTCTCTGTCCCCTCCTCTTATCCCTGGGTGGTCTTGTGGCTGCTCTGAATAACAGAGTATGGCAGAAGTGACCCTCTGATGTAGGAGGTTAGGTTACTGAAAGACAAAGCTTCTGCCTTGTCACCTGGGGGTGCTTGCTCTGGGGGAAGCCATCTGCCACGTAAGACATCTAGCTACCTTGAGACCGCCATGATGGAAAGGTCATGGGAGGTGTGCCTGGGACAGTGCCAGCTGACAGGCAGCATCACTGCTAGCCATGTGAGGGAGCTATCTTGGAATGGGATCCTCCAGCCCCAGGTGAGCCTTCAGATGATTACAGCCCAAACAGCATCTGGCAGCTATGGCTTGTGACCCCAGAATTCTTGGCCCACAAAACCATGAACAAAATTAAGTTGTTGCTGCTTTATTCCATTAAGCTTGGGGTGGCTTATTTCACAGCCAATATATCCAGAATAAACCTCCTGTTTTGGTCTATTTGATAGCCATCAAACTTGCAGAAGGTACACCAGAAGATCATGTGAGTTCTCCCTTTTCCAGTGGCTAGAGTGAGAACTAGAGATCAGAGTGTCGTTGTGGGTTCAGTCATTCATTCATTCATCCAATGGATATTTATTGAGCATCTACTATGTGCCAAGCATTTGCTATGTGCTAGAATTTTGGCCATGAAACAAAGAGCAAGATCTTTGCCCTCAAGGAGCTCACATTCCCTATGAAGAAAAAAGATCAGCACATATGTGCTGGACATATGTATTATATATCACGTGCAGGTACATACAAGGACATATGTATTATATATCACGTGCAGGTACATACAAGGACATATGTATTATATATCACGTGCAGGTACATACAAGGACATATGTATTATATATCACGTGCAGGTACATACAAGGACATATGTATTATATATCACGTGCAGGTACATACAAGGACATATGTATTATATATCATGTGCTGATAAGGACTGAGCTGTAGGCATGATTATATATACCCACTTTACAGATGAGGAACTATGGCTTGGAGAAGTCAAGCAGCTCACTAGAAGACATATCACTGGGAAGGGATAGAGCAGGGACGGACGCCGACTGCTGGCTCCTACACGTGCTGCTCCTGAACTGTTCCTTCTAGAGCTCCGTTGTCAGCGTGGTGAATCAGAAATCAGACTGATGATCTCTGACTCCTCCGTGCAATGTCAAATGAAAAAGAAAAAGAGAAGGAAAAGAGAAAATGATTCCCTTTGGAGAAGAAACAGTCAGGAAATGAAGGGACACACTTGAAAGATTATGTATTTAATGTTTATGCCTCTTCCTCTTGTCCCTCAAGTTCAGTTTAGCATCCGACTCTCAAAGCTGACAATTGATGAGAATCTTGGGCAAGTAAACTGCTTGAAACCTCCCTGCGGCTCTAGCCATGGCAGGCAATTCATCCTGAAGACTGGGGCTTTTAGGGTAAAATACTTTCCTCATATTTTTTTCTCTTCTGCTCATGCTTTTCCCAAAGGGCGACAAATGGTAGTGGGTTGCCAAGAAACTGCTGTATGTGCTCTTGAATGAGACTGTGCTTACACTTCAAGTCTCTCTCTAAGAGAAAGAGAAGTGATCAATCTACATTCCCCCATCCCCAGGATTGAGTCTGTATTTCTACAGCTCCCATGACCATTCCACAGTCATCTCTTCCTTGGGCTGTCTGTCCTCCCTCTCTTTTCTCTCTTGGCCATAAAATAGACACAAGCCCTCTTATCCATTCCCTGTAAATCATTCAGTTAGGTTTTCTGGCAGGGGGAAAGCCTTGGGTAGAGGACAGGATAGTGCAGGAAGCTTCCCTGGGAAGGTATAAAATTGACTAAGGTGGTATTGGTAAGGAGGATTCTGGGCCACGGATTAGATGCCCTTCCCACCTTAGCCAGGTGGGGTAACTGATGGCTGCCAGGTCCTGTACCGGGCATGTTGCACATCTTGTCTTCCTTAATCACCCAACTACTTGTGAGAGAGGCATCATTACTAGCCTCATTGTAATGATTGGTCAGAGAGGTGAGATGCCTCACACAAGGCCATCTGCTAGGCTAGTAAGTTGAGGAAAGGATATTCCAGGCATAGGAAACAGCATGAGTCAAAGTGGGGGAGTGACAGCTGGCTGGGGATTGCTGCCAGTGATTAACTGGGTGGGACTGAAGAGCCAGATCAGTTAAGGGAGCAGCGGCAGATGAGTTTAGGAAGGACTGTGGATGCTCTGACCCAAAAGACAGAGTCCCTGCGTGATTTTTAAGCTGGAAGTGACATCATTTAACTTGCATTTTCAGAAATCACTCCCAAGGGTAGGCTGGAGGAGGACTTGAGTGGAGACAGAGTGACCACAGAGGAGAATCTTGTCTCAGGGACCAAGGCTGGCAATGCATGGGGCTTGAAGCAGAACATGATAAGGTCGGGGGCCTCAAGGAAAACACAGGCGAGCCAGGCAGAGGAGGCCTGCACAGGAGGAAAGATGGTGCAGCTCAGTGCCAAGTCTCATATGCACGGAGCGTCCAGCTTGGAACACCCGGCCACCCAGGTATGTGGGGCCAAGTCTCATATGCACAGAGCAGCACATTCAGATTGAATAATGATTCTCTGAATTCTTCCTTGGTCAACAGAACCACAAGAGTTAGTTTTCTAAACTCTTGCTTATTCTTACTGCACTCCTCTTCCCAAGGTGCGTGCGTGCATGCGTGTGTGCGTGCGTGTGTGTGTGTGTGTGTGTGTGTGTGTGTGTGTGTGTTTGAAGGGGTCAGCATCCTAATCACTGAACTAGAGAAGACACTTGACTTTCATCTGTGAGATGTTACGCCACTCCTATCCTAGCCAAATTCCATGAGCCCTCAAAATCATTTCCCCATGGTCTTTGTTCTTAGGCAGATCTGAATTCAAGTCCAAGTCCTGACACTTCACTGTGTGACCTTGAGTAGATCCCCTCATTTCTGTGTACCTCAGTTTCCTTATCTGTCAAATGGGGATGATTATGCTGTCATCTTCCTAGAGTTTTTTTTTATTAAGGTATTATTGATACACACTCTTATGAAGGTTTCACATGAAAAACAATGTGGTCACTACATTATTGAGTCCCCACCCATACCCCAATGCAGTCACTGCTCATCAGTGTAGTAAGATGCCACAGAGTCACTATTTGCCTTCTCTATGCTACAGTTATCTTCCCCATGATCCCCCCCACACCATGTGTGCCAATCATAATACCCCTCAATCCCCTTCTCCCTCCCTCCCCACCTGCCCTCCTCCACCCCTCCCCTTTGGTAACCACTAGTCCCTTCTTTCCTAGAGTTTTTGTAAGGATGAGACAATACGTATTTCTACATTTATCTCAGAATGTTGTATGGAACAAGTGCAAAATGAACATCAATCATCATTTCTTGCCTTGTTATCTGTAGCCTTATTCCCAGGCCTGGCAGCTTTAGTTCACATCCTGACATAATTCCAAAGCCTTGAGAGCCATTTTGTTTTCTACAAAGATCTCAGTGAATACAAGGAAGCTCCAGTATGTGACAAAACAGACCTGAACTGTTCTCAGTGGTCTGGCGTATCCGATTCCCAAGAGTGGTCCAAGGATCCCTAATGGGGGTGCAGCCTGCATGGGACGAGTTCAGGAGCATTCTGGGACTCAGGGCCTCGTGCCTCTTCTCATTTGAGAAGTCCACAGCTGAATTTCCCAGCAGGGATCATTAATCATGCCAGCCACTGATTCCACACACATGGGGCCGAGGCTGTTTGTGGGGGCCTCTAGGACAAATACGGCTCTCGGTTATTTTTCTTGCTTCCGACCAACTAGGGGAAGAAGGAGAAGCAAGCTCCTACTTTTCTGTGAAGGAGGCTGTTTTTAGAGGCAGACCGTGGCTTAGCTTCAAAACTCATGTAACTCAGAAGCTTGGTCCTTCCTCCCATCAGTTAGCAACAAATGCTAACCCGCTGGGAAATGTTTGGTGGGGCCTCGGGGCAGGAAAGGGGGAGGGAAACCAACCTGGATCCCATGTCCTCTTGCATATTCATCATCTGTTAATTCCAGGTTTCACCAAATGCTCACAACCACCCTACAGGTGGGTACTGTCATTCCTACTCCCACTTTAATTTTAAGTGCAGAAACTAACGCTCAGAGAGGAGAAGTGCCCCAAGACACACTGCTTACCTGCACATTGATATTCAGACTCAAATGGTACTATATTGCATTTCTTCCTATTGGTTCTCACAATTGTTCCACTATTCTATTTTAACAGATAGGGAATGTAGATAAAATGAAAGTTCCTGTGGCCTGGATTCTCACCTGGCCCTGGTCGGCTCGCTCACTACACACGTGTGGGCAATATGTTGTTATTGACTCTATATAAAGAGCCCCGCCCAGCGCTCTGCGCGACACGGTGGCACGGCTGCTGGAGAGCAGAGCAGAGGCTGGGGTGGTGGCAGCACTGAGGACAGAGGCCCAGCGGCAGAGGCCGGCTTGCTGCGTGCAGACTCGCTCTGAGTGAACGGGATTTTGGTGATTGACCTGCCATGGTGGAAATAACCCTTTCACCCCAAGAACGTTCTACTGTCATTTCTTCGGTCACATTGAATCCATAGTGAACTTGCTCGGGGCTGAAACCCCATTGGCAAGAGAATTGACCAAGTCGGCAGGGTTCATTGGTGACCGAGGAAAGAGAACGGGCTGTCCTCAGGGAAGGAGTGCTTCAGCAGGCTGCCCCTACGGACGGGGAGACATTCGCGTGTCCCCCGTGGGCACGTGGTACTGCGAAGGGGTGGGGGACTGGGGTCCACCCCAAGAGAAAGCTGACTGAAATGGCGTCACCACGAAGTGCTGTGGCCTGAGAGGAAGCAGTATGGGAGCGCAGGCTGCCGGGTGCCACGGGGCAGGCGAAGGGTGCAGTGGAGCCGTCAGCCCCAGAAATGGAGGGGCGGAGGCCCTGTCGGTGCCGGAGGCATGGGCCCTTTCTCCGTGGAGACCCCGCCTGGCCGAAAGCTGGTGGAAAGCCAGAGGGACTCGGCCACCGCGGGTTCTCTCAGGAGAGGCGCCGCCCGCTCCTCAGGCCGTGGGGCGCCCCGCGCTCTGCCTCTGTCCTCAGGCTCAAGCACAAAAGGAAATACGGTCTGCCTCTCGAAGGGAGAATTTAAAGGGCCCGTGAAGGTCACGAGGACCCAGAGGTGGGTTGGTTTGAAAAGGCAGGCGCAGGCAGAAGGAAACTGGATGACTGGAGCTGTGGCCACTGAGACCCGAGCAGCGGTTCCGGCTGCTGAGGATGAGGCAGAGAGAAAGCAGCAAGATCGGCCTGTGTGTCTGCGACACTTTTTGCTGGAGAGGCTGGAGACGGTGGGTAGTGTGAGGCCCACCCATGGTCCTTTTGGTTAACTCCTTTGAGGAGAACTGGTTTGAAAACAGCCAGGATGACCACTTGGTGGCAATGGATCTCCTCAGGCTTGAGGGTTATTATAATTTATTTGTAATTTTTGTTATTTGTATATTGTCGTAGCCTCTGTTATGGGATTTGGTTACAATGCTCCAGCTTTCTCGCACAGGGACCACTGCAGAGGATTGAGGGCACATAGGTTAAGAAGAGAGAATCCTTGAGGGGTGAAGTGTGGATAAAATGAAAGTTCCTGTGGCCAGGATTCTCCCCTGGCCCTGGTTGGCTTGCTCACTGGGCAATACGTTGCTATTGACTCTGTATAAAGAGCTCCACCCAGGGCTCTGCGAGACACGGTGGCATGGCTGCCGGAGAGCAGAGCAGAGGCTGGAGTGGTGGCAGCACTGAGGACAGAGGCCCAGAGGACGGCTGTGCACGCAGAGGGGCCCAGAGGCAGACACCGGCTTGCTGCATGCAGACTCGCTCTGAGTGAACGATATTTTAGTGATTGAACTGCCACTGTGGAAATAAAGTTGGGTATAACCCTTTTACCCCAAGAATATTCTACTGTCCTTTCTTTAGTCACATGGAATCCATAGTAAAGTTGCCTGGGGCTGAAACCCATTGGCAAGAGAGGGAAACTGAGGCTAAAGGGTGGTAGACAATTTATTCAAGGACCCAGAGCAAGGCAGTAGTAGAGATGGGTTTGGGGCTTAGGTCTTTGATCTTAAATCCCAGGTTTATAATCCACTATAATCATTCCACTACATGATCTACATCCTCACTGCTCAAAGTACAGCCTGTGAACCAGCAGCATCAGCCATCACCTGAAACTTGTGGAAGATGTGGCCTCTTAGGACCCACTTAATGCACGAATCACGGCCTGCAGTCTAACAGCCCCCAGGGGATTGTGGGTGCCCTGAAGTTCGAGAAGGAGTGGTCTGCATAGTCGCTCTTTGCTGTGGAGAAACGCTTGTCAAGAGAACTGACGGTAGCTTGTCTCCAAAGATGGCTCTGACAGTCCATGGCCTCCCTCTATGCACATGTCACTCTTTATGTCAAGGGGCGGGCCTTGTTTCCCTCAAATCTAAGCTCTTTTTTTTTTCAGTCTTTTCTTTAACTTTTAAAAATGTATCTATTTATTTTTTATTTTGGTATTATTAATGTACAATTACATGAGCAACATTATGATTACTAGACTCCCCCTATTATCAAGTCCCCACCACATACTCTATTACAGTCACTGTCTATCAGTGTAGTAAGATGCTATAGAATCACGCTGATGGACAGTGACTGTAATGGGGTTGGTGGGGGGGACCTGATGAAGGGGCAGTTTAATAACCATAATATTGCACATGTAATTGTAGATTAATGATACCAAAAAAAAAAAGATGCTATAGAATCACTACTTGTCTTCTCTGTGTTATACTGCCTCCCCGTATCCCCCCCCACCACATTATGTGTGCTAATCATAATACCCCTTTTTCCCCCCTTATCTCTCCCTTCCCACCCATCCTCTCCCTTTGATAACTGTTAGTCCATTCTTGTGTTCTGTGAGTCTGCTGCTGTTTTGTTCCTTCAGTTTTTGCTTTGTTCTTATACTTCACAGATGAGTGAAATCATTTGATACTTGTCTTTCTCTGCCTGGCTTATTTCACTGAGCATATTACCTTGTAGCTCCATCCATGTTGTTGCAAATGGTAGGATTTGTTTTCTTCTTATGGCTGAATAATATTCCATTGTGTATATGTACCACATCTTCTTTATCCATTCATCTACTGATGGACACTTAGGTTGCTTCCATTTCTTGGCTATTGTAAGTAGTGCTGCAATTAACATAGGGGTGCATCTGTCTTTTTCAGACTGTGCTGCTGCATTCTTAGGGTAAATTCCTAGGAGTGGAATTCCTGGGTCAAATGGTATTTCTATTTTGAGCTTTTTGAGGAACCTCCATACTGCTTTCCACAGTGGTTGAACTAATTTGCATTCCCATCAGCAGTGTAGGAGGGTTCCCTTTTCTCCACATCCTCGCCAACATTTGTTGTTGTTTGTCTTTTGGATGTTAGCCATTCTAACTGGTGTGAGGTGATAATCTCACTGTGGTTTTAATTTGCATTTCTCTGATGATTAGCGATGTGGAGCATCTTTTCATGTGCCTGTTGGCCATCTGAATTTCTTCTTTAGAGAAGTGTCTGTTCAGCTCCTCTGCCCATTTTTTAATTGGCTTATTTGCTTTTTCTTTGTTGAGGTGTGTGAGCTCTTTATATAATTTGGATGTCAATGCCTTATTGGATATATCATTTATGAATATATTCTCCCATACTGTAGGATGTCTTTTTGTTCTATTGATGGTGTCCTTTGCTGTACAGAAGCTTTTTAGTTTGATGTAGTCCCACTTGTTCATTTTTGCTTTTGTTTCCCTTGCCCGGGCAGATATGTTCATGAAGAAGTTGCTCATCGTTATGTCCAAGAGATTTTTGCCTATGTTTTTTTCTAAGAGTTTTATGGTTTCATGACTTACATTCAGGTCTTTGATCCATTTTGAGTTTACTTTTGTGTATGGGGTTAGACAGTAATCCAGTTTCATTCTCTTACATGTACCTGTCCAGTTTTGCCCACACCAGCTGTTGAAGAGGCTGTCATGTCCCCACTGTATAGGTATGGCTCCTTTATTGTATATTAATTGACCATATATGTTTGGGTTTATATCTGGACTCTCTAGTCCATTCCATTGGTCTATGGGTCTATTCTTGTACCAGTACCAAATTGTCTTGATTACTGTGGCTTTTTAGTAGAGCTTGAAGTCGGAAAGCATAATTCCCCCACTTTATTCTTCCTTCTCAGGATTGCTTTGGCTACTTGGGGTCTTTTGTGGTTCCATATGAATTTTCGAACAATTTTCCTAGTTCATTGAAGAATGCTGTAGGTATTTTGATAGGGATTGCATTGAATCTGTAGATTGCTTTAGGCAGATGGCCATTTTGACAATATTAATTCTTCCTATCCATGAGCACAGGATGTGTTCCCATTTATTGGTATCTTCTTTGATTTCTCTCATGAGTGTCTTGTAGTTTTCAGAGTATAGGTCTTTCACCTCCTTGGTTAGGTTTATTCATAGGTATTTTATTCTTTTGGATACAATTGTGAATGGAATTGTTATCCTGATTTCTCTTTCTGCTAGTTCACCGTTAGTGTATAGAAATGCAACAGATTTCTGTGTATTAATTTTGTATCCCGCAACTTTACTGAATTCAGGTATTAGGTGTAGTAGTTTTTGAGTGAATTCTTTAGGGTTTTTTATGTACAATATCATGTCATCTGCAAACAGGGACAGTTTAACTTCTTCTTAGCCAATCTGGATGCCTTTTATTTCTTTGTTTTGTCTGGTTGCCATAGCTAGGACCTCCAGAACTATGTTGAATAAAAGTGAGGAGAGTGGGCATCCTCATCTTGTTGCCGATCTTAAAGGAAAAGCTTTCAGCTTCTCACTTTTAAGTATAATGTTGGCTGTGGGTTTGTCATATATGGCCTTTTTTATGTTGAGGTATTTGCCCTCTATACCCATTTTGTTGAGAGTTTTTATCACGAATGGATGTTGAATTTTGTCAAATGCTTTTTCAGCATCTATGGAGATGATCATGTGGTTTTTGTCCTTCTTTTTGTTGATGTGGTGGATGATGTTGATGGATTTTCAAATGTTGTACCATCCTTTCATCCCTGGGATGAATCCCACTTGATCACAATGGATGATCTATTTGATGTATTTTTGATTTCACTTCGCTAATATTTTGTTGAGTATTTTTGCATCTATGTTCATCAGGGATATTGGTCTGTAATTTTCTTTTTTTGTGTTGTCTTTGCCTGGTATTAGAGTGATGTTGGTCTTACAGAATGAGTTTGGAAGTATTCCCTCCTCTTCTACACCTTGGAAAACTTTAGGTCTTCACTAAATATTTGATAAAATTCAGCAGTGAAACCATCTGGTCCAGGAGTTTTGTTCTTAGATAGTTTCTTGATTACCAATCAATTTCTTTGCTGGTAATTGGTCTATTCAGATTTTCTGTTTCTTCCTGGGTCTGCCTTGGTAGGTTGTATTTTTCTAGAAAGTTGTCCATTTCTTCGAGATTATCCAGTTTGTTACCATATAATTTTTCATAGTATTCTCTAATAATTCTTTGTGTATCTGTGGTGTCCATAGTGATTTTTCCTTTCTCATTTCTGATTCTGTTTATGTATATAGACTCTCTTTTTTTCTTGATAAGTCTGGCTAGGGGTTTATCTATTTTGTTTATTTTCTCAAAGAACCAGCTCCTGCTTTCATTGATTCTTTCTATTGTTTTATTCTTCTCAGTTTTATTTATTTCTGCTTTAATCTTTATTACATCCCTCCTTCTACTGACTTTTCTAGTTTCTTCCTTTTCTAGTTTCATTAATTGTGAGTTGAGACTGTTCATTTGGGATTGTTCTTCTTTCCTGAGGTAGGCCTGTATTGCAATATATTTCCCTCTTGGCATGGCCTTTGCTGTGTCCCACAGATTTTGTAGTGTTAGATTATTGTTGTCATTTTTCTCCATATATTGCTTGATCTCTGTTTTTATTTGGTCATTGATTCATTGATTATTTACGAGCATGTTATTAAGCCTCCATGTGTTTGTGGGCTTTTTCATTTTGTCTGAGTTATTTACTTCTAGTTTCATACCTTTGTGATCTGAGAAGCTGGTTGGTACAATTTCAATCTTTCTGAATTTACTGAGGTTCTTTTTGTGGCCTAATATATGACCTATTCTTGAAAATGTTCCAGGTGCACTTGTGAAGAATGTGTATCCTGTTGCTTTTGGATAGAGTGTTTTGTAGATGTCCGTTAGGTCCATCTGTTCTAATACGTGTTGAGTGCCTCTGTCTCTTTGCTTATTTTCTGTCTGGTTGATCTCTCCTTTGGAGTGAGTGGTGTGTTGAAGTCACCTAAAATGAATGCACTGCATTCTATTTCCCCCTTTAATTCTGTTAGTATTTGTTTCACATATGTAGGTGATCCTGTATTGGGTGCATAGATATTTATAATAGTGATATCCTCTTGTTGGACTGACCCTTTTATCATTATGTAATGTCCTTCTTTGTCTCTTATGACTTTCTTTGTTTTGAAGTCTATTTTGTCTGATACAAGTACTGCAACTCCTGCTTTTTTCTCCCTATTAGTTGCGTGAAATATCTTTTTCCATCCATTTACTTTCAGTCTGTGTATATCTTTGGGTTTGAAGTGAGTCTCTTGTAGGCAGCAAATAGATGGGTCTTGTTTTTTTATCCATTCAATGACTCTACATGTTTTGATTGGTGCGTTCAGACCATATACATTTAGGGTGATTATTGATAGGTATGTACTTATTGCCATTGCAGGCTTTAGATTCCTGGCTGCCAAAGATTCAAGGGTAATTCCCTTACTATCTAACAGTCTCACTTCGTATGCTATTACAAACACAACCTAAAGATTCTTTTTTTTCCTCCTTTTTCTTCTTCCTCCATTCTTTGTATGTTATGAATCATATTCTGCACTCTTTGTCTGTCCCTTGGGTGACATCTATTTAGCCTTAGGAATACTTCCATCTATAGGAGTCCCTCCAAAATGCACTGTAGAGGTGGTTTGTGGGAGGTAAATTCTCTCAACTTTTGCCTATCTGAAAATTGTTTAATCCCTCCTTCAAATTTAAATGATAACCTTGCCTGGTAGTGTATTCTTGATTTAAGGCCCTTCTACTTCATTGTATTAAATATATCATGCCACTCCCTTCTGGCCTGTAAGGTTTCTGTTGAGAAATCTGATGATAGCCTAATAGGTTTTCTTTTGTATGTGATCTTTTTTCTCTCTCTAGATGTTTTTAAAAGTCTGTCTTTATCCTTGATCTTTGCCATTTTAATTATTATATGTCTTCATGTTGTCTTCCTTGGATCCCTTGGTTTGGGATATCTGTATATCTCCATGGCTTGAGAGACTATCTCCTTCCCCAGATTGGGGAAGTTTTCAGCAATTACCTCCTCAATGACACTTTCTATCCCTTTTTCTTTCTCTTCTTCTTCTAGTACTCCTTGTTCTGTTTGGATTGGTCACAGAGTTCTCTCAATATTCTTTCATTCTTAGAGATCCTTTTTTCTCTCTGTGCCTCAGCTTCTTTGTATTCGTCTTCTCTAATTTTTATTCCATTTACCCTCTCTTCTACTACATCTAATCTGCTTTTAAATCCCTCCATTGTATGTTTCATTTCAGATATGAAATTTCTTAATGGCTGAATCTCCATCTTAAATTTGTTCCTGAGTTCTTGAATATTTTTCATTTGGCCCTTTTTCTGGGGTTTGTGATATTTTGGTCTGAGCCATGTTCTTTTGATGTTTCATATTTCTGTGTTGTGCCCTGTACTGCTCAGAAGCTCCAGGCTCTTGAGCTCCTCAGCCCCAGGAGTGAGGTTGGGTGTCATAGGGGAGTGGAGCTGGTGCCCTGTTCCGTGATGTCTGCTCTGTTTGTGAGGTCTTTATGTAGTCTGGTGCAGCCTTCTTTCCTGTTGCTGTTTTAGGGTTAGTTGTATTAACTATATTTTTGCACTATCTGTGGTTTTGGGAGGAGTTCTCTGTCTCACCTCTCATGCCACCATCTTGAATCCAGAGTCCTATGCTGTCTTATGACTGGCTTTCACCACTAGAATGCTCCAGAAATGCTGTTCTGGGATTTCTGAGCAATCTCCACTTTTTGCCTCTTAGAACTCTGCTGCCATGCTGTGAGAAGCTCAAACAAGATGGAGAAGATACATAAGAATTGAGGCACTCTGTCTGATGTTCTCAGCATCCAGCTGCCCTGACTGCTAGCCAGGTGAGCAAACCATCTTGGATGTCCCATCCCACTGAGCCCTAGATAACTGTGTCCCCAGGCAACACCACACAGAGCAGAGGAATCGCCCAGGTGAATCCAGTCAACCCACAGAATCAGGAGGGAGAATAAAATGGTTGTCAGTGTAAGTCACTCAATCTTGAGTGGTTTGTCATGCAGCCCTACATCACTGAGAGAGAGATTTGTACCTAGAAGTAGGTGCTTCCCTAACAGAAACCTAAAACATATGGCATTGGCCTTGGAACCAGGCAGTGGGTGGGGGCCTGACATGCCTTCAGCCTATTAATGTAGGTGGGGAGATTGGGAAGGGAATTGATATTGGAGGCAGGAAGAAAATGGAATCTGAATAATGAAATGCCAGGACAATTGGCAGAATATCCCTGCAATAACATGGAGAGAGAAATGGTACCTAATGAACCTGTCAATCTGGTTAAGGGAAGTTCTAGGTAGAATGTTCAAAGTGCCGACTGACTTTTATTAAGTCAGAGCTAATTATTTTTATTCATTAAAAAATTCAGTGAAATGACAAATCCAGTTCCTCAATAGTATTAGCCATGTTTCAAGTGCCTCCAAGCCACATGGCCTCTCCATTGAAGAGGGCAAAATATTACAGAGTAATCCACCATCACCAAAACTTCTACTGGACTGCTCTCCCCAAGTGTTAGTGGGGAACTTTCAGGAAGTAGATGTCACACCCAAAGGGTTAAACCAAGGGACTGGTACTCAAAGGGTGTCCCCAGACTGGCAATATAAGCATCTCCTGGGGAGAGTCTGTTAGAAATGAAACTTCTCAGGCCCCAGTCCAGACCTACTGAATCAGAGTCTCAGTGTGGGGAAGGCAGGGAGGGCAGGAGTCTGTATTGTAGTAAGCCGTCCAGGTGCTTCTTGTGCACAATAAACTGTAAGCGGTACTAAAGAGAATTGTGATAGGGATTGCTGTCGAGTTCAGGGCAGAGTGAAGAGGAGCAGCAAATGATAGTGAAACATCAGGGACTAGCAGAGTGGAATCCAAACAAGTATTAGTGGGGCCCAGGGAGAACTGGAGCCCTGGAAGGAACCCGACCCCCAGGCCCTCTGGCAGCTGCAGACACAGTCAGTCCAGAGCTGGCGGGAGGGAGGCAAAGGCCCTCACCCATCTCTCCTCCTCCCTCGAATTGTTCTACTGGAGTCCCTGTTGGCTGTGATCAACCAAAAGCCAGAGGACAAAGGAGCCTCCTCTGCACACGGAGGGCAGAGGCAGGTGGACAGTGGATCTGGAGGGGCAGGGGAAGTGGAGCCAGCATATATGTTCTGGTGTTTTCTCTGTATTCTTAAAAATATACATTTGATCTATGAATGTATAGCTGCTAACATTAAAAAGATGCTAGTACTCTTGAAAATCATCTTATTTACAACATCTTGGGGAACCATGCTGTTAGCAACAAGGTCTCTCCATGTGATTTTAAGTGGGGAAATAACCACTATTATTGTTTCCTTCTTTATTTTTCCCTCTCTACCCTTCCTCCCTTTCCATTCCCTCCCCCTTCCCATTCCCTCCCCTCCATTTCCCTCCTTTCCCTCTCCCTCATTTTCTTCCCACTCCCCTCTATCCATCTTTATATTATGTAACAGTGTTATAGTAAATAAAGTGTGGTGTCCTGTCTTTTTCATTTAAAGTTATGTTTTGTGCCATTTTCTTGTGCCATTAAGGATTCTCTGAAAACATGTTTTTTAGTGGCTATGCAGATGGTTTAAAGATGATTGTTATTGTAAGCTGTCCCAAATCCTTTTGGGAAGTAGCTGGTGTATAATGCATAAATTATAAATGAAAAGCAAGTTGTTCTTAGTTTTACTCTCAACCTCGGAAGTGCTGCAAGCTCCTTCTGGAGTTGTTTCTCCAAAGGCACAGCGGCAGAAGGATAGTGACCTCGACCAGAGAGGAGCCCCCAAGAGGAAGGGTGTTGACCTGGGGGCTCGTGCCCATGCTCTGTTCAGGTGCTGCCTATGCGGCCACGGGGAAATCTCATTGGACCCATGAGGGTGCTTGGATCAGCTGAGGTTCAAGGTCCCCTTTAGTTCTGACTCTGATTTCTGATATAAATGGAATGTACTTGTAGACAGAAAAGAAAAGCCTGATTTCAGAGACTGCCTGCCTCCTCCATTGTACCCTGGTTCCAGGCAGTGTTGTCCTCACAGTGGCCTCTGCCTTCCGCTCCTGCCCTCTCTGGTCTAAATTCCACAAGGCAGCTAGAGCGAGCCGTTAAAGGCTGTGTCACATAATGGCACTCATGGTGTTCTTCCTTGTCATGGCTAATGGGGCCCCATGTGATCAGGTGTCTCACCACCTTTCTGATCTCATCTCCTCCTACTTCCTCCCGGCTCCCTCCCCTCCAGCCAAATCCATCAACCACGTGCCCACTCGAGAGCCTTTACACCTGCTGTTCCCTCTGCTTAGAACGTTGTTCCCTCACATTTCCTCACAGTGCACACCTTATCAGAGAGGCCTTCTGCTGCGACCTCCCTGCATAGCCAAGCCCCAAGCCCTGTCATTCCCTATACCTTTCTGCAGTTTTACCTTCTTCCATGGCACTTACCCCAGGCATGATATCCATAGGGCCTCATTGTCTCTCTCCACTAGCATATACAGTTCAGGAGAGCAGGAAGTCAGTTTCTCTTATTCATTGCTATCTTCCCTGTACTTTGAAGTGAACTTACTAGGTGCTCAGTAAAGAGCACTCAGCAGGAATTCAAAAAATACTTGCTGAGTGAATGAATGAAAGGAAACTTTCTGGGGAAGGTCACTCCTCTGGAAGACAAGGTACACAAACACCTAAGCTTCACGGTGGGCA
The DNA here is from genome assembly GCA_032199065.1 of Smutsia gigantea. NCBI lineage: Eukaryota > Metazoa > Chordata > Mammalia > Pholidota > Manidae > Smutsia > Smutsia gigantea. Next base: position 171,374 of record JAVSCE010019477.1, read on the forward strand.
CGGTGGAATGGTGCTCAGCCCATGCTTAGGACCTGGATATTTTATCTGAAAGCCAAGATGACACTCTTCCTGTCACTCATCTTTTCCTTCCCTCAAGCCACCTCTCAACAGCTCCTCCTGGCATCTCTCCAGCACTTTCCCTGAGTTCTCATTCTTCTCTTCCTCATCCCTGCCCTGCCCAGTGGTCTGCGGTCCCCGCTACACCTCACAGACTATGGCTATGACCACCTCTCCTGCTTTCATGGCATTTCAGGGTCTATTTAATAGCGCTCTGCTGCATGGACCCTCCTTTACTGCTGCGTCAGTTCCTGGAGGTGGAGCTAATGTCTTCATTTTAGTCATTTGCTCAAGCCACACAGTTAGTTGATCACCCACCTTGGTGGGGACCTGGGGACAGTGGTAGACAGGCCGAGATGGTTCCTGCTGTCATCAAGCCCAAAATCTGCCAGGGCAGACAGACATGAAACACATAATGGGATGAATATTTCCTAAAATGACGATTATACTAAATGTAGTGGAGGGGAAGCAAATACCACTCATTGAGGGTCTCCACATCTTATGGAGTTAGTTTCATTTTATCCTCACATCAACCCTCCAGTGTGAGCCTAACCCAAGTCCTGTTTTACAGGCAGGGAGACTTAGTCTCAGAGGAGACTTTCCCCAAGGTCAAATATAGACATATATATGTGACATATAGTATATGTGTATATATTATACCTATCTATATATATGCATATATATAACATGCATATATAGACATATTTATATGTACACGTGTATTTTTATTTATGTATATTTAATGTGTATATTTAATGTATATGAAATGCATTTAATCTCTATTATATAAATATATATATGCATATATTGTACGTTGTGTAATATATATTATAGATATTTTACTGTATATGTTTAATATTTATATATTTGTTTATAGTATTCATAAATTTATATACTGATGAGGATGAGGAAGCTGTGCTCCAGGAAAAGGGGGTGATTTCCTAAAGGTCCTGTAGCTCATATGTAAACAAATTTGGGATTTGAGTCCTGGGTTCTGATTCCCAAGCTGGTTCTTCTTTTAGCACTACTATGTCTGCCCCCACCTCTGACACCCACAAGCCTCTGCCCTCCTGTCCAGATTAGAGAATCCTTTCCCATATCAATGGGAGAGGAGGGCTGCCTTGCTCTCTCCCCAGGCACCGAAGTGCTCGTGCTGTCCCTGTGTCACAGCATGAATTAATTCACTGAGAAAAACTCGACCCCTGAACACCTGGCTGTCCAGTCAGCATTAGTGCGTCCGTTACTCAACATCCGTTCAGCGCCTGCCTCCTCCCGGATCCCTGCCGGAAAGCTCGGTGGGAAGACAAAGCCGCAGCCTCCTGGTCTGGGTCAACCGGCCCTATTGTCTCTGTCCAGTCAGGGCCTGTTCAGCTCTACTGCCTCCCTTGCACACTCGGGGCTGAGCACTGCGGGCATCCTTGTCTCCCTGAGTGGAACTGCCATTAGGGAGTGTTATCGTGCACGCACAGAGCCTCCGTCCGAGGGCTGTGCCGCACTGAGGCTGGGATTCTGCTCTAATGAGAAGGTAGCTCAGGACCCGCCTGCCAGACTGAGGCAGCCGTTCAGGCCTGGCGTGTTGAGAGCCTACCATGAATTAGGAAGTAGAGAAGGAGCTCTGAGCCCAGTAAGTCAAGGTGGTTTTAACATGATTTTATTTTCACACATTCTGCAAGTACCTAGACACTGGATGGGAGATTATATGATTTTGTTTTATATTATATACATACCTCATTTTTAAAATATATTTTTTACTTTAGTAACACATGCACGCATCTGTTACATGCATACACACTTTCTGGAGTGATTAAGTCATTAAAGTGGGGAGTAATACATTTGGATAAAGGGCAGTAGATGAACTGGCAAGAGGATTCAGCACCTGAAGACCAGTCATGGAATCCTAGCTCTGCCACCTCTGCTGTATATTCAAGCCCTTTAAGCCTTCTGGAGCTCCATTTTCCCATCAACACAGTGGGAGTTCTAGTACAAGCTGTTGCTGTCTGAGCCCACCTCTCCTTGCTGCATATGGTTTGCACAAAGCATTTATGCACAATGAGCAAGCGCCAAAAGACAGTTGGGAGGGGGAGAGGTGAAGAGGAATGGGCCACAGCATGCTGCCTGGGTAGGAATGGTGGGCTGGTCTTGCACACGTGGCTCGGGCAGAACTGGACAGGGCTTGGAGGCTGGCTTTGACTTCTGCCAAATGGAGGCCAGGGACAAAAGAGCAGGCAAAGGAATGAGGACTGTCTGTGCTTCCCTCCACTGAGGCTAGAGGGTAGCTCAGCATACCCAGAGAAGTAAGACCCTTTATCCATTTTGCAGAGGGATGAGCAGAAAGTGGAAAGCAAGCCCTGCTAGGACCAGCCCTCTGGGTCTGTTGCATAGAGCAGGAGAGAGCAAGTTTGCCTTCCAAAGCAGTGACCTGTGGCAAAGCACAGCCCAGTGAAGATTAGACTAGAACATCTCTACCCTGGGACTGGGTGATACACAGATGATGTGATACAGAAGGGCAGGATTTCTCCTCTCCCTTGAGAAAGAGTCCAGGAATGTGAGCAAAAAGGAAGAAACACACTCTCATTTGAAACACTAATTCGGTCTTCTCTATCATTGCATTGAAAGGCTAAGCCAACCATTAACTGGAACACAGTTCTCTTCCTTGGAGGAGGAGCAGAACTGTAACTGGGCAGTTCTGCTTCCACCTTCAGGAGAATTCTCTCCTAACGCATCCTTAGGTGTTTTCCTGGAGCCAGGGGATGGATGGTTCAGCTCTTGCCCACTGGAATTCTCTGAAATGGATCACGACCACTCCTTCATTTAGTGAAGGCTTTCGGTACTAGAGCAACTGCAAATTCACTCTCTGTTCCAATGCCCGCTGACGTTATACCCAGTGTTGTCCAACATGGACATACCCTGTCCCAAATGGAAATCATGTAACTCCTCTCCATTAACTCTCCTCCTGATAAATTAGAGTTCAAAGAAGTTGGAGTCTGAAATTCTTTCATCCCAATTTTTACTTAGTCTGAGCAATTTCATTCAACTGTGTGAATAATAATGATGATAGCTGTAGAAAAAGTAGTAGCAGTAGTAGTGATCATTGCTGTTACGTGCTGATCACTTACCACAAGCCAATGGCCATTCTAAGCATGTTCTATGTTTATTTAATGCTCACAACGACCTTGTTATTAATGTCAACAACAACCATGAAGTGTGTACTCTTACTAACCTAGTTCCATTTTATAGATGAGGAAATAGAGGCACGGAGGATGAAGTGATTAGGCTAAGCTCACATGACAGGTTTCTCAAGTCCACACTCTTAACCACTAGGCTACGGGCCTCTGGATCCATTGGAGTCAGTTAACAGACCTAGTTTATCTGGGGGAAGGCACTCTCCACAATTTATGCTTCACTAGGAGGCTAGTCACTTTATATCAGTTGTACGGAACTTAAGAACCATGAGCTTAAAACCAGTTGGGAAAAATCTCCCAAGGAGAGGTTATGACCCTCCGCTTCCCCTGTTCTGGGGAAGAATCCACTTAAGGGTTGTAGCTCTCCTCTTTCATAGAGCGGCACTTGCCTAAATAATTCACACTGGTTTTCCTACCACATTGAGGTATTTCCTGAGGTGGCATCCCATCTCCAAATCTTGCTGGAGGCTTTCTTCTTCTCTTTGTAATCCTTCATAAATACTGAAAGCCTCCAGAGTCCGTTTCCCTTTGGTTTTGTTAAGAGCAAACCCACCTGCCCACCCTTCAGCCGTAGGTACCTTACCTTGGATGACATTCCAAGCAATGTGTGGTGCTTTACATTTTCCAAGGGCCCCATTGCTTGTGCTGGCCTTGATGTTTCCATCTTAGCTTTATTGCAGGGATTTAAGTAAATCCAGGGAAAATCGATGGGTGAATGGGAAATTTAGCAAACTGGCCTTCGGGGAACTGGTTGTTGTTGAGTTGGCCTTTGGTGTATTGGTTTGTCTGTGTGTTGGCCTGACTCCATCTCTTATGGCTTGTCAATCCTGGTCTTTCTCCTTGGAAGGAAGGAAGGAGGAAAAAAAAGAAAAGGAGGAAAGGAGGGAGAAAGGACAATTAGTCCTGAGGTAAAACTTGCTGATTTTTAATTACAGTGTATTTGATACCCAACATAATGTAGGTTTCAGGTGTATGTACAGCCTATTGATTCGGTACAGTTGTGTTGTGATATGGTTTCCATGGCAGCCTTAGCTGACACCTCTATCTTGTCCCATAATTATCATTTCTTCTGGTGCTGGGAACATTTAAGATCCAGTTTCTTAGCAAGTTTAATGTTTGTAACAGTTTTCTTATCTATAATCACTGTACTTTGTATTAGATCTCCAGGACTTACTTATCTACTAGTTGCAAGTATATCCCCTAAAAACTCCATCTCTTCCATTCTCCCACCCTCCAGGCCCGGTAACCACCATTATACTCCATTTTTATGATTTTGGTTTTTTTAGATTCTATGTTTAAGTGATACCATACAGTAGTTGTCTTTCTCTGACTTATTTCGCCTAACATAATGTCCTCAAGGTCCATCCTTTTGTTACAAATGGTAGGTTTTCCTTTTCTCTCAAGGCCAAATAGTATTCCATTGTGTATATGTACCACATCTTCTTTATCCGTCCATTGAATGACACTTAGGTTGTTACCATAGCTTGGCTATCATGAATAATACTGCCATGAACAGGAGAGTGTGCATGTCCCTTCGGTCTTTTACTGAGCACGTGGTATGTACCAAGCACTGCTCCACACATTTTACATAGATTAACTCACCCGATTTCACAATGACCCACACTCCAGAGCGTGAGGCCTAGAGCAGCCCAGTGTGCACCTGCTCAGAGTCACAACCGCTGGCCTAACCACTGGTCTCTACCACCCCTCCCAGCTCCTCCAGAGCCAGTGGTCTAGCCTGGGGCAGCGGTTTGCCTGGCCAGGCCGAGTGGTCTGGGGAATGGGGAGTCATGACAAAGAACTGTCTGAATCCTCTTCTCAGAATCGCCATGTCTAGGCAGCTTCTTGAGACATCACGGAACTGCGTTGTGTCTCCCCAGATTCCACTTGCTCAGCCTCCAACAATAATTTTACAACCCGGGCAGCTGAGCCGTGAAGGGGGGGCTTTGCTGCTGGACCATCTGTTTTCCTCCCTGAGGTTTAATGTGTCTTCCTGAGAAGCTCAGACAGGACTCTGGGCTGCTTGTCCCCCCTGTGCACTGTCTGGGCAGAGTGGGAAACGGGACCCTAGAAACCTCAGCTACGGTCCCTGGGGACCCTGACAGGCCCATCCGCCTGTCAGGGCCATGCCTCGTTCTGGGCCTGCGGCTGCATGGCTGCCAGGACGTTATCTGCCATGCCTCCCATGCCTCGTCATCCTTCAGTGCTGAATGCCAAGTCTTCAGACCCCAGCCTCTTCAAATGCCCCCAGGATTCCTGCACAGCACCCCAGCTCAACCTCTCTGTGCATCCTAACCCCTTATTCTTCATCTAGCCATGTTTCCAGCCTTGATCTGACTTGATTCAGTTTATGTACCTCCAGTGGGTGAGGAACTCTGCATTATCCTTCCTCCATCCTGCCAGCTCCTCCTCTAGTGTCGGGAGGGAGATCTCATTCTCTGGCAACCTTCTCTCTCTCTTTCTCTCTCAACTCCGTGCAGCTCCCTCCTTGTTGGTGTCCAGGCCAGACACTCCAGTGCTCTCCTCACATCCACATTCAGTCTGTCGCCAAATCCCATTGGCTTCTCCTTCAAGTATATCTGGAGCCCGACCATCTCAGATCTTCCCTGTTGGCATCTCCTGGTCTAAGCCACCATTATGAGTCCCTGGGTTATTGCAACAGTCTTCTAAAGGGTCTCCCTGCTTCCACCTTCACTTCCTAAGACAGAGTGAGCATTTAAAAAAAATAGCACTTCCTATCACTCCTCTGCCCCTGGGGTTCCTCATCCATTCAAGGAAATTGCCTGCCAAGTCCCACCAGGACCTACAAGGCTGTCACCCAACTCGACACCTTCCCACTGCAGCCCCCTCATTGTCCAATCTCAGCGCCTTCTTGGAAGGTCCTGAGTTTTCTAAGAACTTCCCTGCCTCAGGGCTAGGCTAGTATGCTGTTGCCTTTCCTGGGGTACTCTTCCCCCACATGCCCTCAAGGCTTCATTTAGGGCTCTGCTCAAGGTCCCCTAATCCAAGAGCTCCCATGTCACCTTCTACCCTCTTCCATGGTTTACTTCCCCATCTGACCCTTATAACCTCTGACATACCATAATTTAGGTGTTTGTCTCTGTCCTGCAAGAAAGGTCCACAAGAGCAGGAACTTTGTTTTATTCTCTGCTTTATCCCAGGGCCAAGAATATCGCTTGGCACATGGTGGATCCTCAGTAAAGATGTAATAAGCACCTTGATTTGAGAGGCAGGAGAGAGAATGGTTAGGAGATGAGGCTCTGCAACGCATCTTCCAGAGTTTTAATCACAGCTCTGCTGGGTAACATCTGATGATCTTGGACAAGTTATTATGCCTCAGTTTCTTCATCTTTAGACGGGGTGTAGTAATTCCAGAGAGTTGTTGGCAAGGTAAATGAGTCACTACTTGTGGAACATTTAGACCAGTGCCCGGCACATTCTCACTGTGCTTTATAAATGTTTACTTATTATTACTGACTCCAGCCTCACTTTCAGCAAGTGAGTTGGGAAAATCATTTTAACCTCTTGGGGCGGCAGTCTTCTTACTTGTACAAGCCCCAAGTCCTTGGGATGGCTAAACCTTCTCGTGTCATCTACCCATTTCATCTCATATGCCTCTCACCTCTGCTTGTGAAGCTCTAGCTATCCCAACCTTTCAGTTTCTAGAATGTTCCGTGCATCTTCCCACCTCAGGAAATCTGCACATGCAGTTCCTCTGCCTCCAGCACCATTCCCCTGCTTCTTCATCTGGCCCTGCTTATCACTGACATTTCCTCAAGGAGGCCTCCCTGGCTGCCAGTCTACGTGGAGCCTGTTATAAGCCCTCTGCTACGGTCTGAGTGTTTGTGCCCCTGTCCCGCCAAATTCACATGTTAGAATCCTAACCCCAGTATGATGGTGTTAAGAGGTGGGGCCTTTGGGAGGTGCTTAGGTCATGAGGGTGGAGCCCCCATGAATGGGATTAGTGCCCCAGTTGAAGAGACCCCACAGAGCTCCCTGGCCCCTCCCACCAGGTGAGGATACAGTGAAAAGTCCATGATCCAGAAGACAGCCGTCCCCCAGCCATGCTGGTGTCCAGTCTCCAGACCCATGAGAAATACATGTCTGTTGTTTATAAGCCACCCTTCCTGTGCCTGTTTTGTTACAGCAGCCTGAGTGGACTAAGACACCCTCCTAGCACTTTGCACTTTTCCCTTATAGCTCTTAGGCAGTGACTCATTATTTCATTGTGTTCTTAGCTGTTGAGGGCGTTTGACTTCCCAGATAGACCATGAGTCTCATTAGGGCAGTGTGCTTCTTTGGGCCACCCACTACTATATCCCCCTTAACCTGGCACAGTGCCTGCCATACATTAGATACAGAATAATCTACTGTAATAATAATATGCAGTGAATGAATGTTAAAGGCATGTAAGGCTAGGCTCAGTTATTTAAAACTTTCATTGCTAACATGCTCTGTTTGGGAACAGTTGGGGAGGAATTCAAACAACCTTCTCACTTAGATGGTGGCAGATTGTCAAAAGCAGTGAAAACAAGCCACTGGCATCCTGATTATTGGAGCGTTTTCCCTTCCACCTGGTATTCTGCATCTTCTCTGGGGGTGGGTGATGTTCCTTAAGCTTTTGGAACCATTCAATACCACTTGGAGCCCACTGTCACCTCTTCCTCCACTCTGGTCCTAATAATCATCTCTCTAGGCTCTGGCAGCAGTTAAATTAAGGTAGCAATTAAATGGAACCAAATTGCTCTTTAAATACCATAAACCATTTAACAGAATAGCTTTCATCTACCAAACAGAATTAATCCCCAAAGTTTGAAAAACGCTCCAAGTGTATGCCTGTGTGCATTTTCCCCTTCTGCATATAAGTGAAAAGATTTTGACTTTTTTCTATGAAAACTTTCCAAGCACATTCAGTAGTGGAGAGAACTGTCTAACAAACTCCTGGGTACTCAACAGCCAGCCCCGACTATAAGCATGTTGCCAAGCTTGCTTCGTCTCAATCCCCAAATTCCTTTTTTATGTTTCTTGGCTGGAATTTTTTGCCAGGGTAAATCCCAGATATCATATTGTTCTACTGAACATAAAAGACAAAGACCTTTCTTTCTCTCCAGTGCTACAATGCCTTGAGTACACCCAGAAGAGCAACCTGTAATTTCTCAGCAGTTCTGAAATGGGAGGTTGTGTAGGCGTGGGTTTATGTAGGTGCTCCCTGGAGAGAGGACCAGCCTTTTCCAACCCACCCTCAAGATGGAGAGGATTTTGCAAGGATGCCTGTGGCCCAGAGTGGGAGATGCGAATGCCTGCCTCGCTAGCCAAACGTGCAAGATCAAGTTAATCATTCCAGCAGCAGATGCTGTTCTCAGAGTACCTCGAGATACTGTTTGTGTCGATCTGTTTAGGTTTGTCTGCCTGGCTCTATAAGTCATCCATCTGTCGCTCTATTTGTGTACCCATCATACTAATCCACCCAAGCATCCACCCATCTAGCTAGCACTTATACTCTCTTATATCTATTTAATTGATTGCTGTAAGCTGCCCATTGGTGCATGAAATTAATCCCATTACTAATAGTAATTCAAAGCCCATTGGTTTTTGCCATACCTGCTCTTGCAAGAATATTGGTCTCCTGAAATTCTCCCCATCTTCAAATGCACTTGACATTTTATTAACTTGAATTACTGCTGCTTATTCTTTCTAGAATGTAAACTCCGTGAGGGCAGTAATTTTGGTCTGTTACATTCACTCTTGTATCCCAGAGCCCAGTCCAAGGCCTAGCGTATAGTAGGTGTTCAATAAATATTTGGTGAATGCATGAGTGAATAGTTCATCATCATCCCCGTTTTACCGATGAGTGAGTGAAGCGCAAAGAGCCTAAGGAACTTGCTCAAGGTCATGCATCCAGAAAGGCCGAAGGCTAAGATTCAAAGACAGATCTTTCCAGTTCATAATCTTCATGCTTTTAACAGATTTTCATGTGGCCATGAGCAGATTGAATATTCCATGGCAGAAAATACACTCAGGTTGCCATTTACCATCTTTTATGGAAGTTCCTGTTATTGTCCGACCTAAAATCATCTGAGATGGTTCTTATTCTAATCACATAGCAGACATGATTTGAAAAAATTTGGCCTGTTTATACTCCCACCTTTTTCCACTTGATTTGTGCACTTGTATGTCTTGGGTAGAAGCAGAAGTTGATTTGGATGTGATATGGCTTGGAAAAAACTGCAGTGAAAATAAGCTGGAACCTTTGTTTACAAGCAAAAGACTTAGGGGACATACGTTTTGGGAGTGGAGTGGTCTGTTTGCTGAAAGTCCTGCTCATTTAATTATTTTAGTAGATATTTCCTGAGCACCTGCTATATTTCAGGAACTCTACTGGCAATGAGAAAGTTACCTGTGAACAAGACACAGGCTCATCTCTGTGGTTGCAAGATGACCTCCAGCAACCTATTGGGCCACTTTGAGCATGTGAGTATATGAACTACATTTAGTTAAAATCTTTTGCAGACTTAATCATTTTAACCAATTATGTAATTATTATTTAACAAATTCAAGTATATTTAATTAAGTTAATAATTTAATTACTTATCTAATTAGCTTATTTTAAATTATTGTGCTTTTTTATTGTCTTCTGAATTTTTAAAAGAAACAGTCATCTTATTTTGTAGCAACTGTATGGAATGTTGAGGAAAATGTAGATTATCTAATTTTTAAATTTTACTTTTTGAGCCATATATAATTGCCATTTTGTTGGCAGGAATAACTGAAATGTTGGCAATTTCATATGATCCAGTTTATTTATCTGACCGTAAACTAAAATACTGGACTCTCCTGTTTAATACTGGAGATCTTATACTGAAAATAATATCATAGTTTAATACTGGAGCGAGAGTGAAGTATATCCTGCAGACTTGATCACTGGTGGGGTTGCCTTTTGGAGGTTATTGTGGGGAAGACGTAAAACATCTATGAAGAGTCAGAAAGATGATGTGAAAAATCACTTTAGAAAGACTCACTTGGCATCGGGCCTATAGAATGTTAATGTAACCTGACTGGGTGTATTAACAAAGCCAGAAGAAGAGAGTATCAATCAAAAAAAGATGGGCAGGACATTGCGCAGCCATGGAGACAGGAGAAAGGAGAGAGACTAGTGTTATATTCAGCTTAGGGCTGTCCAGTGAGAAGGAAATTTTAACCAATAGAATTTTCCTTTTTCTTTGAGGTTTAACCTTTTATCAAAGATGATAAAATCTCCAGTGTTCAATTAAATGAACTTTGATGTTGTACACAACCACTAAAAACAAGATATAGTACATATCCCTCACCCCAGAAAGTTCTCTCAAGCCCCTTTCCAATCAATAACCTCCTTCCTTCCAGGCAACCACATTATGCTATTTTCCATTTTGGAATAATTTAGTCTATTCTGGAACTTCATATAAAGGGAACCATCCTTTTGTGTAAGGCTTCTTTCACTATACATAATGTCTTTGAGATTCATCCATGCTGTCAGGCATATCAACAGTTTCTTTATATTGCTAAATAGTATTCCATTGTATGACTATACTATAATTTGTTTATCCATTTTCCTGTTTGTGATTGCTAAGTGGATTTTTTTTTACTGTAGTTATATATATTTAACAAAGTGGTTTACTATTTTAACCAGTTTCAAGTGTACATTCAGTGGCATTAAGCACATTCACATTGTCATGCAACCATCACCACTATTCATTTCTAGAACTTTCATCATTTCAAACAGATGCTCTATACCCTTAAACAATAACTCCCCCATCTCTCCTTCTCCCAGCCTCTGGTATCCTCCTCTCTGCTTTCTGTCTCTATGAATTGGACTGCTCTAGGTACCTCATGTAAGTGGAAACCTATGGTATTTGTCTTTCTGCGACTGGCTTATTTCACTTAGTATAATATCCAGGTTGTAACGTGAGTCAGAATTTCCTTCCTTTTTAAGGCTGTGTAATATCCTACTGTACGTACATACCACATTTTGTTTTATCCATTCATCTGGTTGGACTCTTGGATTGTTTACACCTTTTGGCTATTGTGAATAATGCTACAATGAACACTGGTATACAAATATCTATGTGAGTCCTTGCTTTCAATTCTTTTGGGTATATATCCAGAAATGGAATTGCTAAATCATGTGGTAATTCTGTTTAATTTTTGAGGAACCTACATACTATTTCCATAGTGCTTCTTGCACCATTTTACATTCCCACTAGCAATGCACAAGGCTTCCAGTTTTAGTACATACTTTCCAGCACTTGTTATTTTCATTTCAAGACATTCATTTAGGTGTCTTTTCACTTACTTTTGTCTTTAATTTCTCTCAACAATGTTTTGTAGTTGTCAGCTGTTAAACAATGGAAAATTCAATGTAGTACATTTAAAGATCAAATTGGCTTTGTTCAACAATTCATGAACTGGACAGCATCCCATCTAGCAAATAGGAGGTCTGCCAAGCTGCAGAAAAGGAGAGGTTTTTAAAGGTGGAAAGGGGAAGGAGAAAGGAAACTGTTAGTAAAGACCGCATTGCTTCAGGCAAGGTCACTGCCCTGAGGGGAATGGGAGGGGTCTCTGGGGGCACGTTATTGCACTAGTATGGGACAGGTAATTCGGTGTCAACTGGTTAAAGGTTACATTTTGTGTGTGTGTGTGTTGGGGGTGGGGTGGGGAGCGTTTAAACTATGATTAGGTTAAGAATTAAGTCTTGGTTTGCTGTTGTGGCAGTTAGCAGAAATGACTCTACTTTGGGCGTGCTTTTTTTTTTTTCATTTTAAACAACTCCCCGCTTTTGATCAGACTCTTCAACTTAACTGAGAAGTGATCAGGTGTAAGGCGCTGGTACCACTCTCAGCCTCTGCTCTGTGGTTCTCACAGCTTCCGCTGATCCTTTGGGTCTTTGGGTGGTGTTCACAGGTCATGATGTTGCTCGCTTAATCTCGCTGATATTCAGAGGTCATGGCTTCAGGTTCACAAGTTTGAAGTTGGCCATTCTCTTCACTTCTTTTCTGATGTTCCAATCTTAGGAAGAGATCATTTGCTTGACAGTTAGCGGCCGCAAATGTATGTTTAATGCTTTTGAAAGTACAGTGCACCTGGGAGACTATTAGGATTATTATTATTTTTTTAATATAATTTATTTTATTATCATTAATTTACAATTACATGTGCAATATTACGATTATTAAACTACCCCGTCATCAGGTCCCCCCACCAACCCCATTACAGTCACTGTCCATCAGCGTAGTGAGATGCCACAGAATCACTACTTGTCTTCTCTGAGTTGTACTGCCCTCCCCGTGCCCCCCCAACATTACATCTGCTAATCGTAATGCCCCTTTTTCCCTCTTATCCCTCCCTTCCCGCCCATTTTCCCCAGTCCCTTTCCCTTTGGTAACTATTAGTCCGTTCTTGGGTTCTGTGAGTCTGCTGCTGTTTTGTTCCTTCAGTTTTTTTCTTTGTTCTTATACTCCACATATGAGTGAAATCATTTGATACTTGTCTTTTTCGGCTTGGCTTATTTCACTGAGCATAATACCCTCTAGCTCCATCCATGTTGTTGCAAATGGTAGGATTTGTTTTCTTCTTATGGCTGAATAATATTCCATTGTGTATATGTACCACTCTTCTTTATCCATTCATCTACTGATGGACACTTAGGTTGCTTCCATTTCTTGGCTATTGTAAATAGTGCTGCAATAAACATAGGGCTGCATCTGTCCTTTTCAAATTGGGCTGCTGCATTCTTATGGTAAATTCCTAGGAGTGGAATTCCTGGGTCAAATGGTATTTCTATTTTGAGTTTTTTGAGGAACCTCCATACTGCTTTCCACAATGGTTGAACTAATTTGCAGTCCCACCAGCAGTGTAGGAGGGTTCCCTTTTCTCCACATCCTCGCCAACATTTGTTGTTGTTTGTGTTTTGGATGTTGGCCATCCTCACTGGTGTGAGGTGATATCTCATTGTGGTTTTAATCTGCATTTCTCTGATGATTAGCGATGTGGAGCATCTTTTCATGTGCCTGTTGGCCATCTGAATTTCTTCTTTGGAGAAGTGTCTATTCATGTCCTCTGCCCATTTCTTAATTGGATTATTTGCTTTCTGTTTGTTAAGGTGCATGAGTTCTTTATATATTTTGGATGTCAACCCTTTATCAGATACGTTTTTTATGAATATATTCTCCCATACTGTAGGATGTCTTTTTGTTCTACTGATGGTGTCCTTTGCTGTACAGAAGCTTTTCAGCTTGATATAGTCCCACTTGTTCATTTTTGCTTTTGTTTCCCTTGCCCGGGAGATATGTTCATGAAGAAGTCGCTCATGTTTATGTCCAAGAGATTTTTGCCTATGTTTTTTTCTAAGAGTTTTATGGTTTCATGACTGACATTCAAGTCTTTGATCCACCTTGAGTTTACCTTTGTGTATGGGGCTAGACAGTAGTCCAGTTTCATTCTCTTACATGTAGCTGTCCAGTTTTTCCAACACCAGCTGCTGAAGAGGCTGTCATCTTCCCATTGTATATCCAAGGTACTTTTATCAAATATTAATTGACTGTATATGTTTGGGTTAATGTTTGGATTTTCTATTCTGTTCCACTGGTCTGTGGGTCTGTTTTGTGCCAATACCAAATTGTCTTGATTACTGTGGCTTTGTAGTAGAGCTTGAAGTCAGGGAGTGTAATTCCCCCTGTTTTATTCCTCCTTCTCAGGATTGCTTTGGCTATTCGGGGTCTTTTGTGGTTCCATATGAATTTTAGAATTATTTGTTCCAGTTCATTGAAGAAAGCTGTTGGTAGTTTGATAGGGATTGCATTGAATCTGTAGATTGCTTTAGGTAGTATAGCCATTTTGACAATATTTATTCTTCCTAGCCAAGAGCATGGGATGCATTTCCATTTGTTAGTGTCCTCTTTAATTTCTCTTAGGAGTGTCTTGTAGTTTTCAGAGTACAGGTCTTTCACTTCCTTCGTTAGGTTTATTCCTAGGTATTTTATTCTTTTTGATGCAATTGTGAATGGAATTGTTTTTCTGATTTCTCTTTCTGTTAGTTCATCATTAGTGTATAGGAAAGCAACAGATTTCTGTGTGTTAATTTTGTATCCTGCAACTTTGCTGAATTCAGATATTAGTTCTAGTACTTTTGGAATGGAATCTTTAGGGTTTTCTATGTACAGCATCATGTCATCTGCAAATAGTGACAATTTGACTTCTTCTTTACCAATCTGGATGCCTTGTATGTCTTTGTTTTGTCTGATTGCTGTGGCTAGGACCTCCAGTACTATGTTGAATAACAGTGGAGAGAGTGGGCATCCTTGTCTTGTTCCGGATCTTAGATGAAAAGCTTTCAGCGTCTCGCCGTTAAGTATGATGTTAGCTGTGGGTTTGTCATATATAGCCTTTATGATGTTGAGGTACTTGCCCTCTATACCCATTTTGCTGAGAGTTTTAATCAGGAATGGATGCTGAATTTTGTCAAATGCTTTTTCAGCATCTATGGAGGTGATCATGTGGTTTTTGTTCTTCTTTTTGTTGATGTGGTGGATGATGTTGATGGATTTTCGAATGTTGTACCATCCTTGCATCCCTGGGATGAATCCCACTTGATCATGGTGTATGATCCTCTTGATGTATTTTTGAATTCGGTTTGCTAATATTTTGTTGAGTATTTTTGCATCTACGTTCATCAGGGATATTGGTCTGTAATTTTCTTTTTTGGTGAGGTCTTTGCCCGGTTTTGGTATTAGAGTGATGCTGGCTTCATAGAATGAGTTTGGAAGTATTCCCTCCTCTTCTATTTTTTGGAAAACGTTAAGGAGAATGGATATGTTATTTCTTCTCTATATGTCTGGTAGAATTCAGAGGTGAATCCATCAGGCCCAGGGGTTTTGTTCTTGGGTAGTTTTTTGATTACCAATTCGATTTCGTCACTGGTGATTGGTCTGTTTAGTTTTTCTGTTTCTTGCTTGGTCAGTCTTGGAAGGTTGTATTTTTCTAAGAAGTTGTCCATTTCTTCTATGTTTTCCAGCTTGTTAGCATATAGATTCTCATAATATTCTCTTATGATTCTTTGTATTTCTGTGGGGTCCGTCGTGATTTTTCCTTTCTCATTTCTGATTGTGTTTATGTGTGTAGATTCTCTTTTTCTCTTAATGAGTCTGGCTAGGGGTTTATCTATTTTGTTTATTTTTTCAAAGAACCAGCTCTTGGTTTTATTGATTTTTCTATTGTTTTATTCTTCTCAATTTTATTTATTTCTTCTCTAATCTTTATTATGTCCCTCCTTCTGGTGACTTTGGGCCTCATTTGTTCTTCTTTTTCCAATTTCAGTAATTGTGTCTTTAGACTATTCATTTGGGAATGTTCTTCCTTCTTTAAATAGGCCTGGATTGCAATATACTTTCCTCTTAGAACTGCCTTTGCTGCGTCCCACAGAAGTTGTGGCTTTGTGTTGTTGTTGTCATTAGTCTCCATATATTCTTTGATTTCTGTTTTGATTTGGTCGTTAACCCATTGATTAATTAGGAGAGTGTTGTTAAGTCTCCATGTATTTGTGAGCCTTTTTGATTTCTTTCTAAAATTTATTTCTAGTTTTATACCTTGGTGATCTGAGAAGTTGGTTGGTAGGATTTCAATATTTTTGAAATTACTGAGGTTCTTTTTGTGGCCTAGTATGTGGTCTATTCTGGAAAATGTTCCATGTGCACTTGAGAAGAATGTGTATCCTGTTGCTTTTGGGTGTAGAGTTCTGTAGATGTCTGTTAGGTCCATCTGTTCTAGTGTGTTGTTCAGTGCCTCTGTGTCTTTACTTATTTTCTGTCTGGTTGATCTGTCCTCTGGAGTGAGTGGTGTGTTGAAGTCTCCTAAGATGAATGCATTGCTGTCTATTTCCTCCTTTAATTCTGTTAGTATTTGTCTCACATATGCTGGCGCTCCTGTGTTGGGTGCATATATATTTATAATGGTTATATCTTCTTGTTGGACTGACCCCTTTATCATTATGTAATGTCCTTCTTTATCTTTTGCTACTTTCTTCGTTTTGAAGTCTATTTTGTCTGATACAAGTACTGCAACACCTGCTTTTTTCTCTTTGTTGTTTGCATGAAATATCTTTTTCCATCCCTTCACTTTTAGTCTGTGTGTATCTTTGGATTTGAGGTGAGTTTCTTGTAGGCAGCATATAGATGGGTCTTGCTTTTTTATCCATTCTGTTACTCTGTGTCTTTTGATTGGTGCATTCAGTCCATTTACATTTAGGGTGATTATTGATAGGTATGTACTTATTGCCATTGCTGGCTTTAGATTCGTGGTTACCAAGGGTTCAAGGGTTGCTTCTTTACTATCTAACAATCTAACTTAACTTTCTTGTTAAGTTATTGTAAACACAGTCTGATGTTTCTTTATTTCTCTCCCTTCTTATTCCTCCTCCTCCATTCTTTCTATAATAGGTGTTTTATTCTTTGCCTTTAGTTAGTATTTGGATGGTCTGCTTTCTTTGCTATGATTTTATTTTCTCTGGTGACATTTTTTTAGCCTTAGGTGTACTTCCATCTAGAGCAGTCCATTTAAGATATCCTGTAGTGGTGGTTTATGAGAGGCAAACTCTCAACTTTCGTTTGTCTGGAAATTGTTTAATCCCTCCATCATATTTAAATGATAATCGTGCTGGATACAATATTCTTGGTTCGAGGCCCTTCTGTTTCATAACGTTAAATATATCATGCCATTCTCTTCTGGCCTGTAAGGTTTCTGTTGAGAAGTCTGATGATAGTCTGATGGGTTTTCCTTTGTAGGTGATCTTTTTTCTCTCTCTAGCTGCCTTTAATACCCTGTCTTTATCTTTGATCTTTGCCATCTTAATTATTATGTGTCTTGCTGTTGTTTTCCTTGGGTCCCTTGTGTTGGGAGATCTATGAGCTTCGGTGGACTGCGAGACTACTTCCTTCCCCAGCGAGGGAAAGTTTTCAGCAATTATTTCTTCAAAGACACTTTCTATCCCTTTTTCTCTCTCTTCTTCCTCTGGTACTCCTATGATGCGAATATTGTTCCGTTTGGATTGGTCACACAGTTCTCTTAATATTCTTTCATTCCTAGAAATCCTTTTATCTCTCTCTGCCTCAGCTGCTCTGTACTCCTGTTCTCTGTTTTCTATTCCATTAACAGTCTCTTGCATCTCATCCATTCTGCTGTTAAGCCCGTCGATCGCTTGTCTGATTTCTGCATTGTCTTTCCTCAGTTCCCTCACTTCGTCCCTCAGCTCTTGCACATTTCTCTGTAGGTCCATCAGCATGGTTATGACTTTTATTCTGAATTCTTTTTCAGGAACACTGTGCATTTCCATCCCTTCAGACTCCCTCTCTGGGGTTGTCTGGTTGATTTTGGTCTGAACCATATTCCTCTGTCTTTTCATGGCTCTAGAATTGGTCACTGATAGTTGCCACGTATGTCAGCTGGGCTCTTTAAGACTTACCTGCCTCTTGGGGTGCCGAGTCCTCTCGTGTGTAGCTGCACGCTGTGCACTTTCCTGTGTATTCTCGTCTCTCTTTTAGGAATAGATGTATTTGTTGTGTTTTTGTAATTAAATATAGTGTTGGGAGGAGATTCCTGCCGCCCTGCTCACACCGCCATCTTCCCGGAAGTTCGGCTTGCATTTTTAAATTCTTCTTTCTCTGTCTTTCCCCCAGAAGCATATCACTGAATGAACATAAATTAAGCACATATATACTACAATCCAACTATACACAAAATCCAGGCATAGAGACAAGGGATCATGTTTAACTATGTCAAGTTCCATGACACATAGTAAGTATCCAATAGATGGCAGCCACCCAGCTTGCAAATTATGTCTGCTCCATAATGTTAGAGCACATGTAAGCAATGAAAAATAAATTAAATAACCCCCTTTAAACAGCTGGAACACACCTGCTTGGTGTATGTATCAATACTGGAAAAAAAAAATCCCTTAACAGCTGGCACAAGTATTCCTCCTAGGTAAGGAAACAGCTTTGTTTCTATGAAAGACCATTTTACAGGTGGAAAAACGGAGGCTCAAAGAAGTTAAGTCATCTGTGTCCAGAATCACATAGCTGGAAATGGTGGAGCTTAGTTTCAAGTTGTGATTCCAGAGTCCAAGATCCTAACCCCTATGCTATACTGTTGACACGTCTTTTGAGTTCCAGGACATTCTTACACAGCCCTGACAGTTGCAGGATTTGACGTGCTGCCATCTTCTTCCACCCATCCCTAAGCAGCCTTCTCAGACACTCCCATCATGCATACTGATGACACCTCCAACACGATGGCCCCCTGTCCACATGATTCCACGGCACCCATCATCCCTTGGGTCAGTCACTCAATAGAATGGTCACATCTGAGAATGGGTTGTCCCTGAACACGGTCAGTCTTGATTTCCCAAATTCCTGGTCTGATCATAAGCTTCTCTGTCCTCCATCTTTCCCACCTATTCAGTTCTACACATTATTATTTGCCATTATGTAAAACTATGGTTTGGGAAGGTTATTGGTGTCCACCTAGAACAGGGGTCAGCAAATTATAGCCCATCGGTCAAATCTACTGATCGCCTTTCATAAATAAAGTTGTATTGGAATACAGCTGTGCCTGTTCACAATATTGTTGATAGCTGCTTCCATGCGACAGCAGTGGGGCTGACTTGTTGTAGAGACACCGTATGTGGCCTGCAAAGCCTGAAAGATTTACTACGCTTTACAGAAAAAGTTTCTGACCCCACCTAGAAAGCCATTTCCTTATTCCCCAGGAACTCTGAGATTATTGAAGCCCTGTTCTCAGGGCAAGCCCAAGGCTCTGATGACTTTAATCCTCCTCCTCATTGTTACTGGGGAGACTGCATTTGGCACTGGAGGCTGACGGGAGGGAACTGGTTTGTGAGTTGTGCACTTCCAGAGCCAGGCCTCCCCAACCGCTTCCCACTGAGGCCCGCAAGTGCCGCTCTCTCTGTGCCTCAGGGTCAGTTTCCTCCCACGCCTTTTGAGCTTCTCAGAGCGATCACATGAAAACTCAGTTTCCCCCACTGCCTCACTCCAGTGACCTCCAACGGAGAGCAGCCTTCAGCCTTCCCAGCTGACTGCCTGTCAGTGGATAACACCTTGCCTGCAGCATATCCACCATTCAATCAGGTGCTCGCAGGGAGTTATTAAGAATCTCATTGTTTCTTTTCTCTTTAATTTTTTATTATGGAAAATGTCAAAGATATTAAAAAGTAAAAAAAAAAAAAGGAAAAACCCATGACATCATCACAGATAGCTTCAATCATACTGTTGTCCGTGTCAGTCGCTCAATGTTAACTTCCCCCAACCCCATCCATGGACATCATTTCATTTGTCATTCATAAATATTTCAGCATGTTTCTAAAAATGTTTTAAACTCATGACTATAAAATCATTATTATCACCCCTAAATAAAATAACAATAATTCTTTATAACATCAACCATTTATTAAGTGTTCAAATTTCTAATCATCTCCTTGTTTTTCTTCTTAGTTTGTTTGAATCAGGACCCAAATAAAATCTACGCATTGATGTTTCAAAAACTATATGGACTCTACTATCCCCATTTTAGATGTTTCTGAGTTTGGTATGTTTCTTACTTCCAATGTGAACACATAAATGTAGTATTTCTCTTCCTGAAAGTTGGTTATTAAATTGTTAACATAATTTAGAGAATATGATAATTTGCGAGAAAAATGTTAAGATATTATTAGAGAAGTTAACAATGCTTTCCCTTGTATTTAAGATCCCCTGGGCCCAGTCTAGACCTTTCACTGTATTATTTTGCCAGTCTTCAACCCTGATTTTACCCAACCAGCTGTGTTCACCACCCCTTTCCAGGGTTACAGAGGGCTGATGAACGTAGTGACTTAAGCAGGCTGTTTATATGCATCACAAATTCAGGCCATCAGCTGGGCCACCCTTATTTATCCCTACTTGATTCCCTACGGGTTTCACCATAGCCTCTGGTGTAGCTCCTCCCCTCCCCTACAGGTTTCCAGAACCTGCCTGGGCCTCCCTCTCAGCAAATGCCTACATGAACCATCAGAACAACAGTGCCCACCACGAACTTTCTCAGCTTTTCTCCCTTCCACCTCAAATTTCCTCTCACTTTTAGCTCTAGTCTCAGAGGAAGAAATACATATCTTCTTTTATCTATAGATGCACACATATGCAGAGAAGTCTCTAAAATCAAGTTCACTAAAATGTCAACAATGGTTATATGGGGAAACAGACTTTTAGGTGATATATACCTTTTTCTTTTTCTTTTGTTTGTTTTCACTGAAAAGGTATCATTTTCATAAAACCCATCATATCATTTTAAAATGTAAGTGACCCCCAGTAAAATGTAGGTGGTCCCTAGGAGTGAGGGACTTCCAGTTTTCCCACATTCTCCCTTACTCTTTGTGGTAGGCCAAATAATGGAGCCCAAAGACGTCCACATCGTAATTCCTAGAGCCCATGTTACCTCACAATGACAAAAGGGACTTTGTAGATGAGATTAAATTAAGGACCCTGAGATGAGGAGATTATTCTGAATTGTCTGGCTGAGACAGTGTAATCAGAGAGGCAAAAGAGAGTCAGGGAAACGGGCCTAAGGAAGCAGGGGCAGAGATGTGCAATGTTGCTGGCTTTGAAGATGGAGGGAGGGGCCTCCAGGCGAGAATTATGGGCACCCTCCAGAAGTTGGAAAAGGCAAGGACATGAATTCCCCCCTATAGCCTCTAGAAAAGAATGCAGCCCTATCAACACCTTGATTTTAGCCCAATGAGACCGATGTCAGGCATCTGACCTCTAGACCTGTAAGATACTGATAACTTTGTATTGTTTAAAGCCACCACGTTTGTGGCAGTTTGTTATGGTAGCAATAGAAAATGAACACACCCCCACTGTCCACTTCAAATCAGCAGAGTCTTAGGAGAAACAATAGCTTGCTTTGCAAACAACTATGAGGCAAGCCATGGTCCCTGTGGCCAGCCACAGGTCTAAGAGTAAGTGCCTCCTTCACTGAGCTTCTGGGACCAACTCTGGGGTACTCTGAAGTTCAGCCTTTGCCCATCTTGGCTTGATTGGTACACTGAACATGGGGATCTTGATTTCAACACTTCTTTCCAGACCCCAGTTCTGAGCTCCAGGCCAATGTTTCCAATTTGGATATCCTAAGGGCATCTCAATTTCAAGGTGGCCCCAAGAATCATCACCTTTACCCTTAAACCTGCTTTTCTGGCTAGATGTTTGTGCTTCTATTATGGGATCCCATTTACCCAGCAAATCTTACCTTTTCGGGCATACCCCTTTTCCACCCCAAACTCATCCTGTGCCATCCACTCTACCCATTCCATGCCCTCCTATTCCTATTTGTTGTCCTAGCTCAGGACCTTAGGACTGTGACTATAGCCCTGGAACCGGCGGCCCCAACCCAACACCAACAGCCCCAACTCCCTCAATCTCACACATCCCCTGCACTCTTGGGAGTTACCCTGCCAATACAGACTGATCACATTACAAATACTCCAAAACCTTTTAATGCTCTCCCTTGCTTACTGAGTAATGTCCAAATGTCATGCTCTCACTGAAAACCAAAACACACTCCCTAACCCCCCTCCAGCCGTAACGCCCATCAGATCCCTGTATGCTGACATTCTCTATGAGCCTGGGATGCTGGTTTCCTGAGCCTGGACCAAGTCTTGCCTTCTCCCACCTTTGTGCCTTTGGCCTTGAACTCCCTTTTCTGCTGTATGTCCTTCCTAAGTCCACAGTGTCCCTCAGTGGCAAGAGTAGCTGCTGTTTACCACTGAGTAAGTCACATGTTCCCATGGGCTGGGCCTGTGCATGATGTCATTTGTAGGGACATCATTTCACCACATCTTCGTAACCACACATTTAACTAATGAGGAAGAGGAGGCTTAGAGAGTGACTTGCGGTGGTGCTTTTAAAATATGTCCACAAGTGCTTTGATACACCTCCTTTCAAAAGGTGGAACCTAATTGTTCTCCCCATGAATGTGGCACTTCAGCCATACTTAGTGCCTCGCTTCTCTCAGACAGAACGTGGTGGAAGTAGGGGTGTTTGCCTTCCAGGAGTGGGTCATAAGAGGCAGAGCAGCCTCGTTCTTGGGCTCGAGTCTCTCGCCTGAAAGAAGCGAGTCACCACGTCATGAGGACACTCGAGCAGCCTACGGAAAGGCCATGTGGAGGAACTGAGGCCTTCGGCCACCACTGTGTGAGCCGACTTGAAAGTGATCCTGTGGGCTCAGACAAGCCTCTGGACGACGGTGGCCCCTGCAACCTCCTCACTATAACCCAAGAGAGACTCCGAACCAGAACCACCCAGCTAAGCTGCACCTAAATTCCTGATCCGCAGAAACTGTGAGGTAATAAATATTCATTTATTGTTTTAAGCCACTGTGTTTGGGCTAATTCATTACACAGTCATAGACAGCTAAACACTTACTGAGGGTCATGCCCTGGGTAAGTGGCAGAGTAGGGCTTCTGAACACTGGTTTTTCTGTCTCCAAAATTCAGGCTCTTAACCCCAAGCCAATACTGCCTAAAGTACTAGTTTATATTTTGCTTCCTTTAAAAAGCCTTAACTGAGTCTCTCCCTCAAAATTCACCTTCCTCCTCTCTGTACCTTTAAGCCCTACTCAAAATGCCCAGCCGGGGGCTCCTGCCCCCAACAATCACCACATTTGCCTAATACCCACCTCTTTCATTTTCAGCTTCCCAGCTCTAGGCTCTCAGCTTTAGCACCTACATTCCAGGGTTGCCATGAAGACTAAATGAGATAATACGTGTAAAAGCGCTTAGCAGAGAAATGGCTCAATTACACTCTTTATTAATAGTCTGCTACAATTATACTATTTTTTTCTGCCTGTGGGTGAGCTCTCAACTCCATCTGTATCTTAGAATCACCTAGCTATTTAAGAAAATTAAAAAACACCAATGCCTGGACTAACCCTGAGTTAGTAGGTCTGATTTTAAAGATTTTGGGTGGAGCCAGAAAACAAAAGTTCCCCAGATGAATTTAAAGTGCAGCAGGTGGAACACTGCTGGGTTAGATCAGAGGTCCTCAGGCAGGGGGGATCTTGCTGTAGTTTCCTCTGCCCTGATACCCCACCCCCGCCCCACCACCTCCCTGACATTTGGCCAGTCTCTGGAGACATTCTTGACAGTGATGGCTACAGGGGGTGCTACTGGTATCTAGTGGGAAGAGGCCAGAGATTCTGCTAAATGTCCTACAGTGCACAGGCCAGCCCCACAAGTCTATCTGCTGCCAAGTGTTAATAGTGCCAAAGGTTGGGACCCTGGGTTGGATGTTGTTTCCTGGCTCCGGCCCTTGTTCTCTTGAATAACACTGGTTCCTGCTTGCCTCTCGGACTCTCCCTGTTCACTAGTGTCCTTGAGAAGGAAATGACACCTGAGGTCCTGCCTCTCAAGACCACATCCGGACACCGACAAGCTTGGCCCCTGCCCGGGCAGGGCTGGCTCCAGGACTGCCAGGAGGACCTAGGGATGGTTTTATGCTTCTCCATTTCCCTTTTGTGTGTTGTTAACACCTGTATGACAACACTCACGACAGAAACTACAGCTAGTTGTAAACACATCTCTCTCACATATTTTATCCATTTCCGTTTTCTCCGCACCACCAAGCTCTGTGCATTGTACTTGTTAAGTATTCAGTAAATATTTATTGCATCTAATTAGATTGATACCATTTTAAGTTTTATCATGCTTCCTGGCATCTCTTTGAAAGGTGATGAAAATAGAGAATACGGGTGCCAGTTAAGGCAAGAGCTCTTAATTCTTCTTCTCCCTATACTTATACTTATGTGGGCTGCCAGTGGAAGTTAGCAACCATTTTAAATTAGGTTATTTGTATTTACAATAGCCAAGAAATGGAAGCAACCTAAGTGTCCATCAGTAGATGAATGGATAAAGAAGATGTGGTACATATACACAATGGAATATTATTCAGCCATAAGAAGAAAACAAATCCTACCATTTGCAACAACATGGATGGAGCTAGAGGGTATTATGCTCAGTGAAATAAGCCAAGCCGAAAAGACAAGTATCAAATGATTTCACTCATATGTGGAGTATAAGAACAAAGAAAAAATACTGAAGGAACAAAACAGCAGCAGACTCACAGAACCCAAGAACGGACTAATAGTTACCAAAGGGAAAGGGACTGGGGAAAATGGGCGGGAAGGGAGGGATAAGAGGGAAAAAGGGGCATTACGATTAGCAGATGTAATGTTGGGGGGGCACGGGGAGGGCAGTACAACTCAGAGAAGACAAGTAGTGATTCTATAGCATGTCACTATGCTGATGGACAGTGACTGTAATGGGGTTGGTGGGGGGGACCTGATGAAGGGGTAGTTTAATAATCGTAATATTGCACATGTAATTGTAAATTAATGATAATAAAATAAAGTATATTAAAAAAAATAAAAAAATAAATTAGGTTATTTGTATAATAAATAACTAGGGATTTGAGAAGACTCTTCTTTTAGAGAAGCTCTTATATCTTTAAGATTCTTTTTCACTGGTTATTGTAAGTGGGGAAGCATTTCATTTTCAAAGCAAAGCACCAACTTGGAGGATGATACTGAAAAAACCTTGTCTTAGAAAAACATGCAAATCTTTCATTTATTAATCATTTATAATCAATAAATTATGGGCCTTCCATTTTCATAGCTGACAAAACTAAGCACAGGTTTAGAAGTTAAATAAGAAACAAGATTTTCTAATATTATTCGCCTTTCAATATGTAGTTTCAGATTTTTAAAAAACTAGTGATATCTGGGGTGTTTTTAATGCTCCGAATTGAGAAAGTCAGCCAAGAGTCTATTCAACTTGGAATTCTTAAGAAGGGTAGGTTTTAGCAACACATATGACATTTGAAGGCTGAGGGTCTAATTTAAGGTCTTCCACTCTGTTTAATATGTAGGTTTGAAGCCTTACTTAATTTCCTAGTGCCTCAGTTTCCTGACATTATTCTTGTGAAGGGCTGGCATGAAAACTTTCTCAAAGCAACAGATTAAATATATATTATTTTCTGTAAATTGAGTTCTATCTTCCACCTGGCTTAAAATAAAGAACCATTGCTTAAATGTCATCCTCCAAGTGAGATCTTTTCAGACCCCTGACTACTCTGTATTCCCCCACCCCCTGCTTTATTTTTTCCTCTAGCTCTTACTTGATTACTGTTTGCTCTCCCCCACTAGAATATAAGCTCCATTAAGGCAGGGACTTGGGGCTACCTTGTTCATCACCTTGATCTCCAGCACTAGAATGATGTTTGGCAACTCATAATACTCAAGAAATACTTATTGAATGAATGAATGAATTATGCAAATCTAGAAATGAAATAAATATACTGTAACAGCACTGAAGGCATGAATAAGATGTCATTGAATCCACATGGCTAGATCTCAAAAGCATGAGTGAAATAAAAACAAACTGCAGAATAACACACATATTTTCCTCATTGCAAAATAGGTAATAGCACTGCTATCAGGATCAAGTTAGTTCATTAGTGTTAAATGCTGAGAACAATGATATTCAGTAAAT
Source organism: Smutsia gigantea (assembly GCA_032199065.1). Lineage (NCBI taxonomy): Eukaryota > Metazoa > Chordata > Mammalia > Pholidota > Manidae > Smutsia > Smutsia gigantea. The sequence continues at coordinate 197,231 of JAVSCE010019477.1, forward strand.
GTTAGTCGCTATCACCATCATCACTATCACTGGTAAAAAATAGCTCACATAAAATAATACTTCTAATTTTATATAGTTAAATAGCTAATTTTAAGAGCTCTGGAAGGATGCACTAGAGACCAAAATGATTATTTCTGTGAGGAGAGGAGACTCAGACTAGAATGATGGTCAAAAAGATTTTAACTTGATCTGTTATGTCCTCATAATTTAAATGCAAAATTGATGCATATAACAAAAAATTAGTATTTAGAAAAGTTCAGTCATATTTCCTAAGACATATGACCTATAGTGAGAAAGAGAGAGAATGGAGAGATGAATTACTTAGAGTAAGAATTTCAAAAGTCTTTCTATTTTATTTCTAGTGCTTTTTGAATAATCACCCATAGATAGGATTGAAAATAACCAGAGACAAGAGCCACAAATATAACTGACCTGAAGTCCTGGGTGGATTACACGAGCTAGTTCTCTTAGATTGGAGAAAAGTATCATTAACACAATCTTAAAATTAGGAATACGTTATTTGGACATTGTGTTGGTACTTACTGGTCCTTCAGCCACTGCTCCACAAATGGAATGGAGAAGAATCCTGCGAAAGGCTCGCCTGCCCTCTTTGGGTTTTTACTGCTCAGGATTCCATATATTTGATTGACAAGAGAACAATAAGCAAGAATTCAAGTCAGTTGTTGCTATTTTGCTTGTTAATTAACACTATTGAATCCTTAGGGTCACTGAATATTCAAAGATGGGAAAAACTTACTTGTATAACCACTCGGTCAGGTAGTCACAGGCAATAAATTTCGTCCTTTTTCTCTGGAGAAGAGAGAATTAGATGATATTCTTTGCCCCCAAGTCTGAGTAGGGCAAAGGAAGAAAGGTTAATTGGTTGCTTGCGATAGATGCGATATGCATGGGTCCTTTATGAGGTTTACAGCACATTAACACACAGTAACTCAGGTGACATAAAGAATTCTGAAGACATTTCTCCAGCCATCTTTAGGTAAGCCAATTTTCTGATAGCAGGGACTAATAAAAGGCAGTACAGGTTACAGGGAGCTTACTACATGCTTTTGGAATTGTCTCAGAAGGATTTTATTTAAATCCAGACCTTGATTCTGAGTAACTGTATTTATTGCCTTCCTCCTGTCCACTCAGATCCTCAGGACAGCAGTAGTTCCCGTCTGGGTGCCGCCTTCAAACGTGGAAGCCAAGGACCCGGGTGCCATTGGCCAGTGTGGCTGATCCTGCCAGCTGTCCACCCAATAGCCACACTCCACTTAATCCTTATTAACAGAAACCTGATTGACAATCAGCCCAGAGGAAAAAAAAAACACATTTCCCAGCCTCCCATGCAGCAAGGGACAGCCAGGACACAGTTCTGCCTTATGAGATAGAAATGGACATGCCCTGTGGATTTCTGAGAATGTTCTGCTTTCTTGACTTCTGCTCCCCCTTCTTCCTTGAAGTTCCCTTCTAATTCTTTGAGTCTGGAACACAGATGTGGGGCTGGAAATGAAGCAGCACCTTTTGGCCATGAGGCCAAAAGCCACATGCAAAGGAATGGTAGACAGGGAGTCGAAATGAGCCTCAGCTTTTGATGACTTCCTTAAGCCACTGTCCCAGCATGGGCTGACCTACTCTGGACCTCTTGATATGGAAGGAAAAATAAACTTCATTTGGTTTATTACCACTGGTCTTGAGTTTTCATTACATGCAGTTGAATGCAGTCCCTAGAAGATAACTAGAGAGCTAGTAAGCCACAAGGAAAAAAACATGCCCTGGATCACTGCGGGAGAAGATGTGATGAGAATGGCAGTGGGGTGGGGCACCAGGTACCCTGTCTCCGAGACCCACTTAAAGTCTCTTGTAACCAAAACAGAACTAGTCAATGCCTTCTAGAAGACTGTTATGGAACCTGGGAAATAGAGGGTTGCTGACTGCCTTTTCAAGATAGGAGGGGCTAAGAACCACTAAGTCTCGAGGTGTGTTGCCATATGAAGAGATCCTTCCCAAGATGAAGGCAATACAGAGTCTGCTGGAAATTCTCTTTGCCCCTCCAGGGCTGTCCTCCTCCACCCTGCTCTGTGCCTCACAAGGCTGATTTTACAGTTCACACCAGCCAGGCTCTCTTACTGTCTAGTTGGGTCCAGCCAATGGGAGGTACCAGCAGGAGATCTGAGACAGGGAGGAGAGAAAGGCAGGCTGTTATGGGTTGAACTGTGCCCCCACCCCACCAAATTTGTATTATTGAAGTCCTAAACCCCAGTACTTCAGGATGTGACCTTATTTGGAAATAGGATCATTACAAACATATAGTTAAGACCAGGCACTCCTGAAGGACACAGCAGCTCTAGTGAGAGTGAACAAATCTGGAGTTCTTATTAGCAAGAAAGAAGGGAGATACAATTGGGTAGACCACCAGTGGGAGCTTCCTAATGACACTGTACTAGGCCCTGGATCCAGCTATGCCTGGAGTCAAAATCCCCTGGACCTTTCAGGTACATGAGCCAATACATTCCCTTCTTTTAATTAAGCCTGTTTACATTGAATTGGTCAGTGCTTGCAACAGCAAGAGTTGTAACTACTATTCCCTTCTTCTCCAATCAGCTAACCCCCATGTGCCCTTCAGGATACCTCCAGGAAGCCTTTCTGAGCATCCCCCCCTCCTTCAGCTTAGTAGCACCACCCACCAAGTTCTCTGTGTGTCCCTCTGCCAAGCACCTCAGATGTAACTGTGACATAACTGTTGGCCCATATGTCTATTTCCCCTGCTGAACTATAAATTCTGAGGGCAGGATATACATCTCTTTCCTTTATATTCCCAGCATGATTGAGTGCCTTATGCAGAGCAGGTGATCAATGAGAGCTGAGTGAATGAATGACCAGCTCACCAGCCAACTCTCAAGCATTAAAGGAGTAAAGAGATTATGACAAGAATCCTGACATTTAAAAAGAGGAATTGCAAATATATTCTGTACAATTTTTCTTCACTTTCTTCCCATGTTTTATTATGAAAATGTTTTCTTTTTTTCTTTGTTCTCTTTTACTTTGAAATAGCTGACTCAGCTTTATAATCTTAGATAAGGTTGAAAAGGTTGTTGTGAAATTGATTCTCACCAAAAAGGAAAGTGCATAAGATTTTTTTCCTGAAAGCTTTATTACAGCCGCTAGTAAATACAATACAGCAGTGCCTGGGTTGCTGGAGATTATTTGCAGTCTCTTACCTCATCACTAATAGCCTTTTATTAAAAAATTGAAACACTGCTGGCCAGGGAAATAAAATTAAATGTACTAGACCATGTAATGGGGTCTTCTAAGTCTGCATTGCAAGTGTAGGATTCCCTTCAAAAAATCATCTTTAATCAAAATAAGAAAATACATGTGCAACAATGCCAATATGTATCTAGCACGAATTGCTGTATAATAATTTAAACAATCCAGCGATTGTAGGATGGCAGTGTCTCTCTTTCCTCCCCACAAAAGATTCATTGTTTCCTTGGCATTTACTGTACCGTTTGGTGGTAAGAATTCTTTCTACAAAGGGAATACAGCTTGATTTACTCTATTAAATAGACGTAAAATGGCCAAATAGTCTGATACATGAAGGTCATGTAGACAGATATAATCACTTTCGATGCAAAGAAATAAAACGAAAGAAATTGTGTTTTCCTTCTGTTCTGGGCAAGCAAGGACATGCTGTGCATACTCAGACACAAGGAACAGTGGGGATATTGTTCAGCTGTTGTTTAGTTTAAAAATTATCTGCCAGGGAGCTGAAAGGGAGAAGGGAGAGCAAATGAAAAGTTGAGTGAAGAGATAAGAGAGGAAGTAATAGAAAAATTAGAGAGATGAAGAAAGTGTGGGCACCCAGGGATTATGTAATGCAGATGAATACAGAGTTCACAATGGTTAGAGGTGAATATGTGGAGTTTGGGTGAGCAGAGGAAATAGTTAAGACAAACTCAAACATGGTTAAAAAGCAATTTTAAAAAATCTAGAATTAAAAGGAAAAAGGCTAAATGTCAAGGGTGAAAACAATCACCATGGCATCACGAGTCTTTCTTTGAAATGCATCCACAAAAACAAAATAGATGGACAGACAGACAGATTAATGGATTGGTGGATAGATTGGATAGATTTATTTGTGATGAGGCAAATAAAGCAACATGGTAACTGTGGAATCTAAGTGGTAAATACGTGGGTGTTCACTCTGAAAAGTCTTTCAATTCTTCCAAATACGGGAAAAAGTTTTATAATAAAATTGAGGGAGGGGCGGCAGAAGAGAACATCATCATAAAAGACCCAAACCTTTAAAGAGGGAAAAAGCAGAAATTGGGGTTCAATCCAGACAGTGTTTTGTGCTAATTTTTATGTTATTAATAAACATAATAATGTCCTGTACAGACAGGCATACAGGAGACAGATGGAAGGGCCGAAGACTGGGAAGAGAAACACCTGGCCCTGGAAAGTCCCTGCATCTGTATCAGGTGACTAATGCAATTCCACCCCAGAAAGGTCAAATGCACATGCTCTGAGGTCAGTCATCTGAAGCGTGGCTGGCTATGGCATTGTGTTGGTTGAGACTCTCTGGGTTTACAACGGATAGAAATACACTTGGGTTACCTTGGTTACTGGGTTTTTTTAAAAATCTGTTTAGGCTAGATTTTGCTGGAACAAACACCCCTGAATCTGAGAAGCTTACATCATCGATGGTTTACTTCTCACTCATGTTACGTCAACATTACAGTCAGTGTTGGCTCTTTGCTCCACGTCGTCTTTACTGTGGGACTCAGGCTGACAGAGTAGCCTCTCTCTGACATATTGATAGCATCATGGCAGATGAAAGGAATATGGTAAACCATGCTTTGACTCTTAAATTGTGTGCTTGGAAATGACACTGGTCATGTCCAGCACTCCTTTGACCAAAGCAGGCACATGGTTAAGCCTCCCTTAGGGAAAGGACAGAAAGACTTCCGAACAATAATATATCCTAGCACAGTGGATTACTGTAAAGACAGAAGGAGAGGAAGGGCAGTGAGAATTCCTCCAACTGGGGCAGAGTCAAGTCTCAGGAGGAAGTGGACAGTGTCCCCAGCTCTCTGGCTCCAGGCCAGACCAGCCACAGCTGTCATCAGCAGCTCCGCGACCCACCAGTAGTTTCGGTCCGGTTGTCGTGTGGCTCAGCTCTGTGGCCTGGCTTCTCCCCCGCTTACTCCTGCTTCTGCTGTTGCTCTTTCCTGATCCTTTCTCCTCCTCTCTGTGCTCCAAGGCCTGCGAATTCATGGCTTTTCAAGCCTTTGTCCCGTCTCTGGCATCTCTGCCCTTGTACCCACACTGCAGCCTGTGTGTTCTCTGTGGAGCCTGACACCCTGACTCCCCAGAAGGGACACTGATTGGGTCAGTGAGACACTACCCAGGACAGGCGCCCCTGTTGGGCGGAGCAATTTTACCAGGCCATTTCCTGTCCACTTGCCATCCCAGAGTGGCTGCCCACAGGGCCTGACACTTAACCCTGATTCAATCACTGGTGGCCACAGTTATGGGGACGTGAACAAAGCAGGGACATAGGGCTGAAGTTAAAGCTGTGGGCATGGCATGCACTTAGAATGTCACTGCCTTCTCTCTCACAATAGACTTCCAGACATCCGAGACCTCCCAGACGTGACAAAAGTGATGAATAACCGATCCCAGAAGCGAACACACACTTGGACTTTAACTGGATGCCAAACAACCTATCACACAAAACTTCAGACAGGCGTTCTTTTTATCCTGCTGCATTAGAATTTTATTACAGAAAAATAAATACTTCTCAAAAGAAGTTAAAAATACACATCCGTAACATAAAATGCTAAGACTTCCAGCATGGGCCACGTGGTCATTTCTAAAAATGTTCTTGATGAAAAGGAGTAATGCAAAAATAATTCACCACACCTTTCCTACAAGAAGCTGTTTTTTCCACTCCTTAGAAATTATTTTCCAACAAAAGCTGATGGTATTTCTAATTTCCTTTATTGGTCAAGGCCAACAGACTGAGTTTCTTCCCTCCCTAACCAGAGCCCTTGTACTTTTAAAAAGATATTCAGCTATTTGAATTAAAAAAAAAACCCTATAATAAATGACTATGAGATGGGCAAAAATGTTAAAAGAAAAAAGAGATCTTGTTTTACTGAATTATTTGTAGTAGCAAATTTTAATGTCATGAGATCATCAGAGGTCTTATCAGGAGTTAGAAACAGTTTCCTGATACCAACTGTTGTTTATAGTACTTTTCATTGTAATGGAATTTGATGAGCAACCAAGAGCCAAAAGGGAAAATTTTATGTTGCATGGGATAGGAAAAGAGGTGGAAAGTCTTACTGCCTCTGTCCAGACTCTATGTAATCCATATTTAAAGCTGAGATAAGATTTATTTTCAGCAATCATTTTACTCATGCATAAAACTCCAGATTTCTGTCCAAATTACGCAAGGTGCACTGATCCATTTTGGCCCCATTCAGTAAACATTTACTGAGGACCTACTATGTGGCAAGCCCTGTGCTAAACACTAGAGATAAAGAAATGAGTAAGACATGACCCCACTGGGGTTATTAATTCAACATCCAGCAACCATCCCCAGCTGGATAGGAACTCTGATGAGTGTAGAGAATTAACTCTGTGTCCAGTTCCAGGGTGACCGCTGGTAAAGCAGTCCGGATAATCCCACCTCACCTGCCACCTACACCTAAACCCATCTGGGACACATTTATCCTGGCCCAAGGGACTCACGGAGTGAGGAACGGGCAAGAAATCAATTTCAGAGTGAGAAGATGTGAGGGGCAGTGTGTGGGGCTTCAGGGTAAGCAAAGCTTTCCTTTGCTTTGCTGAATGAGCTTGGCCATCCTCTACTCCTCCCAGCTGCTGTAGCAGATGGAGGCAAAGCCTAGGCCAGTGGCAGTACCTGTTTTGCCACTCGGAGGGAAGTCACCATAAGGATGAAATTGACTCTGCACAAATAGCTCCTGTCAACCAGACAAGAGGTAACGAGTGTTGGAGAGGATGTGGAAGGAGAAAAGGGAACCCTTCTACACTGCTGGTGGGATTTTGCAAGTTGGTGCAGCCACTAGGGAAAACAGTATGGAGGTTTCTCAAAAAACTGAAAATATGACCCAGCAATTCCACTTCTGAGAACTTCCCAGAGAACAAAATCACTAATCCAAAGATACATGCACTCCTATGTTTTTTTAAAGCATGTATCATTTACAATAGCCAAGCACAGAAGCCACCTAAGTATGCATCGACAGAGTGGTACATATACAATGGAATATTACTCAGCCATAAAAAAGAATGAAATCTTGCTGATTGTGACAACATGGTGGACCTAGAGGGCATTAGGCTAAGTGAAAAAAGCCAGAGAAAGACAAATACCATAGGATTTCACTTAGATGTGGAATCTAAAGAGGAAAACAAATGAACAAACAAACAAAACTGAAATAGACTCATAAACAGAGAACAGACTGGTGGTTACCCTCAGTGGGTGGAGTTGGGTGAAATAGGTGAAGGGAAAAAAAATGAGAATGTTTGATATCTTGATCTGGCCAATGGTAACATGAGACTATACACATGTCAAAATTCATCAAGCTATACACTAAGATTTGTGCATTTTATTGTGTGTACCTCAGACTCTGCAAGAGGCCAAGCAGAGAGGCAGAAGAGAACCAAGTCCTCAGTGACAGCACTGAGCTCTTGAATCAACCCAATCCTGAAGCCTTTCTTCTCTACCTCAGACCCTTCAAGTTTCCTGAGCCAATAAATCCCCTTCATCATTCAGGCCAGTTTTCTGCTAGCCGCAACAAAGTGAGTCCTGGTCGACAAAGCTGCCCAGCATCCCTTCTACCTTCTTTTGGTAACGGCTCCCTGAGTTCCTTCTGGGGATCTACCCTTCCCCAACTCTAAAGCTATGTGCACTGGGTAGGGCTCCTTCCCTGTGCCCGACAGCCCACTAAATTCCCCTAGTTCCAAGGACTGGTTCCAAAGTAGGTACTGGACCTGAGTCAGTTCAATTAGAGAGAAACTCAGGGAGAGACTTTCTTTTCTCTGCTACATGTCAGACTTATGAGGCACAGGATGGCCCCGCAAGGAGAAGGCCCGTTTGAGGGTGCAGTCATGCCAGAGGAAACAGAATCAAGAGAAGGAGAGGGAACCAAGTCAGGAAGACAGTGTCTGAGCCAGAGGAAGCTGCCAGGAAGATCTCTCCAGGGGCCTCTCCCCTATAGAAACAAACAAAACAAAAGATTGAGTTTAAATAGGGTTTTCTCTGACGTGCAGGCCTGTTTAACTCTGGCAAATATGGGAACATTAACTCTGTATAGTTAACACTTCCAGCTGAAAAAACTCTTGAGTTCATACTACTTTTTACTGCTAACGATATAAACCTTTTGTCAAAACTTGTTTACTCTGAGTGTCCAGAATATTTTCAGAGATGTATTGGAAAGAATCTTCAAGTAAAATTTTCAGCACAGCCACTAAGCTGGTTCTGTTTAATACAGCAGTCTAATTAAACTCGAATTAAGTTCTGATTACTCATGTTCCAATTAAGCTAATCCAAAGGCATGGCTGGATGTCAGGGGATCGCCTAAGAACACCAGGCCAGCAGTAATGTCTCATCTTTATAATGATATTTACACGTCTCAAACTTAATTTGCTCCAGTGGAATGTAGCCCAGGTCATGACAGAACAGGAATAGTTATCATGGCCTTTTAATCAAACTTCAGTCTAAGGAGGATGCTCAAGATGTCTTAACAACTGCACGGTTGATTTCCTGCCTTAAAACCTTTTCTCCCTTCCAAGTCACATAGATTACGGGCGGCCCATGGGCACAAGGAAGGCAGCTATAACTATAAATGGAAGACCAGGAAGGTCAATGGCAACAAACACTCAGGCACAGGCAAGTCTTTGTGAAAATTCTGCTCCCAGAAAAACTTCTGTCTCACTATTGAAATTTTTTGTGAACCTAGATTCACGGTCATGCCTCCGAGAGACCAAGGGGTTGGGAGCATTCCTTTAAGGCCTGCCCTCTGCTCAGAGAAGATGGAAAAGACGTGTCAGGGCATGTGCAAAAGAAAGCTTCTGGCAGCGGCCTGATGATATCCCTGTCCTGACCTACCTCACTATCCCCGCCTGAAACTGGATTTATTCTTTCTTTCACTGTCAGTCTGGACCCATCTCTCCTCCCTCTGGCTGTTCACTTGTGCTGACATCTGCCTCTCCTCCTTCCAACGGAGTTCTCCCTCATGAGTCCGTCCTTCCAACACAGTTCTTAGGAACAATGGCTACCCTTACCGTGCACTCAGTGTGCTAAGTGCTTGCTGCACTATGGGCTGTGCACATATCGTCCAACAGCCCTGGTGAGGCGGATGCTATGAGTATCCTCATTTAACAGCTAAGAAAACTGAAGCTCACAGAGTTAAAGAACCTTCTCAGGGACCCAGAGCTAGCAAAAGTTGCAGGGTGGAAGGCATTCAAACCAACCTGTTTGACCCCAGCACTCCCATCCCACCCTTCATGACTGTATCTCCCCAGAGCCCTTCACATTTGAGTCTTTCCTCCCACTATTCAACCCCCACATAGCCAGTCTCAGCCCACTTTTTCCTTGCATACTGCCCTCATTTTCACTCTTCCATTCTGGGTTGAATTTTCCAATTTAGTTTTGTGCCTATTTTATCGCTACTTTTCACTATAGCTGTGTCAATCACTGAGCTAAATGCTTTAAATGTATTATCTTATTTAATGCTCATAAACTCCCTTACGAATAATGATAGTGACTACTGCCATTACTTCCATTTTACAGAGGACGAAACTGAGGCTTAGGAAGGTTAATGTTACAAGGATACAGTGCTAGCAAGGTCCAAGGTCATGTGTCTTGAAGGAGGTACAGCTGGACCCTAAACTGTGGTGGACATGACTCCAAATTCTATGCTTAACTATTAGGCTTTCCTTATATCGCCTCCCACAAGACAGCGCCAGCTATTACTATAAATATCTGGGCAGTTCCAGGATTTTAGAACAAAGGTTAACAAACTTTTTCTTAAAAGGGCCAGAAATAAATGTTGGGACTTGCGTCACACCTATTCCACTTTGCCATTGTAGTGCAAAAACGGCCATACACAAATGTAAAGAAATGGGTGTGACTGTGTCCCAATAAAAGTTAATTCACAAAAACAGGCAGAGGGCCCCAGGAGCCACAGTTTGCAGAGCCCTGCTTCCCAACAGTTACCAATCACTGACAGACTATCTTGCCTGTGGGAGCATGGTGAAATCTGTACTACCTGATTTCAGACACGGCAGTTTGAGTTCATGAAAGCTCTGTTTCACCTCTCTTCTCTATTTCCTGGATGACGCTTTATTATTCTGAAGGATTAACAGTTTAAACATCTTTTGGATCTGGGACTAGTTTATGGCTTGGGATTTCCTGTTCTTGAAAAGTAGGAGAAATGGTCTCTCTAAACCACCAAGAGGGTCAGTGACCTATTCTAAGATATGTTCTTTTAAAAAAGAATCAATTGCAACCTATTTTCATCAGTTTAAAAAAAAAGGCTTCCATCCTTTAATCATGAATTCTCAAGAGAAGTCTGGGATACAGGTGATTTTTCTTTCCTTTCTGTGGTCCCTACAGCTGTGGTTCCAGCAACTCCTTCACACTGGGGGGCCTCTTTGTACTGCATTCTCAGGTTCTGAGCTCATGGTTATTTCTAAGAGTTATGTTTAGATTTTTAACAATACATATCATCGTTTCAAGGCCCTAGCATTTTTAGAATGATGAGCAAAGTCTGTTGTTGGACATCTGTAACATCCAGAGAGTAGAAGCATGGATATCACCTTCCATTCATTCAAGCAACAACTGCCCACCCAGAGGGGCTGTGGGAGAATAACATTCCCTTTACAGACGTGCTATTTTCCAAGCACGTTGACAGTGTAAACAACAGTTAACATTTATTGAGAGCTTTCTATGTGCCATGCACTCTTTTTTTTTAATATAATTTATTTTATTATCATTAATCTACAATTACATGTGCAATATTACGGTTATTAAACTACCCCTTCATCAGGTCCCCCCCACCAACCCCATTACAGTCACTGTCCATCAGCGTAGTGAGATGCTATAGAATCACTACTTGTCTTCTCTGAGTTGTACTGCCCTTCCCGTGCTCCCCCAACATTACATCTGCTAATCGTAATGCCCCTTTTTCCCTCTTATCCCTCCCTTCCCGCCCATTTTCCCCAGTCCCTTTCCCTTTGGTAACTATTAGTCTGTTCTTGGGTTCTGTGAATCTGCTGCTGTTTTGTTCCTTCAGTATTTTTTCTTTGTTCTTATACTCCACATATGAGTGAAATCATTTGATACTTGTCTTTTCGGCTTGGCTTATTTCACTGAGCATAATACCCTCTAGCTCCATCCATGTTGTTGCAAATGGTAGGATTTGTTTTCTTCTTATGGCTGAATAATATTCCATTGTGTATATGTACAACATCTTCTTTATCCATTCATCTATTGATGGACACTTAGGTTGCTTCCATTTCTTGGCTATTGTAAATAGTGCTGCAATAAACATAGGGGTGCATCTGTCCTTTTCAAATTGGGCTGCTGCATTTCTTAGGGTAAATTCCTAGGAGTGGAATTCCTGGGTCAAATGGTATTTCTATTTTGAGTTTTTTGAGGAACCTCCATACTGCTTTCCACAATGGTTGAACTAATTTGCAGTCCCACCAGTAGTGTAGGAGGGTTCCCTTTTCTCCACATCCTCGCCAACATTTGTTGTTGTTGTGTTTTGGATGTTGGCCATCCTCACTGGTGTGAGGTGATATCTCATTGTGGTTTTAATCTGCATTTCTCTGATGATTAGAGATGTGGAGCATCTTTTCATGTGCCTGTTGGCCATCTGAATTTCTTCTTTGGAGAAGTGTCTATTCATGTCCTCTGCCCATTTCTTAATTGGATTATTTGCTTTCTGTTTGTTAAGGTGCATGAGTTCTTTATATGTTTTGGATGTCAACCCTTTATCAGATACGTTTTTTATGAATATATTCTCCCACACTGTAGGATGTCTTTTTGTTCTACTGATGGTGTCCTTTGCTGTACAGAAGATTTTCAGCTTGATATAGTCCCACTTGTTCATTTTTGCTTTTGTTTCCCTTGCCCGGGGAGATATGTTCATGAAGAAGTTGCTCATGTTTATGTCCAGGAGATTTTTGCCTATGTTTTTTGCCATGCACTCTTTTAAGTTTTACATAATTCACTTCTCCTCACAACAGCTACATATTATTAGGTTATTATTATTATTGTTCCCAATTTGCAGATTAGGAAATGGGGGCACAGAAAGGCTAACCATCTTGCCCAAAGTCATGTAATAGTAATAGGGGGAGTCAGAATTTGAGCCCAGTTCCATTCCAGAACTAGGCCCTTCACACCTTACCCCATTTAATCTTCTCGATAGTCCTGCCTGTGGTTTACAAATGAGGACAGGAGGGATTTGCATACAAGTAACTCCCTGAAGTCACCAGGTTACAGCCAGAAGCCAAACCTGCCCTCTGCTGCCACATCTATACAATTTCTATTACAGTGAATGAGGTAAATTGCAAAAAGGGCCACCATTCTCCATCCTTCCCTGTATCCACATCTTAAGCAATGTGACCTTATAGTTCTTCCCATCAGGGGGTGGAGTCTATTTCCTTACTCTATGAGGGGGGTAGCCTGGGGATTTGCTTTGGCCAAAATCATACAGTGAATGTGACTATGTGCCAGTTCTAACCCTCAGGCTCAAAGGCCTTGAGGACATCTACTGAGTCCTTGCAACCCTTCTCAGCTACCATGTGAACAATCCAAGGCTGATCTGATGCAGGATAAGAGAGCAAGTGGAACAGAGGTGATCCATCCCATCCCAGCTGAGGCCATCCTAGACCAGCCAGCACCCAGCCCACCAAGAACCTGACCACAGTCACATAAACGAACCCAGCTAAGACCAGAAGAACCTTTCACCTGCATCCAGTCCAAACTGTAGGCTTGCAAGGACAGTGAAGTAAATAAATTATTGTTTTAAGCCACTAACTTTTGAGGTAGTTTGTTCTGCAGCAAAAAGTAAACTGATGCCGGGTATAATCACTGAAATGCAAGTTTATAGCCAAATGGTCACATGCACCCTATTAAGCAGCCAGTCAAGACTGCAACCACAACCACCTGGCACAAAGCCATGCCCCCAAAGCAAGAGGACAAAGCTTCAGAGCAGAGAAGGAAAATCCTGTCACAAAGCCACTGCCCTTTATTTTGTAAGACAACCATGGGGTCACCCTCAGGTCAGAGCCTGTCGACTTTCTTTTTAAAGCCTTGCCTTTTGAGGATGACTTTAATTTTTAGAAACAAAAGCAACTCGTAGCCAAGCTGGGGAATGCAGTGATCAATGCTGCCTTTGTTAAGAAGAAGAAAGAAAAGAACCCAACTCTAGAGTTATAAGATATTTTTGCATGGTTTACAAACTGGATCTGACAGCAATTCCAAGAGCTGCAAAGAGAGGTATTTTCGATGCTAACAGCTTTTGGGCATGCAGTGGTCCCCCCTTATCTGCACGGTATATGTTCCAAGACCCCCAGGGGATGCCTGAAGCCACAGGTAATACTGAACCCTATACATACTGTTTTTTCCCTATACATGCATACTGGTGATAAAAGTTTAATTTATAAATTAGGCATAGTAAGAGATTAACAACAACAATAATAAGAGAACAATTATAACAATATACTGTAATAAAAGCTATTTGAATGTGTTCTTTTTCTCTCTCAAAATACCTTATTGTACTGGTCTCACCCTTCTTGTGATGATGTGAGATGATAAAATGCCTACAAGATGAGATGAAGTAAGATGAATAACACAGGCATAGTGACATAGCATTAGGCTACTATGGACGCAGTGCCAGAAGGAGGATCCTCTGCTCCTGGATCCTGGTTGTTTATGGGTAACTGAAACTGTGGAAATGAAGCCATGGATAAGGGGGCACTACTGTAGTAGAACTAAGCGCCTGGCTCTTAAGCCAGACTCCTGGATTCAAACCCTGGCTCTTCCACTTAGCAGCCAGGTGAACTTGGGTACTTCTCAACCCTCAGTTTCTTCATCAAAAAAAAAAAAGGGGCAATGAAACCACCCATTCAAAGGGTTTTTGTGATGGCTAAATGAGATCAAAATGTGAAACAGTGCCAGGCATATAGGAAGTACTCTACAAATGATTGTCATTAATTACCATTGATTAATCACTCAGATGGTAACTGGTGATGAGAGATCATCATTATGAAATAGCCCTTAACTTTAAGCTGTACTTCATATCTAGACACTAAATTCCAAAATGGGAAATTGAGATCTGTTGTTTGGACCCATTTAAATGGTATGCTACTCAATCAAATGTGGTAAGGTCAAGTGAAAACCCAGTTTCCTCTACTCCTAGGTATCTACCAAAGAGAAATAAAAACATTTCCACACAAAAACTTGTATGCGAATGGTCATAGCAGCATTATTCTTAATAACCATACAGTGGGAACAAATTCCAAACAAAAGTGGTCTATCCATACACTGAAATATTATTCAGCAGCAAAAATGAAGCACTGATACCCACCACAACATAGATGAACCTCAGAAACACTGTACTAAGTGAAACAGGCCAGATGTGGAAGACCATCTACTATATGAAATGTCCAGGAAGAAAGGTAAATCTATAGAGACAAGAAGCAGATAAGTCATTTCCTGGAGATAAGGGTAGGAATAAAGAGTGACTGCAATGGGTTCCTAGAGATTTGAAGGGATTATGGAAATGTCCTAAAATTAGATTGGGGTGATGGCTGCACAACTCTGTAAATTTGTTTCACTTAAAATGAGTGGATTTGTTGAAATGATTTTTTTAATTGTGAGAAAATAATACATAACAAAGTTTACCATCTTAACTACTTAGTGTACAATTCTATAGTGTTAGGTATGTTCATGTTGTGTGGCCCATCTCCAGAACCCTTCTCATCTTGCAGAACTGAAACTCAATCCCTTAAATGTTAAAGTCTATCCCCACTCCCCACTCCCCACAGCCCGTTGCAACCACCACTACACTTTCTGTCTCTATGAACTGGGCAGCTCTAGGTCCCCCTGTAAGTGGAATCCTACAGTAGTTGTCTTTTTGTGACTGGCTTTTTCACTTCGCATAATGTCCTCAAAGTTCACCCATGTGGTAGCATGTGACAGGAGTTCCTTTTTAAGGCTGAATGATACTCCACATTTTATCCATTCAACCATGACAGACACTTAGTAAAATGAGTGGATTTTATGGTATGTAAATTATACTCCAATAAAGCTGTCTTTTAAAAATTTTTACTTATATATCCTCCTTTTAATAGACTTTAAGGTCACTTCCATTTCTTTATATTTCGAACAACATTGCATTTAATGTCTTTCTTCAGAGCTCTTTGTACACAAGGGCTTTTCCAGCCATAGTACAGAATTAGAAGTGAAATTTCTAGGTCATAGAGTATGTGTATTTTTAATTTTATGAGGTTCTGCCAAATTTCTCTCCAGAAGGGTGGTGCCAGTTATTCACTAGAACATGAAAGTTCCCTTCTCCATAGCTTCATGCATTCCTCATATTGTCACATTTTTACATTTTTAATGATCTGTGAGATTGAACATCTTTTGATTTGCTTTTGGCTCTCTGGGATTCCCTTTTCGAACTTCCTGATCCTATCCTTTGTTTGTTTTTCTATTTCATATTTCTGTTGTGGCATTCTCTTGTGTTCTTATCGATATATAGGAATCCCTTAGAGTCTGGATACTAAGCTGTTATATATGTTGAAAGCATGCAGAACAAATTAGTGGATAAATAGTCAACTAAAGGCAGAGATCAATAGGAGATGGACAGTGCCTGGACTAGGAAATTAACATGGCTTTGGGATAGCCTGATATCAGGGCCACTGTGATATTATTGTTGCTATTCTGTATGTGCTTACAATAGGGCATAATAATAATAATAGTCATGTTGCTTATAGAGCACTTGCTATGTGCCAGGTGCAGTGCTAAACAATTTCCCACATGACCTTGATGCTCAATGCTCAGAATGAACCAGTGTGGTAGATATTATCATGTCTCTTTCATGTATGAGAAAACTGAGACTCAGGGAGATGGGACCATTCACGTAAGCAGCCTAGCTGACACTCTAGCCCAGCTCTACTGATTCTAATACCTTTTTTTAGTTTTTTAAAAAATTTTATCAAACAATACCTATGCATGAAGAATCAAATAATATCAAAATACCTCTTGCTGTTAACTACATTATGACTTCTTATATAATCAGAGTCCAACAAATATTTGTTGAATGGATGAACCAAAGAATCATCACCAAAGACACACATCCACAAGATTTAGCAGCTGAATCCAGGTGTCAAGGGAGGAAAAGCGTTCCTACCCGCGGCAGACTGAAGACAGATAAAGAAGCTCACAACGAGAATCCCAAGTGCATAAAGAAATATAAGCAAGGATTTTCACTGAAGTATTGTTTAGAGTACTGAGAAATCTGAAATTTATATGTCCGGCAACAGATGATCAGCCCCATGTATCAAGATGAAAGCCCATGACCACCATGAAAGCCCATGTGGTTGTTACAAATGGTATAACATGTTCCAGATATATTGCTAAGTAAAAAAAAAGCAAGATACCAACAATGGATATAATATTAAAAACAGCATTAAAATGTAGTAAATATGTAAATATGAGCATATGTGAATTTTAAAAAGACCACAAAGATATTAAACATTTTAACAGCACTAGGATTATGATTGATGTGGTGTTTGTTTTCATTTTTTCCTTATTGCTAGTTTCTAATTTTTCTACAATGAACAAGTATCACTTGTATAATAACAATTCTTTCTTACCTTTAAAAAAAAAAGGGCAAAAGCTAAAAGTCCTTTAAAGGAGCTGGAGTCCAAAGCAAAGGATCTCAAGGCCATGTGAGGCGGGATCAGCAGGTAGATCCAGGGTGAGTTAACTCAGCACAGACGGGAGGAGGGCACCCAGAAGCCTGCAAGGGTACTGCGAACAAGGCTTGCACACAGCCCTGGGGTGTGCACAGGTGGGTTTCAGCCTCCACCACTGGGGCCAAGAGTCGATTTCCTGGAGTGGTTAAGAGCTGAGGCTGAGAGCTGGAAGGCCTGGCTGGTATCCCGGCTCTGCCACTGACTGACTCAGTGACTTCGCATATGCAGGTAAGTTGTTCATTTTTCCTAGACTGCAGTTTTCCACATTTAAAAACTTAACTACTAATACTATTGACTGGAAGCCTTACAGATAACATAAACAGTTCATAAACACACATTTTGTATGTTATATGTATTTTAAACTGTATTTTTACAATAAGTAAGCTAGAGAAATGAAAATATTTTTTTAAGTTGTTGAAAATCTCCAAAAAATTTTCCAATATATTTGATGACAAAAAGATCTGCATTTAAGTGGGCCCATGAAGTTCAAATCAGTGTTGCTCAAGCGTCAACTGAAGCTGTGCTTGTTCCCAACGGTGTGGTAAGGGGGGTGCTTCAGCTTGCTTTGATGGGCCTGAGGCCGGGTGACAGATAGCAAACAGCTGAAAAATGCACACCAGAAACTCACAGGGGACAACACAGGTCACCAGTTGGCAAGAACTGCCTGGTCAGACTATAGAAATAAGAAATCATTGTTGTTTTAAGCCATGAAGTTTTCAGGTAGTTTATCGCACAACAACACAGCAATCAGGTAACTGATAAATAGATTTTTCTACTAGTAGAAAATAAAACTTTCTAAGCATCTTAGTTCAGCATAGTAAAGGGGAACCATAGAATGTGATGACAAGGGGGCACTGGACCCAGCACGGGTGAGAGCCCCTGCCCTGATCATTTCTGCCACCGCTCTTAGAATAAAACCCATGCTCTTTACTGGCCTGCGTGATATGGCTGCTGCAGAGAAATTTTGCTAAGCTCTCCTTCCAACTCATTTGTCCTTCTCTTTCAGCCATGCTGGCCTTCTTTTTGTCCCTGGAATAGATTACTGAATTTGGCAGTATTGGGTCATTAAGGAAACTTAAGAAGAGTTGTACCAGAGGATTTCTATGCCAGAGTGCCGTGCACTAGAGAGATGAATGGTGAAAAGATGGAGGCGGGGGTGATTTACTCAAGTGTGTCAGTAAAAATGCGGGAGGAAGACAACCACCTGAGAGGGTGGCAAAGGTCAAATAGAATGGCTTGAAAATGTCATTTGTTATAACTTCTATTTTTTTGTGATTACAAAAGTATTTCATGGTAATTAAAAAATTTTTTAATATTACTCAAATAGTGGAATATAATATGGTAGAGCAAGGCCACAAAGCTATCTGATCTCTCTCCCAACTTACATGTGATTTTTTTGTTCATTGGTTAACAGATTTAGATACTGTTATCTGTACCCATTCACCTTTGGCTTGGTCAGCATACTGCATACATCAGCGTACACACAGGAAATGCCTGTTCATTATCTGTTGTCAGCCACAGAGGTACTTTCACCAGCTATTTGTACAAGGTAATCATTTTCCATTCTTTTTCTTTCACAGAGCGTATTTGTTTAACACAATATAAAATACTGCTAGCACCCAGCTAATTTCAGAGCAAAACTAAAAGGCCCACTGACTTCATTTATAGTCACTTTAATACCATACAGATGTCACTTAAATCTTCCCTATGACCTTTTCACATAAGTGAAAACAAGTATCTGGGGAAGGGTTAAATACATATATTTCACTCGCTAAATTCATATAATGAAATGCGCAAGGTCTTCTAATTCTAAGACTGAGATAATTCGTGGAAATCATTCATTGAAGTTTTAATTTCCCAGTTCTATAATCTCCTCCAAAAATTAAGGATTAAAGAAATATCTGCTTATTAAATAAATTGAATTTTATTCTGAGCATTTAAAAGATTTAAGTATTTAAATAGTGATGAGCAAACTATGTGATTAGGATCTTTATGGACTCCGTCAGAGTTCAATTCATAACATTTAAAATGCCATATATAAAGGAATTGAATTATTAATGAATCAAAATCAAAATCTTCAAGCTTACACAGCTTGCCCCGGGCAGAGTCAGGTTGGCAGCAAAGTCTGCCTGATTCTGGAGGCAGGGTTCTGAACCTCTGGACCATGTACCACAGCCTGATTCACTCACGTATGTGTGCGCACACACACGCGCGTGTGTGTAGTTGGCCAAGTGCTCTATGGCATAATGGTTAGGCATCAATTCTTGCTGTCTCTCTCCGCTTTATTCCCTCTGGTTTTTCTTGGAGTGTCATAGGATACTCTCCTTTCCTTGGTACTCACAGGATATCTAAATAAAGGGCTCTGCCCCCAGAGGCCTGCAGGAGGGCCTAGCCTGGGTGGCTGCTCCAGACCTGCCTCGCTTTTCACTCCTCTTCTCCAGAGCCTCCAGGCCCATCTTTCATATCAGAACCTGGCCTCTGCTTTCAGCAAGCTGTTAGACTGACCAGCAGCTGGGCCTAGACTCAGGAATCAGACTGCCTGATTTGAATGTTGCTCTGCCACTTACTACTTGTTCCCTTGAACTTGTTGGTCAACCTTGGTGCTACACAACCCTTATCAGTAAGATGGTGATAGAGCACTCACATTGGAGGACTCCTGGGAGGATTAAATGAGTTCCTGCAGGTAAAGTGTTTAGAACAATGTCTGGCACTAAGCCAAGGCTCTAAACATGCTAGAAACTAGTATTCTTGAATTGTAGCTCTGGCTCAAGTCTCTGAATCCGCAGTGACTGGGAGGCCCCTTCAATTTCAGAAGATGTGCTCCTTACTCAGTGCTGACTCCAGGGGACCCAGAAGACCTGGGCAGCCTCCCCTGCATTCTACCTCCTGCCAGAGGGGGTAAATCCATACACTGTTCTTCGCTCCTCTTTACCAGGTACGTTTACTTTACCAGGTACAGTTAATAAATTATCTCCTGCATTTAACAGCTAGGGCAAACTGGCAAGCGCTCCTGTAACTTAACTGCTGTCTTAAAAGTAGGCCCTGACTTTTACGGAACCATATTCATTTATTCATCCAACAAATATTTAGTGGGTCCCTACCATGTCCCAAGTACTGCTGGGACTACATCACAGAACAGGACAGAAAACAAAGCAAGGAAACGTAACTAGAAGTCAGCATTCTAAGGGCAAAATCAAATCAGCAATTATTCTTGAGTGATCTAATATATAAACGCTGTCTCAAAATATAATTTGAATGGCCCCAATAAACAATGAACTACACTGCTGATTAAGAGCCATTTGGATGCAAGTTCCACTGCGGCTGACAGATAAGAATGCCCCAGTTATGTAATTTTGGCTGGAGGCCAGTTATCATTCAGTTTGAGCATCTATTCCCAATGACAGGATATGAGGAACAGTTGCATTCAGAAAATGCAAATCTATTGTACAGATCTGGATAAAAGGAGTTCCACTGGAGTCTGACTAATGTTGATGTAATTTTCAAGCCTTCAAAAACGACCCACAAAAGACCAAGTGACCAAGGGAAATCAGATTTAATTAAGAAATCCTAAATCGGGAAAGGAAAGAAGTTAATGGTAATTCACCCACCTTGCCTATTTGTAGCATTCAAACTACGGAGCTTCCCAGCAAAGCCTGAGGAAGGAAGGGTAGGAAGCGAACCATTCCATGTTGCCTTAGAGCATCACTAAATACTTCCCCTCATCCTCCCAGCAATAGGAGTCCCCCTGCCATCCCCTTAATAGTGAAGAGACTGAGGCTCACAGATTACCAAGGGCCCCGCTGCAAGGAAGAACATTTTGGACTCCAGTATCCCTGGCTGCCTTTAAAATTTATCAATCCTTGCAATTGTAAGAACCCATGCTTTATAAATTCCTTGATTCTTCATTATAGCATTTAAACTTTAATGCTCCATTCCAGCACCCTGCAGCATGTGATGCTTAGACCATTTTCATTTAGTCCCGGGGCAGCTCATCTGTGGGATGTCAAAGATGAAATATGAGTTGGCACAAGGATGCCTCATTAATCTCTAATACAAATAGAAATTTGATTCTTTCAAAGCATTTTATCATTCCCCGGAGGAGGGAATTTGTGTCTAGATCCCTTGTTACAAAATTTTTTATGGGCAGATAAAAATTAGATATGCATCCCTCGATGTAAAATCTTAATTACTGCCCTTTTAGCTGATTTTTGTGCCCTCTGAAGGGGTATAAATTAGAAGAGTAACCACTGAATAAATTAGAGTGAGGCCGCACAATTGAATACAGCTGCGCCAAGACCCAGGCGTGAATTCCCAGCACCTAGATCCACTCTGGCTGTGTCTCCGCACTCCTTCTTATTTCAGAGGAGCGAAGAACAAATACAAAGGGGAGAGAAAAATTAAAACGACCTAAGTTCACCTTTATCCTTCAGCTACTGAAGGCTCTGCCACTAATCTGTGGTTTTCTTGAGGACAGGGCCATATTTCATCCTTCTGTGTCCCTCCTCAGAGCACTGCCCCATGATCACCACAGTAGGGCTTAATAAATGTTTTTGAATGGAACTAAACTTGGGTGACTTAATCTATTTGCAGATGTCCCTTACACACATTCAAAAAAGGTTATTCCACTGTGCCCATTTCATTGTTTAACCATTGTATTCCTTCCTGTGTTAGGCTAATGAAAGGCAGGGCATGCTGCATGTGCTCTGGCCAATCGCAAGATTAAAAAGAAAAATTCCTGAAATGTGACTTGCGAGAGGGTCTGGGCCCCCTCATTTAGCAGCAGGACCAGCAGCCAGACAGAAAGGCCGCCTGGCAACAGCAGGGCCAGGTGGAGGGCTCTGCGCTCCAGCCCCTGGCCTCGCTACCATTCCAGCTACCACACCTTGCACCTGCTTAATGCCTCAGGGAGGAGGGGAAGGTCAATCCTGAATAGGGGACAAGAATTAAGTCCTCAAGGGAAGCCAAATGAGGAAATGAAAAATACACAAGGATTAGAAGCCGTGTGAGACAAGTAACAATCTGTTCTCCAGAAAAAGCTATGAATGAAAACGATCAGTATTTCCTGGAGTTATTTAGAGGACAGGCTTCAAGTCCCATTTTAGAGGAGGGATGAAGGGCTCTCGGACCATCTGGGCTTTGGTGGACGATGTGCTCCATAGCTTACTAGCGGGGTGAACTTAGGGAATGCTCAACTCCTGAGTTCCAGGGGCCTCCTCTGTAAAAGGGGATCTGGCTGACAGGGTGATGGGAAGGATGAAATGAGACGAGTCATCTAAAGCACTTCCACCAGTGCCAATGTATAGACAAGTACTCAGGGCAACAGCCTCTCTGACCACGAATACTATTACTGTTATCCTAGCAGCGGTCAAACCACAGGGGAGAGGAGAGCTGTGACCTGGGCTGGCGAGTCAGGACCTGAAATGCTGCTGTTTACTTTACCAGCTCCTTCTGGTCATAGTCTCCTTCAGCAGAGTGCCTTATTGTGTTAATGAGAATGGACATCTGAACACTGTGGTTCTTCCTGGTTCACTCAGAACAACCGGTCTGCACCAGCACGTCGCACAGACAGCTGGCTTCAGGGTGATAATAAGCAGTATCTGCTGAGTCCTCACTGTGTGCCAAGCCTCTCCCAAAGCAAGTAACAGGCACGGCATTTGGCATGAAGTGGAGCAGGGGGAGGCCAGAGGCGGAGGTTAATCCAAAGCTAGATAAGAGGCCAGGACAGCTTTCATCTGCACATCTGCACATGCAAGAAACAGGAGCAGAAGATGCAACAGACAAGAGTGAAAGACCCAAAAAACTTGGTAGATGCCACGTGCCTGGGAGAAGGGTGGCAGGGAGGCCAAGCAAGGCAGAAAACCTCCCCAGCACAGAGCAGCCAGACAGATGGCTGCGCAGTGGCTGGAGTTAGGTAAGTGAGCAAACATAGGCTTTCCCTCCCAGCAGGATCGTTCTGAGGACAACTACTGGATGGTGCTGAGATAGTGAGCTACCATCTGAAGAAAATGGATTATTGCACATTGAGAAATAAAGAAACCCTCCAAAGCAACTAACCTCAAAACATTTTTCTTTCTTTGCTTGGTGAAGCAGGCTAGCCATTCCAGGAAGCAGCACTGGAAAGATGAACATTTCCAAATATTCTTTGGGGGTACCTAAAACAAACAAGACAACCCCCGCTGAAAATCCCCAGTGGCCCAAGTTAATCTGGGAGAAACATTTGCTTCAGAACCAAAAAAAGGTACTGTCCACGAAATAACATGACCTTAAATGTTACATTTTCCTTCAGATTGCTGAGCCGAGCTCTATTATTAAAGGGACTTAAAATATCTCTGTGAGCCTCTGTAGTCTGGTGAGGATGTAGGCCGGGCTCTGCACAGGGCCAGAGCCAGAGGCACAGCAAGGAGGCCATAGTGGTTGGAGGGAAACAGGCAAGGGGAGCATGGTAGAAGAGGCCAGAGAGGAACGGGGTGGGGGTACAGTGTCCAGGGCCTTACGGCCACAGTGGTGGTGGTGGTGGCCGCCAAGGCCCAAAGCACAGGAGCAGAGAGAACAGAACAGAGCAGCAGGCAAGAGCCTGGCACCGGGCACAACCCGAGGAACTGGGGCTCAGGGAGGAAAGTGTCAGAAGCCTACATCTCTGGTTAAACACTGGGCAGCAGGACATTTTCTTCCACTTCTTACGTGTTTCCCCCTTTGTATTTAATGTAGAATCAAAATACGCTTGTTGTCATTTATCATCTTTATTACATTTCACCCTTAAAGACCAATCAGTGGAATAAAGGGTACTTCTCTTAAAAATAAAAATTAAAACAAGAACACATTCTTTCTTATGGGATCTCCCTTAGGTTTCTCTGCCTACCCCATCCCCACCCTGTGGTTTTGCAATGTTACAAGCTCCAAAATATAAAAGATGAAATCTTACTTCCTTACTTACATGTTTTTGGATTAATTGTTTCAGATTTAACTCGAGGACAGGGAGCAGGTGAGCCCATGGCCAAATGAGGAACTGCATAAAGGTGTTCTGTGTCAACGCTAGTTTCCCGGAGTGGCGAAACCTGGTCGGGGGTGGGGGAGAGAATCAGTGCCTATTAATAGTTTACATAATTGTATTTTCTTTCATAATCTAGCAAAGGATAAAATTCTGTATCAGCCTTTAGGTTCAAGGGGCATAATGAGCACACATCTTTGTCTCTATTCCTTCCTGAGAAACCTACAGGTGGCAACCAGGGAATAAACCCCTGAGAAACCTGCAGGTGGCAACCCGGGAATAAACCCCTAATAGAGAAAAGAGGAGAGGGGGCATCAGTGGACCAGAGATTTGCAGACATTTCCCAAAGAAATAGAGATGAAGCCTGTTGTCCTGCAGGAGAGGAGGGAAATGGCAGCCCAGGATCCGCACGAGGAAACTGCCCCGGACGACGGGCTTCACCATCTGTCAGGACTACAAAGGGCTTCGATGCTCAGGGTTCAACGGCTCAGAGGGTGGGAAAGAGACAGGCAGCGACAACAGGAGGCCCCGAGGGGAGGGGCCGGGGCTCCGCGAGCCTGATGCCCACAGCCCCTCCTCCCACTCCTGCCCTCTTCAATATATAAAAGCTGTGGCCATGCCAGCATTGTATAGCCAGCTCTCCCTCCTTCCCAGTGACTCTTCTATGAGCAAATTAAACTACTCAGTGTGCCATGTGGGTAGCCAAAGGAACAACAAAGACTTCACCATTGACTTGGAGGCTCCTTGCCCGCTGATCCTGAAGAAAGTCTCCCAGTGGACAGCCATTCCCCATGAGCTCCCAGTCAGTGCTTCTCCTCATAGCGACCAGAAACAAGCCCCCGGGTATGACAGAAGAAAACCATACCAGCTATGTAGAAAGATCCACTCAGTCCTCCCCCCCACCCCCCCCACCCCGGTTTAAATTTTGGATAAACCAAACTCTCTACACAGATAAAGAACATCAACAGCATAAAAGGCAATGAGCAAGACCTATGAAGAACAGCTGACCCTGGAAGAAGCATAAATAATTCCGGGGAGGAAACTGTAATTAGTATCTGCAGAGAATTTGAAAGAGCAT
The DNA here is from genome assembly GCA_032199065.1 of Smutsia gigantea. Taxonomy (NCBI): domain Eukaryota; kingdom Metazoa; phylum Chordata; class Mammalia; order Pholidota; family Manidae; genus Smutsia; species Smutsia gigantea. The sequence continues at coordinate 222,322 of JAVSCE010019477.1, forward strand.
CCATAAAGCAAGAACAGGGTGCTATGAAAAAAGAATCATCACAGGTCTGGAAAGAAGAATCACTAACAGTGGCAGCTGCAGTTATGTACTGGAAGTCTAATGACAGGTTTTGGTCTCTTTACTGGGACCCTGCGCAAGTCCTTGAGTCTCTCAGAGCCCTGCTTTTTTGTTTTAAACTTCATGAAGTCCTTATTTTACTCCAAGATTACTGTCTCAAGGTCTCCCTTCCTGGCTGCCCTGTCCTTGGCCCTCTTTCTTGGATATAGTGTTCATCTTGCCCATCTTGTCATGACTAGAGAAATCCACTCTGTCTGCAACTGTCCCCAACATGGGTGCAGTGTCGACTCCACCGTAAAGGTCTTTCTCATCCAGGATGCCATCTGAGCCCCCAGAGGTCCTGTGATTTAGGCAAGGGTTATGTGTTCCATTTAAAAGATGTAGAAACTGACACTCAAAGAGGTTATGTGATGCCCTTTAAGCCACACCCTTGGTAGGAGAGCCAGGACTGGCCCGAATTCCAGCGCCTCCCCTTTCCCATCTCCTGACTCAGCACACTGTCCCATGTTCACCAGCCATCGGTGCTGTTCCCAGGTCAGAGACTTTCATTTAGATTGAAGCGTGGGTGATACTCACAGTAATCATAGCAGCTTGTTTGACTTTATATTCCTCTGGAAAGGGAGGCAGCTCAGCTTCATACTCTAAAGGGAATGGAGAGGGAAAAAAAAATCCTCAATTCCATACTCCATTGCAGTTCGTGATGTAATTTCCTTTCTCTGAATAAACACTCATGAAGTTTATTTTGGTTGGTGGTTTACAGAAATCAAAATCAACTGGCCATTACTGGTTAATAATTAATGTGAACTGCCTTATTTCAAACAGACAAGAGACAACTGTTCTCTTGCATGAAAAGTCAAGCAAGGCTTTTTCTAAGTCTAAGCCTCTTTTCCTGAGGGTGCAATGTTAGACTTTGCCCTCAAATTATGGGAACTACAAGAATAAAAGGAGGAGAAGAACAGATAGGAAGGCTAAGGGAAGGCATACAGGGAGGCAAGGGGAGAAAAGGAAGAAGAGATGGTGATGGGCGAGTAGAATGAAAGAGCAGCAGCTCCTTGCAGCCACAGGGAGGGGCGGAAGGGGCAGAGCACCCAGCCGGGCTGCAGGGCTGCAGAGCAATCGTAAACCCTGGCTACTCAGAGTACTGCCGGAGCACCAGCCACAGCAGAACCTGGGCCCCACCCGGGACCTGGACTGAATCTGCATTTTAATGAGATCCCTGATGATTTTAAGCACAAAAAACTTGGAGAAGTACTGCTGTAAACTCCAGGCTGCGCATCAGAATTGCCAGGGAGCTTCTTGAAAATACCAACGTCTGGGCCCGACCCTAGAAATTCTGATTCAGTGGGTCTGGGGCAGGAGCCTGGGAATCAGTATTTTTTAAGGTTCTCCAGAGGACCCTAATGTGTAGTGAGATGGGGAACTATTTCCGGCTTTCAAGACTGATCACAGTCTACCGGTTGAAAAGCCTAGTGCAAAGGGCACTCCACCCAAGTTCTACAGGGTAACAACTACTGCTGAGAGAGGGGCAGAAATGCTCATGGACTATACCCATTAGTTACATCCCTAAAGGAAAGACTGCTGAAAATATTTCTGAAAAGGTCAATGTTTTCAAGGCAATCGTATAGTTGCTTTGTAGCAATAAGGAAAACAAATTTCTGGGCAAGATGATACCGATGGAATACAACTGTGTTGGACACAAATCTTATTCAATTACCTAGTTCCTTACCAGGTAGTAGGGCATCTCTCAACCTTTTTTTTTTTAACTCCTAGGTATCAGGCTGAGGACACGTCCCCCAGGCTGCAGGTTACAGGCAATTCTGATTCCCTATACTAGGTATATTTGTTTTCTACTGCTGTGTAACAACTACCACAAAATTAGCAACTTAACACAAATTTATTATCTCACAGCTCCCATGAATCAGGAGTCCGAGTATGGGTCAGGGTGTCATCAAGCTGAAATCAACGTTGGCCATGGCTGTGATCTTATCTGAAGGCTGGGATCTTCTTCCAAGCTCACTGGTTGTTGGCAGGATCCAAATTTTTTTGTGATTTTGTATCTGAAGCCCCCACTTTCTTTCTGGTTGTTGGTGAGGACTGCTCTCGGCAGCTAGAGGCCACCCTCCGGTTCTTGTCATGGACAGTACACGCGTGGTCGTTTGCCACTTCAAAGCAAGCAGGAGTCTCACTTGCTTTCATCTCTCTGACTTGTTTTAAGGGTTCACCTGATTAGGTCAGGACCACCTACATAATTTACCTAATTTAAAAACAATTGATTACAGACTTTAATTTTGTCTAGAAAATCCCTTGACAGCAATGCCTAGATGAGTGTTTGAATAACCGGGAGGTGAGTGCACTAGGGGGCAGGAATCTTGGGGGCCATTTTAGAATTCTGCCCAACACAGCAGCCCTAGCTCTACCACTTTTTTTCCCTTTCAAACAAGCATGTAAATTCATCCTTCTTCCCCCAACACTTTGAGAATCACCAATATAGTGTTAAAACTATTTATTTGGATTTAAGATACATATAGGTAGGGCTTTGCCTGGTTACAAAAGCAATACATGCTTATTGTGAGAAAATTCCAAATAATACAGCGAGAGATGTCTTATGTAGACGGTGTGAAATCACACTTAATCCCATTACAACCCATAGCCATTGTTAGGTCTGGCATAGATCCAACCAAATCTTTTTCAGTGCATGTACTACATATGTACATAATGTACAAATACCTTTATTTATTTTGGAACGCTTAGAGTAAGTCAAATCATCCAAGTACAGACCTCATAACACTGTCCTTTTTCTTCATAACTCACATTAGTTTTACCTTGAAATCTGTAAAAATTAACGATTATATTGTCTAACAGACTCACCATCACAATCCCATAATACTTACAGAATGTAGGAATGAATGAACACAACACACAGTACAGCAAGTTACCTGGACTTTTTATCAATTCGTTCACTTGCATTTATGGAGAGCTCACTATGTGCGGGAACAATTCTAAGTGTTGAATCTTGGACATCTTTCAATGCTGCTACATCAGTGATGTGCCTCATTTATTTAACCAGTGGACTCTTAGTGGGCATTTAGGTTGTTTCTAATTTTTCATTATTAAAAACAAGGCTGCTGAGAGCATCTTTATACACACATCATTGATCAGAAAAGAGATATTGTAGGATTCTTAGATATGGAAATGTTCTGTCAAATAAAAAAATAATTCGAAATTTGGGCTAAATTGCCAAATTTTCCCCCAAAAGTTTACAATAATTTATACTCCTAATAGTAAGACTACATGTTACTCTAGGGTATTGGCAATTTGATACATATTTAAAATGATACCTTACTTACATTTATTATTTATTTGCCATTTATATTTTTCCCAAGGAGATCTCTAAGGAGGTCATTTAAATTTGACAGGAATGGTATAAATTTTTTAATCATATAACCATAAAAAATATATAGTTTAAATGATTATGAAGAAGTATGGGAAAATACATTAGATTAGGACCATGTGATGTATTTGTTGTTTTAAGCTTCTATGTTAAGGAGAACCTAACATATTGAGAGTTTGTCACTTTTGCTCTGTGATTTCAATTTAAAATATATGATTACAGACTGATGCTTTTTACATGAAAGCCATGTGAATTTGTATGAATTTGATTAAATTAGTGAAGAGTATTGAATTCTTAGTTTACCATGGTTTAATTTGATTTCTAAGGGAGGCTTCAGGGCTTAGAAAATTTTGTCTTTAGCATGAGAAATGCTTAAGACAATCATGTATATTAACAAATGTTTAAAATCTTTTAAATTATTTAAATCATTTATTAAATAATAAATAAAAAATAATTAATAAATGTTTACAATCTTTTAGTTACCTAAACTTAACTGATTAGGGGAATTCATGTTATATACAAATTAAATGAACATTAATCTAAGAACAAGTAAAGGTGGTTGTTCATTTTATACAATAAAGGCAATGTTCTCCAAGAGTCAGACCGACCGGAAAGAATTTGTAACCTGCTTGGCAGAGTGGAGCCCTTGTGCCCAAACTGGAACTCTCCCCTCCATGCTCCGGGTGTTCCCAAGTCCAAACTCATGCCACTCGCCGCACGACATGCCAATAAGTCAAGAGACAAGGTGTTGGAACAAGGAAAATGACTTTATTTGGAAAGCCAGTAGATTGGGAAGATGGCAGACTCGTGTCTCAAAGAACCATCTTAACTTAGGGTTGATTTCAAGCTTCATTTTAGAGAAGGGAGGAACAGAAGGGAGTTGAGGTCAGGAGGCAATGATCAATCTCAGACATCTGGACGTCAGCAAGGATCTGAGATGGGTTGTGAAACTCCTTGTCCTTGGTTAGTTGGCTACAGCCACTTTGTTGACGTGGGTCTGGCCACGATGTTCCAGTAAGTCCTTGACAATCCAGTCCTCATTTTGTACATACTTCTTTATCTCCTTGGAAGAGGAGACTTTTGGGTTAAGGGACTGGTTGAATTTTAAGTTATGAGCAAAATTCCTTTTGATGATTTACAAGCTTATGTTCAGGGCTGCAGGGCAGAAAAGCTTTTTGCCCCAAAGATTAAGCAGCAAAGGAGACGGAGACAATATGAAGGCAGAGATGCCAGCTTTTTCACTCAGTTTCCTGGAGACATGAGATAACAAAATGTCTATTGCTCAGGCCACTATAAGCTGGGCTGTCTGTGATTTGCAGGTGAACGCCCCTAACTGAAACAGCAATTAAAATGTAATGTTTACCAAGTGGCCTACTGGAAAGGGATGGAGCAGGAAGGTGAAGAGGCTGGAAGTGAATCTAATGGACACTTAGCCAGCATACACTATGGAGAGGGGTTGTACAAAGAGCTGGAGGGACAGTTCATGTTCTGGTGAAAGGATGGGGGTAAACCAGTGGTTATTCGATGTCAAAGCTCTGCTGTAGAGGGCTGCACCCAGAGCTCTGGGGGCACTGGAGAGAAGTGGCCTCAAAATCAGTGTGAGGGATTACAGGCTTTCTAGAGGAGGGACCACTCAGGCTGAGTCTTGAAAGATAAAGGGGAAGGAGGCAGAGGTGTTCCAGTGAGAGGCAAAGCGTGGACAAAGGTGTGGAGGAATACAACAGCACAGCACACTGCAGGAAGAGTTACTTGTGGCCAGACGTACACAGTACACGACAGTGGTGCTGTGCCTAATACCTTGCCTAGAAAGCTAATTTAAAATGCCCCAGGGAGTCTGACTTATCAGGTCCAGGACACGGCACAGGAATCTACATTTGAACAAGTATCCAGGAAATTCTGATGCAAGCGCTCCCAATCTGCACTTTGAAGCATGCTGAAGTTGCTTAAGGGCTTGGCCTTGAGTATCCCACACAGAAATTTGAGCTGGTTCTGCTGTTTATTTTGGGTAAACTCTCTATGACTCAGTTTCTTCATCCATCACAAGTTGCTGTGAGGTTTAAATGAGCAAAAGCACCTAGCACAGTGCCTGGCACATAAAGAGCAGCTCAATAAATAATAGCTTTAGGGTGATTTAGACAAATGGAAGGTGATGAACCTAAAATTATATAGGGATCAGATCATTAAGATGCTTAGGTGTTCAAGAGTTTATGTTTATCATGAAAGCTATGAAAATCACTGTAATTCATGGCATGGTGTAATCAGATTTGAATTTCAGAGAGGTCCCTGTGGAAGATATCTGGAAGGAGGATTTCCCTGATAAAAAGCTATAGCAGCCAACAATGGTGCTTGGAAAACTGGACAGCTACATGCAAGAGAATGAATCTGGATTACTGTCTAACTCCATACACAAAAGTAAACTTGAAATGGATCAAAGAACTAAATGTAAGACATGAAACTATAAAAATCTTAGAAGAAAACAGACAAAAATTTACTGAACATGAGCAATTTTTTTCCTGGATACATCTCCTTGGCCAAGGGAAACAAAACCAAAAATGAACAAATGGGACTACATCACACTGAAAAGCTTCTGAACAGCAAAGGACACCATCAGCAGAACAAAAAGGTAACCTACAGCATGGGAGAATATATTCGTAAAAGATTTATTTGATAAAGGGTTAACATCCAAAATATATAAAGAACTCATATGCCTCAACACCAAAAAAACAAATAACCCAATTAAAAATGGACAGAGGACCTGAACATTTTTCCAAAGATATCCAATGGCCAACAGACACATGAAAAGACACTCCACATGGCTAATTATCAGGGAAATGTAAATCAAGACCACAATGAGCTATCACCACACCAGTTAGAATGGCCACCATGCAAGAGACAAGAAATAACAAGTGTTGGTGAGGATGTGGAGAAAAGGGAACCATCCTATACTGTTGGTGAGAACGTAAATTGGTGCAGCCACTGTGGAAAGCAGTATGGAGGTTCCTCAAAAAACCAAAAATAGAAATACCATAGGACCCAGTAATCCCACTTCTAGGAATTTACCCAAAGAGAAAAAAATCCCTGATTCAAAAAGATATATGCACCCCTATGTTTATCGCTGCATTATTTACAATAGCCAAGATATGGAAGCAACTGAAGTGTTCATCAATAGATAAATGCATAAAGATGTGGAACATACATACAATGGAATATTACTCAGCCATAAAAAAGAAATGTGGCAATGTGGATGGACCTAGACAGTATTATGCTCAGTGAAATAAGTCAGGCAGAGAAAAGACAAACATCATATGATTTCACTTACTTGTGGAATACAAAAACAAAACAAAACAGGAACAAAATAACAGTAAACTCACAGACACTGAGAAGTGATTGGTGGTTACCAAGTGACTGGTGGTTGGGGTGGATGGCTGGGTAGGGTGAGGGGGATAAAGGGGCACAAAAATTTTAAATCACATAAGCTGGTCATGGGGATGGTAGTACACCATGGAGAACATAGTCAATGATTCTGTAACACCTTCCTATCTTGACAGATAGTAACTGCACTAGTGGGGGTGAGGATTTAATAATATGGGTAACTGTTGAACCACTATGTTATATACATGAAACCAATATAAGATTGTATATTGATGATATTTCAATAAAAAAAATCTACAGCAACAATCCAAACAGGCCATGGTGAGGACCTGATATAAAGCAGTAGCCATGGAAATGACAGGCTGAGGAGTTCAGGGTTACAGACATTAAGCAGGTAGAATCTATAGGACTGGAGAATGAATGTAGAGACCATGGAAAGTGGAAGGGAAGATATAATAAGACAAATCTCTGATTTCTGGACTGTGCAGCTTTGTGAATGATGGCAACATTCATGGAGATGGAGGAAGCTGGTGTCTAGAATAGTGCGTGGAGTCATGCCTGGCACAGAACTTAAAACCAGCGTGGGTAGATATGTTGACTGAATTTATCAGGATAATTTCACTGGAGCCATGAGGTAGGTAGGAGCTGGTCTGCAAAGGATGATAAGGGAACGGGAATAACAGAGGTGTGAACAAGGGCAGTGTGTTCTTTCCAGAAGCTTGGCTGTGAAGGCAAGAGGGATAGAAAAGACCTAGAAGATGACAGAGGTCAAAGGAGACGTCTTCCCAAGGTGACAGACCAGAGGATGTTTGGAGGGAAAAAGGCCAGCAAAGAAATTAAGGATGTAAGAGAGGGAGGTGAGTGATAGAGCACGTGAGGAGGGGAGTAAGAGCTTGAGACGAGGAGATCCAGCCATGGGAGAAGACACTATGAGCGTTGAGTGATAAACACTGCTGAGAGCCGCCTGTTGTCATTTTTCTACAGCTGTGCTCTGTTGCTATGCTGGGGGAACAAGCATCGATTCAGAACCAGTCCATGTTGGTATCTAGTAGGTGGGATGGAGGGACCTGATTTTATGACAGCTTTGAGGGTTGAGGACAAAGTGTTAGCGGTGATGGACCAGTGGCAGTGATGAGGATGCTGATGAAAGGAACTACAGCAATAACAAAAGAGAGGACTGTAAGCCCCAAGTACTTAAGACTCAGTCTTGGTTAAAACTATAGTTAAAAATCGCAGGCAGTGATACAATTTAATTAGAAGCCTTGGCAGGAAAAGAGTAATACAAGTGCTTTTGAGAACACAAAGCCTGGAGTCAGTCGTCACTGGGAAGATGAGGGTGAAAACTGAAGAACATTTACAAATATTACAAAGTTATAAAGACACACACACACACACACACACACACACACACAAAAGCAGTGGCAGCCACGTAGGTAAAGGTCCTGTTGAAGCTAGATATTTACCTACTCTGTATCTCATCTTCCTGAAACTGAGTTTCTGACAGGTCTGTTTGCTGTGATAATTTGCTTTTTAAATGGCGATATCCTGATAGAATGTTAATAACTTAACCTCAAATATAGGATCACAACAAAGCTTGCTTTTCATGTTGTGAGAAGCTAAATTTATTCATTATATGTTTGTATAGAAAATTTCAATGTTAGGATGTTTTAAGAAATTTGGTTTACTTCTCAAGTTATAATAATCATTTCAGTGCCTGTGTGTATAATTCACCATCTTTGACCTCGTTAACTTCATGTTGTAACTCTATCATTTTGTAGGTGGCATCAATGCACTTGCTTTTCAGAGAGCACCAGAACCCTCTGTCTTTGATTTCTCCCTACAGGCCTGTTTGACAAAAATAAATTTCAGGATTTTAAAACACAATGCAAAGTCTGTTTGTCGACAATAATGAACATTTTTCGAGCACTTTCAAAACGCCAGGCCCTGTGCTGAGCACTGTCACGTGTATTATATGACTCCCTCCTCACAACAGCCTTGTGAGGTGGATACAAGGATTACCTCCCTCTTACAGATGAAGTTGAGCAGCTTCCCCAACAACACACCAGCAGTAAATTGTATTATGAAAGGTGTTTGACTTGAAGAAGTTAAAGTTGTCTTTTGCTTTCCTGGGAATAAAGCCACAATAACTACCTTCAAATATTTGAGTGGATTCTTTAGGGTACAGCGATTAGCACCAAGGATGTGAGGAGCAATGGGTAGAAGTTACAAGGAGGACATGCAAGATGAAACAGACCTCTCTGGTCATAATGTGATGCTGGAGAAGTAATGGAAGCACTGGATGGGAGGTGAAATAACAGCCTTTGAGGGGCTCTATCAACTCTGAGCCCATTATTCTCTTCCTCCTCTGTATTTTCCACATCTTTCAACAAATCACTCTCTTTCTTCTTCTGTCTAGTTCCATGTGTTGGCACATTCATTCTTTTATCCATTCAAGAAACATCTGCTAACCTATCGTGTCCCATACAATAGCCACTAAGTCCACATAGCTACCTAAAGTTGTTAAAATTTAAGTAAAATAAAAAACTCAGTCCCAAAGCCATACTAACCACATTTCAAGTGCTCAATAACCGTATGTGCCTAGGGGTTGCCATATTTTCTTTATTAAGATATAACTGACATATAATAGTTTCAGTGTACAGTACAATTGAACATGAATACCATACTTGAAAGTTCTATTGGTAGCCACAAAAATGGAAACTCTTAATTCTTAACTTTGAGGAGCTTGCAGTGGCCTAGAGGAGGAGCAAAACCATCCTACAGTAGATCGGGCACTTTGCTAGGCATTTTCTGTGACTATCTGCCTCCTCCTAACACTGTAAAATAGATGTCATTATTATGCTTACTTTACAGAGAGAGTAACAAGTTAAATAACTTGTCCAACCTGTGTAAAAACTATTGTAAGGCCTCATTTCCAAGGGTAAGGGAAGGGGCCACAAAAGGTGAGCTGAACTCCACTTGGGATTTTAAGGAAGATTGGAAGTGGAGAGGGATTTAAACCCAGTCTGCATAGACCATGCTTGCTCAACGGGCAGGCCGTGAACGATCTACATTAGAATTACCCGGGCGCTCGTTAAACAAGTGCAAGATTCCCGGCACCTAGTTAGCAGCTCTGTGGGCGGGGCGTAGGAACCCACGTTTTAAACAGGCTCTCATCTCTACCCCAGCGGCTCTTTCCTGTTCGCTGAGGTTTGAGCACCACTGGTGCAACACCAGCTGGTCCCCTTTATTCCGCTTTCCTTGCCTTTGCCCGACTACGGGGCAAGCCTCTCGGGGCCTCAGCTTCCCGGTGCGTAGCATGAGAGCCCGGGGGGCCTGGCGCGTCAGCCGCCTGGCGCACAGTAGGTCCCTGTCACCGGGGCCCTAAGTCCCGCCCCTCCTCGCCCGCCGGGCTGCCTACCCTGGCAGATCTGCTCCCACAGGTTCTTTCCCCGCTCCGCGCCCCGACCCGAGGAGACGGGCAGCTCGGGGGACACGGTGGGCAATGGCGTCGGGGTGACGACCGAGGACTCCGCTGAGCCGGCCGGCTCCTCGCGCTGGGTTGTACGGCTGCCCGCCGCCCCCAGTGCCGCCATGGCCGCGGTTTCCACGGCAACCACGCTCCCCAAACGCCCCCTGCGACCCGGAAGGAGCCGGAACTCACGGGGCACGAGCCCGCGACTTGCTATTGGTTTCCGGGTCACGGCGGAGCGCGCTTTCACGCGGAAGCGGGGAAGTGTGGCCTGCGGGTGAGTGTGGGGGATGCGACGCAGCGGGGACGGCGCGGGGTCTGGAGAGTGGGCCTGGGGACGAGCGCGACGAACAGGGAAAAGCGGGCGGCCTGCGTCCCAGATCCACGCCCCTCGATCGCCGGTATGCGCTTGCCCCGGCTGAGGCCGCCGCCTCCACGAAGTTCTCCGCCTTGGAGCGGGGCCCGGAACCCTGCGTAATACCTGTGTGTGTTTGTGCGGAAGCTGTGGCTCGGCGGAGGCTTTCAGGGACAGTTCTCGTCTCCTGGCTCCCTTGCGGGGAGACTGGGGTGTTGGTACCATTCCGTAGAGCGTAGGTTCCGAAGTCCTTTGGGCTGGGTTCAAATCCGTTTTCCCACTTCCACACGTTAGTACCAATTGTAAGAACTAAAGTCTGCAAGCATCAATTAGCAAGTCTTTGAGATGGGGTATTCACGGACTACCGCGAGAATTTAACAGCTTTTGGAGAAAGCGTTTGCATTTGCAGGAGACGCGCTGTAAGATACATACCTTCTTCCCATCTCCAGAGACTGAATGCATTTGGAGTTGCATCAAACAGGAGGGTCTTCAGTGATCTGAACGGCAGAGATAGAGAGGGAAGGGGATTAAGCTGGCAATAATCTCCTTTTGTCTTCTTTGTACTCCCCAGTTCTTTTGACCGCTGCCCCATCGAAGCACCCCTGGCTCCCTTGACTCCACCCTCTCCAGGTTGACACCTTATCCCTCGCCTTTGCAAGCTGAGGTTCGTTCTGTTCAAGCCTTAATTACCATCCGTGTATTTCTACATTTTCGTCATCCACGTTAGCTCAGTCTCCCCGAGCTTCAGACCCACATGTACATCTGTCCCTCGAACACCTCCACTTGGGTTAACTCCAGCCTGTCTCCCAGCCACCCCGCCTCAGTTCCTTTTCCTCAGGGATTAGCACCATCCTGCAGAGTTGCCCAAGATGGAATCCTCTGTTGGAGAAACTTTCCTGATAATAGGCCAGGTTGGATGGCATCCATTATCCTGACCTTACCACTATTCTTGCTCTAACCACTTGCACCATCAGTTATCACACCTCTTTCCCTCTCACAACTACCTGCTCATTGTTGGCAAGTGTTTTATCTTGTTCATCTGTGTATCTCTAGCATTCACCAAGTATTTATTGAGTTCCTGCTGTGTGCCAGGTACAGAGCTAGGCTGTAGGAATATAGCAGAAAACAAGTGAATAAAGGGTGTTTCCTCAATGCTCCAAGTGCTGCTAGAGTGAGTTATGAATGAACCTGAGCCATAAATGCAGTCCTGGCCTGGTTCTTTAAAGCTGCTGATGGTAAGCCAGGTCCAGTATGGATCCCCTCGGGCTCCGAGGCTAAGGAGAGCTGCAGGATGGAGAAGCTTCTGGTCTTTCCCTCCCTCTGTGTAAACCTGCAGCAGGGGGTGTCTCACCTGAGGGGGATTGCCCCCTGGGCAAGTTCACTGTGGATTCAGTCTCAATGGAATGTTACAGATAAAAGGGGTTATATCAAGCTTTACTCTCACGGTGGCAGGTTGAGTGCTAGAATCACACCTGCCACTGGAAAGCCCGCACTCCATCTCAGTCTCTGCCCGCAGGAGCCAGCCAGGAGCCCAGGGCAGAGCTCTTTATTTAGCACACAGACAATAATGGCTCATTGCCATCGGGTGGGTAGGCGTTAGCTTATGCAGTAGGCCAGTTACATCATCGAGTAGTTTAGGGTCAGGTGAGGAACCTGGCCATAGTAGCTTTCATTTCTTTCTACAGAGGGCATATTTTGTTTTTGGATTCCTTGAGTGTGTCTATGTCTCCTGGTTCAGGGAGCAGCAGGAACTGGGCTGGTGACTGGAGTAAGAGAAGTGGTCCAGCTAGAAGGTGAAATGTACTTGAGGTCTCCAGCCGCTTCTCACAAGTGCCTCCATGACATTTTCCAAAAAAAAAAAAAAAAAAACCTGGCCATTCTAGGTGGTTCTGTGTCATTATCTTCAGTCAATAAATGTTGGCAACTACAGTTGACTTGAACAACACGGGTTTGAACTGCATGGGTCTACTTGCATGCAGATTCTTTTCAATAAATATATTGGAAAATTTTGGGGGACTTGTAACAACTTGAAAAAATTTTTCTCTAGCTTTATTGCTTTATTGTATGAATATTTTATGTAATGCAACATACGAAATATGTGTTAACTTTTTGGTAAAGTTTCCAGTCAACACCAGGATATTAGTAGTTAAGTTTTGGGTAGTCACAAATTATAGGTGGACTACAGCAGGGGGGTTGGTGTCCCTAACCCCTGCGTTATTCAAGGCTGAACTATATTTTGAAAATTTTAAACTGAAACAGACTTGTAGGCTGTATGTGGCCCCTAAAACCTCCCATCTCCCTGACAATGTCTGATCTGGTTCAATCCCTCTATGGATGGGAAAACTGAGGCCAGAGAAGCCAATGCTATGCAGCAAGAGCATTTCAGAGTCACCTGAACCCAGGTCCTGTCAGTACTGCCCTTTACTGTAGCTTGCTGCTCCTCTTGTTACTAGCCTCTTGGGAAGGTAATTAGGAGGGTAAGTTATGCAGGGTGCAGATGGGGAGTTAAATTTCCAGACCCAAAGCAGAAGAGCTACTGAGCTGGAGCAAGGTAAGGGATTACTTGTGCCGCATTTACTGCCACTCGTGAGACTCAGCAAGAAGGCCTTCATCCAGTGAAAGGCAAGCCCTGAGGGCAGCAGCTGGTCTGTCTGGCTTGAACTGCAGTGGTGCCCTCAGTGGCAGGCACAGGGTAGGCAGCTGGTAATGTCTGCTGAATGGGTGACTAGGCTCAGAGACTCATCAGCAAGATACCAAGCACCTTCCATGGATTATCATTTATTCTTTCTAACAGCCCTTTGGGAAGGAAGTGTTATTTTCCAGATGGGGAAATTCAGGCTCAGGGCAGATTGGTGGTTGACTAGAGGGAGCAGTTTGGATGTGAGCCTGGGGCTGTCCACATTTCAACTCCTTTCTACTTTGATCCTGTTTCCCTTTGCTCCACAGGAATCATGCTCATCCCATAGCATTTCAGACTCTCCACTCAAAGAAACATGGTTCTTGACGATACCTAGTCAAATTGTGTACAGGGCACCTGGCATGGGGATAACTTATACCTTTTTGGGTTTTTTCCCCCAGGAATGATCACCAAGACCCACAAAGGAGACCTGGGCCTTGGGCTCCCAGAGATAAAGAAGAAAAAGAAGAAAGTGGTCAAAGAACCAGAGACTGAATACTCAGTTTTAAACAGTGACAGTTATTTCAGTGAGGTCTGTCCCACAAGAGCCACATCCCCGTTGAAAAATGTGGTCCAAGGGAAGGCACCTGAGATGTCTCTAGTGAAGAAGAAGAAAAAGAAAAAGAAGGGCCACAGCGCCATCTGCGAGGAGCAGCTAGAATCTGGGGTCACGTTACATGCCAGACCGAAGGAGAGGTCGCCTAGCCCCAGGAAGCAGGCTCTCGGCTCATCTGAGTTCCTCAGTGGGGAGAAGAAAAAGAAGAGTAGGAAGTCTTTGTTGCCCCTGGTCATGTCCCCTGGCTCGAAGGTGAAGACCTCCCCAGACCGCAGACGTGGTGAGGAGGTGACAGGAGTCTGCAAGAAGCTCAAAAAACACAAGAAGGAGAAGACGACCCAGGAGGCTGCAGCCTTCTCAGCCAGAAATCCTTGGCTGGGGGCTGGGGATGCTCTGTACTCGTGGTCAGTGGGGAAGGGTGGGGTAGAGCAGGCAGCCTCAGGGCAGAAAGGGAAGCAGAGGAGCCCCAGGGAGCACAGCGTGAAAATAAAGAAGAAAAAGAAAACCCATCAGGAGGGAGACAGCCCCGTAGGGCACCCTGAGTTCTCCAGGTCTACAGAGAATAGCCTTAGGAAAGGAAGTAAAAAGAAGCTAATTAAAGTTGAGGCTCCAGAATACATCCCAATAGGACATGGCTCCAAGTTCCCTGCGAAGAAGAAAATGAAGTCCAAGAAAAACGCACAGCAGCCAGGCATTGAGGAGCCAGCTTTGAAAAGGAAGAAGAGGAAAGAGAGCAGAGTAGCAGATCCTTGGAAGGAGGTAGGCTTTCCTTAAGAACTACAGTCTGCTTTGGGAGCATAAGGGTGGATAGTCGGGAAGAATGTATGTGCATGTGCGCATGCAAAGGCAGTCAGCTTCACTGCTGCCAGAACCCACATTACACTGACTTCAGCCAGAATGGGGGATTTTTGGACACATGTAACTGGAAAGATTAAGTGGTGGCTTCAGGTATGGCTGGGTCCAGGTGCTCGTGCAGTTACCAGTACAAGGATCCCCTGCTATCAAAACTCCACCTGAGTTCTCACTGCACTCAGGATTTGAGTAAATTGAGATAAGTCTTTCAGAGGAATCCTCTTTCTGACTCTTGCCATTTGCTGTCTAAAACTCAGGAACAAGATCGTTTGAGATAACATGGCTATAGCAATCTGAGCTTACTTTCTGAGCTCAGGGTGCATGATTTAGGGATCAGCCAGATTGGATCACAGGAGATGCCTTTAAGGCTTTCCCCAGCTCTGGGCTTTGTATTTTTCTATGTTGGTTTTCGTCCCAGACCCACTTCCCCTCCCCACTCCCCCTCACCCCAAGGCAAAATGGTCCTAACAGCCCCATTCTAGTAGTTCAGCCACGCTCAAAGGGAGAAGGGTGGCTGGCCCCTTCAAAAACGATTACATGAAACATCCCAGGGCTATTGTCACAGGCCTTGATTGGGTCACACAAGCCAGAATCCCTGATCTGAAGCTGGGGGGGAGGTTGAGAATAACAGTCCCACCTGAACCCTACTGTCTGAGTTCGGGGGAAGGCAGCTTCTTAGAGGAAATGGCATGCTGTTAACCAGGAGAAAGGGAATGGCTGGTGGCCTGGTGAAGACAACAGAGCCACGGTCTATTCCGAGGGGCTTCCTTGAGTAGGGCAGGTAAGGGAGACGAGAGCACTGGAGTCCCCAGCCATCATTGGTACCATGGCCAGGCCCAGGCTAGCATTCCTGTCCTCAGGGTGTGTGCACAGACGTGGGAGGAAACAAGGTGGTCCATGTCCTGCTCTGAGCAGACATCTGGCGCGTAACAGTGGTGTGGCTGATGTTTCTTGAACACTTACTGTGTGCCTGGCACTAGGCTGATGTCCACATATTATCCATCTTTTCTCCAGCCACATCTGGGGAGATAGCGGGTATGGTTTTCCCCATTTAACAGATGAGGAAACTGAGATTCAAGGGAGTTAATACCTTGTCGAGGATCACCCATCTTGTAAGGTGTGGGGCTGGGCTTTAAACCCAGTCTGACTCCAAACCTGAGGTTTTATCCTTTCTCAGAACCAACTGTATAACCTCTCATAGATGTCAGTATCATTACAGCCCAAGGAACTACGACTGCCTTCTTTGAATGAGCTCTGGGTTTTCTTCCCAAGTCTGTTCTTCCCTCCACAGGGTTGTTCTGCTTCCTGGGTCTCTCCCAGCTTTGCGCTAGTCCATCGGACTTGGTGTCACTGGTCCCCTCCTCTGCTCACATTCTTGGAGCTCAGAGGAGCCCCTTGAGAATCTGGAACCTGCCTCCCAGAAGCCCAGAGGAAGGCAGTGCCCTCTCCTTACGCCTCCTGGGACGGGGCCTCTGCCTCCCAGAGCAGCCCACTGGCTCAGGAAACGCACGTGCGACTTCAGGGCCCAGCCGGGTGATGCAAGTGAACAGAGCCTTCCAGGGAGCATTGCCTACGACCCTGGGTGCCGGGCAGAGCACACCAGAAGCAAGGATGCCGGAAACGCGGCAGTTGTCATGACGGAGGGAGCAGGGGAAAAGGGCTGGCCTGAGGGCTGTCAGGGTCCCTTGGGACTGAGGCATGAGAGCGCCATCGCGTAAGCCTGGCCAGGCCCTGTGAGGATGCCACATGGGAGCTGAGCCCGGTGAGGGGCCGTGGCCATCCGTGCGGAAGGGGCAGCAGGTGCAGAGGCCCTGGGGGGGCAAAGAGGCTGAGGTGGCGGGAGCTGGAGCCGCTGGGGGGCCAACTGACAGAATATAGAGGCCCTAGGAGTCTGGATCTTTGTGAAACAACATGGGAGCCCCTGGAGGGTTTGGGGGAGTGGGGTGATGTGTTCTGATTGAGTTTTTAAATTTTGGTTTATTTTATTTTATTATTATTTTTTTAATATAATTTATTTTATTATCATTAATTTACATGTGCAATATTACGATTATTAAACTACCTCTTCATCAGGTCCCCCCCACCAACCCCACTACAGTCACTGTCCATCAGCGTAGTGAGATGTTACCGAATCACTACTTGTCTTCTCTGAGTTGTACTGCCCTCCCCGTGCCCCCCCCAACATTACATCTGCTAATCGTAATGCCCCTTTTTCCCTCTTATCCTTCCCTTCCCGCCCATTTTCCCCAGTCCCTTTCCCTTTGGTAACTATTAGTCCATTCTTGGGTTCTGTGAGTCTGCTGCTGTTTTGTTCCTTCAGTTTTTCTTTGTTCTTATACTCCACATATGAGTGAAATCATTTGATACTTGTCTTTTTCGGCTTGGCTTATTTCACTGAGCATAATACCCTCTAGCTCCATCCATGTTGTTGCAAATGGTAGGATTTGTTTTCTTCTTATGGCTGAATAATATTCCATTGTGTATATGTACCACCTCTTCTTTATCCATTCATCTACTGATGGACACTTAGGTTGCTTCCATTTCTTGGCTATTGTAAATAGTGCTGCAATAAACATAGGGGTGCATCTGTCTTTTTCAAATTGGGCTGCTGCATTCTTAGGGTAAATTCCTAGGAGTGGAATTCCTGGGTCAAATGGTATTTCTATTTTGAGTTTTTTGAGGAACCTCCATACTGCTTTCCACAATGGTTGAACTAATTTGCAGTCCCACCAGCAGTGTAGGAGGGTTCCCTTTTCTCCACATCCTCGCCAACATTTGTTGTTGTTTGTGTTTTGGATGTTGGCCATCCTCACTGGTGTGAGGTGATATCTCATTGTGGTTTTAATCTGCATTTCTCTGATGATTAGCGATGTGGAGCATCTTTTCATGTGCCTGTTGGCCATCTGAATTTCTTCTTTGGAGAAGTGTCTATTCATGTCCTCTGCCCATTTCTTAATTGGATTATTTGCTTTCTGTTTGTTAAGGTGCATGAGTTCTTTATATATTTTGGATGTCAACCCTTTATCAGATACATTTTTTATGAATATATTCTCCCATACTGTAGGATGTCTTTTTGTTCTACTGATGGTGTCCTTTGCTGTACAGAAGCTTTTCAGCTTGATATAGTCCCACTTGTTCATTTTTGCTTTTGTTTCCCTTGCCTGGGGAGATATGTTCATGAAGAAGTTGCTCCAAGAGATTTTTGCCTATGTTTTTTTCTAAGAGTTTTATGGTTTCATGACTTACATTCAGGTCTTTGATCCACCTTGAGTTTACCTTTGTGTATGGGGCTAGACAGTAGTCCAGTTTCATTCTCTTACATGTAGCTGTCCAGTTTTTCCAACACCAGCTGCTGAAGAGGCTGTCATCTCCCCATTGTATATCCAAGGCACTTTTATCAAATATTAATTGACTGTATATGTTTGGGTTAATGTTTGGATTTTCTATTCTGTTCCACTGGTCTGTGGGTCTGTTTTTGTGCCAGTACCATAAATTTTGGTTTATTTTTTGAGCTACAATTATGTAACTTTAAGGTGTATAACATATTCTAATTGAGTTTTTAAATCTCACCCAAGTTTCTGTGTGGAATGGATCAGGGTTGGGGGTCCGGTGGGGAAGCAGGAGGTAGACTGTCACGGTCACCCAGGCAGGAGAGAAGGGGGGTGACCAGGGCATGTGTGTGTGTAGGAGACAGTTGGGTGATTTGCTGGCAGAGTGCCCCCACCCCACTCTTGGGGGGAGCCCAAGCCCACCTCTGCATTCCCCAGGCCCTGCCAGCCCCTCCATCTGCATCAGTGGGGCACTTGGCCTCTGTCCTCTTGCTGGGTTGGTGTGGCCATGGGAGGTGAGACGACACCTGGCAGGAAGGGTCGTGCACCAGGCCTGAGTCAGGAGGCCTGCGTTAGTGCCAGCCCTGTCTCTGAGCTGCTGGGATGACTCATCCTCACTTCTCTGAGCCTTACGTTGGTGCCACAGGTTTGGGGGGAGAATTGCAGAAGAGGAAGGATGCTGAATGTTCTGTAGGTGTAGGGGTGGGACGGTTTTAGGTTTTCCCGGACTCTGTCATGATCTCACCTGGCTGGGCTGCTGGAGCCGAGCCATCGTGTGCTTGACTTTCCTCCCTCTGCCTCTTGTGCAGGAGCCTGACACAGACCTAGAGGTGGTGTTGGAAAAGAAAGGCAACATGGACGAGGCACACATAGACCAGGTATGACCCAGGTCCTCATCCCCTGCTCTGCATCTTGCCACCCACCGCAAGACACACACTCACCTCCTACCCAGCCACAAGATCCTGGTCCCATAGGGGTCAGGGACTCCCAAGGCCATCTGGCCAGCCTCTGGCACACCTCCAGCAGTAGGGGGCTTGTGGCCTCTCCCACTTCGTGCTGGGACACCCTTCACTGTTGCAGCTTCGGCCACAGGGCCACCTGCGCACTCAGAAACCGAGGCTGAGTTTCTCCTCCTCCTTGTACCACTGTAGAGGGAGAAGAGGGCATGTCCTGGCCACGCAGCAGGGACAGGGAATGGGCTCAGCCAGGCCCACACGGTGCCACCTTCTGGCCTCAATTTAGGAGCATTTAGAGTTCTGTTGTGGACCAGCTTCTGCTTCTGTTGTGCCCAGATCCCTTGGCAAACACTTCCTATGTAGGAGTTGGACTTGTTGGAATTGGGGTGTTTTTATAATCCTAGACCCTAAGTCTTGGTAGGGCAGCATAGTAACTGCATAGGCTTGGCCTTGGACCATTACTAATGAGGTGATCTTGGGCAGCCAGTAACCTCAGTGACTCTCATGGCGCCTGTGAAGACCATTGAGGCCGTGTGTGTAAGGTGCCCAGTGGGGCCTGCCTCAGACCTGTGCTGACAAGTGGCAACCATTACCCTGACAGCATGCCGTGCTTTGTTAGCAAGTAATTGCTGAGGAGAAGCAACGGGGTGTGACATGGAGATGGCCCCTGTGTCATGGCCCTTCTACTCCAGGAGAGAAAGAAAAATCCAGTGGTTTCAGTGATTTCTGGATCATACATACTCCAGGTGAGCCGAGTATGAGGAGGGGAGGCCTGCAAGATGCCACAGAAGTTCCAAACCTAATGTCTTTGGGGACTGTCCCTGAAAGGGGGAGTGTCGTGGTGGGGCCGAGAGGTCAGTGAGATGATGCCGACAGAGCCCAGGCCCCCTGGAATGGGAGCACCCCAGTCTCCTGAAGGTCACTGTGTGGCTGGTCAGGCCCCAGGAACAGGCTGAGCAGCCGTGCAGGGAGGAGTTCCTTACTCATCCAGGCCCCGGGCGCCTTCCTGCAGCTCGTTTCCCTGGGGCCCTGAGGGTCCCGTGCCCATGCACTTCATCAGGGCAAGGCCCACCTGTGACCCCTTATCGTCTGCTTGTGCCTGTTGAACACTTCAGTTTTTAAGAAACTTTAAAACCACTTGGGATGACAGATTACCTCAGTGACTGAAGCCCTTTGTCCTACCTCTCCTTCTGGTTTTCCTGTAAGTACTAAAAGTTCATCATGTTAAAAAATTGGGGGGAAAAAACAACTTGAAATCCTACCATCTAGTAATAATCACTGTTAATCCTACCATCTAGTAATAATCACTGTTAACTTGTGTTGTTTATATTCTTCCAGATCTTTCCTTTGCATATATGTGTGTAATTTTAAAGCGGTGTACAATCACACTGTGTATTCCGTTCTTTTAACGTACATCATTTAGCTGGTGACTTTAAGTTCAGTGCCATTGATACCGTTCCGCATCTGTAGCGTGGTCTACTTAAGGAACGTGCCCTCATTTTCTCTCTCCTCCCTACAGCCATCACTTTGATTTGCTTTATGTAGTTCTGACTATATAAACGGTCATCTTGTTTTGCAGCCTGTGGCAGATTAGAGGGGAGGAGGAAAGGGCCACCAAGTGGGACAGCAAAGTTATGCCTGAACTTTGGGAGGGAGGACAAGCCCCTGGGCACTTTCATATCCACCAGCAGGGTCAGTGGTGCAGTAATGGTGGCCTTGACCCATACCAGCAACAGTGTGTATGATGTACCTACTGTGTGCCAGGTGCTCTGTTGGGGTCTTATGTTCTGCACCCAGCAACTTAATGTGGAGTAGAGGGTTCTCCCATACCAACAAGCAGTTTTCCGACACTAGGTAGGTGCCCCACCGTTCAGCTTAATTCTGATATATCTACCTGGAGTTAACAGATCCCACAGGCTAAGGGCTCAGTCCCACCACACTGCCCCCACCCCATCCTTCTTCAGACACCAGTCACATGACCAGCTGAGCATGGATGTGAGATTCCAGGGACCACTTTCCGGGGCTTGATTAATTTGCTAGAGCAACTCACAGAATTCAGAGAAACATTTTGCCTTATCAGGTTACCAGTTTGTTATAAACAGATGTAACTCAGGAAGAGGCAGCTGGCAGCAGTACCCAGGGAAAGATACGGGAAAAGGGCACGGAGCTTCCATGTCCTCTCCCAGCATGCCACTTTCCAAATCGCCACCCAGAATCCCTCCAAATTCCCTCCTTTGAGGATTCATTACATAGGCATGGTTGATTAAATCAGCCATTTGGTGCTTGAGCTCAATCTCCAGCCCCTCTCCCTTCCCTGGAGGTTGGGGGCCCATGTTTAGGTTCTCCTGAAAGTCGCTCATTAACAGAACAAAAGACACCTTGGTGGCTCTCAGCACTTAAGAAATTCCAAGGGTTTCAGGAGCTCTGTGCCAGAGACTGATGAAGACCAAATATGTCTGTCTTACAAATCATAAAGTTGCAGTTCTTTTTCTCCCGTTTGTCCTCCAAGGTTGCTGATACTTCTCTCTGCAGGTAAACAGACCAAGGTACAGAAAAGTTAAGTGACTGACCCAAGGCTATACGACTAGGTAATGGCAGTGTTAGGGTTCAAACCAGCCTGTGCCTGACTCCACAGTCTGTTCTTTCTAGAAAACGATGCTGGCACTACATTATCCTCTGTACGGGAAAGCAAGGCTTCAGAGTGTGCTTTGGGAAAACTTTTACCCCAAACCACTATTACATACCAAAAGCGTTCTAATGCTGAAGGTGGGTAATTTAGTTTCTGGGAAAATTCCTTCTTACGGAGTGGCAAAATGAAGATATACGAGGCCTGCCTGTTTTGGGCCAGGGGTGTGCAGCCCTGGGGTCCGTAGAGGATGCTTTGGACAAGTGCCTGCCCCAGTTTGCAGCAGAGGAAAGCTGCTCTCATTTCTGTCACCTTCTGTAGAGTCCCCGCCCCATTTCTGTCCTGAGTTTTAAGCTCAGAAAACTTGTGTGTCTCATTTCCCTTTTTTTTGCCTCCCTTTTGCTCAGGTCAGGCGAAAGGCCTTGCAAGAAGAGATCGATCGGGAGTCAGGCAAGACAGAAGCTTCTGAAAGCAGGAAGTGCACAGTAAGTTTGGTGCTAGGGCTCCCCGGGGTGGCATGCTCCAGCAGCCTGACCGCTCCCTCCTGGCCTCGTGGCAGGGGGAGCAGAGTGATGGGAGATCAAGTTAGACCAGGCCACAGGGGCTGCCCTGATCTGCCAGCCGGCTCCCTCTGCCAAAGAGCTTGTCCTGAGCTGATTTCCTTTCTTCTGAAAGGGGTGCTTGCCTCTCCCCTGGAGAGCTGGCCAAGTGAGATAAGCAGCCTGAACCTTTGTCTCTGGCTCTAAACTGGTGGGGTGTCCCAGGCATAAGTCGCTGAGGGCGAATGATGTTGAGGCTTTTCCAGCCGTGGATGGTGCCCTCAGCAGGCTGCTGGGATGGAGGCAGGAGGCAGAGGTGAGAGAGGGTGGTGGCTGGCCTCTCAGGACCAGCTCCAAGGATTCCAAACCAGGCCCAAGGAGATGGGACAGGAGGACAGTGCAAGGACCATGACATCAGGCTAAAGGTTCAGGGCAGTGTGGGAGCTTGCACTGGGCTTTAAATGCAGTGGGAGCTGCTGGAGGGCATTTGGGTAGCAGAAATGGAGGGCTGTGTTAGCAGGCTCAGTCTGCAGCCCTGAGGCCAGGGATGGTAGCAGAGGGTAGAGAGAGGAGAGAACAGCTTCGTAATCCAACAGGACTTGTTAATAGACTGGATTTGGGGGAGAGGGAAAGAAGGATCCAGGTAATGGGGAAGACTTATCTTAAACCTTCACGATATAATACAGGAAAGAATAGTTGATTTGGATCAAAAGACTTGAGACCAGTTCCTGCTTTGCCCCTTTCCAATTGTGAGATTCTAAGCAAGTAACTTCACTTCTCTGTCTCAGTCCCCCTGCACTCCAGAAAGTGGGACTCATACACTGGCCCTGTGGGGTATGGAGTGGGACTTTGTTAGTGTCTTTACTCTGAGTACCTCCTGTCTGTCCATCCTGTGGAGCTGCACAGAGCTGACGGGACACCCTGATTGAGCAGAGGAAGGCAAGAAGCAGGTGGGGTCATTTAGAGCCAGCGGCCCAGGGGCTACAGCTTGGAAGGACCCGATTGTGGGTACAGAGGCTGGAATCTGCGGAGGACACTTTAGGTGGCACGGCTTCCCAGGACCGAGGAGCACTTGAGCATTGAGGCATGCGGGGAGGATTCCAGACTGGTCGTGGGCACCTCTGGGAGGTCCCCTTTGAGTGAGTCAGCAGTGCTCAGAGGGGCTGGCTCACCCAGGCCAGGTCAGCCTGTGGCACTGCTTTGCCCAGACCCTGTGTGGGGCTGTCAGAAGCAGCCTTTCATTCTAGAAATTGCTGGCCTAGGAAGCTGTAATTATGCCTGTATCTGGGCTACGGTGAAGCTGGGACAGTTTGTCACCAATTCACTCAGGACAACTGTAGCCATGACTGGTTCTTACTGTTCTCTCAAAACTGACCTAGAAATAAGTGCTAGGCTAGCATTTGGCTCACAAGTGGAAAGTTCCTGGACAGTTTGGAGGTCAGCAGTCAGGGTGGGGTAGGGTGGGAAGAACAACCAGTTATCAAGGACTTAAAGTGTGACGAGGATCGTGTTCCTGGTTGTTGGTGTAAAATCTGATTTTTGAGTCTCCCTTAAGCCCTGGAAGAGGATGTTACATGTCCAGTTTATGCTGAGGACAGGGAAGCTCAGAGAGGTTAGGTGGCTTGACCAGATCACACAGGTGGGGCTTGATCCTGGGTCTGTGTAACTTCAGGTCAGAGTCATCTTGGGGAGCGGGGTGTCTTGCCTCTCCCACAGATGTGAAAGGGAAGGGGGTCCTTTCTTAGACCACTGCTCTGGGGCTTTCATGCATTTTCTTGAACATGGGTGATCGGTGCCTGTGTTTTCTGGACAGCAATCGGGACCCCTGAGTCCTTGGGCTGGCTCAGCCTCAGACTTGGCTGTGTGACCCTTTCTGTCTCTGGGCCTCTACTCCCTACTCTGAAATGCATTGCTTCGGCAAAGAGAAATCCATTTCAGATTCCCACTTGCCCTCTACCTTCCAATTGACAGAAATCTCAGGCTGATGGATGAGTGGCCGGCTGGTGAGGTGTGCTGTGCCGTGAGGTGTGGTGTGCCGTTCTCTCTGCTATGAGTAGGGGAGGAGTGAAGCAGACAGACAACCCTGTATATACACATGGGCTACAGCATCGGCCAGACGTAGGGTAGAATTCTTGCTTACTCATTAGGCTGTGCTCCCACTTACGCTGCAGACCTCCATTTCCTCCACAGTGAGACGGGAATGCTAACAGTATTCCTCAGAGGGCCCTGTTAGAATTAAGACAATCTCATGAGCCCTGTGCCTGGTCCAGAGCAAGCGCTTAAGTCAGCTGGATCCTCCCTGGTGAGGCTGGGGTCTGGGAAAGGAAAGGGCTTTGGAAACCAGGACGGTAACCACCATTTTTCTCTTAACACAGGGAACCCAGTTTGGCCAGTGGGACACTGCAGGTTTTGAAAATGAGGAACAGAAACTGAAATTTCTCAAACTAATGGGTGGCTTTAAAAACTTGTCCCCTTCATTCAGCCGCTCCGCTAACATGATCAGCAGGCCCAACATGGCTCTCAGCAAGAAGGCCGCCGACACCCTGCAGCAGAGCCTGCAGCAGGACTATGACCGGGCCATGAGCTGGAAGTACCGCCGCGGCACTGGCCTTGGCTTCTCCTCTGCCCCAGACAAAACCTTCTATGTTGATAGAAATGCTTCCAAGTCCATCAAATTTGAAGATTAAACTCAGTTTTCTTGTCCCTCAAAACAGCCAGAACTGCTTTTGTTACTCAGTTGTGCAGAATGAACGTCATCTGACAGTGGTCTAGAATCAAACTTCTGCAGATTAAGGACAACTGTGTTGATGTGCTGGGACAAACTGCTGTGGGGGCAGCTCATGTTTCAGGAGCCAAGAGAACGTGTGTGAATGACTAAGACCTCCTATTTTCTGCGTTAAGCATTCCGTCCCTGTTTGAAGACATTGGTGTGCATAAATAATAGCTAACGTTTTCTTGAGGGCTTAGTATGTGTCAGGCACATGCTAAAGTGTTTCCTTGCATTCATGTATTTAATCTTCATGATTATGAAATAGGTGCTATTACTGACCTCATCTTACGGATGGGGAAACTCAAGGATGAGGTAAAAAAAAGTTGCATGGGGTCACCCAGCAAATGCCAAATATTGTATGTTTGTACCACAAGCCCTGTATACTGTTCACTACTCTGAAGGTCCCCCCTAGGAATACTCAGTGGGGCTTAGTCTTTTGACTGAAAATTTGGAAGTGTTATTATATGCCTAAATCTCAGACATGAAGTAGAATTACTGATGGGGAGGAGCAAGCTCATGTCCTTTCCCTTGGAGTAGCTGCAGGCAGAGGCGTCTGGATTGCCACCAAACAGGTGTGGCTGAGCTTCCTCGGATGTGGGGAAATGTGTTTCTAAACCAGTCTTGACTTTTCCGGCTGTCTGCCTGCCATCCGTGCTGAGCTTGGATTTAGTCTTTTTGTGCTTTAACCCAGTTCTAGCGAAGGCATTTTAGAGAGGTTAGTCCTCCAGATGAATCAGTGGCAAATTCCCAGGCATGTATCTGTTAGAATCTTTGCTATCACAAGGAAGCGAATCCCAGGTGACCTCTGATGGAGGGAAGTTGCCTCCTCAGCTTTGGGGACAGTGATTCCAAGCCTGGACTCCACAGCCAGCCTCCCGAGAGCTCCAGATACAGCGACCCAAGTGACACATGACCACTTTATCTCCACCTCATTTTGCATTTCAAAATACATGATCTGAGTGGGACATTTTTATATCAGGTGCCTCCTACAGACATCCCAGTTCAGGCAGGCCTAACTAGACCGCCAGGAAATTCAATCCCTTACATGGCATGAAGTCCTGATGTGTAGGGGTTATTTAGCAGTTCACCAAGCAAACACCCTCTCTGCTCCATCCTCAGTGTTGGCTTCAGGCTGGAGGGAGGAATGCTGTACCAATTCCAGGTGGCATACTGAGACACTAGGACATTCCAGAGGAAGAAGAAAAACCTTGTAGCTCAAGGAAACTTTCAGAAGAGACCTTTCATCATAACTCATTGCTCAACAATGGGTCATACATCCATTCCTGAACCAGCCCCAGATGTGTGTCAAAGGAGATTCTACTCGGCCAGTCAGAGAGCGTGAAGAACAGATAGTGGCAAGGCAAACATGGGGCCCACTGCTGCCCCCCTGGGTGAGGTGGCGAGGCAGGCCTGCTCAGGCCCTGACTGACAAGCACTGGCCACGCCAAGAGTCCTGCCAGTCTGCACTCACGTGACAAGTGGGCTACTTCCCTCAGAACATGAGCTTGGCCTTTGATGAATTCAGCCTTGAGATATGTAAGGAAGAGGCCATGTGAACGCTATAAGGTAAGGTTCTGCATTTTGAGTTCTGCCTCTGGAGCACTTCCTCCTCTGACAGGGAATGACCGCTTCCTGGCCTTGACCCCCTCCACTGGAATCCACTCAATGAAAAAGGAACCATGTGACTGCTCCTCTAATCGCTCCATCTTGCCTAGAGCTCAGGCTACAGCTTGGCTGTGCCTCAGCTCTTCAGGAAGGATTGCGCTCAGCTGTCTCCTTGGTGAATCTGGAGGGTGGCTGGTTGATCACCGTCTTTTCCCTGTAGTGGCAGCTCTCATTAGGGTGTGATGGGCAGGCCTTTTCCCTTCCTGCCATTGAGTGAAATAGTCTGTATAATAGGATTTGATTTTTGAACTCACTGTATAACCATTGGCTGAAGAGTTCCACTTGCTCAGAGGAAGGTTTATTAAAGTCTGTCCAAGAGGCAAGGTTTAACCCAGTGAAGATCGGGCAGCCAAAACAGCAAGATGCCTAGTATCCTCCGAATGGACTTAACCTTGCTTCTGTTGCTCTCAGTGCTATAGACCACCAATGCTCAAGTGAGCAGGCCCCTGTGTGCAGCAGTCTGCAGTCCTGGGAGATTTACTCTGAGCCTGTGATCTTAGCTGGGCTCCTGTGAGTTAAACAATGTCGTCTTGTGCCACCCCTGCCCCTTGCCCCTATGGCCATCCTCAAGTTGCAAGGTTTTTTGGTATGATTTTCCATGTTGTTCATTCTTTGATTACATGTAGAACACAGCCTATGTCCATCCACAGGTGTAAGGTGGTTTTTAAATTTTTACTCTGAATCTGAGCAAGATGGATAGGGGAAGTCTGGCATACAACATGGCCAGTCTTGGTTGACTTTCTCAAACTTGGCTGCTTCTCTCTTGGGGATTTTTCATTGACTAGCCCTCCTTCAATGGCAAGGTCCTTCCTTCCTGACAGTTGCCCTTATCCAGCTGTCCCTGACACCATGATTTTTAACCACTTTATTCCTTGGGGTAATTTCCTGCTGTTCCTGCCTTAGCCCACTAGACCCTGCCGTGAGACCACCTTTCCACAGCTAAACTGGCCCATCAAAGGTATTTCCCAAATACATAGTTCTTAGTTCTCTCCTAAAAGAAAATTTGAGTTCGGCTCTACAAATGTAGGATTATTCGGGTCGGCAGAGTAGTGGCCCAACCTAAAGATGTCCACGGCCTAATCACTGGGACCTGTGAATATGTTAGGATGCAAAACAAAGGAATTTAGGGTAGCAGGTGGAATTAAGTTTGTATCAACTGACTTTAAAATACGATTATCCTGGATTACCTGGCTAGGCCCAATCTAATCACAGGTCCTTAGATGGAGGCAGAGTCTAAGACTTGTAAGGAAGACTAGACAAGCTGTCTTTGGTTTTAAAGATGGAAGAAAGGGCCACATGCCAAGGAATGCAGGTGGCCTCTAAAAACTGGAAGAAAACAACAAAATTGATTATCCTGTAGAGCCTCCAGAAGGAATGCAGCCCTGCCGACACCTTTCTGAAGGTAAGACCATTGAGACCACTTAGACTTCTGATCAATAGAACCGTAAGGTGATAAAATTGTGTTAAATCACTAAGGTTGTGGTAATTTGCTGAAGCAGCAATAGAAAACAAATACAGGTTTTATGCAGTTTTCCTTATTTTTACCATTTCAATTACTAAAATAGAATTTTTTTTCCATCATCCTTCCTAATGACAATAAACTTCATTCCACTTAGGCTGTGGTTTACAGAGATGGGCTAATTGATTTAGTAATGCGTTGGGGAAAACCACACAAGAATGTGGAAAATCTAAGCCTTTTCCTGGGCCAGGCAGCAGATAATTCAGAAGCTCCTTTGGTGTAATGTGTACCTTAACGTGAAAGGTCAAGTTCAGGTTAATGTATGAACATTAAGAATTCACTGACCCAGGCTTCAGAACTAATACTGGCCAATGTGTGTAGCCTCAAAGTAAAAAATGCATAATTTGTGAATGTGCCCATTGTTTTTCATTGAAATGGTATAGTAAAAATGGTATATGGAATAATTTTACTGGAACTAAGTTTTTGAAATAAAGGCCACTTGGGACTATTTCGGCAATACTACCATGCTTCCAGAATCTGTGTGTTTTGTTCAGGGAAAGGAAGGAAAAGGGTCATTCTTAACTACCTGCTGTTCTTTAATGGAGGCCATTTTCTCAGAATTCCTGGAGTGAGGGTTAACTGTTAAGTGGGCCAGAAATCTTTAGCATATTCTTGGTATTAAACTATCCAGTTAAAACATGAGTTTATGTGACTTCATTCTATTTAATTATTTTAGTCACTTGTACTGAGATTAACTGTGTGAACTGTAATCATGCATTTCACAGGGTAGAGATGTAATCTTTGTTCAGCGTACAGCTTCCAAAAGTACAGTACTTAGGAGCACTTCAGTCTACACCTGGGATTCATTTTCCCAAGCAAGGGGTTCTAGGCTGTGAGTCACTGCTAGTCAATATTAATGTTCTTTCTGAATCAAAATAAAATGTCAGTGGAAACTCAACAGCAGTAATACAAAAAGCAGATTTCAGATTCCAACAATTTGGTGGTAAAAAAGTAGAATCACATGCAGCTTAGCATTATGGCTGCAAAGCAACCCAGGCAGTATGTATAGACATGTTCCTTTCTAGATAAAGAGAATCAGAAGTAATTAAATGAACAGTTATGAACATAAATACTCCTTCAGGAGGTTTTTTAGTTATAGTATGCTTATGACTGAAGGTACAGGGAATCTCAGATTTGACCTCTCTTTCTCCTCTCATCCACCAGTGTATATTATCTTTTTAAAATTGTAGTTGATACACAGTATTTAGTTTCAGGTGTACAACACAGTGATTCAACATTCATACACATTATGAAATGTTTACCATGGTAAGTGTGGTTACCATTTCTCACCACACAAGTTATGGCTATTATTGACTATATTCCCTATGCTGTACTTTACATCCCTTTATTTTTTTAATAACCAAATTTGTACCTCTTAGTTCCCTTCATCTACTTTGCTCATCCCCCCCCAACCCCTCTCTCCTCATGCAGCCACTAGTTCTCTGTATGAGTCTATTTCTTTCATCTGTTTTTTAGATTCCATATGTATGTGGATAGATGGTATTTGTCTTTCTCTGAATTATTTCACTTACCATAATGTCCTTTAGGTCCATACATGTTGCAGATGGCAAGACTTCATTCTTTTGCATGGCATGGTAATATTCCATTACATGATATTACATTTTCTTTATCCATTCTTCTGTCAGTGGACACTTAGGTTGCTTCTGTATCTTGACTACTGTAAATAATGCTGCAATAAATAGAGGGGTGCACAAATCTTTTTGCATTTGTGTTTTTTTTTTTTAGGTAAATATCCAGAAGTGGAATTACTGGATTATATGGTATTTGTTTTTAATTTTCTGAGGAACCACTGTACTTTTTTTTTTTAACCACAGTGGCTGTGCCAATTTGCATTCCTGCCAGCAATACATGAGGGTTCTGTTTTCTCCACATCCTTACCAGGTCTTTCTTTCCTTTTTGATAGCCATTCTCACAGGTTTAAGGTGATACCTTACTGTAGTTTTGATTGCATTTCCCTGATGATTAGCAATGTTGAGTATTTTTTCAGGTACCTGTTGGTTGTACATCACCTTTGGAAAAGTTATCTGTGCAGGTCCTGTGCCCATTTTTAATCAGACCATTTGTTTTTTTGGTGTGGAGTTGTATGTGTTCTTTATATATTTACATATTTTGGATATTTACCACTTACTGAATATACCACTTCCAAACATATTCCCCCATTCCATAGGCTGCCTTTTCATTTTGTTGATAGGTTCCTTCACTGCACAAAAGCTTTTTTTAGTTTGATGTAGTCCCAGTTGTTTATTTTCACTTCGGTTGCCCTTGCCTGAGGAGACAGATCCAAAAATACATTGCTAAGACCACTGTCCAAGAATTAACTGCCCATGTTTTCTTTTAGGAGTTTGATGGTTTCAGGTCGTTCATGTCTTTAATTCACTTTGAGCTTACTTTAGTGTATGGTATAAGCACTGATTTTCATTCTTTTACTAAAGGTTTAATTTATCTTTTCAAAGATCAGCTCTTAGTTTTACTGATCTTTTCTATTGTTTTTTGTTTGTTTCTATTTCATTTATTTCTTCCCTGGTCTTTATTTTCTTCCTCCTCCTAACTTTTGGCTTTGTTGTTCTTCTGATTTCTTTAGGTGGAAGGTTAGATTGAGATTTTTCTTGTTTGTTGAGGTAGGCGTATATCACTATAAACTTCCTTCTTTGGGCTGTGTCCCAAAGCTTTTGGAACATTGTGTTTCTATTTTCATTTGTCTCAAAATATATATTTTTAAGTTTCCTCTTTGACCCATAGGTTGTTTAGTAGCATGCTGTTGTTTAGCCTCCATGTGTCTGTTTTTTCCTTTTTTTTTTTTTGCCTTGTAATGATTTCTAGTTTCATACTGTTATCATTGGAGAAGATGCTTTGTATGATTTCAATTTTAAATTTATTGAGGCTTGTTTAGTGGCCTAACGTGGGATCTCACCTGGAGAATGTCCCATGTGCACTTGAAAAGAATGTGTATTCTCTTTTTGGTTGGAGTTTCTGTGTTAAGTCCATCTAGTTCTGCTGTGTTGGTCAAAGCCACTGTTGCCTTATTGATTTTGTCTGGATGATTTATCCATTGATGTAACAGGGAGTGGAAGTCCCCTACTGTCATTGTATTACTGTTTCTCCCTTTATATCTCAGTATTTGCTTTTTATACCTTAGGTGCTGCTCTGTTGGGTGCACAAATATTTGAAATTGTTAACACTCATTGGATCGGTCCCTTTATCACTATGTAATGTCCTTATCTCCTGTTACACTCTTTGGTTTCAGTCTGTGTGCCACCTCAAGATTTTCTTTTTTTCATTTCTATTTGCATGGTGTATGTTTTTCCATCCCTTCAGTTTCAGTTTGTGTCTTTAGGTCTAAAGTGAATCTTTTATAGGCAGCATATAGATGGGTCTTGTTTTTTAAACCATTCAGTCACCTGTCTTTAAATATTGTAAATAATTATTGATAGATGTGTGTTTCCTGCCATTTTGTTTCTGGTTATTTTTATAGTTCTCTGTTCCTTCTTTTGCTCTTTCCTTGTGAGTTGATGACTTTTAATATCGTGTTTGGATTCGTCTTCTATTTTTTGTGTATCTGCGTTGTTTTTGGTTTGTGGTGACTGTGAGGTTCAAATATAAAACCCAGTGTATATAGCAATCCATTTAAGTCGATGGTTACTTAAGTTCAGACATATTCTAAAGGCACGTTTTTAATCCCTTCCCCATGTTTTTTTCTGTATTTAATGTTAAACTTTACATCTTTTTATTTTGTGTATCTCTTAACTATTGTAGATATGATTGATTTTACTGCTTTTGTCTTTTTACCTTCATACTAACTTTTAAGCGATTGGTCTGCTAACTTTACTATATAATTTATCATTGAAGTTTTTTTTATCCTAATTTTCTTACCTCTAGTTATGGCCTTTCTTTTCTGCTTAAAGAAGTCCCTTTAACTGCTTCACCATTAAGGCCGATTTGTTTAGTGGTGATGAACTCCTTTAACTTTTGTTTGGGAAACTGTCTGTCCTTCAGTTCTGAAAGGTAACCTTCCTGGGCAAAGTATTCTTAGTTGTAGATTTTTTCCTTTCAGCATTTTGAATATATTATGCCACTCCCTTCTGGTCTACAGATTATTTGCTGAAAAATCAGCCTACAGTCTTATGTGGAGTGGTCTTCCTTGTATGTAACAGTTTTTCTCTTGCTGCTTTTAAGATTCTGTTTAATGAATGACACTTTAATTATGTGTCTTGGTGTGGATCTCCTTGGGTTCATATTGTTTGGGTCTCTGTGCTCCCTGACCTGGATGTCTTTCCTTCATGTTTTTATTCTTTCAGGTAAGTTTTCTACCCCTTTCTCTCCTCTTTCTGGGACCTCTAACACAAATGTGAATATACCTGGTATTGTCCCAGAGGTCCTTTTTTTTTTTTAACTGAGTTACATACAATAAAACGCACAAATCTTAGTATACTACTTGATGAATTTTAACATGTATACATTCATGTTAACTTGCCTCAATCAAGGTACCTAACTTTCTACTAATTTTCTTCCCCTTATTATTTTACCCATCTCTCTATTCCCTTCCCCTTTGGTAACCACCAGCCTGTTCTCTGTGTTTGTATTTGTTTTGTTCATTTGTTTTATCTTTTAGATTCTACACATAAATGAAATCATATGGTATTTGCCTATAACTTAATTTCACTCAGCATAGCACCTTCTAGGTTCATCCATGTTGTTGCAAGTGTCAATGTTTCATTTTTCATGGCTGAGTAATATCCTACTGTATATAATGTACCCCATGTTTGTTATTCCTCTATTAATGGACATTTAGGTTGTTTCCTTATTTTGGCTACTAGAAATAGTGCTGAAATAAACAGTGCATATTTCTTTCCAGATTAGTGATTTTGTTTTCTTCAGGTAAAAGTCCCAAAAGTGGAAATAAATGGGTTGTATGGCACTTCTATTTTCAGTTTTTTGAGAAACGTCCATAGTTGATTGTACAATTTGCAATTCCACCAGTAGGTCATGAGGGTTCCCTTTTCTCACTTGCCAACACTTGTTACATCTTGTCTTGCTGATATTAGCCATTCTGACTGGTGTGAGGTGACATCTCATTGTGGTTTTGATTTGCATTTCCCTGACAATTAGTGATGTGGAGCATCTTTTCATGTGCCTGCCGCTTATATGTCTTTATCTATTCAGGTCCTCTGCCCATTTTTTAGTTGGATTTTTTGGGGGGTTGGCTTAGTTGTATTGAGTTTTTTATATATTCAGGATATTAGCCCTTTTATAATCTGCAAATATATTCTCAATACACTAAGCTTCCTTTTCACCTTGTTTTCCTTTGCTGTGCAAAAGCTTTTAGTTTATGTAGTTCCACTTGTTTCTTTTTCTTTTGTTTCTTTTTTGAAGAGACATCCAGAAAATACTAAAGCTGATGTTCAAGAATTTATTCCATTTTCTTTTAGTAGTTTTATAGTTTCATGTCTTATAATTAGGTCTTTAATCCATTTTGAGTTTGTGTATACTGTAAGAGAGTGATCCCGTTTCATTCTTTTACATGTAGCTGTCCAGTTTTTCCTACACCATTGTCATATATTAATCGACTGTATAGGCATGAGTTTAGTTGTGTTCCATTGGTGTGTGTGTGTGTTCTTATGCCAATACCATACTGTTTTGATTACTGTAGTTCTGTAGTATAGTGTGAAATCAGGGTGTGTCTGTGATACCCCCCAGGTTTCTAGTTCCTTCTCCAGATTGCTTGAGCTATTAAGGGTTTTCTGTGGTTCCATACAAATTTTAGGGTTATTTGCTCTAGTATTCTGAAAAATGCCATTAGTGTTTTGATAGGGATTGCTTTGAATCTGTAGATTGCTTTGGGTCAATGAGCATTTTATTTTATTTATTTATTTTTTTATTATCATTATTCTACAATTACATGTGCAATATTACGGTTATTAAACTACCCCTTCATCAGGTGCCCTCCACCAATCCCATTACAGTCACTGTCCATCAGCGTAATGAGATGCTATAGAATCACTACTTGTCTTCTCTGAGTTGTACTGCCCTCTCCGTGCCTCCCCAACATTATATCTGCTAATCGTAATGCCCCTTTTTCCCTCTTATCCCTCCCTTCCCGCCCATTTTCCCCAGTCCCTTTCCCTTTGGTAACTATTAGTCCGTTCTTGGGTTCTGTGAGTCTGCTGCTGTTTTGTTCCTTCAGTTTTTTTCTTTGTTCTTATACTCCACATATGAGTGAAATCATTTGATACTTGTCTTTTTCGGCTTGGCTTATTTCACTGAGCATAATACCCTCTAGCTCCATCCATGTTGTTGCAAATGGTAGGATTTGTTTTCTTCTTATGGCTGAATAATATTCCATTGTGTATATGTACCACCTCTTCTTTATCCATTCATCTACTGATGGACACTTAGGTTGCTTCCATTTCTTGGCTATTGTAAATAGTGCTGCAATAAACATAGAGGTGCATCTGTCCCT
Source organism: Smutsia gigantea (assembly GCA_032199065.1). Classification (NCBI taxonomy): domain Eukaryota; kingdom Metazoa; phylum Chordata; class Mammalia; order Pholidota; family Manidae; genus Smutsia; species Smutsia gigantea. The sequence continues at coordinate 256,933 of JAVSCE010019477.1, forward strand.
TTCAAATTGGGCTGCTGCATTCTTAGGGTAAATTCCTAGGAGTGGAATTCCTGGGTCAAATGGTATTTCTATTTTGAGTTTTTTGAGGAACCTCCATACTGCTTTCCACAATGGTTGAACTAATTTGCAGTCCCACCAGCAGTGTAGGAGGGTTCCCTTTTCTCCACATCCTCGCCAACATTTGTTCTTGTTTGTGTTTTGGATGTTGGCCATCCTCACTGGTGTGAGGTGATATCTCATTGTGGTTTTAATCTGCATTTCTCTGATGATTAGCGATGTGGAGCATCTTTTCATGTGCCTGTTGGCCATCTGAATTTCTTCTTTGGAGAAGTGTCTATTCATGTCCTCTGCCCATTTCTTAATTGGATTATTTGCTTTCTGTTTGTTAAGGTGCATGAGTTCTTTATATATTTTGGATGTCAACCCTTTATCAGATACGTTTTTTATGAATATATTCTCCCATACTGTAGGATGTCTTTTTGTTCTACTGATGGTGTCCTTTGCTGTACAGAAGCTTTTCAGCTTGATATAGTCCCACTTGTTCATTTTTGCTTTTGTTTCCCTTGCCCGGGGAGATATGTTCATGAAGAAGTTGCTCATGTTTATGTCCAAGAGATTTTTGCCTATGTTTTTTTCTAAGAGTTTTATGGTTTCATGACTTACATTCAGGTCTTTGATCCACCTTGAGTTTACCTTTGTGTATGGGGCTAGACAGTAGTCCAGTTTCATACTCTTACATGTAGCTGTCCAGTTTTTCCAACACCAGCTGCTGAAGAGGCTGTCATCTCCCCATTGTATATCCAAGGCACTTTTATCAAATATTAATTGACTGTATATGTTTGGGTTAATGTTTGGATTTTCTATTCTGTTCCACTGGTCTGTGGGTCTGTTTTTGTGCCAATACCAAATTGTCTTGATTACTGTGGCTTTGTAGTAGAGCTTGAAGTCAGGGAGTGTAATTCCCCCTGTTTTATTCCTCCTTCTCAGGATTGACTTGGCTATTCGGGGTCTTTTGTGGTTCCATATGAATTTTAGAATTATTTGTTCCAGTTCATTGAAGAAAGCTGTTGGTAGTTTGATAGGGATTGCATTGAATCTGTAGATTGCTTTAGGTAGTATAGCCATTTTGACAATATTTATTCTTCCTAGCCAAGAGCATGGGATGCATTTCCATTTGTTAGTGTCCTCTTTAATTTCTCTTAGGAGTGTCTTGTAGTTTTCAGAGTACAGGTCTTTCACTTCCTTCGTTAGGTTTATTCCTAGGTATTTTATTCTTTTTGATGCAATTGTGAATGGAATTGTTTTCTGATTTCTCTTTCTGTTAGTTCATCATTAGTGTATAGGAAAGCAACAGATTTCTGTGTGTTAATTTTGTATCCTGCAACTTTGCTGAATTCAGATATTAGTTCTAGTAGTTTTGGAATGGAGTCTTTAGGGTTTTTTATATACAGCATCATGTCATCTGCAAATACTGACAATTTGACTTCTTTTTTACCAGTCTGGATGCCTTATATGTCTTTGTTTTGTCTGATTGCTGTGGCTAGGACCTCCAGTACTATGTTGAATAACAGTGGAGAGAGTGGGCATCCCTGTCTTGTTCCCGATCTTAGATGAAAAGCTTTCAGCGTCTCGCCGTTAAGTATGATGTTAGCTGTGGGTTTGTCATATATAGCCTTTATGATGTTGAGGTATTTGCCGTCTATACCCATTTTGTTGAGAGTTTTAATCAGGAATGGATGCTGAATTTTGTCAAATGCTTTTTCAGCATCCATGGAGATGATCATGTGGTTTTTGTTCTTCTTTTTGTTGATGTGGTGGATGATGTTGATGGATTTTCGAATGTTGTACCATCCTTGCATCCCTGGGATGAATCCCACTTGATCATGGTGTATGATCCTCTTGATGTATTTTTGAATTCGGTTTGCTAATATTTTGTTGAGTATTTTTGCATCTACGTTCATCAGGGATATTGGTCTGTAACTTTCTTTTTTGGTGAGGTCTTTGCCCGGTTTTGGTATTAGAGTGATGCTGGCTTCATAGAATGAGTTTGGAAGTATTCCCTCCTCTTCTATTTTTTGGAAAACTTTAAGGAGAATCGGTGTTATTTCTTCTCTATATGTCTGGTAGAATTCAGAGGTGAATCCATCAGGCCCAGGGGTTTTGTTCTTGGGTAGTTTTTTGATTACCAATTCGATTTCGTCGCTGGTGATTGGTCTGTTTAGTTTTTCTGTTTCTTGCTTGGTTAGTCTTGGAAGGTTGTATTTTTCTAAGAAGTTGTCCGTTTCTTCTATGTTTTCCAGCTTGTTAGCATATAGGTTCTCATAATATTCTCTTATGATTCTTTGTATTTCTGTGGGGTCCGTCGTGATTTTTCCTTTCTCATTTCTGATTGTGTTTATGTGTGTAGATTCTCTTTTTCTCTTAATGAGTCTGGCTAGGGGTTTTATCTATTTTGTTTATTTTTTCAAAGAACCAGCTCTTGGTTTTATTGATTTTTTCTATTGTTTTATTCTTCTCAATTTTATTTATTTCTTCTCTAATCTTTATTATGTCCCTCCTTCTGGTGACTGGGCCTCATTTGTTCTTCTTTTTCCAATTTCAGTAATTGTGTCTTTAGACCATTCATATGGGAATGTTTTTCCTTCTTTAAATAGGCCTGGATTGCAATATACTTTCCTCTTAGAACTGCCTTTGCTGCGTCCCACAGAAGTTGTGGCTTTCTGTTGTTGTTGTCATTAGTCTCCATATATTCTTTGATTTCTGTTTTGATTTGGTCGTTAACCCACTGATTAATTAGGACAGTGTTAAGTCTCCATGTATTTGTGAGCCTTTTTGATTTCTTTCTAAAATTTATTTCTAGTTTTATACCTTGGTGATCTGAGAAGTTGGTTGGTAGGATTTCAATATTTTTGAAATTACTGAGGTTCTTTTTTGTGGCCTAGTATGTGGTCTATTCTGGAAAATGTTCCATGTGCACTTGAGAAGAATGTGTATCCTGTTGCTTTTGGGTGTAGAGATCTGTAGATATCTGTTAGGTCCATCTGTTCTAGTGTGTTGTTCAGTGCCTCTGTGTCTTTACTTATTTTCTGTCTGGTTGATCTGTCCTCTGGAGTGAGTGGTGTGTTGAAGTCTCCTAAGATGTATGCATTGCTGTCTATTTCCTCCTTTAATTCTGTTAGTATTTGTCTCACATATGCTGGCGCTCCTGTGTTGGGTGCATATATATTTATAATGGTTATATCTTCTTGTTGGACTGACCCCTTTATCATTATGTAATGTCCTTCTTTATCTTTTGCTACTTTCTTCATTTTGAAGTCTATTTTGTCTGATACAAGTACTGCAACACCTGCTTTTTTTCTCTTTGTTGTTTGCATGAAATATCTTTTTCCATCCCTTCACTTTTAGTCTGTGTATATCTCTGGATTTGAGGTGAGTTTCTTGTAGGCAGCATATAGATGGGTCTTGCTTTTTTATCCATTCTGTTACTCTGTGTCTTTTGATTGGTGCATTCAGTCCATTTACATTTAGGTGATTATTGATAGGTATGTACTTATTGCCATTGCTGGCTTTAGATTCGTGGTTACCAAGGGTTCAAGGCTTGCTTCTTTACTATCTAACAATCTAACTTAACTTTCTTGTTAAGTTATTGTAAACACTGTCTGATGTTTCTTTATTTCTCTCCCTTCTTATTCCTCCTCCTCCATTCTTTCTATAATAGGTGTTTTATTCTTTGCCTTTAGTTAGTATTTGGATGGTCTGCTTTCTTTGCTATGATTTTATTTTCTGTAGTGACATCTTTTTAGCCTTAGGTGTACTTCCATCTAGAGCAGTCCATTTAAGATATCCTGTAGTGGTGGTTTATGAGAGGCAAACTCTCTCAACTTTCGTTTGTCTGGAAATTGTTTAATCCTCCATCATATTTAAATGATAATCGTGCTGGATACAATATTCTTGGTTCGAGGCCCTTCTGTTTCATAACGTTAAATATATCATGCCATTCTCTTCTGGCCTGTAAGGTTTCTGTTGAGAAGTCTGATGATAGTCTGATGGGTTTTCCTTTGTAGGTGATCTTTTTTCTCTCTCTAGCTGCCTTTAATACCCTGTCTTTATCTTTGATCTTTGCCATCTTAATTATTATGTGTCTTGCTGTTGTCTTCCTTGGGTCCCTTGTGTTGGGAGATCTATGAGCTTCGGTGGACTGCGAGACTACTTCCTTCCCCAGCGAGGGAAAGTTTTCAGCAATTATTTCTTCAAAGACACTTTCTATCCCTTTTTTTCTCTCTTCTTCCTCTGGTACTCCTATAATGCGAACATTGTTCCGTTTCGATTGGTCACATAGTCCTCTTAATATTCTTTCGTTCCTAGAAATCCTTTTATCTCTCTCTGCCGCAGCTTCTTTGTATTCCTGTTCTCTGATTTCTATTCCATTAACAGTCTCTTGCATCTCATCCAGTCTGCTGTTAAGCCCGTCGATCACTTGTCTGATTTCTGCATTGTCTTTCCTCACTTCCCTCAGTTCGTCCCTCAGCTTTTGCACATTTCTCTGTAGGTCCATCAGCATGGTTATGACTTTTATTCTGAATTCTTTTTCAGGAACACTGTGCATTTCCATCCCTTCAGACTCCCTCTCTGGGGTTGTCTGGTTGATTTTGGTCTGAACCATATTCCTCTGTCTTTTCACAGCTATAGAATTGGTCACTGATAGTTGCCACATATGTCAGCTGGGCTCTTTAAGACTTTAAAAAGAGAAGAAAAAAGAGAAAAAAAAAGAAGAAAGAAAAAAAGAAAGAAAAGAAAAAACAAAAACAAAACGAAAAAAACAAAAAAAAATGCCCACTGGACGTAGATTCTGTGGGAATGCTGTAGGTGGCGCTATTGCCCCACTATTCCACAGCTGTGGCTGCGCCGCTCCGCAGGGCCCTTTATTGCTCTGGCAGGGGTGGGAACGACTAGGAGGCTGTTGATCGCAGTGAGAAGTGTAAGTATGGCTACGCTTCCTCAGTCGCCAGCTAAGGCGTCTGAAACTCCCCAGGACTCGCAGCCTGCTGGGCTGAGTGTGCTGGGGCGATCCGGCTCCTCCGCTGGGCTCCTGTCTCTTTAAGACCGCTGAAGAAAGCGTGCGCTTTTTTTTTTTTTCCCTTCCCGGGAGCCGGCTGCAAGCACCCTGGCGCGTTCCCCGCTCAGATCCTGCCCCTCTGTCTCTCCAATCTCCACTGCACTGCGCAATGTGGGTCAGCGCTCCCCGCGCAGATCCCGGGGCTGGCTACTTCGCGGGGTGCACTTCCACTCCCTCCCGGCTCTGAATCCTCTCCTCCCGCCGGTGCGCTGGGGTGGGGGAGGGCTCGGGTCCCGCCGGGTCGCGGCTCTGGATCTTACCCGCCTCTTCGGGTGCCGAGTCCTCTCGGGTGTAGCTGCACGCTGTGCGCTTTCCTGTGTCTTCTCGTCTCTCTTTTAGGAATAGATGTATTTGCTGTGTTTTCGTAGATAAATATAGTGTTGGGAGGAGATTTCTGCCGCCCTGCTCACACCGCCATCTTCCCGGAAGTCTGCCGTTTTTCTGTGATTTCTTAAGCAGTATTATTAGCGATTCAAGGTATTTTTATAGCAGAAATCCTGTGTGTGAAAACTGGATGGAAAAAAAGGCTTAGCAGAGCTCCCTGAGAAGCTGTCATGGCAACGCAGGGCGGCATGACGACAGCCAGGAGCGGCACCACATCCTGCGGGGAATCCGAGCCGGCGGGGCGCGCAGGCCGGGCCAGTGAGGATTTTAATATTCTTCCTATCCATGTGCATTGAATAGTAGCAACAGATTTCTGGATATTGATTTTGTATTCTGTGACTTTACTGAATTCACTTATCAATTCTAGCTTTCTGGTGGAGTCTTTAGAGTTTTCTATATATAGTTATGTTATCTGCAAATAGTGACAAGTTTTACTTTCTCCTTACTAGTTTGGATTCCTTTTTCTTGTCTGATTGATGAGGCTAGGACCTCCAGTATTATGTTGAATAAAAGTGGCAAGAATGGGCATCCTTGTCTTGTTCCTTTTCACCTTTGAGTATGATGTTAGCTGTGGGTTTGTAACAATATGACATGCTGAGGTATGTTCCCGCCATAGCCACTTGGTTGAGAGGCAACCAGTCCAGGGAGCTTCCAAGTGGGCAGTGGGCTAGGCCCTGTCTGGTTGGGCGGCAGGGTGGAGGAATCCTGTCTGGGAGTGTCTCCTGGATGGGTGCCAGCCATGGTCATGCTAATAGCATGGCTGGGTGCAATCTGGGAGTCTAACGGGTTGGCATCAAGCTGGGGCCATGCAAACAGTGTGGCTGGGCATGGGGGGATGGGTAGAGTGAATCCACCTGAGCATTGCACTGGAACCACCTTGGTGGGACTTCTGGGTCTCTTGATAAGTGTGTTTGGGTGTGGGCAGGGGCCAGGAGGCCACCTCTTTCACATCTGGAGCTGGTGCATTCACCCTGACCCTGCTCTTGTCTGCAATGTCATTGTGCGGGGGGATATAAGCAGTGGCACTAACCTTGTTCCTGTGTGCGCTAGTGATGTGCAAGGGCAGCATAAGCAGTGCAGCCTGTCGCCCTGCTCCTGTCTGCACCGGCACCGGGGGCCACAAACAGTGCTGCTCACCAGCTTTCCGGTCCCAGAGTTCCAGCAGTTTCCATGCTATTTGGCAGTCAGGTTTAAACCCTCCGACTTAGCAGTTTTTCTGTGGCCCAGGGCAGGGGAATATGTGCTCCCGTAGCTCAGCAGTATCCTTCCCCACTGCAGGGCTGCTCTCGGGGTGGGGCTCCCTCCTTCACCTTGTCTCCATTTCCCCTGATGTTTTCATGCGGTCGTTTTCTCTCTTGTGCAGAAGGTGTTCGCTCGGCCTCCATTCTTCCTTGGGATGAACCCTCTGTGTAGGTGTGGGTCTGCTGTGTACATGGGAGGGGGTGGGCTCAGGCTCTCGGTGCCGCCATCTTGCACCCACCTCCATAGCCTCTTTCTTAAAATTTTTTTGTGTTCAGCTTGATTTCCACTACCCTTTCCTGCAGATTGCTGATTTGTTCTTGATCCTCTTATCTGCTGTTGATTTCCTCTAGTGTATGTTTCATTTCAGTTACTGGATTCAGCTCTCTGGTTCTCTTTCTTGTATTTTCTTTGTTCAAGTTCTCACCGAACTCTTATCTACAGAGCATCTTACGATCATTACTTTGAACTCTTAATAGGTAGGTTGCTTATCTCCGTTTTTTAACTGAGGTTTTCTCTTGTTCCTCTGTTTGGAACATGTGTTACTGTCCCTTAGTGTATGAGGTAGGTTAGCTATGTTTCCTGCTTTTGAAGGTAGTGGACTTATTTAGGTGTCCTATGGGGCCCAGTAGTGTAGGCACTTTTCAAACTGCTGCTTCTCTTGGGTCCCTGGAGTGACACTATGCCTGCCCCTTTAAGAGCGGAGGAGGCTTGGTTTTCTATAGCCCTCTGGCCCTCCCAGAGTTAAGCTCCACTGACTTTCAAAACCAGAAGTTATGGAACTCACAGAAGCTCATCTTCCTGTTATAGGGCAAGGGTTTGCCTGATGCGGGTCTAGAAACCACCCCCCGCCCCCTCTGCAGGGTGGACCTTGTGGGTTGCCAGGAGTTGCGGCTGTGGGTTTGGTTCCTTACCATGTCTCTGCTGCTCTCACTCTTTTCAATATGGCTTCTTTTCTTTGTATCATTAGTTGTGAAGAGCTGTTCTGCTAGTTTTGAGGTTGTTCTCAGAATGCGTCGGAGCCTTGGCATGTCTGTGGAAGGAGGAAGCTCAGGTCCTCCTGTGCTGCCATCATTTTGAGTTCCTGCGGGTGTGTTGGGATGCCTGCTAGCTGGGCTTGAGGGGGCCATGGTGCAGGGGCTGCCCACCTCTCGCCGCTGCTTCACCTGCTGTGGTACAGCCCGGGGGCCCCCATGTGCCTGAGCTGTTACAGATGTGTGTGCCGCACTGGCAGGAGCCAGGTGACCCACCAGCATATTCTATAGAAAAAGGAGTTGAACCATCTGCCTTTTATCAATGCTCTAAGGTGGTTTAAGCCTCAAATTAGGGAGAGGGAACAGTGGCTTTTATGTGGACTCTTTTCTCACTAAAGGCCCCTCTGAAAGCCACTCGTGCATGGAAACACTGAGGCACTGCCGCTTGGTGAACACGATTGGATTTTAATGCTGACAATTCCCTTCTTCCTGTCAGTCTGGGTAGAGTTCAGAGCTGAAACCCATTTGTATATGTGTAAAAATAAAAGCTCTTGCTGGACTTGGCATCAGAATGCTGGAGTCAGGTCCTCGTTTGCAGAGGGAGCCTGAGGGCCAGCTCAGTCAGATGACCCATGTCCGGTTGTTTGCTTCGCTTCTTGATGTACTCCAGAGTTTTCACCTAGGAGGAAAAAGAAAAATCAATCTCCTGTCTGGTTTTCTTGGAGCCCAGGGTGCCAACAAATTGGCCATACTGTGAGATTATGCTTTCCTCTTAGCAGAGAATAGGTAAAGCCTTTTGAAGGAGGAGAAAGAGGAAGTAATCAGCAAAGTCTTTAAATACAACTTTGTAACATTAGACTTGGGTGTGACCAGGAATGACTGCTGTTTATTCAGAGGGAATAAACTTACTATGCAGTGTTTATATATTACACTAATACTAGCTTGAGGAAGTAACCCTGCAGAAGTCTTGAGCCTTTCTAGAAGGGTGACTGAACCTGAGGTCCAGGCCCTGAGGCTGTGTTGAGGCCAGGCTGGGTGAGGAGCCCTCCAAGCACCTTACCATGGTCCTGGTGTCTGCACAGCCGTGCCTCTGTGCCAGATGCCACAGGTTGACGGAGAGCTGGTTGAGCCTGTTGTTGCGCAGGTCCCCGTGGGCCAAGATGCTGTTGAAGAAGGAAAGGCCCAACGCACTCTGGCGTTTCAGGGCCTGAAACAGAAGACAGGTTACTATCTGGCACTGGGGCTCTGGCCAGGTTCAAACGCCAGCTCCTCCATGGATCTCCTGGTGGGAAGCTGCTTAGCCCCCGGAGTCCCAGCTTCTTCGTCTGTAGGAGAATATGGTTGTTCTGGCTCACAGGGGAAATGAGGACTGAATTAGGCGGTGCAGACAAAGCCCTCTGCTCTGTGCCTCCACATGGGCCTTACTCATGAAGTGGGAGCAGGAGCAGAAGCAAGTGATACTTTCATGAGACTCGACACTCAACAAGATCAAGGAATGAAACTACCCAGCAGTGGTAAGCCTTCCTGCTTCAATGCAAGTGCAGCTGACCCTTAAACAACACAGGTTTGAATTGCATAGGTCCCTCAAACGGAATTTTTTCCTTCAATAAATATATTGGAAAATTTTTTGCAGATTTGTGACAACTTGAAAAAACATTCTTATCTGTACCTCTATTAGAAGAATACAGTATAAATACATATGCAAAATGCGTTAATTGGCTGTTATCGGTAAGGTTTCTGGTCAACAGCAGGCTATTAGTAAAGTTTTGGGGGAGTTGCAACAGTGCAGGGGTGAAAACAAAGACTAAAATGTGTCTTTCAGATTTGTCCTCAAGCCACCCCAAGCTGTGGTCACACTGTGGGTGCTGGTAATAAAGACCAAACGACAGTCCCATGAATAACTCTCCATGCTTGGTGCCCACGCCCAGTTTTTACAAGAGCCATTCTACGCCACAGCACCCAATCTCTCCTCTTGCTCAGCGACTGGATGAGAGGTACCTGAACAAGAAAGGCCTAAGACGTGATAGTAAAGACGAAAAGGAAAACAAATCTCCAAAAGGCACCAGCAACAGGCCCAGGAGAAAGGACACAAGTCCCAAAGGTAAACTAAGGGAGGCAAAGTCAACAGGTGAGCCTGGCCAGGGAGCCAGGTAAGATCCCGTGTATGTGGACCCGGATAGCTGATGGTCTAGGTCCTCGCTGGATGCTCTTGACTGACTGCAGAATGTCCCTGCTGCCAAGAGCCTCATGCATCTGCTTTATTCCCCAGCCAGCTAACGGGTATGGAGCCCTTACCATGTGCCAGGTATTAAGGTAAATGGCCTTAAGGAGATGATCCTCGATTATCTGGGTGGGCCCAGTCTAATCATGTGAGCTCCAAAAGACATCTCTCAGGCTGGAGTCAGACAAATAGCAGAAGAGGAAAGTAGAAGGGGAGATGAGAGAACTCAAAGCATGAGAGGACATGACCCACTGTGGCTGGCTTTCAGGATGGAAGAAAGGAGCTTCTAGAAGTTAAGAACAACACCCAGCCCAGCAAGCGAATGGGGACTTCAGTCCTGCAACTCATAGAACTGAAGTTTGCCACCACCCTGAACAAGCCTGGTGCCTCACTGAGTGCCCAGACCGTCAGTACCTGGATTTTGGCCTTGTAAAACCTGGAGCAAAGAGCCCAGCCCAGCCAACGGCAACTTCTGACCTACCAAACTGAAATAAGTGAGGGTTGTGTTAAGCTGCTAAGTTTGTGGCAATTGGTTAAGGCCGCAGTAGCAAACTAATGCAGAGGCAAAGCTCAGAAAGCTACAGGAACCTACCCAACAACCACAGCTAGGAAGTATAGAGCAGGAATTTGAGCTCCAGCCATCAACTCCAGAACCTACGCTCATACCCACACCCTCCCCTGTACTGTCCCAGTTTAAATGTGTTCCTACCCAGTGGTTAGCACATGAGGAACCTGAGTCTGAAGAGGCGAAGATATCTGTTCACCACAGCTCGCCGACTGCAGCTGCAGCTCTATCCTGGGAAAGGGAATCGTCTGATTGGTTTAGACCAAAGCACCATTGTTCTTGCTTTTCTCAGCTACCTAGGCAGACAGAACCAAACTACTGACCATCCAGCCATCACTCCACAAATACTTCACACAGAGCCTGAGTGCCAGGCTGCTAACCGCTCAACCAACTTATTCACCCTTTTCTAAGAGAGAATTTAAAGTTTTTCTGTGGAGGAAGAAACACACAAAAAATCACAAAGCAGCAGCTCTGAGCGGCAGCTGGGTGAGGGTGGCTGAGTGACAATGAAGAGACTCTCCCTCCCAAATTGAGCCTGCATTAGCCCTGGACCAGATGACAGTCTCAGAAGCAGCTGAGCCGGCTGTGAACAGCATTACCATCAAGGAATGGGGTCGTGCTGTGCAGTACCCAGGCCTACAGGGACGAGGAGAAAAGATGGCACCTACCTGGCACAGACTCTTGCTGGCACTGCCAGCTTTGGATTCCCTTGTCTGATTATCAGAGGGACCGAGCCAGAGATCACCACTCAGCAGTCAGCCCAGTCTGCGTGCCTTTTGAACCGGCCCTTGTCTGACACCCCAGAGAACAAGAGGGCCCTATTTTCTGCTTAGATCTAGAAGACCAAGCTAAAAGAAAAATTGATACCAAATCCAACTAAAAAAGACTCACTCCCCAGAGAGGCCCTTTAACTACATTTCATTGAAGTGGCAGAGATTTTTACAAGTCAGACAAGAAAGACAGTATCTAACTGGTATTTCTACATTCTGTATTTCCTCAATAAGCATGTTCCCCTAAAATCTCAATCTACCTGTCTTTTAAATGCACAGCCCATTAAAAATGAAATCATTAGAGACGGGTCTGAGGGATGAAAAGGCATGCCAGCCAATATTCACAGACCCAGAAAACCATGCCCATGTTATGAGAGAACCAAATCAGGGTCTTGAGACCCCCTCCTCTCTCTGGAGAGGTTTTAAATAGAAAAGAGCTTCTTTTCACTCTTTTCATTGTCATTTGAGAATTGTCATTTTCAAGAAGCTCCAAGGGTCTGGCATCTTTCCCAGCTTCACCATACCCAAATGAACAACTTCATAAACCTCCTGATTAACACGCTGGCTCCTTACTGTGGATTCACAGGACAATTCTGGAAGCAGGGCCGCACCAGTGCTGAGAGATACTCTCAGGACTGGCATGAGGGTTGGGGTTTTCCAACAGCATGAAGCTTTGTTCCTCAGCAGTTGGAGAGAAGTCTGACCCACTCTTTCCAAGGACCAGTCTCTAGGGGATTCCACCTCCAGGGCCCCTGGCACTGAATTTCACAATGCATTGTTAAAACGAAGGACAACATGTTCTATTTTGCTCGATCCACCCATATTTTTCTAATAAGTGTGCATATATGGACATATTTTCAGTGACTGTCCCTGTTATTTATATGAGATATTTATTCTTCAGAAACATTCCAGCTTTGCTATTCTTTCAGAATTTTGTTTTGAAGTCATTATCACCAACACCCCCTTTCCCCAAGAGAAAAAGGAACATTCATGCTAAATAAAAAGAGTTCCAAATTATAGTAGTCCCCCTTATACATGGGGGTAAGTTCCAAGAACCCCAGTGGATGCCTAAAACCATGGATAGTACCAAGCCCTATATATACATACCTATGATAGATTACCAATAACTAATAGGACAATTATAGAATATACTATAAGGTCTCTCTCAAAATATCTTATTGTACTGTCCTCACCCTTGTTCTTAGGATCACATGAGATGACAAGATGCCCATGTGATAAGAGGAATTGAGATGACGTGGGCATTGTGACAGGCATTGCTGGCCTTCTGGTAAGTCAGGAGGAGGACCATCCTCCAGACTGCAGAGAACGGTCATAGAGTTCTCAGCTTTTTCTTGTGCACTTAGGGCTCTAGGCCATCATCACGCCGTCCATGGCGAGCTCCGATCAGACCCAGCTTGTTCCGTCAGAGTGGAGAAATGTATTTTCAAGACACGTGGCAGCTTTTTCTTGGCTGCAACTTGTTCAAACAGCACTGCTCTAAGAGGTCCGTATTTTTCCTCTGCCCTTTGGACTACTGATCTAAAGGCTGGCCCTTCAGGCAGTGCCCCTGGACTTGGCAGAGGCCATCAGGGAATGCAGTCCAGAAAAAATTCCACTCTCTGGCCAGCACCTGCTTGAATACCCTGCGGAGAATAGGAGCCCGGGGCACCAGGTATATCATGCACGTGTACACCCACAGCTATAAAATATTCTTGTGGCTTTTTGTTTGCGGGGCAGGGAAGGGGGATCAGGGCAACGATGGTATTGTATACAGTCCTGGAAATAAGTAAAAAACTTAAAATACAATTTGATCTTATTTTTATCTTCAAAGGGTTTGGTGGGGTGGGCTTATAGGAGCAAAACCTAGGAGTGAGCCAGAATCCAGGAAGGGGAGAGCCGTCAGGCCACTGGGAACCCAGCAGTGTGAGTCCGTCTCAGGTGTGGGCGAGGCATCTGAGCAGGAGGACGGGGAGAGGAAATGGGCTGCCAGGATGAGACCGGGAATGCGCCGTCAGGTTGCCTGTCGCCAGGCGGGGACGCTCAGAGCTTCAAGCAGACGGCTCAGCGTGACGAGCAAGACTCCAGGGGCAGTGTGGAGGCTGGAGAAAATCAGGTGCCAGCTTTGACCCCTCAGGTCGCACCACCAGCCTCCCGCGCTCCACTCTGACTGCACAGCAGGAATCAGCCTCAACACAGTGACCGAGATGAACGCAGATCTGAACAGCTAAACCTGCGACAGAGCCTCTATGATCCATCTGTCAGCCACATGTTTGGGCTGAAGCTGCCCAGTGGAAAATGGAAGCTGGGGTCAGCATAACTGGGGAAGAACCAGATAGCTATTTAGATTGGATTATATGGAAATTATATCAAAATCAATCATTTAACTGTATGGAGAATATGGAAAAACTGCTCTGAAAACACAAAAAGATGCAACATCTGATAAAATAACATTTTGTGGGTAAGAGCATGGGTTCTAGAAGACTGCCTTGACCATACTCCATAGCTACCACTCTCGGAGCCAGTTCCTCATCTATGAAGTGTTAGGGGAATAACACTGGACTTGGTGAGAATTAAGTGAAATAATACATGCAAAGTTCTCAGCACTATACTTATGTATAATAAAGGTTGGAAAACAACCTACTGGTGTGGTTAGACAATAACTAAAAACTTCCTAAAAGATGAGTGGAAAGGCCTTGTGTGCAGAGAGCAATGCAGTGGTTAAGAGTTCAGGCTTAGAGATCCAGGGGGGGACCTATCAGCAGAGGAGACCAGGGGCTCTGCACAGTCCTCTCTGAGCCTCTGTTTTCTCTTCTGTCCAGGGAGAGAAAACCAGCACCTGCTCCTCCCCAGGCTGTGGGCAGCGCAAGAGCTATGGTACAGAGAGCAGAGGCTGTGATTTATTCAGCAGCACTGATTGAGCGCTGGCTGTATACCAAGCTCTGTTCAAGGTGTGGGGATGCCGCGGTGAGTGACAGATGGACCCCAGGGATCATCTCAGACACAGTCAGGTCTCCAAGACTCACACCTTGAGGTCCTGGCTCCCCATGGAGCTTACATTCTGGTGGGGAGGCAGGCAACTGACAAACACACAGAGCATTTCAGAGAATGATCAAGTCTGGCAGGGACAATACAGAGGAATGCATGAGGGCAGTGGCTACTGGAGACAGAGCCACCAGGGGAACCCCAGGCAGGCACACGGCAGGCAGAAGAAATGTCAGGTGCAAAGGCCCAGAGCACTCATAAACGATTTGCACACAGACACATTACTCATGTGAGCTTCCTTTCCAGAATGAACCGACATTCAACACCCCTGGACACTCGTGCTCAGAGTGAGTGGTGGGGGCGGGGGACAGGAGAGGGCACCCACCTCATCCTTGGCCAGGGTTTTCAGATGTTCCAGGATCTGAGCCATCACCGTCTCACACAGCTTGTTGTTTTCGGCCAGGAACTTGGAATCTCCCCCGTAGAGGCTGTCATTGGAGTCGACTGACGGGACAAACCAGAGAAGTGAGCCATCCCCAAGCCTGGGGCGGTCCCTGCTCGAGAGAGGCGGCCTCGCGGCGGGAGGTGGCAGGTGGCAGGAAATCACAGCAGGGAGAATGGAAATGGCCAAAGTTTCCCACTGGGCTTGGGGCCTTGGGCATCCCAGAGAATACATGTGCCTTCGACAGTGTGAGCCAGGGACCAGGGGTATGGAAGTCATGCCCACCCTGGCCCCTGCTGGAGGGGGACAAGAATCACGGTGACCATCTGAGCCGCTGCCAGTATGGGCGGCCTCCTGTGTGCCAGGCACCAGACTAAGTGCTTTACATGCATTACCGCAGCACGTGTGAAGTGATACCACCGCCTCCCTGTGACGGCTGGGCAGCCAGGCCAGGAGGTGGTCCCAGCTGGGACCCCAAGCCAGGAAGGCTTTCTCCAAAGCCCACGCTGTTAAGCTTTGCACCCAGCTGCCTGCTGTCACCCCTCCAACCTCCTTCAGATGAACCGCAATGTTCTCTACTTGTGAACTTGAATCCCTCTGATGTCTCTTGCCAAAAAGTCCTCCACTCTTTGCTTGGCACCCCCGTGACAACCACTGCCTAGCGTAAGACCAGCCAACCGCGAACAGCCCGAGTCTGACCTACCGGCCTCCTCCTTCCTATCAACTAACCTTCACACAAAGCGAGATGTACTCAGGGTAAGGAAGGAGGGAGGCCATATGGCATGCTGTTCTGTGCTTGGCTTTTTCGCTCAGTGATGTGCTTGGGCCATTTGCATAACCGCATACACAGATCTGCTGCTCTGCATTAATGGCTGAACAGGATCCCACTGTGCGACGGACCAGGAAGTACTCAGCTGATCCCTGCTGTGGACACTTGGCGTTGTTTCCTTTCTTTTCTTTCCTGTTTTGTGGAGATGAGGGTCAGGCTGCTGCAAAGTCTTAGCCTAAGTAACGAGCCAGCCTCTGCCTTGCTGTGGATTCCTTCCCTCCACTGCTTCTGGAGCTTTCCCCCATTTCCCTGCCGCATCCTTTCTTGGCTGCTTTTATCCCAACTCCCAAATGCCAATTTGCATGTGGTCAAGCACGGTCACTCCAACCCGGCGTGAACAAGCCATGCTCTCTTAGGGGCCTGACTCAGCAGAGAAACCCTTGGCGCACCAGGGGGGTTGAGTGGTCACAATGAGTGGAAGCGCAGTGGCTGCTTCGGAGCCGGCAGAGGCCCGGGACTGGTCACTGGGTCTAAGAAACTAGGGGCCACGCGGTGCCTTGGGGGCTGGGAGGCTGTGGCTCTGCTCATGCGGCTGCATGCACACGGCACTAAGCCACTTGGTGCTTTAAGGGCATTTAATAAACTGGGTCCAATTCAGCTTATCTGCTGGACTAGAACTTGCCATGCTTTTCTCGGCCCAATTACAGGACACTCATCAGTAAGTGAGAAGGATGCGGTCTCTCAGGTAACTACAATTCAAAACAGATGGTATTTATGAGAACATAGCAGGGCCTGTGAACTTGTGTGATGCGAACAAGTGGTGACATCACAAGCAAGGGACACACGGCACACAGGGAAGCTTGCAGGCAGGTGAGGCTCGGAGCGCCACTGTGGACAGCCCCGTCACAGTCAAAGCCAGGAGTCACCTGTCAGAAGTAGTCATCAGACCGCTGATGACAAGCTACAGAGCCAGGGGATCACATTCCACAGATGCCCCCAAGACAAGAAAAGCTAAGGTACAATGTGTGGGACACCCTCTGAGCCTCTAAGAGAGTGACTCCCTGTTAGGGTTACTGATGGGAAACTGGTAAATACATCAACAGTCAGGCATCAGAAATACTTATCTGGCCCATAATTTTATGAAAAGCGTTCAAACTTCACTAGTAATCAAAGCACAGAGAACTAAAACCACAGACCTTTAAAAAAGAATCACCTATCAGAGCAGCAAAGGTGGAAAACAATGAGAATACTTGTTTTTATGTAGGTTTGGGAAAACGACTGGTGGGAATGCAACAGTTTGGAGATAGTGGGGGAAGCCTAAGAAAATCTAGTGGCCCCTCACACGCATGAGGAGAGCTATTATTAAACAAAAGGGAAATAAGTATTAGTGAGGATGTGGAGCCCCGAAGCCTCAGGCACTGCTGGTGGAAATATAAAATGGTACACCTGCTGTAAAACTGGTGGTGGTTCCTCAAAAAGCTAAACGGACTTACCCTATGACCCAGCAATTCCAATGCTACTTATGAGCCCAAAGGCACTGCAGGCAGAGACTCAGATACCTGTACGTGAGTGTTCACAGCAGCATTATCCACAACAGTCAAAAGGTGAGAACCCAAATGTCCATTGACAGATGACTGGATAACCAAAATGTGGATGGAATTATTCATACGATGGAATTTTCAATCATAAAAAGGAATGAAATTCTGATACATGTTACAACATGGATGAATCTTGAAAACATTATAAGCGAGATATGCCAGACACAGAAGGACAAATACTATGTGATTCTACTTATATGAGGGACTTACAGTAGGCAAAGAACTGCGTCACCAGAGGCTGGGAAAGGGGGAAAGGGAAGTTAGTGTTTACTGGGTCTAGACTTTGGGGTGATAAAAGTTCTTTCCCCCACAGCTGTTTATTTGAAAAATGTCAAGGCTATAGAAAAGCAGGAAAAATAGTACACTGAATACCTATTTCTCATCTAGAATCACCAATTCATACCATTTTGCTACTTCTGTGCAACTCTCTACCACACACACACACGTTTTTTGGTTTTGGCTGAACCATTTGTGGTCAGGTTACCACAAACATCCTGCCTAAGAATAAGAACAGCAACTGGTCCCCTGCTCTCCTGCTTCTTGGTCCACAGGTAATCTCTAATCCAATTCTGAATTGCCCGTTTACGGACACACTTTCAGGGAATTCTTTCCCAGGCCAACTATTTGCTTTGCAATTGCTCGCTGGACACCAGGCTGGTAGTGAAGGGCCCTGGGCCACAGGCGTTGGTCCCAAGATTTCTAAGATGGCTCTGGCTCTGGCAGCTGTGCCGTGACTGCTGTCCACATGCAGAAGACGACAGTCACTCTTTTAAAAGTGAAAGAATCCGATTCAGCTATGCACCACCACCTGATACAGTAGGGCAGCAAAGTACAGCTGGTGAAGGAATTTCTCACGTCTACTGCTGAGGATCAGAATGGTTCCTGGCATAAATTCCCAGTCTTACTCTGGTTGACATCTACTCTCATTCTAAGTCCAGCACTGGAGAGAGGAAGTCTAGACTGCCTGTGTCCAACCACCCAAGCTGCAGGCTTCCTACCCAGGGAGGCTAGAGGTGTGTTCAGAGCAGGCTGCTCACTTGCTTGTGTGCATGAATACACACCCAGCCTGTCCTGGGTGAGGGCCAACTCTTGCCCGATTCTGGGCTAGAAGCTGGGGCCAGGGGGAACAAGGCCTACCTGGTGCCTGCACTCAGAGCTCACATCCTGCTGGGAGATGCAGACGAGCCATCAGGCCACCACTGCAGTGTGTGCTCAATGTCTGCAGCAAGTGGGATGGGGGCCACGGCACCCTAAAATCCAGCTTTGGGAAGGAATTCTGGAATTAGTGAGATCCAGGCAGAGCCCTACACGTTGAATTCACTAAAGAAAGGGGAGAAAAGGGTCAGGAGGTGGGAAACAAGCTTACATGCTAACACTGGGACAGAGGGAGGGAGGAATTTGAGAATTAAAGGGAAGTTGGTCAGGCCAGAGTGTACAGCGGACCTGAGAGTCCAAGGCGGCTCTCATGATGAGGAGAAATGATCTCCCTGGAAAATAAAAATAGCCCATGATCCCTGCATCTGTCTGGCCCTGGGGTCACAACCCCAAATGCCTCAAGGGCTTGGCAGGTGACATGGAAGAGTTGCAGGGGCTATGCTGGTTTCCCAGCAGCATCCCGGGCTGTCCTCTTCCAACTAGACAGGTCTGCATATTAAATAAACAAGCACCATACAGTACTGCTCTTCCCTCCCACAGCAAAGCTGCTCATGCTTCCCAGGCTGGCAGGAAAGCCCTGGAGTTCATACTGCAGGTAATTACAGGACATTCTCTTATTCATCTGGCAAGAAAGCAGCAGATGCATCCTTTAGAAATGCGAAAGAAAATTTGACCTCAGTTTTTCAGAGGTTCTAACCTGTGTCAACACTGTCTAAAAGGCTGTCTAGAATAGAGTGATGGGAAAATGGAAGGAAGCTCCAGCCCCTACTCAAGCCTCCTGTAGCCCTGAGCCTCTCTTCTACTAAGATGATTATCAGGTCACAATTGTGCATCCAGGGTAAACACAGCTGGGCCAAGGAGGAGGAAAAGAAAACCTTCTGTTTTCATCTCTTAAAGCTAGAAAACTAGTCCCCCGCCTATCAAACATGGTCGCCCTCCCTTTGCTAGGCTCTGGCGCCAGCAGTCGGCCCTGGCTGTATGGCTTAGACTCAGGGTGAGCCAAATCTGCGCGAGGAAGAGAAGAGAGGCGACGGCTTGCAGAGTCACTTCCATGCCAGTATGTGGTCCTACAAAGTTTCTCTGCTGTTTAGAATCCCCAACGAGAGGAAATGAAAATGCCAACAAACACAGGGAAGGTGCTCAACCTCTTTAGCCATCAGAGAAATGCAAATGACGCTCCTCAGAATAGCCAGAATGAAAAAGCCTGGCCACACCAGGGAACAAACGGATGTGTGTTCCTTTCATGCCGGGTGTGATTGTCACTTGGTATAACCACTTTGGAAAACTGAGGCAGTAACTACCCAAGCTGAACAGAAGCAAATCCTCTGAGCCAGCAAATCCACCGAGGTATATACCCAAGAGAAACGTACACCAAGATTATGTACAAGAATGTTCACGGCAACGTTACCTGTAACAGCCCAGAACTGGAACTGGAAACATGCAAAATGTTCATCCATAAGGGGATGAATAGACTCTGGTCCACTCACACAATGGAATATTAGACAGCCACGCAAAAGGATGGATGAACTACAGCCACACACCACAATGCAAATGAATCCCACAGATGTAACAGTGAAAGAAGTTAGACACCAAAGAACGCTTGCTAAGTGATTCCATTTATATAAGAGTCTCAAATTAGCAAATGCATTTGTAATGGACCAAGTCAGGAGGGTGGTGTGTCTCTGGACAGGAAAGTGGTGGTGCTGATTTGACTGGGAGAGGGCCTGCAAGGGATGCTCATGCACGGGACCTCTGGGAAACTAGTAATGTGCAATTTCTTGACCTGGCTGGGGGTTACCTGGGTGTGTTCATACTGGGATGATTCACTGAGCTTTATAGTTCACTGTATGTATGTAATATGTTATCCTTTAATTAAAACATTGTTATTTTGTAATCAAGGAGGTAGCATGCCCCACCGTCCAACTTAATTCCACTTCCATCACAAATGGCCGCAAGCCCTTGATTTAACTTCAGTATCTTTCTGAGGTTTCTGAGTCTCCCCTTGCTCATATGTAAAATGGGGACATGAATGCCTGTCCTCACTGCAATGCTGTGGGGAGCAGAGGAGAAAGAGGCCCATGGAGCCAGGTGTGGTACCTGGACTGCAGCAGGAGCTCAGGTCGAGGGGGCCACATCATCAATATACTAAACAGCCTCCCCAAGTCACATCTCTACTTTAGCTCCCGATTCCCTCTACAGGAGCCCCTGAGAGCTGAGGTAGAAGGCCATCCCTTAGCACTGCAAATGCATTCTCTGAAATTCCCAAATGCAGAGACAAATTGCTTAAACCCTAAAGTATACAATTACTGGCCAACCAGTTTTTACAATAGGGCCATTTGTGGAAATCAACGGTGGAAACTGAGGGTCCAACAAGCAGGAGGAAGCTTAGGCTCAGGGGGCAGAGGTCTGTAACTGGGACTGTCCCATGTTATGGCAAGGACGTGAGAAGGCTGTTCCCAGAATCACAGCAGCAGATTCACAATGGATGGTAGCACATGGCAGAGCAGAGCCAACTCCTCCCTCCCGAGCCCCTGAACCTCAGCAGCACCTGAAAAACTGGGTAAAAACACCCAGGCTGGGTTCCCACCTGAGACTGTGGCTAGGAACAGACCTGCGGTGAGGCTGACGCATGTGTGTATTCAACCATTTTTATGAGTCTTTGTCCAAACTTGTCTGATTGTTGCAATGACTGTGGATGCTTATTAAAGATAAAATTCTCAGGACTCTTCTTGGGGATTCCAATTCAGAAGGGACAAGATGGGACCAAGAATCTGCATTGTTAAGAGCTAACCCAGGTAATTCTTACTTTGGGCACGTTTAGCAAGACCCCAGACTAGAAGCTGCTGGTAGGTAAAACACCAGGGGGCTTAAATAAAAGAAAATGAAAACATTCACAAAATGGAAGCCCAGTGCAGCTGGGTGAGAGGGGACCCTTGCTACCTTTGTCTATGTGGTAGAGGTAGGTCTCTTGGCTCATGGCAGATAAGAGGTGCAGGACGCAGGTGTAGATGCGGACTTTGTCATCACTACTGTCCTCCCAGGTGTAGTCCTGGATCACATTGAGGAGCTCTCGGACAAGAAACAGGACTCCATGTTCGGGATGATCCTAGTGGAAAACCAGAAAAGGATAAGTAATCCTTGATATGAAGGAGAAAAAAACAATACACAACAAAACAAAAACACAGGTCCCTCCCTTTGGCAGCTGTAGAGAAATTAAAGTGCCAGCTACTTTACAAAGTCAAGCCCACTCATAAACCTGGTTCAACAAGGACAAATGATAAAATGTTCATCCCACCAACAACACGCTCCAGTCGGGGGACACAAGCTTTGAGAGCCTCCCTCCTTGGGTCAGAGGAATCAGAAGGCAAAGATACCTGTCAGCTTAATGGCCTGTTTCCAAAATTAAAATCTTATTCTTACATGCACAGCTGTAAAAAGCCCTCTTCCTCCAAGAACAACAGCAAGATTGCGGGTCTCATAGCAGATCCAACAGCAGAAGCCACCTACCTCGGGTGAGCCCCCGTGATCACTGTCACCACCAAAGGCAAAGACTTTAAATATAGCCTCCCTCTCTAGGGAGTTCAGTGATATTAACAGCTAAATTGAGGATGTGCTCTTGGTGGAGGAGAACCCCAAGAGACAGTCCTAGAGTTTATAAGTGTTTCTCGGATGCTAAACTGAATCGAAAAAGAGAAGGGATCCAAAAAAGTGGGCAGCTTCAATTCAGTTCCAAAAGGCTACCTGCGATTATGCGGCTCCCCCTCCCTTCACGCTCTCCAAAGGCTTCTCCTACTGCTGGGATAGATGCCCTGCTCCTCCTTGCTGACCTGCCGCACAGTTGGCCCTGCACTCACTCTAGCCACACTGTCAAGGCCTCTGGGACCAGCAGGACCGCTCAGGGTCCTGCCAGCACACAGAAGGCACACTCAAATGGGTTAGATACAGATGGCTTCAGGAGGGATTATTTATAAACTCGGGAACAGTGAAAGAACTACTGAGGAAATGGAGGCACACAGAGGCTGGCAACAGCCGGAAGCTGTTACCACTGCGGCTGAAAGCACGGGGTGGGGAGAGGCATGACTGGACTGGGCAAGACCTACAGCTGGAGCAGGCCCCTGGGAGGAGCTGTGGCCTGGGGTGGAGGAACAAAACCATGATCAAAACACGGCCCAGGAGGGAAATTACCCCATGCCCTCGGCCAGCCCTCCAGTCCACCTCTGGGCCATCCCACTGGCTAAGCGAGTTGGAAGCCAAAAGGAAGGAAGCCCAGGTGACAGTCCCCAGAGGCCAGCAGCCCTCACAGACAGGCATGCAAAGGCAGAGAGGACGCTATGGGGGGTAAGGAGGGGTGTGGGGCGGGGAGGCAGTTCACCTGCCAAGGATGTTCTGGCTTCCTCTTCGCTCTGACTGGAACCTTCATCTCCAAGAGATGACCGGCCTGGCTCCTTGACCATCTCTGGATCTCATCTTACATGTTAGTTCCTCAGCAAGGCCTTCCCGGATTGTCCATTTGGAACCCCCTCTCCCAGTCTCTCTTTATCACGGATCATCCCCATTTTTTCAGAACAGTTCTCACCATCTGAAGTGCTCTTATTGATTACTTCAGTTACCAACCAGTAGTATCTCTGGGTTTATCTGTTTCTCTCTGTCATCCTAGTCTATAGCCTCCAGGGGGGCAGGTACTTCATCTGTCGTGTTTGCCAGTAAACTGCCAGGACTGCCCTGGGAACACAGTGGGAACGGCGCCCCCTCCACCACACTGCTGGTACGTGGGAGAACCATGGCTTGAGCCCTGGCAGTCTGGCTCCAGAGACATTCCTCACCACAAGTACTCTATTTATATTGCCTTTTTGCAGATGAATTAGGCATGCCTCTGACTTTATGGAGCTGGCTAACTGAGAGAAGGCATATACATGTAGTCGGCTATTTTGAATATAGGCACAGAGTACAAGAAGTGCTAGAACCACGGTGGGTGGGAATTAACAGCCACTCAATCCAACGTGTGCATATACAGCAGAAATATTTTCAGTGGGTGAGAAGGAGGGTGGAGGCATGTGAGCTGTTCTGTACAGTTGTTAACATCTACAGGAATGGCTGTTAATATACTGGCAAGAAAGAAGACACAGGATGCTCAGAAGCCTGGGTGCCTCAAACTCTACACGTTAAAACTGCCCCTGCCGTGCTCTGCCTTCCCTTTACAGAGCCAATCTCAGCTGGCAACTTACTGCTGCCGTCTTTGCTAACAGCTGTTTCTAACTAGGCTATTTTGTTCTGCTATGCGGATGTTCAAAATATATCTTAAAGGATCTGCCTTGGAAAGAGACAAGAATCTGAATGGTTCCAGTGACATAATTTCAACGTAAATGCTTAACTATCACGGGACCCCATTCAACACACTTTCACCAAGGTGAAAGAGGGGGTAATGGAGACATGAAGGTCCATAGTAAGCCATTTCTGTGAGCTTTTGCTCATAACTGAAAAGGTGAGAGATTATTTCCAACGCTCTGTTATCAGGAAAAAAATTTCCACATGATATCCATGCTTCAGTGGTTGTAACATTTTTTTTTAATTGTACTTTGATGGCTCAGTGCCAGTAACTGAAGCAAAGCAAACACAGTCTTTTCTTTTTAAAGAAGAAAAAAAACATGCTGGATCAGTTGGCAATCTGAGTGGGAAAAGGTTCCCCCTGGTGTCCTGGCCATAGATGCCTCCCTGACAGAGCAAGCAAATACTTAGGTGGTGGCTTCCACAGGGCACTTGAAAGAGACCCAAATTTCTCCCCCAGCTGCCTGGCTGGGGGCCTGGCTTCCTCTATTCACAATATCCCTTTGGGTTGTTCCCAGTCCACGGGAATCCTTCTGTTAAATGTCACTCCTTGGGAGAAGCAGGAATAGCCCACAAATGACCAACTGCCCAGGGTGAGCTAAGGCGAGAGGCAGTGAAGAGAGTGCTGAGCACAGACATCCCGGCTATCAGTTCTGTCTTGGCCACTTACTTAGCCGGTGACCCTGGGTGAGTCACTTCACCGCTCTGTGTCATGGGTATTAGCAGGCTTGTTTGGAGTGGGTATTTGTGAACTGCTTGCTGGCTGGCTCATTATAAGAGGTAACTAAATGTTGGTTAAATAAATAATAGTCCTTTAGAAAAGGAGGCAGAACATGGGAGAGCTGGGAGAAGAGCAGGAAAGGAAAGAAGGGCACTGGGGGGAAATGACGGGGGCAGGAGGGCAAGAGACAGATCACCATGGAGATGGGAGGCTTCGGGAACCACTCACTGTCGGTGGAGCTACCTGGCCCTGAAGGAAGGCGTCAGCCGTCGGTCCCACCAGCCTAAGCCCGATGTCCCTCAGCCTCCCCATGCGCTAGTCACCACGGCTCTTTTCCTGCCCCTCCCTACTCACCTCTAGGCCTTTACCCTTGCTGTCCCACCACCCAGAATGCCTCTCCTTCCCCCTCCATGCTCAGTTAACCACTAGTCTTCCTTTGGCTCTTGGCTCGCAGGGGCACTTTCTCAGAGAACTTCCCTGACCCACTTTGCCTCAAACCGGAGGCATTCAGTGGTCCCTGGGCTTCTTTATGGCCCTTTGCACAACTGCAGTTAAGTGTGTATTTGCTTGGTGTCTATCTTCTGAGTGGGAAGACACATTTCTCTTGTTCATGCCTCAATTCCTAGACAAACGGTATCTGCAGAATAGACAGAATGAATGAAGCTTAATACCTGGACATCATTTATGCTTATGGTTGGACCTTTCACAAAGGTAAGAAATAGAAAAGACATATCCCTGCTGTGTCCTAGGTGACTAATGCCAGAAAACTGATGGTAATATTTGCACTGCTCACAAATTTCACCTGAATCAAAATCAGTTAACACTGAACTTGTCCAATCAGTTCTACTCTACTTATCCTACCAAATGTCACCAGAAGAAATGCATTACAGGCAGGCCTCAGGGACACGGTAGGCTTGGTTCCAGGCCACTGTGATAATGCAAGTATTGCAACAAAGTGAGTCGAGGGAACTTACTGACTTCCCAGTGCAAACAAAAGTTATGTTTATACTACACTGGAGTCCATTAAGTGTACGGTAGCAGTATGCCTAAAAAAACCAATGTATAAACCTTAATTAAAATTTTTTTTTTGCTAAAAACTGCTAACCATCATCTGAGCTTTCAGCAAGTCATAACCCCTGACCACAGGTCACCATAACAAACAGAATAGTAATGAAAAAAGTCTGAAATATTGAGGAAAATACCAAATTGTGACACAGACACAGAAAGTGGCCAGCTGCAGTTGGAAGAATTTGCTCGGTGCAGGGTTGCCACAAACCTTCAATCTGTGAAAAATGCAGTACCTGTGAAGTGCCTGTAGTTCCGTTACACAGAGAAGACTGTCCTGCAGTCCACCAAGAGGCTGACTGCGACTAACGCCAAAGCAGAAGGCTTCAAAACGCTCCCGAAGGGGCACTGCTCACTGATGATGGAGGGCTGCCTGGGAGAATGCCTACTTGTGCATTTATAAGGATGAATAAAGTGGGCCAGGTATTTTATTTGATCAAAAATGGCTTACTTTTTTTAACAAATAAAATGAATCAAGGCTTTTCAAACCCATCTTTTACAAGCCTTGTACACTGTTAGTGGGAATGCAAAATTGTTGCAGCCAATATGGAAAGCAGTATGGAAGTTCCTAAAAAAATTAAAATCAGAACTACCGTATGATCCAGCAATCCCACCTCTGGGCACTTATCCAAAAATAATGAAAATCAGGATCTCCGGGAGACATTACCAGCACTCCTATGTTCACTGAAGCACTATTCCCAATGGCCAAGATGTGGAAACCCCCTAAACACCTATGGAGATGAACGGATAAGGAAAAGGTGGTACACACACAATGGGACACTATTCAGCCTTACAAAAAGAAGGAAATGCTGTCATATACAACAACACAGATGAACCATGATGACATTAAGTGAAATAAACCAGTCACAGAAAGAAAATCACTGCATCTAAAATAGCCGTGTTCATCATATCAAAGAGTGGAATGGTGGGTGCCAGGAGCAGAGAGAAGGAAAGTTACTAAAGCAAGAGAGAGTTACTAATCGATGAGCTTCGAGTTTCAACTAAGCAAGATGGATTAGCTCTAGAGATCTGCTGTACAACACTGCCTAGTCAACAACACTCTATTATACACTTAAAAATGTGTTAAGAGGATAGACCTCATATTAAATATCCTTACAACAATAAAGTTTTTTCAAGTATGACATGAAAAGTAACAATTTGAACCAGGTAAAAGTGGGATATGGGATATGGGAGTCCTCTTCATGCTATACCTACTCACAGCAGGCATGGCTCACATGTGGCCCTCTATGGCCTTGAGCTCACGTGGCCCTCAGCCTTGGCTATTCAGACTGAACATCTTCCAGCACCCACCAAGCCAGCCAGCAGTTAGTAACACTGTATCCCACAGGAGGGCTGGAGGGCTGTTAAGGCTCAACCATTGTGAGGCGATCACACACACTGCAGATGCTTCAGGCTCAGATCACGCAGGACTCTGGAGTAACACAGACCTGGGTTCAAATCCCAGCTCTGCTGCTCATCAGCTGTGCAACACTGGGCAAGCTGCACGTCCTCTCCAGCTCTCGGTGTCCGTAAGAGGCCACCTATTTTGCAGGGCATGCGGGAAGAGTCCTAGACACGGACTTTGACAAAGGGCTTCAGCACAGCACAGGGCACCTGGTAAGAAGTCACACGCTGTAGCTGTTCTTCATTTCATTGTCTTTCCTAAATCCCAGCAAAAGCACGTGCACTGATACCAGGAACAAGAAAATATGCTAAGGCCAGGGGATGGTCCCCCTAGCGCCTAAGGGGCCAGGCAGGCAACAGCAAGAGGTCAGGGAACTGGATGGACGTGCCCCCACCCCAGGATGTGCCAGCTGCTCCCAGACGGGGCCAAGGCTGGGGGGAAGAATGCAGGCCCCACATGGCAGGACCTGATTTTTCAAGAGGAACCATAAGTGTGGGTTTTTCTGTGATCTACCAATTTTTAAACTGGATATTCATTCCAAATGTTTCTCATCATTACGTGGCCCATAAATGTATCTACAGGCTGGATTCCACCCACTGGACATCAAGTTTGTAGCCCCAGGGACAGATCTTCTGGTGCGCAAAGCACTTTCTTCCATATTGATCATGTCATTCACCTTCATGGTGGCCCTGTGATGTGGGCGTTTTGATAGCATTTTAGAAAGGCGACAACTGAAGCTCTTTACCAAACTTCCCCAAAGCCACAGGGCTATCGGGTGGTTTGGTCAGGACTAAACACAAGCATGGGATTTTGATCAAGGCTCCAGTGATTTTAATATAAACAGCATCACCACCCGCTTCCGTAGCGCTTCCCATGCGCCAGTGCGCTCCAACCATATATGTACATTTGCTCGCTTAATCCTCACAACCACCCTGAGATGTAGGTACTATTATTTTCCCCATTTTACAGATGAGAAAACTGCAGCCCAGTAACGTCACACAATTGCTGAAATGGCGGAGCCAGGAGGGGTGCTGGATCCCACCTAGGCATCTTCGTCCCAATGCCTGAGCCCTTAACGACTAAGTGACACCCCTGGGACTGTCTAGAAAACCTCAGTTCAGCCAGGGCACAGAATGAATGCGAAGTCCACTGGGAACTCAAACATCTAACTAGAAAACACACAGATATAGATAGAACATGCCCACACTTTCAAGGCTAAGACTATATATAAAGCAGGTCAAAGACAGACATCACCTACAGCTCTTCTGGGGAAACATACCGGAACTATTAATAAAGTAGAAAAGAAATTGCAGAGGAATTCCAGAAGGAATGATTCTGATGGACGCATCTTCCCATCGATATTAATCATCTTTGGAACTTCTGGAACAAGGCTTATGGCGGCTTTGAAAAAGGCATCAGCTGCAAGACAGAAGGAAAGTCCGTGTATGAGAGCACTGAACATTCAAGGTCTGCTTTCTTCTCCACACGGCCTCAGGGCCAGCCCTGAGAGTCACCTGGAAGCCAGGCCTCACTGAGAGGCCCCAACACAGGGGGGCAGTCCTAGAAGAAAACCATAATTGAAACCTTTCCGCAAACTCTAATTCACATGGTACAACATTTGGTTGAAATGGCATTGCTGTTGCCTCCCATCTCTCCCCCATCCCTCCTTCCTTCTTTGAGCAATTCAGCTCAAATTGGCTGAATTGGCTTTAGAATAATTATGTGAAGAAACCAAGTGGCAGATTTTTACAGAAAGCTCAGAAACCACAGTGGCCCAGGCTGAGGGATCAATCTTGATTGGTTCCTTGACTCCTCCCACTCACCATGTGAGGAAAACACTGCCATCAGGCCCATGTCACAGACGGGAAATGAGGTGCAGAGGCAAAGGGATTGGTCCCACAACAGTGTCTGCTGTGTGCAGGAGGTTCCAGCCCTGGTGGTGGAGCTGGGGCTCAAACTCTGGTCTGCCTGAATCCACTCCAGTGCACACCAGATTCATTAAAGAAATAACAACTTAAAAAGAAACAAATCCTACCATTTGCAACAACATGGATGGAGCTGGAGGATATTATGCTCAGTGAAATAAGCCAGGCGGAGAAAAGACAAGTGCCAAATGATTTCCCTCATTTGTGGAGTATAACAACGAAGCAAAACTGAAGGAACAAAATAGCAGCAGACTCAGAGACTCCAAGAAGGAACTAGTGGTTACCAAAGGGGAGGGTTGTGGGAGGGTGGGTGGGGAGGTGGGAGAAGGGGATTGAGGGGTATTATGTTTAGCACACATGGTGGGGGGGGGGGGTCATGGGGAAAACAGTGTAGCACAGAGAAGGCAAACAGTGAATCTGTGGCATCTTACTACACTGAAGGACAGTGACTGCATTGGGGTACGGGCGGGGACTTGATGGTATGGGTGAGTGTGGTAACCACTTGTTTTTTAATGTGAAACCTTCACAAGAGTGTATACCTTAAAAAATTTTTTTTAAAAAGAAAGAAATAACAACTTAAGTGTCCAGAGGAATATGCAGTGCATGCACACACACAGAGCTTTAGAGACTCCTGTCTAGGTGATAGTTTCAGTGAATTGCTGAGTTTACTGAATTGGGAAATGAAGATATTTTTTAAAATATGAAATAGTCCATAAAACCAGAAGACTTCAGGGGGAGAGGGAGGAAGGAAAGGGAAGAAATGGGGGAATCTGGGCAGAAGAGGAGGGATGGACAGAGAAGATGGGAGCAACAGAAGGTCAGAGACTAGGAGGAAGGGTGGGGAGAGGGGGGAAGGACTGGAGGTAGGGGCTGCGATAGAGAGGGAGAGTTCTTTCTAGAACTGCCAAAGTATCAACCACAAGAAAAAGCCTCAAGGTCAGAACACACAAAACACTGACCTGAGGAATCAAACTTTAAACTACCCGACAAGATCAAATGCTTGAATGGTCCAAATGTACCTATCCTGGAATGACTTCCAGTGATGCAAAGAGAACAGTGCACTGGTATACAGCTTCCCGAATGAAAGCTGGAGCCCTATACAGCTCACCAGAGGGGCAAATGCAACAAGAAATGCCTACCCTCCTGAGAACAAAGGCCTATGCTTAATGAGAAGAGCATGTGCCTGCAGCTGGAGAGTGCTGTTTGCCTTCCCTTCCTTCTTCAAAGGAAAGAAAAACACGTTACAGAAAGACACTCTTCTCAGAGCTTTCTGCATGAAGTTACCTCTGCTCCAGAAACTTCCTTCTCAGGCTTTCTCTTGAACTTCGAACGTACCTACGCAAACCTGTTAAGTGCCAGCTGTGAGCAGGCGCTCTCCAGGACACTGGAAAAAGAGTGGGGGCAAGAGCTGATAATGTAAGTGTGGTGCTGAGACCAACCTCACCACACTACTTAACACCTACTTACTAGGAGCCTGTTTTGTGCTTTGGTCTATGGGGACAGGAAGCAGCTAACCAGAATCCTATTGGGCAGAAAGAGATTACAGACAGGGGCTCTGGGAAGACACCTGATACTGGCTCTGGCAGATAAACCTCCCAGAGTCAGAGGCTGCTGGGTCTTCTATCTTGGCTACAGATAGTAGCAAAGGCCACTGTTCATGAGAACCATAGAAACTCCTAGGCTCTGTATTGCATATTCTTAGCCCTCAGGCAGTACTATGGGGAAGGTACAAGTATTTCCATGCCCAGATAAAGAAATGAGATAAAGAACTGAGTGGCCGGGTTAAACGACAGTAAAGACTGAGCTGAGTAGAATTTAAAGGCCATCTCCCGCACTGGGCAAGACAATCGGATTTGTGTTTTTAAGGAGAAACACAGGTCTAGAAATCATGTATCTGATAAGCTTATATCCACAATATATAACGAACTCCCACAACTCAACAACAAAATAATCAGATTTAAAAATGGGCAAGGGACTTGAACGGATATTTTTTCAAAAAAAATACATAAAAGGCCAACAAGCACATAAAAAGATATTCAACATCACTAATCATTAGAGAAAAGCATAATCATTAGAGAAAAGCAAGTCAAAACAAAAATGAGGTATCATCTACACCCATTAGGAGGCCACTAGGGAAAAAAACAAAACAGTCTGTAACAAGTATTAGCAAAGACAGAGAGACATCAGAAACCTTGTGCACTGCTGATGGGCATCTAACGTGGTGCAGCGACTCGGGAAACTGGTTTGGTGGGTCCTCAAAAAGTTAAACAGAGAATTACCATCCGACCCAGCAATTCCACTTGTGGGTGTATACCCCCAGGAAATGAAAGCAGGGACACAAACAGATACTTGTCCATGAGTGTTCACGGCACATTATTCATAAGAGGCAAAAGGCAGACACATCCAGATGAAGGAAGCAAAATGTGGTCTATCCATGCAATATCCATGGAATAAATATCATCCAGCCTAAAAAAGGAAGGAAATTCGGACACAGGCTACAACAACATGGATGAGCTTTGAAAACATGCTAAGTGAAATAGGTCAGACAAAAGACAAATGCTGTATGATTCCACTTACATGAGGTAAAGTAGTCGAATACAGAGAGAAGGAAAGTGGACCAGAGAGGGGGGAACAGAAAGCTATTGTTTAATAGGTCAGAGGTGCATTCAGTTTGGATTGATGAAGAAGTTCTGGAAACAGATAGCGGGGACAGTTGCATGGTTTTCTGAATGCACCTAGGGCCACTGAGTTGTCCACTTAAAAATGATTATAATGATCCATTCATGATAAAAACTCTCAACAAAGTGGGTATACAGGGCAAGTACCTCAACATAATAAAGGCCATATATGACAAACCCACAGCCAACATCATACTTAATAGCGAGAACCTGAAAACTTTTCCTCTAAGATCGGGAACAAGACAAGGATGTCCACTCTCCCCACTTTTATTCAACATAGTACTGGAGGTCCTAGTCATGCCAATCGGACAACACAAAGAAATAAAAGGCATCCAGATTGCTAAGGAAGAAGTCAAACTGCCAGTTTGCAGATGACATGATATTGTACATAAAAAACCCTAAAGAATTCACTCCAAAACTACTAGAACTAGTATCTCAATTCGGCAAAGTTGCAGGATACAAAATTAATACACAGAAATCTGTTGCATTTCTATACACTAACGGTGAACTAGCAAAAGAGAAATCAGGAAAACAATTCCATTCACAATTGCATCAAAAAGAATAAAATACCTAAGAATAAACCTAACCAAGGAAGTGAAAGACCTATACTCTGAAAACCACAGACACTCTTTAAGAGAAATTAAAGAGGACACTAATAAATGGAAATTCATCCCATGCTCTTGGGTAGGAAGAATTAATATTGTCAAAATGGTCATTCTGCTTAAAGCAATCTACAGATTCAATGCAATCCCTATCAAAATACCAACAGCATTCTTCAATAAACTGGAACAAATAGTTCTAAAATTCATATGGAGCCACAAAAGACCCCAAATAGCCAAGGCAATCCAGAGAAGGAAGAATAAAGCAGGGGGATCTCGCTTCCCAACTTCAAGCTCTACTACAAAGCCACAGTAATCAAGACAATTTGGTACTGGCACAAGAACAGACCCATAGACCAGTGGAAAAGAATACAGAGTCCAGATATAAACCCAAGCATATATGGTCAATTAATATATGATAAAGGAGCGATGGATATACAATGGGGAAATGACAGCCTCTTCAACAGCTGGTATTGGCAAAACTGGACAGCTACATGCAAGAGAATCAAACTGAATTATTGTCTAACTCCATATACAAAAGTAAACTCAAAATGGATCAAAGACCTGAATGTAAGTCATGAAACCATAAAACTCCTAGAAGAAAACATAGGCAAAACTCTCTTGAATATAAACATGAGCAACTTCTTCATGAACATATATCCACAGCAAGGGAAACAAAAGCAAAAATGAACAAGTGGGACTATATCAAACTAAAAAGCTTCTGTACAGCAAAGGACACCATCAGTAGAACAAAAAGCCATACTACAGTAAGGGAGAATATATTCATAAATGACATCTGATAAGGGGTTGACATCCAAAATAATACAAAGAGCTCACGCACCTCAACAAACAAAAAACAAATAATCCAATTAAAAAATGGGCAGAGGATCTGAACAGACACTTCTCCAAAGAAGAAACTCAGATGGCCTCAAGGCACATGAAAAGATGCTCCACATTGATAATCATCAGAGAAATGCAAATTAAAACCACAATGAGATATCACCGCACACAAGTTAGGATGGCCACCATCCAAAAGACAAACAACCACAAATGTTGGTGAGGATGTGGAGAAAGGGGAACCCTCCTACACTGCTGGTTGGAATGTAAATTAGTTCAACCATTGTGGAAAGCAGTATGGAGGTTCCTCAAAAAACTCAAAATAGAAATACCATTTGACCCAGGAATTCCACACCTAGGAATTTACCCTACGAATGCAGCAGCCCAGTTTGAAAAAGACATATGCACCCCTATGTTTATCACAGCACTATTTACAATAGCCAAGAAATGGAAGCAACCTGAGTGTCCATCAGTAGATGAAGGGATAAAGAAGAGGGGAACATACACACAATGGAATATTATTCAGCCATAAGAAGAAAACAAATCCTACCATTTGCAACAACATGGATAGAGCTAGAGGGTATTATGCTCAGTGAAATAAGCCAGGTGGAGAAAGACAAGTATAAGAGCAAAGAAAAACTGAAGGAACAAAACAGCAGAATCACAGAACCCAAGAATGTACTAACAGTTGCCAGAGGGAAAGGGACTGAGGTGGGGGTGGGTAGGAAGGGAGGGATAAGGGGGAAAAAGGGGCATTACGATTAGCACACATAATTTGGGGAGGGGGGGGAACACAGGGAAGGCAGTATAGCACAGAGAAGACCAGTAGTGATTCTAGAAGCATCTTTCTACACTGATGGACAGTGACTGTAATGGGGTATGTGGTGGGGACTTGATAATGGGGGAATCTAGTAACCACAATGTTGCCCATGTGATTTTATATTAATAATACCAAAAAAAATGGTTACAATGGCAACATTTATGTAATTTTTACTTAACCACAATACAAAATAAAGAAAGAGCTGCACCTACCCCTGCAGTTCTACAAGCTGTTTTTCAGTGTAAACATGAAATCTATAGTGAAACAAGGTGAAGAGCTTCTCTCAGCAGAAACTGAAATGCTCAGAACTTGAAAGACCATTTATTCTATTTATGTATTTGTTACTAAGTGGTCCCAAGAAAAGCGCCCATTATCATACCTCATTAAAGGGGAAGCAGCTCTGTGCCAGGCGCCCTGCCCTACTCAGTTCCCATTCCTGACAGGGCAGCTAAAGTGAACAGTTATTTAAGGGCTGTGTAGAATAGGCAGTGTTCCAAAGTAGATTTTAATTTGTTTGCTCAAAGGACTTGCCCCAAAGATACAGGCTTGTCTGGGAGACCTCTCGGTTCTGTCCTAGTAATCAGAACTCAGTTCCTGCTGTATATGCAAACAGTTTTTCCTCATAGTTCAGAGTTCAGAATAATTATGTCACTATCATGTAACAACACTTTTCTGGCTATTAAAAGCTATGGAAATCGATTCAAGATGAAATGGGTTAGATAGGTTTTCTTTTTAAAGTAGAAAAGGTAGAAACCAAACTCCAATTCATAAAAAGTATTATCTTTGTTCCACTGGGGGAAGGAAAAAGCAAGCCTATCCACCAGCTTCCCTTCCCTATGCTATGCCTTCCCCCATCATGTCACTCTTGTGAGGTTTCATGGGACAACCAGGTTTCTTGTCTGATTCCACCTTAAAGAAAACAACAACACAAAAAACCCCACTCAGGCCTGGCCAGCCCCACCCCAGAGTTCATTCCGTGTGAGGTCCTTCTGGGAGTGCTGACTCCTTCCCAGTGCGGCACTGTCGTCGTTTTCCGTACACGATCAGCATGTCCTTCAGCACTGCCTGGTTCTGGGTGGCGCGCAAACACCACCACTGTCCCTGCATTCATAGCAAGAGGGACTGCACTACTCTGAGTCACTGTTTTCCACAACGGCTTTATCATAACAGTCATCAGAATCTTTGGTAGAAGTACAGGTTCCCAGGCCCCCGCACACTGCTGATGGGAATGTAACATGCACAGCCACTTTGCAGAACACTGGGCCAGTTCCTCCAATTCTACAGGGACGGTATGTACATATATACCTATATGGATAAATCTTGAATCATTATGCTAAATGAAAGGAATCAGTCATAAAAGACCTATAGTGTAAGACTGCACTTATATGGAATAACCAGAATAGGAAAATCCATAGAAACAAGCAGTAGACTGGTGGCTGCCAGGAGCTTGGGGGAGGGGAAACGGGGAGTGACTCTTTAAACGGTCTGGAGTTTCCCTTTGAGGTAATGAAAATGTTCTAGAACTAGTGATGATGACTGTACATTTCTGTGAATGTCCTAAAAGCCACTGACCTGTACATTTAATGGAAAGGATGGATTATATGGCATAGAATCAATCATTATCTCAGTAAAGCAATTATTTAAGAAATATTATGGGTTCCCGGGCTCCACCTTAACTGTACTGATAGAGTTAACATCCTAGATATCTAAGTTTTAAAAACTTTTACCTATGACTAGGTAAGAGTTCCATGATTAAAAATTCCAAAGGTAATGCTCTGTTTTGCTCCTGCTCCCACCATCTGGTTCCCCTTCCCAGAGGCAAAGAATGCTACACTTTCAAGTGTAGAGCAGCAACTACATTTTCTCGATACTATTTCCTTCTTTTTATGCCAAGTTAACATAGAACAGACATCACGCTGCAACTCCCTCCCTGCCTGACCCCCAACATGGCTTGGAGATGATTCCATCACTGCACATAAAGTACATCTTCATTTTTTTTATAGCTAGATCATTTGCTTTCTTTTGGGCAGTAAAATACACATGACAAAATTTACCATCTTAACCATTTGGTCAATTTTTTTAAACCAGCTTCTCTAGCGAATTTTGTAATTCAACAGGTTTAAAAAACATTGTCCTATAGGCTGCAGATACAGGCAGAATCTGACTTTCCCTCAGTGAATGATGAGCTCTGAAAGATTTACTCTCTGGACATTCAGCCAGAAGCTAACAGAAGCAGCCAGCAGCAAGGAGAGTCCGCCGGCGCGGGCTGCCTCATCGTTCCGTTATACATAGCTGCTAAGAGCCAGGGATGCTTATGGGGCAATTATTACAGAACTTAGGATCATTTTCCACCTGACACTGCAAGCTCGCTTGTGTTCCAATCTGGGCAATTTCAAAGGGTCTGCAGAACACCACAGGAGCATATTTCAGAAACCTCTGTAAGGACATGGAGAAATCAAACCTACCCAAGACACAGAGCCACTAAAATTACAGAGTGGTCACCAAAATATATGTCACTAGCAAACCCAGGGAGGAGGTGAGATGTGAATGGAATGTGCAAACAAGAGCTCAGCTGAAGCCACCAGGTAAACTGAGTTTGGATTACCCATGCTGCCTAGCTACTATAAATGAGACAATCAGATAAAGGTACCTTTACATCCCCTCTAAGCTCAGTACGAGAAAAGCTGAAAACCACGCAACAATAAGGGACTAGTGAAGGACATTGCTGCACTGCCACATGGTGGAAATGTGTAGCGAATAAAGACAACAAGGTGCAGCTGTGTGCTTTGATGTACAAAGACATATGTTAAGTACAAAACCCTGTACAGCTGTGTACATACAGCATGATCCTACCTTTGCAAGAAAAAAGTGTTTACACTTTTGCAGATGTATAAAAGTGAGGTAAGACAATGCCAAACTGTTACGTGTGATACAGGAGAGGTGCCTGAGGGTGAAGGAACCAGGGATCTTTCACATACTGCTAGGTTACTGTTTTGGCATTTTTAATTTCTAAAAATAGTTTTTCTTTAGCATACAAAGGTAAAATACAAATTGGTTATAAAATTTCCCATCATAGAAATGTACAAAACCGAAAGTGGGGCCATAAGGTTGACAGGCCAAAGGGCCTT
The DNA here is from genome assembly GCA_032199065.1 of Smutsia gigantea. Classification (NCBI taxonomy): domain Eukaryota; kingdom Metazoa; phylum Chordata; class Mammalia; order Pholidota; family Manidae; genus Smutsia; species Smutsia gigantea. The sequence goes on from JAVSCE010019477.1 coordinate 293,651, forward strand.
TCCGAGGAGGGCCCCCTTCCTACTTTCCCAGAGCAGGGCAGTGGGGGCCGGGAGCAGGGAAGCACCCTACTGCTGGGGGCTCTAGCATCCCTGCCGCTCTGCGGGATATCCACCATCCTTGGCCATATAAGGCAAGGCACTATGGGTGGTGCACACCTCTGGAGTCTGGGGTGCTGCTCTGCAACCCACAACCATGTGCTAGGAAGGTTCCTCTCTTCTTGGCCACTCCATGAAGTGAATCGTACTTCAGGGTTCAAGCTCTCCAGGCAATTCCACCCGCATGGATTCTTCTCAAGGGTTTAAAAGGCCTCACCCTGTGCTCTGAGGCCTCCTCTAGCTCCTGTGGATAAGTCAGGGGCTGGCAGCCTCCCACAAGCCCACCCAAAACCCCACTGCTATCTTGCTGTCTGCACTGAGGCTCTGCTTAGGACTCTGTCCAAACAACAGAGCTCCATGCTTTAAGAGACCAAAATATCAGTCAACTGGACAACTGGCGAAAGCTTCAGAATGCTTGGAATTAAAATGCATGTTGCTCACTGTCTGCAAGAGCAAAAAACTGGAAAGAGTCCAAATATTTTTCAATAGGAATTTGGGAATAAGTGGAAAGGGGGTTGGGGAAATAATTTGGAGTCTTTCTAAAAAGAAAGAAAAAATAGAACACTGGACAGTCATCACAAAAAACAGGATGGATCTGTATGAAGGAGTACTGGGGAGAAGGGCCAAAATTCACCAGTAAGTGAAAAAAGCAAACTGGAAACATTGTAGAAGACAGACACAACCGCATTTCTGGGGTGGGGGAGACGGCGTGTGTATGTAAGAATATAGACAGATGGGAAGGAAGGTAACAGGTGAGAGAGACAGAGGGCATATGAGAAGAAATATTTTTAAGTGGATATATAAGAGAAACAAATTAAGAAAAATACCCAAACTGTTAACAGTGGACATCTTTTGGAAGGGAGGAAACAGATTACTGGTGATTTTTATTTGGGGGCTTTTTGCTTTTTTTAAATCTTACATTTCTGTACTGTTAGGGTTTCTTCAAATGAGCATGAAGTATATTTATAATAAAAATCAGTTATGATTTAAAGTAACATACAGTTTGTCTGTTTTCAACAGGAAACACGATAGTAACCCCCCAAACACCCATACATGATAAAATTAACTCCGACTGAACTGTGTCCTCTGAGAGTGCGTTCACTCTTTTGTGTTCTTGGCATTGTCAATACGGAACATGATTCAGCACATGAATTTTAAGAGGCAGTGAAGAAGTGATAACTCCAACCACCTTCACATATAGCATTTTGTGTTTTAAATAATGCATTAGAAGTCAGGGCTAATGGAAATCTTTACTATTCGTTAGAGTTGCAAACTCCCAGAGTTAAATAAGACCTCAAAAACAGTAACTCTACTCTCAGACAGACCTTCAGCAGTCATGTGCCCTCCTGGACAACTCAGATGGACAGACAGCTCCTAGTCCAGGAACTCTAGGAAAAGAAACATCACAGTTTCTGAAGACAAATGTTGCAAGGGGTTGAAAGACTCTTCCCGTCCCTTGCATATACTTTATTATAAAGTGGAGTTCTGGCTACAAGAATTTTTCACTCTCTCAAGTTCTATCAATATCTGTACCAGTCGTCAACATTTTCTAAATGTTAAGTGTAGGTTTGGATGATGATATCAATATAATGGAAACCACAGTATAAATGTAACATGAGGACATAGCCTACTGCCTCCAACATTATCTGTTAGACTAAGGGTTTGTGTCTCCCACCCCTACCCCCACCCCTTGCCTATGCTGAAACCTAACCCCCAAGGTGGCATTAGGAGGTAGGGCCTTGGGGGTGCTTAGGTCACAAGGGTGAAGCTCTGATGAATGGGATTAGTGCCCGGATAAGAGAGGCCCCACAGAGCCCTGTTGCCCCTTCCACCAGGTGAGGAAACAGTGAGAAGACATCTGTGAACAAGGAAGTTCTCACCGGACAACGAATCTGCCAGTGGCCTGATCTTGGACTTCCAGCCTCCAGAACAGATGTTTGTTGTCTCAGCCACCCAGTCTCTGATACTTTTATTACAGCAGGCAGAACTGACTAGGGCAAGGAACCTGTGCTGTCACTAAGTGACAGGGGCGCTTTCGGGTAAAAAGCCTCAGAAGTCCAAAAGGCCAACTTAGTATCCACAGCTAATTTATCCAGAGATTTAATATTATTTATTACCAAACTATGTTTTTATAATAGGACTTGTTATTACAGCAGTTAAGTTTGGGGATTTAAGGGCCACTCTTTTGATAATATATACCAAGAGCAAGATTTAAAGAAACTTGAATGCCTAGGGACAGTTAAATACTTCACTTATTAATACTTAAGTATTGTCAATGACTGCTTAATCTAACATTGACTTTGCCATTGGAATGTCCTTTCAATTCACTCTGAGTATCAACACTTAATGTGAAAACTCCACTGGGGAAATATAAATAACTTTTTAGCTCCAGCAGTGCCATGGAGGCGCCTGTCTGCTCTCCCCCTTCTGGGTCTGAATTGTCCAGGGATCTCCAGTGAGCCAAGTATGCTCAGCCCAGTGTAAGCAGACTCATCTCTGGGACAACTTTGAGGAGGTTGTGAAAGGTCTCTTTGTGGATATTAGGCTTGGATTTACCCAAGCAGGAAGGATTAGGCATGTCTTATCTTAATTCTGATTGTTTCCTAAACAGGTTTATCTAACGTTCATTCTATAATAATTGGTCTCTGCACCCACATGTACCCAGGGTTAGAAATACAACTTCGTATTGTGGTTCAGAGGAACTAACCACAGAGGAAGCACGTGGGGAGACAGAGCATTCAAAGTCAGGTCAGCTCTCTCATTAGCTGGATGCTCCTGGACAAATCACATCACACCTCTGAACCTCAGTTTCCCCCTTTGTCAAATGAACATACTGAGTAAAACTAAAAAATACATACATACTGAATAAAACTAAACTGCTTTGCCAGGAATTCAGTTCTCTCAACAGCTGGACCCCAAACTATGTTCTTAACTTGATCTCCTACTTATTCCTTCCAGATACACTGTTTTCCCAGCCTCCAGGCCTTTGGTCTGCTGCCTCAGCCTAGCATGCCCTATGCCTCATTTCAGCAAATGCAGATCCTCCCTTAACTTCCAGGCTTTTCAATGCCACCTCCTTTATGAAGCACTTTTTTTCCCCACTCTTCTAAGCCAAAGGTCATTTCTCTCTCCTCTAAAATTCCCTGGCACACTTTATGAACATCTTGCATGACATTTATCACGTGCTGCCTTGTATTAAATGCAAACAGATTGGCTCCCCCTATTAGCATGCAGTCTCTCTCTGAGTGCATTCCTGTTTCAGCACACTGCTTGGCACAGTGACTCGCACGTAAAAAATGGCCACAACATGTTGGCAGGAAGAAGCAAAGTGTAGGTTTCCTAATACAAGGAGCTGAGTGATCTTAAGAGCGAAGCCCACCCCTGCTCCTCTTCTGTGGGCTCATCAGTGGCTGCCACCCATCCCGGGGTGGCTCATGCGTGTTCAGACATGAATGTGGGTGACAGGCTTCATGCCATCTGCCCACCTTGATAACTGTTGCAGCAAAAATAATCCGCTTTGTTCACAATCACCAGAGAGGCCTCAAGGTTTGAGAAAACAGTCATATCAAACATATTCTTCCAATGGTCTGTCAACGGAACTGGTATGACCTGAAGCATAAACCCCAAAGACTTGGTAAACAGATGGAGGCCATTTTTCTCCATCACAAGCCACTCCTTACCCTCCAGGAGGAGGTCACAAAGTCATTTTTCTCTTCCACACTATTGTGCTGGCTGCCTCCATTGGTGGTCACAGTTCCCAGCAGCCAGTGGGCTGCAGCCCTTCCTCCGTGCTTCCTCGTGCTCCTCATGGACCAAACCAGCACAATGGCTTCCTGCAATACATCCATGAGCTCTGGCATATGTTTGAACCTAACCTGTTATATCTACAAATATGAAAGTAAATTATTTAAAACCTACTAAGGGGGTTTTGATGGGGCTCTTTTCAGAACAGCAAGGCTAGTTAGTAGTTATGTCCATACTGTGAAAGGTTTGGTACCATTTTAAATTTATCAATATTGTTCAGAATGATCAACCATTCTCAGATGGTCACCATTCATTCATTCAGCGTTTACTGAGCACCCATGTGGAAGATAACATACCAGGCGCCAGGGATGCAACACCCGACAAGACAGGCAAGCCTTCATGGAGCTGACACTCTAGTGAGGGGTGTGTGAGGGGGAAGCAGACAAGTCTTTACATATTTACTTGTTAAATAGCGATGGTGATAAGGACAATGAGGGGGAAATGCACAGTAAGGATAACATGCCCTAACTGTTTGGGAGTGAGGAGGTCAAGGATGGTTTTCTTTTAGACACAGCTCGTGAGCTAAGGATGCAAAAAATCAATTAAAAAATGTAGAATTTAAAAGGCGGGGGAGAGAATCTATAGGAGGGAAAAGCATTATCATTGGTAAGAACACAACCATTCTTTTTTACCACTATTTTGCTTTAATTGCTCTCCCCATTGTTTATCTTCGGAGGAAATGCAGATCTGTTATTTTCAGGATAATTTAGCAGGTTAACCTTGAAGCAAAGATCAGCTTTCCTGCAGATTTCTCAAGGTTTTGTATATGTGAAATAGTCTGGCTTTCAGAACTCCGGAACCACAGAGCTGTCATGGTCCAGAGTCACCCCTAGACCTCCACAGCACACTATTTACTGAGCAGCTACCGCCTGCCACAGGGCCAAGTTCTCTAAAATCTCCAACCGACAGGCACCACCGCCTTCAACTCCACTTTACAGCTGGGGAAACCGAGGCACTAAAAGGCCCTCAGCTCATAAGTGGCAGAGTCAGGACAGGGGCACTGTATCTAGGAGACCTGTCAAGTCACCATCACTCAGAGCCTCATCTCCACATCCCACTGTGGCCAAACAAGCCGTGTAATTTCACACCTCCCCGTCTCTGCCTTCACCTTTGTCTGCTCTTTCTAGAATGCCGACTGCTCAGTTTCCCCTTCTCACATCCTCCTGATATACGTATGTTCTTAAGACCCACCTCAAACATTACTTCCTTTATAAAACAGCCTGCTTTCTGAGATTAGAAGCTGCAAAGAGAAAAAAACAAAGATAAAAATAAAGGCAAATAAATCTATTCCTGCTCTGACCTGGTAATATCCTTCCAGAAGGAACCACTGACAGATGAAGGTAAGGAGTTATCTAAGTCAAGTGGCTGGAAGATTAACAGGTACCTTCGGGCCACCCAGGTAAGAAGCACGTGACCAAACATGCAAGTCCTCGGCTTCTCCTAAGTGTTGGGGGGTAATGGCTGCCTGCCCGTGGTGGGCTGGCCAAGAGGTCACCCAGCCCCAGGCCTGGCAAAGCCACAGCCTGAGAAAGGAGCTACAACTGAGGCTGGACCAGGGAGGCCACAAAATGAATTGGGGGAGGGGATGTTTTATAACCAGCTAGACGGAGGGTGTTTAAGGGAGGTGAACAAAAGTAGCCCATTTCCCTGAGCTTTAATTTATATTTAGCCTTCCCATTCTTAGTAATTGACTGTATTATTTATTTTGTCCAGAAATTGCTGTGTGTGGCTTTCAGAACAATAATAGGCTTTTAAGGTTTAGGGCCACAGCATTAGCGACTCGAGTAAAACTCAACAGGTAAATTATTAAACATGAAGTAGACGCCACAGTCCCGTTCTCCCTGCAGTAGCTTCAAGTGTGGGGTGAAGCAGATGAAGTGGCCAGGGTTCTAACTCCGAGGACACCACCTATCCACATGCCATTTACCAGGCTGTTCCAATAATGCTTATCTCTTGGTGGACCAAAGGCATCACGAGAGGAAAAAAGCCCCACCCAGCTCTCCTTAAAGAGTTCTTTGGAGCAGCAAGTCCCTGGTGCTGGGAGAGCCCTTATTTTGCTTGAGAATTTTTATTTTTTTTTATAGCATGAAACCCTATATGGTGTCCAGTCCTAATAAGCTTGCCAGGGATGGGCAACATCAAGGTCATGGTTCTGAGTTTATAAAGTTGGCAGAAGAAAGACGTAGCCTTCCAGAGCTTCCAGTGACAGTTCGGAGCTGTTACCTGCAGTTCATAAACTGTTCCTAATGTTTCAGGTCACACCAAACTCAGGGGTGCCCACGTGGGTCTTCTATTTCTGAACTTTTAAAGAGGGAACCACTGTATAATAAGATTCTCAATTTCTAACAGCAATCTAATCAAATTAATTAATCTAATCTTCACTTTGCATAGCATCAGGCTTTTGGCGGTGGCTGTTAATTTTTGTCTTACTTTGTTTTTTGCTAACCCATCATCTTCAGTAAAGCAGGTACCAGGAGGAAGTTCCACATTTACCAGCCTACAATGAGGACAGGTGCCTGCTTTTGAGGGCCCTGCAGTCCTAGTGGGGAGAGGGAATGTCCAGGCAATAAGTAAACAAACACACAGTATGAAAACGTCAGATAGTGAGTGTCATGATGGTCATGAGCAGGATGGTGCAGAGCACGACAGCTGGGGAGATGCATTAGCCAGAGGGGACAGCAAAGGCCCCACTACAGGGGGAAGGCTTGATTCTCATCTCGTCTGGTGTTTAAAAAAAAAGCAAATATCTGGGGGAAGATCATCCTAGAAAGAGGGAACAGCAAGTGCAAAGGCTCTGAATCAGAACAGAAAAAAGCCGATATGGCTAAGTGTGGTACCCCCTGAAGACAGAAGGCAGGCAAGCACCACATCATGTGGGGACTTACAGGCAAGGGTCTGGCTTCGTTGCAAATGTGCTGGGAAGCTGCTGGCGTCCCCAGGACTCAAAAGTGATACTAAGCCTGAAAGGTTCTTGCGCCACAATCATGTTTGAAGACCTTGGTGCCCAGAGCTGCCCCGGAAGAATCACGATACAGATGAACACACCAGGACTGCCACACACAGGGCTAAGAGAACAGGGGATGCCCACTCTCCAAGCACCCCGGAGTGCTTGTGCCCACCCATGGCAGCGAGCAGTGCATCTGTAACCCAGGCAAACACTGTGGTATCAGGTGGGAGATGGGAGCTGGGGGAGACCATCACTGCAAACACCAGCCCACCTCATACAGGGCTGCAGGACCCCCGAATGATGCACTTCAGCTTCCCAACCACTGGCACCACGGATCCTGTCTGTCACAGTGGGAAGAGGGCCTGGCCTTGACTCACACAGCTGACAGCTGGCTTAGTGAACCCAAGTGGGCTACTTAGCCCCTCCCTGCCTCAGTTTTCTCACCTGAAATGAGGCACAACCACAGGGCTGGCCTCGGATGGCTGCTGGGAGGATGCAATGAGGCCCTATGGGCAAAGGCCTCCCTGAGTAACAAAGGCCCCCGAAATGGTACCAGGACCTCTTTTCTCTTCATGCTACAGCCTAAGATAACCTTGCTGCCAAGGCTCTGTGGCACACACCTTCCCAGGAGGTGACAAGGCTGTTTGCGGCAAACACTTGCAACTCAAAACACTGCCCGAGGGCCTCTCTTGGCTTGAGTGCAGAGCAGGCCAGTGTGGCAGGGAGTTGACGCCCCAGAAGCGCTCAGTCAATGACAGATGGAAATAAAGGGTGAGTGACCCGTCCTCCCTGTCCCTCAGGTGACACAACACCAAGGCCATTTGCCACCCCCTCCCAGAGGCCCCCAGCGGGGATGCACATCAGCTGCCTACAGCAGTAACCTGCCCACCAGCGCACCCTCTGGCGGCTGCCTTCCCTTCCTGGTCTCACCTCCCCATCCCCCCACCGACACTCAGGGGATCGCCTCCCAAACAAACTACATGCACACTTCTTTGCATCCAGGGATGCCTCCTCTGCCTGGTAGAGAAATGGGTCTTGAGCAGAATGTTTATCCCTAACAGCAAGCTGTACAGAGTATTCATTCTACACTTACTAGATTTTACTCATGTGCCTCTGGGGTTTTAAACAAACACCAACAAAAAATAAAAATGAATCCACTCTAATGAATGATGAAGCGGCCTGAACTTTTAAAACTCTCTAGGCACGCTTAGCCTGGCTAGGAGTATCTGAGCTGCCTGAGCTGGCCTGTCTGAGACAGATTTAAGAAGGTCCTTACAGGAAAACAGCCACACTCTGTAATCTGTCTGATTTTATAAATGTATGTGTGTCTAGTATGCTTCCTACTAAAGAAACAGACTTAAAGCTCATCATTTATGATCAATTCTTTTTTTTCTTTCCTCCTTAAAGGCATCTCACACACACACACTGGCTGTCCTGAGCGGCCAGGGCAGAGAAGCAGGGCGGGGGGAGGTGCTGAGAGGAGAGGCACTTACCTTGGGACAGGCACTGGTTGGCCAAGGCCACCTGACCAGAATGCAAGTAGAGATTGAGGCGGGTGAAGATTCCGGCCAGGGAGGGAATGGTAATGAAGCAGTAGGCCACACAGGCCTGGAAGAGAAGGGAGAAATGCAGCAGGTTACATCGGCAGTGCCGCCACAGGGGGTCAAGACTCCTATTCCACCCACCATGTATTTTCAAGTGAAAAACACTTCAAATGATTAACTTCCCATTCTGAGCCCCAGTTCTGCCCTCTTGCCTCTGCTGTATCTGACTCCGAAGGGAGAAGGAAGAGGAGGAACACGTAAGGAACGTAAGATGTACGAGAAATAAATGCTCACCTGCCGTTGCAGGAGGTAAATAAATAATACCTAATGTTGGTTAAAAAAGCAGCCTTTAAACCTATTATTTAAAAATATGGAGGTAATTAGAAAAAGAAATTGCTAAAAAGGGTCTGAGGTGGTGGCTCTGACCAAAGAGGTTTCAGGAGAGAAAGGGTAGGCCTGGGCGCTTGGGTTTCACTGTTATCTTTTTGCTCCAATTTCATTTTTAAAAACACAAATAGGTATCGCTTTGATAAATTTTGAGTAGCATACTCAAGAAGCTGAATTTTTTTTTCTAAGTCAAAACTGAGAACTTAACAAGGTGGGGAAAACGTATTAGGCCCTCCAGCTACAGGCACAGGCTATACAGAAAATCCAGTTGCAGACGAAACTGCACGTCCATCTCTCACCCACTTCCCTGTAATGCATACCAAAGTTCAGGCTCTTTTGATCATTTCTTTTCAAAACATTGAGAAAATTGGTCAGTCCATAGCTATTCAAGGAGAAATTAATCTGGAAAATCAATAGTAAACCACCTGTATGACACACCTGTCATTTTCTGGAAATAGCAATTTAGAAACTTGCAAATGAATGAACCCACTGGAGTTCAAAGTCTTTGAGTTTTATCTCTAGAACATACCCGGACAAATGCAGCCGTCTTTCTGGAGTGATTTCCTTTCATTAGTTTTCTTGTTTCCATTGCCAACCGGTTTACACTCTGGATTTGTTGATAAATAAGAGAGAAATGGTCATAACATGATGGCTGACTCAAATTAATGTCTTCCATAGAGATAGGGACATTGACTGCATGCACGTCAGTAAGAACAAGTTAAGTGGGACCAAGACTGGCCAGCACTGAACACTGAAATGAAGGAGTCATCAGGCCTGATTCAATCTCAGCTTGTACAAACAGCTCCAAGAGACTGAGAACAAAAGGCACTCAGAGATAATCATGCCTACCAACCAGCATTAGAAATGACCACTTTCTGGTTTAATGAATAGCCAGGGTTCACTTAACTCCATTTCCAGAAATCCCACACACTAAGCTTAAGGTCTCAGAGATCTTAAGAGAAACCTCCAAGTAGGAGAGCAGACTGTACAATCCAGCTATGCCAAGCTAACAAGAACCTTCAACAATAACCGTAAGAACAGGAATAGTAGCTACCACACCATCAGTTACAGCCCACCTGGTGCTGTTCTATGAGCTGTACATTCATTAGGTCATTAAATCCTCACAACCCTACATTGTGCCTGCTATTATCTCCCCGACTCCACATGTCAGTCATAGTTCAATAGTGCTACTAAACACTATCACCTGATCAACAACCAACAAATATATAAAAGGGTAGCTCCTTCAATTTACATGAAGCAAATAAGGAGCCTTAGAGAATTTGTCCTAATATGGAAAGTTTGGACCTATGGCTTCCAAACCATGTACCAAGACACCCCAGGGTGCTGCAGCAAATCCACAGGGACACCATGATTTTTTTTTAGGAAAACACAGTAACGCTCAGGTGGCGAATGCTGTGCAAAGCACCAGTGTGAGACTGGACTGCATTACAGTCCCAGCAGTGATGTCTTATCTTTGCGAAGCTGGGTTTTCAGCAGCTACTGTGATAAAAGACAAGTACTGTAGAAAAATCAGCGTGGGAAAAAAATAATTGATCTGGATCAGGAAATAAGGGCAGTGGTGTCCAATCCAGTTCTAAGGTTTGAGACACTGTTGTAGTGCCCAATGGATAGACACACTGCACTAATAAGTAATTACGGCTAAGAGTGAAATAAAAATATGTTTTCTTTCAGTTTATATATATTGTTGTTTCAAAGGGCTATTGCATGTTAGAGCAAAAATACCTTATCTGAGCCCAACTCCTTAATAAACAGAACTGTTATTTGTGTCCTTTGGCCTGAGTGCACCATGAAAAGTCGTTGAAAGAAGCCACAATTCCAAGAAGGTGGAAGTCTGGCCAGGCAATAAGGAGCTCTGGGTTAGCACTTCTGGAACTATCAGCACGACTGACTTTGCTGTTGGCGCACAGGAAATCAGAGTACGCAAATCTCACAGATAAAGAGGCCAATAAAAAGCATCCAAAGCCTTAAGCAAAGCTCTGGATTTTACTACTTTGAGACACCACCCTCCATACCCTAAAGAACAGGAGCAATATGGGGCCAGAAGAATTCCAGGTTAAAATTGGCATCTGGCATATAATCAATGAATACTGACAGAACAAACAAATGAATGAAAATCCTTACGTGAATCAGCTGCACCAGAACAGGTTCCAGATTGCAAAACATTGACCTGGCCTCAACATAAAAACTCAGCTGTTGTTCAAAGTCACGGCCAAAGGAAACCTAGAGACAAGGGGAAAGAGGCTGACAATGTTCTCTCTGAGCAATGGTGAGCACACAATTGCAAAGGTTTTTCCTGAGCTTTGTGCGGTGGAGAAGGTGCTATGATTACGAGTCACCAAAAATCTCACAAATGTGAATGGGTGGAAATTTCACAGCTCTGCAAGCCGACACACTGGATTATACACTAACCCAGCATATAACAAACATTACTAGTACCACCTCATCTTTATGACATGGGCATTGGAGGAGAAAATAAAAAGACCAAAGGGTGTAAAACAGAATCTCAAAATGTAAATAGGATTCCCCAGGCTAGAAGGAAACCACTGGGAAAGAAATAATGGAATTTTGTTTATCAGCTGTGACTTTTTCACAGAACATCAGTGTGGTTATTGGGAGACATCTGTCGGAGGGAGCTCCCTAAAAAGAGCCACACCTCTCTGCTTCTTGATGGGGATTCCAAACTCAGCAGTTTGCTGGTGGCTGCCGGAGCCACAGATGGAACTTTCTCCAGCAATAAAAAAATCCCCTCTTCTCCTATTCCTTTAACTTTATGAACAGCTGGTTAGTATGACAAGCTTTACTGCTGTGGTGATCATTTTTGCCCAGAGGAAGTTTAGTATTCCCTTTACAGTTCTCAGGTTTCGCAGCTTATTTCCTCTTATTCTTTTCCATTAAAACGCAGTGCCTTTCAGACAAAACCATAAAAAGATAATTTATATCATGTGATCAGCATATAAATCAAGGATGCAGCAGAGCCACCTGGTAAAAGCAATAGGTACATTTCCTAACTTGGGAATTGCAAGGCTAATCCTAAATGTGCATCAAAATTGATTTTACCAGAGTCAAGGGGACAGTTAAATTGACCCCCTGGTGTATGAGTCATATTTTCAAGGTCATGTACTTTCATTTTGACTAGATTTTGTCTTGACATTTCTATTAAAACAATGGATTCTGGCAGCGTTGGTATTTTAGCTCTGTGCACCAAGAATTAAGGCAAAGGTTGCCCTGCTTGTATGGAATGGTGGTTGTTCCCCAAAGAGGCTGCACCAGTCCCTCCCTCTCTGCCTGTCCTCTCCCAGCGTCCCTGTGGATTCTCCCCATCCTGAGGCGTTTACTTCCTGTCCCCTGCAAGGGGGTGGCCCTGTGACTTGCTCTGACCAACAGAATTCAGCAGGGTGCAGTGCTGGTCACTGTGTGGTCTGAATCTCTGCCTTAAAAGGCCCTACAGCCTCTGTTCGTGCTGCCACTACCTAAGAGCTCAGCTGAGAAGACAGGATGGTGAGAGAACAGTGGAGAGCAACAGGTCACACAGATGAGAAATGAGGCGCCACAGCTGGCAGCCTGAGCCCAGACCCTAGACACGTGAGCGAGGCCGGCTTGGATCCTCCTGCCCCACCAGCCACCATCACACAGAGCGGCCTGGTGACCCGCCAACCCACAGAATTATAAGGATTAAAAAATGCTGTTATTTAAATCCTAAAAACTAAGTTTTGGGGGTAGTTGTTAAGCAACAATGAGTAAGCATAATGAATGGAGAGCAGACCTTGGCCTTCTGCCCCAGACCCCAGCATCCTTTCCACCACCTGGTGAGCAAGCATGCTGGGCGCTTCGCAGAGTCCCTTCTCCCACGCCTGGCCCACGTGATTCAAGCTGCCCGGGGGTGCATATGTCTCCCAGGCCTGGCCTATCGGTATGTTTATTTTCAAACAACAGCGGTCCGTTCAAGGATGAGCGGATGACCCAAATTAATCCAGAGACTCAGTCCCAGGACTTCTGCTGGAGCCCTTCCTGCTGGGAGCATGCCAGGAGAGCAGAGCCAGAGCCAAGGACACACACAGGCCCTGACGACACTCCAGAGTACCCAAGTCCAGCTGCTGCTTTGTAGCACTCCATCCCTGGACTTCTTGTCCCGTGAGCCAGTGGGTCCCCTAACCTCCCCCTTTGGATCTCTCCCTTCAGCCAGCGTGTCCTGGCTCTCTCTGCTCCCTGGGGAGTGCTGGCTAATGTAAGATGTTTCCTCATTTCATCTCATCTTAATAAAAATGAAAAGCACCAGGAACATAATGTTAACTACTTTTGCCAGAATAAGGATAAACAATTACATCACATTTCCAAGCCCAATGAAACTTCTTTTCCAATACTTACCATTTTTATAAATCCATTAATCAAATAGGCCAGCATTCTTTTTTCATCCTCAAGCGTGAGTGCACTAAAATCAATAATTGTATATAATTAACACTGAGGTAATAAATGAAAGTTTCTAAAGAAAAAAATACAGAAGTAGTTATCAATTTAATAGGTAAGAACATTCTGCATTTTCTAGATTAAAAAAAACTCCCCAACAGTTTTTTGGATAAACATATGTAATCTAAAGTAACAATTTAAATGTGTTTCTCATCTCTTTCAAAGATGCTGTTCTCAAGATACATTTATTAACAGCAAAAGAAGGTAACTTCTTCCCTGGGGCAGCAAAGCCCAACTTCAAATTTTGTGTTTTAGAGAAAGTTTGTTCAACATTACAAAAAATTTCAAGCATGCAGCAAAGCTGAGAAAATTTCACAGTGCACACCCATAGACCCACAACCAAGGTCCTACCATTATCATTTTACAATATTTGCTTTCTCACGTAATTAGCCATTCCCCTCTCTGTCCATCAATCCATCTTACTTTGGGGATGCATCTTTAAGTGAACCATAGATCTTAGTTGCCCCTATTTAATAGCAACTTTAACACAAATATAAATAAGAAAATGTCAAGTCTTTTTACAGTCTTGATTATATAGGTGAAGGCTTATAAATAGTTCCCCAAATGTATTTTGTCTTAAATTCTAACAATGCAGAGAAAACAAGAATCAAGGTTTTTGTCTTGGTGGTGTGTTCTAGAGGAAAGCTAGTATTGGTAAGACCACCCTGTCCTCCCATATGCAATGTCCCTTTCATTTGCCGACACTTCCCAGCTCCTTTAGTACCTAGGTATGGCCATTTGACCGTTTTGGCCAAGAAGAAGTAAATACAAACAATACACAAGCCTTCCAAGTTTTATCCCTAAAAGAAAACTCCTGTCCTCCAATGCCACACAGGCTGTACTGTGTGGACACAGCCAAGTAAGCCAGCCTCCACCAGGAAGCCAAGGACAACACCCTTGGGAGATGATAGAGCAGTAAGACAGAAGGAACATGGGTGCTTGGCTGATGTTCTTAAGCACAACTACCCTCCCCACTTTCTGGTCTCACACTTTTAGCAAGAAAGAAATAAACTTTCTATTTCATTTAAGCTAAAACCCAATATCTTACAAATAAAACTGCCTTTCAGGAAGTATTTTGTGCCTTTATTTCTGTTTTTATCCAGCCAAAGTCTATTGGCTACATTATGAAAAGTTTTGATATTTTCATTTTTAGAACTACTCATGAAGTTGACAGCACAAAGTCATGAACATAAAGATTCTAAAATTCAGAGAAAAAAAAGAAAAGGAATACAATCCATCTTGTTGATGGTTAAGTTCCAAAATAATTTTCTCAATTCTTGTAACATTTTCCAATTGAATCAAGCTGCTGTGTTTAAAAATTCTTTGGGGGATAAAATTTTAGCCACAAATAAGCAGGGATTGTTTCAAACAGAGTAAAATGGAAAAAAACAACTAGAAAGCAAAGGAGTGATAATTTGGCCTTCGACCTAAAGGTAAGGCCTGTGGACAGGTCAGAGCCTCAAGTGTAGGGAACAAAGGAAGTCCTTCATGTAAGGAATACAAGCAATTTCATTTGAATTTCAAATAATTAGCTAATAATGAGGAAGACATTTAAAGGCTGTGTTATTGGATGAGTGAACTCGTCATTACACTATCCGCTGCTCTCAAATCTCTAGGAGACATGGAGTTTGAGTTCACTTGCATGAAGCCAGCCTTTTTCTCCCACAGAAATCCCCCTGTAAAAACATCTACCATCTCATTTTCTTGGGAAGGTTACCTTCAGCTTTCCTCCGCTCCTGCATTGGAATGTCCTCGTTAGGAAGAACCTTAACAGACCCCATAAAATATTATTCACAGTGGCATCTTAAAGCAGCAATTCCCTAATGTACTATTATATGGCATTAAGACCCAATCCATGTTGTTTCAGCTTGAGGCATGACTTACTTCACAGAGTCATGCATGGTCTTGCAAACATGCAAAAGGGCGTTCAGGATGACAGGGTCCTTGGTGGGCTCTTGCTGATGCCTGGGAGACATTGAAACATAATGGTAACATCATGTCTGCCACGAGCAATGAAAGTGTGGATTCAGTTCTCACCTACTGCACATACTTGAGAAGCAGAAAATTATCCCACTGGCACGGAGCGAGGCCAAGCTCATGTAATGGGCAACGTTCTGGTTTTCTCTCAATTCTTCTTTCAGTAACGTGTTGGTTCTTCTACACAAACTTCTAACTGCAAAATCCGGCTGAAACTGCCACATTTCCTCAGCCGGGCAAAGGGCAAACCTGGTTTTGGTACTGTTTCTTAAACCCTCTAAAGCTGTCTACAACCTGCCCATGACTGTGTTAAGTGCCAGGCAAAATTATTTATTTGGTTTTTCAAATAATAAAAGGACAAACTCTTATAACAAATCTATATATAAGTAAAGTAGGTATATTTGTTCTAAGCATATGGAATTAATCTTCTAGAAGACAACACAGGAAGCTTAAGACATGTATTCAAGCAACATCTAGCTCAATTTTCCAAACTGTGGTTATTTGAGTTCCATCTTAACTTTCCTTTTATATAATATCTATATATTTAATACTTAAAGTGACTTTCACGTTTTTAAGTTTAACCCTGTCCTAAAAAAAAACACATGAAATCACCAAACTAGTTATGTTATTTAATATACTTTAAAATAAACATACAGCTTTTAAAATAAACATTAAAATATCTCCATGTACCACCTAAAATAATTTCACATACCACCAGCAATACCAGTTTGGGGAAATATAGATTTAATCAAGAAAATGAAAGGAACCAAATTTGAAAACTGAACACAAATCTAAACACTAAAGATGGAAACCTTCCTAGCTCTAGTACCTTGGTAAGTACGGCTTTCTTTTTATCTCTTAAAATGTTATTCTTACGTAGTTCATCAATAGATTGCTCCGTCTAAAAACAGATCAGAGTTAAATGTTAAGTGGAGGCCAGGCTCCTGATTTGTCTTCTTGAGCACAATTACAAACTTATATCATGACTGCGCCTTTTAATGTGGTTTTCCTCTCAGTGTTACTTTAGATGTGATATACGTACACATCATTAAGCCTCAAAGTACATAAATTGATTTCTTATCAACAGGTTTCACAAGAGCATCAGGAATCAAAGCCGCTGATTACATCACGTTATACTTACTTGATAAAAACTTCCATGATACATTTGCAAACCTCCACCCGCACACTCTCTTTTTGGAACATGTCCAGAAATGGCAGAAATTTTTCCTAAAAATAAAAAAGAGTATTTTGCATGCACTCAATTTACACAAGTTACCGGAAGGAATCTGTGGATCACTTTTTCTTTGAAGGTCAAAAACGGAAAGAGTTGTTCATCTCTCTGAGATGGGTCTGATGAGGACTCCCCTGAAAGCAGGGAGAGGAACCTGATGTTTTTAAAACCTGTCCGTATTAAAACAATGTATATGCACCCCGGTTATATGAATCAGGGCGGGGGCCACTGAACACTGTCAAAACTTCTGGGCAACCTTTAGATGACCAAGTAACAAAATGCAGGGCAGTCTTGGGTCTTTTTATGATTATTGTACTGATGAGCAGAGAAAGAGGAGTCAGAGTGGTTCAGAAAGTGGCCCCTGCATCCCTGACTCCACATTAGTGATCGTGTGACCATAAGCAAGTTCCTCCACCTCTTCCAGCATGGTTTTCTCGTCTGTAAAGTGGGAATAACACCTGTTCCGCTTCCCAGTGGCACTGTGCCAAGGGTATGAGCTATGCCTGTGAAGTTCCAGCCCAGCCTTGGAGGATGGCAGGTGTCCAGTAAATAACAGCATCTCTTATTAAATAAGCAAAAAACCAACCAGAGTCCTGTGAGTGTACATCGATGGAAATAGAAAGGGAGGAGAGTGTAACTACACATGCAATCATCTAGATCTGCCCTGGCCCAAGGGACTGTAGCAAACGTGAAGGGGCATCACAGCATAATTTACATTTTTGAGGGAAACATAAGAAATCTCAACTCTGCAAGACACTGAGACAGGTATTAGGGCTTGATACATTTCACAGTTCCAACGTTAGACTGTTTGTGTGATAAAAAGCAAGTGTCATGTGAAAATCAATGCAGAAGAGGAAATGAGGAAGGGGATGCCCAGTTTGAGTACAAGGTTTGAGAGGCTGAGTGGGGCCCAGCGGACGCACACATCCCATTAGTTAAGTAATGAATGAAATAAAGAGAATATTTTTCTTTTAGTCTGTGTGCATTATTTTTTCAAAGGCTGATCAAGTTGCTATGCCATAAATACTTAAGTTGTTTCGACCTAACTACTCTATAAAAGGAACTGCTAAGTATTTCTTTTGACTTAGGGCACCATGAAAAAATGACTGAGACACTAAGGGAACCTCTGACTCAGACACAAATTTCCAAAGATAATTAAGGAATACTACTCACCACTGAGAAAAGAACTGAGAAATCATGGAAGTGGGCAATCACTTTTTTAATTATTGACTGAAGCTGCAAAACACAACAAAAAGCATATGTTATTTGATAAAACTTGGCTATTTTAAAAAGGCAACCCTCTCTCACAACTTGAAATTTACAGTTACTATAAGGGAAACTCAGATTGCTCAAGGAATGGGGGATTACTGGGTTAGGGTAGGCCCTGTCTCAGGCTGCGTTCGCCCATCTTCTTACTCTGCAGTCTTGGGGAAGCAAATTCTTGGCCTCATCTTCCTTTTCTGTAAAATGGAGAGCAAAGGATGTCTTGCTCAGTGTGAGGATTAAATGGGATGGTACGTGTAAAGTGCTTAGAGCAGTGCCTACCTTTCGGAAAGCTATCCATTTAAGTCAACAGTGAATATTCAAGGAGGCGGGCAAACTTCTTCTATAAAGGGCCATACATGCGTCACAACTACTCACTCTGCTACTGTTGAAAGCAGCCTAGAGAAGGGGCTGCATTAAACTAATGGGCGTGGCTGGGTTCCAGTATCATTTGATTCACAAAAACAGGTGGTGGGCTACCTATGGCCTACAGGCTGTAGTATACAGACCCCTATTCTAACCCATAATGGCCCTGTGTTTCCTGACTACTTCTGAGAGCACTGGACCAAGTTTGCCAGTGGGACTGAAGGCCACATCATCACCTGATGATGGTGGCACGGTCTATGAGATCTGCCCCAGGTGCCCAGGTCCTGCTCTCCACCACCCCTCGCTCTGAGATGTGCACAGTCCTGTAGACAGGGCCTTCGTGCAGAAGAACCAAGTAGCTTGCTTTTTCTAAATAAAATAGAAGTGCCTGCCCCTGGTTACTGACAAATACTTTGTTTATACTAAAAACATTGCTGTCGAAATCATCTACAAAGAAATCACTCATGGTCTAAAAAGAGAAAATATTAAGAAGTATGAGCTCCATTTCATAATTAAGTAACTTACGAGGTCAGTTAAGTAAAAGACCAGTTAAGGACTTCAAAACTTCATGACAAACAATACTCCAGGCTGAGCATTATAAGATACTGCAATTATCTTAAAAATAGTTAAATAGTTAACTATAGTTAAATAGTTCCTGAAACCTTATCCAGAGTAACTAATTCCTTCAGGACAAGAAATTTTTGAATACTTTAATACAGTTATACGCAATGCATTCCCTGATTTAGAGTTTTTTCCCTTCAATATTTCATTTTAAAAATGCTAGAACAAAGAAAATTCAAAGACTACATATATCAAATACATTTACTCAACACTTAGGTTCTACAATGACTAACACTTCGATACATCTGCTTCATCTCCTTTGTAAACACACAATCGGTGCACCTTTTTTAACGTTTTATTTTGAAATACTTTCAGACTTGCAGAAAAGCTGAAAGAATTGTAGAGAATTCCTATATTCTCTTTACCCAAATTCACCAATTCTTAATATTTTGCCAAATTTGCTTTTTCATACTTTATACATAGGACATTTTTTTCTGAACCAAATGAAAGTAGACTGCATGTATCATGCCCCTCACTCCTTAATGCTTCATTTGTTATTTCCTAAGAATAATCACAGCCTCTGACATTTCCACTTTACTGTTATCAAATTTAGGAAAGTTAACCCTGATGTCATTATAATACTCAGTCTATCATCCGTATTCCAATCTCATCAATTGCCTCAGTATGTCCTCTAGAGCATTATTTTTCCTCTCTTCAGTACAGAAACCAGCCCAGGGTCATGAATTGCATTTCATTTTCATGGCTCTTTAGTCTGTGTTAATTTGGAACAGTTCTTAGCCTCTCTCATTAAAGACAATGCTATTTTGGAAAAATATAGGCCAATTACTTTCCAGGATCTCCTCAGTTTGGGCATGAATGATGTTTCCTCATGCTTCAGTCATGACTCTCAGCTGAATGCTACACAGACAGATGATGCTGTGACTTTCACAGAGCACCCTAGATCTGCAGGCACATGATATCCACTTGCTCCTCACTGGGGATACAAATTTTAATTAGCAGGTCAATAACTGTCTGAGCTCTCCACTGCAGAGTTCCTACTCTTCCCCTTGCAGTTAATACTCACTCTATGGAAAATCCTCTCAGATATGAAAATGTCCTGCTCAAACTCCGCCCTAGATTTCACATCCACTGATAACTCTAGCCTGAAGACTGATGATTCCTGTCTATACTTGATGACTACAAATGGTGATTTTTCAACTCTATCATTTTTCCACATTTCTCAACTGGCACCCCTCCCCACCTTTCTCCTCATCTATTTATTTGTCTATGAATCATAAGGATAGATTCCTGGATTCCTATTTTAGTCAAAGGCTTATAATCCATTACTGTCCTTATTTCTTCTGATGCTCAAATTGCAAGCCTGTGAGAGCCCCTTCCAGGCTGTTCCTGAGCCCCCTTTACCCCTTACACCATCACGTTTTTCAGTACATCCTTACTTTCTGGCATGGGACAATGTTCCAGGCTCACTAGAACCTTCCCTATTCCAGACCTGGAGTAAGCTAATTCTGCACAGATCCACGTAGTTTTCTTTTTCTTGATATGGCCCTTACTTAAGACAAGGGACTCACAATTGACATGGGTGGTTGTCCTGAATGCAGACTGACCCAGGGCATCTTTTTTAAGTTGCTTTTTGATAGGCAAAATTACAGTATAGTGTAATTCTTCTCTCTTTTAGGAATAATTTGCATCAAAATTATGTTACTTAACATTTTCAATTAAATGGTCTCTAGCAGTCAAGGTCTTACGAAATAGTCCTCAACAAAAATTCTAATGCATATCAGTTTTCATATGTGCCTGAGATCTTGACAAACAATAAGAACACAATCCTTTTCCTCTATACACTTTATTCATTTAATGATATTCACCAAGGACCTGCTGTGCACAACTATGTATTATGTCAACACACCTAAAAAAAGGTCAGGTGGTCAGTGCCTACTCAATAAATTATAATAATGCATAATTTTAATTAGCAAATGGTGGCAAATTCTTAAATTACCAAAATATAGAATTCTGAAATTCTTGTAAGAATACAGAACTAATTTTCTTATCCTAACTGAAGCTGGAAACTGGTCACAGGTAGTAAGTGCCTGCATATCATCTTATTAAATAAAAATAAAATCATGGGAAGAGCACATGGAGCCCCGACAGCCAGGGAACCAATGCCCACTTCACTTTTGCCATCTCATTAAATAAAAAATATAAAATAAAAAAGTTTAGTTACTTTAGTGTAAGGGAATCTGAGCTGGATTCTGTATTGAAGGGAAAAAGAATCTGTTCTCAAGAACAAAACTGGAATATGGGCTGTGGAGTAGATAATAGTAAAATATTAAATTCCCTGAATTTGATAACTAAACTGTGGTTATGTAGGAGAATATCTTTGTTCTTAGGAAATACTCATTGAACTCTTCAGAGGCAAAGCGGCATGAAGTATGCACCTTATTCTCCAATGATTCAGAAAAAGACTTACATACATATATATGTGTGCATGTGCATGTGTGTGTGTGTACACATAATGATAATGATAAAGCAAACACGGGAAACTTCAGCATTGGTGAATCTATGGAAAGAGTAATGGAAATTCTCAGAGCTACTCTTTCAACTTTCCAACAAGCTTGATGTTAATTGCAATAAAAAGTTAGTTTAACTAAAAGACACGGACACTTTACTTACTGTGCCCAGCAGTCGTGCCACAGCTTCCCACTTCCTGTATCACTTAGTTCTCACAACCACCCCAGGGGGACTGTCACTACCCCCATTTTACAGGTGAGAAAGCTGAGGCTCAACAAGGTCAAGGAACTGAGGATGCGGCAGAGCTAGGAATCCCACCCAGGATTACCTCACTCTCCAGCCTGACTCATGCGACATGCCTATTTATTTCAACAGCATAAAATTCTAACCATGTGGAAACAAGAAAGGCAAACCTGTTACCTGAGGGTAGGAGTCTTCAAACGCACGATCTGGAGTCATGTGCTTGATGACATCAGCCAAAACGGTATTCACCTCTCGTTTCTAAGTGAGGAAAATAAATCCAACGTGTACTAGATGCTGACAGGCAGCTGCTGCCCACATTTCTGGGGGAAAGGGCTAATGTTTTCAGAACATATCACACACCTTCCAGGAAATGGTTTCAAACATGCTGAAGATAATAGAAAGGGAGAAATCCCACCCATATCCCAGCCTTACAGGCGGCTGCATCTGCACCGAGTCAGCACCACAGCATTCTTCTCAAAGGCTCTGGGCATTACGTGGTCCCTGCCTTCCTGAGTGCTGGCAAAATTGGCTATGCTGCTTTCTGCCCGCCTGTCCCAGGCCCCCCGATGTGCTGCAGAGACCCAAGCCAGGCATCATGGGAAGAGCACACGGAGCCCCGACAGCTGGGGAACCAATGCCCACTTCACTTTCGCCATCTGTATCAAGGGCCTGGTTTTATACAGCACAGCCTAAGAATGGTTTTTATATTCAAACCAAAAGAACTAAGTGAGATTCAAATTTCCCTTAGTGGATTGAAACACAGCCATGCTCACTTACATACTGTCGTGGCTATTTTCATGCTACAGTGGCAGAGTATCCTACTTGTCATAATAGTTGCTTGTTCACCCTCTCCTTTAATGCCCATTTACTCCCCAGCATGGACATCAATAACCCCACTTTACAGATGAGGAAGTGGAGGCTCAGAGAAGTTAAGTGACTTACCTAGGATCACAGCAGCTAAGAAAAAAATCTAATAATGGCACCAACAGGAACCAAATCCCCTTGGAGAAACAGCTGATTCCAAATCTGGGATTAAAATATGCCAGGAAGGCTGCTTTTATATCAGAAACAAGGAAGGCATCACAGACTACGGAGAGCATGTCAGAAAGACTCAGGACCCAACCTGGAAAGGCACCCACAAAACGAAGATAGGGCCACTGGGAACTGGTAAGAATAAGGTAATTCAAATGTGTTTAAATCCATGAACTCCTAAAGATACCAACAGCAATGACTGCTCACTGGTCACCTCTGGGACACTGGGACTCAAACCCTTATTCTAAAAACTAGTAAATAAAAGGGACAAAACCCAGCATCAGTCTTGCCTTCTTTATGAACAAATCGTACTTCAGGGTAACCAAACATCTGACACAAGAGTTTCTCTTTATACAAGTGTCCGTGCTAACAAATAAAGAGGAAATGACAGCAATACCAAACATCACCATTTGGGTACCCCTGCCCACCCATGAGATGCCACAACCTTCAGTGGCTGCCTACGTCATAGACACAACTGGATACTGTGAGCCTTGCAGGAAAAGCACCATGCCACCACTTACAGTGGCTAAAAATCCCATCTACAGCTGATTAAGCCTCCAGAACTAACTGCCAATTGACAGGAAATACGGAAGGCAGAAGGACATGCTGAACATCACCACAGGGATGCAAATGGCCAATCCAGACTGGGGACCCTACAGGACAAAGGACCCAATTTCTGCAACAAATAAATTACAGAGGGATAAAAAAAAAAGAAGGGGACGGGGTGGGGAAGAGAGAGAGAACTTATAAACTAAAAGAACCCTAAGAGTTTATTGCAGTGCATGGGTTCCTATTTATCCTGATTGAACAAATGAATTGTAACAAAATTACGAGGCACTTGGGGCACTCTGACTGATTTTTAATGATATTAAAAGCATTATTAATTTTTTTGGTTAGAATGTATGGGGATTTTGTTTCGGAAAAGGGTGTTCTCATATTTGACGGATATGTGCTGAAACACTAACAGATGAAAAACAATGTCTGAGATCTGCTTCAGAATAATCCAGGGGTGGGGAAAAGGGGTAAGGATGTGAAACAAGATTTGTCATAAGCTGATCATTTCTGGGTGATGAGAACAAGGGAGATCATGCTTGAAATTTCCACACTAAACCATAAAACAAAAATTGGACAAAAGAAACATTATCAACAGAGTGACATTGCCATCATGCTCAAAATGAGGCAAACCCAACTTTGGTGGTGGGTTACCTTCAATTTCCAAAGGCTGGAAGCTATGACTGGTGGGGGCCGGGGGGGTGCATGCAGCGGACTTCTACAGTGGGTGGGGGCAGCTGTTTCCTACTTCTTCATCTGGGCCATGATCACACAGTGTTATTTTGTCAAGATTCATTAAGCAACAAATTTAAAATATATGTACGCTATTTCTTTCTTCTGTATGTATGCTGTACTTTTATTTTTAACTGTTGATCAAAATAAGCACTCTGGCAACAGAATTTGAACCCAGTTCTTCCTGCTTATATGGTCTCTGCTATTTGGCAAATCCAGTATGTCTCACACTGGGGTTCTAGTCTGGACACAGGGAAAGAAGTGTCTTTGTTTGCTTAGAAAAAACTTACATGCAAGTCAAGTGTGTTTGGAAATGCTGCTTACTAGACCCGTATGGAACGTCACAAGGCACTAAGTGTGTAAGCATCTAAGGTGTCCTATAATGAAAAAACTGCTTAACTTTGTATCATGCAGCATTTCCCAAATTTACATAAGAGCATGGAACACTTTTGTTATAGGCCACATATTAATGCCCCATCACACTGTACTACGAAGGATGAAATTTTTACAAATTAAGGACAACTGCCATTCAAAATGGTTCTATGCCACAAAGAAAAAATACTGAAGGAACAAAACAGCAGCAGACTCACAGAACCCAAGAACGGACTAATAGTTACCAAAGGGAAAGGGACTGGGGAAAATGGGTGGGAAGGGAGGGATAAGAGGGAAAAAGGGGCATTACGATTAGCAGATATAATGTTGGGGGGGCACGGGGAGGGCAGTACAACTCAGAGAAGACAAGTAGTGATTCTATAGCATCTCACTACGCTGATGGACAGTGACTGTAATGGGGTTGGTGGGGGGGACCTGATGAAGGGGTAGTTTAATAACCATAATATTGCACATGTAATTGTAGATTAATGATAATAAAATAAATTATATTAAAAAAAAGATAAACAAACAAAAAAAGAAACAACATCACCAAAAAAAAAAAAAAACCAAAATGGTTCTATGCCTAAGTTAGCCTTATTTACTATTATAAACATGAATAAAAATATGACTCTTTCAAAAACAATACCACAGCCACACATACCGTGAAATGCTTGCAGGTGTACTCTACCCACACCTCGGCACAGTTAATGTAGTCCTAGGAGAAAAAAAAAGTGTCTTCATAGTGAGAACACCACAGCCGACCTTATGGCAAGAGCTCATCATGTACAAACCCCTTCAAGGGCTTGGAAAGTTGAGAGAGTTGACAAGTGACAGGGATTTCAAGAGCGGTTCATCTGCGGAAAAGTCTGGACCACTGATATATTTTACCCTGAGAAGCGACTTACAGAAAAACATAAGTAGCTTGAAAGGAATCAAACTTTCACTCCAGAACTGCTACTTAGGCCAAGACAGAAATCTGGGAGGCTCACAGGGCAACAGCGAAAACAGTGGGGAGTCCTCACCGCACCTCAGCTGAGAAACCATCCATGGAACTGGCCGAAGACTCCAGCTTTGCTTAAAATGATTTTTGCATGTTTCTGAGAAAAAATAGGCTTCCTGCCTTCAAAAAATAAACCATTTGTCCAATAGAGGGGTGATGTGTATGCTGTAAAAAGGTTAAGGAAGCACTGAAGGAGTTGGTAAGAAATTATGTGTTAGAGTCAAGTAGAGGGCGCACGGGGAGACAATGAGATGGCTCTGGAAATGCCAATAACCAAGTAAGGCCGTCTGTCTAGAAAAATATTCAAATGGGGAAAAAAATGGTCAAAGAAAAATACGGCCTGCAAGTTTATCTCTTCTCTCTTCTGTGCTGACACTTTAAGGAAAAGAAAGAAGTGGGAGGGAAGAACAGTTATCTCATTCACACAAGAAAAGCCAGGACCCTTAGGAGGTCTGACTGGAATGCTGAGAAGGTGGGCTTAACGAGGTGAGTGTGAGTTAAACACCGAACAGCTTCTGACTCAGGTTGCTTTGAAGCACTGATGTATGGGCACCAGGGCCCAGAGGTTGTCGACTTACATACCTTAAATAAGCTGTTTTAGCTACCATCAGAGTTGGGTTAAACAGAACTCCAACAGCTGAAGCTTAGTGAACATTCTGCTAAACTTAACCTAGGTATACAATCTAGTAAATCCGTTTCTAATTTTTCTAAATTACATCGCTATTCTCAATACACTATGGCAAATGCAATGATTAGCAAGGGGTTTATAACTAAGCTCACTCTAATATCTCCTTTTTGATAAATGACTGTATCAAATGCTACATCCATACTCAGTCATTTGCTATGCTAGACTGAATGTTTGTGTCCCTCAATATGTGTATGTTGAAACCCTCACCCCCAGTGTGATAGTATCAGAAGGTGGGGCCTTTGGGGGGTGATTAGGTCATAAGGGTAGGGCCTTCATGAGTGGGATTAGTTCCCTGATAAAAGGGACCCAGGAACGAACTCTCTGTCCACCATGTAAAGAGGAGAAGCTGGCAGTCTGCAATCTGGAGGACCCTCACTCAGAATCTAACCAGGCTGGTCCCCAGATATCAGACTTGCAGCCTCCAGAACTGGGAGAAATAAATACCTGTTCTTTACAAGCTACCTGGTCTGTGGTTTTCTGCTGTAGCAGCCTGAACTGACTAAGACACATGGCCAGTAGGTGAGAAGCAATACAGGGGTGGTGAAGTGCGCCCAGCTGGTCCTCCAGCTACAAAGACAGGTAAGGCAATTTACCTAGTGGCAGCCGCACAAACTGCTGGTATGCTACCTACAAGGATGGTGAGACGTGAAAGCCAAACCTAAAACATCATGGCTCTCTCTGCATGCTTTACAGCAACTAGTATCAGTTGGTCCACCTTCCCAAAACTTCCTGCACATGAAGCATGGAGAGAAAGAGGCTTTGGCTGTCTCCTTCAAGGGCCAGAACCTGGAATTCCCTTTCATCAATCACTGGCTTGACTGCTGATCTTCAACTTAGGAATATCTTACTAAATTGGTATTTTCAAATCCAAATACTATAGACTGCTGCATTTTGGATGCTGTTTGCAAAGTTACAGGTCTTTTCAAGTTTCAGATATTTGTAATTTTACATTGTGAGTGCAGCTTGAAGCTTTAAGAATTAGACATAATTGGGATGCAGACATCAAAGAAATACATCTTTAGAGCTAATAATTCTGTATTATAGGATAACAAATCATACAGTTAAAAGAAGTAAATTTAAAAACAACAGAGGTATGATTAGTTAAAAGGTAATTTTTTAAAAGAAAGAGTATACTATATAACTTGGACAAAAAGCAGTGGATCTAAGGTCTAAATGGCCACCCACCTGTGGATTCTTCAATTTAGTGATAACTTTCCAAGCTTCATTGAGGATCTGAAGTCGATCAGCCTCAGGAGGATCAGCCAAGGCCAAGTTTAACCCCAGTGAGCGAAAAAGGAGATGCTAACAAAAATATCAAACTATTAGGATCCTGGAGATTTAAATCACAGTAACTGAGGCTTAAAGGCAAAAGGGTGTAACATTTAGCTCATCTCAGGGTTAATCTGCCAAGAACCTCTTTCTGAAGTTCGACCAACAGGCCTAAGCAAGACAGACAGAGCAGCTCAAAATAAAGAGCTGGCTCTGTGGATTGGTCTTATTTGTGGACCATACTAGTCTGCTGGATAAAGCTTTTCATAAATAATGAGTGAAGATACATTTTTTAAAGATGTAAAACAAGTCTTTCCTAATACCTTGTTGTGAGTGAACGAGACAGATGTAGGACTCACAGAGGCCTGACTGGCAGCACTTACAGGTGTCTGACAATTCCAATCGCCAACTCGCCTTCCATCGTGTTCTCAGGAACAGAGAGCCCGTGATTCTGTGGGCCCAAGATGACCCCAATACCAGACTCTCCCTTGAGAGCTATCACATAAACACTGCCTGCTTGTTCTCCCATGGAGCATTCAGTCAGGAGCCTACCTTGGGGAAACCGGATTCATCACACTCTTTAATCATGCCAATGAAATCCATGGACCTCGTGGCAATGAACTCGGCCCGGAAAGCGGACATCACGGAATTCAACAGCAAGGCGCTGAAAGACATATATGCCCTACGTCAGCAGAGCTTCCCCTTAATGAAAATCGCTTTCATTTTAGGATGTGTGTTGCTGCCAAAGATGACTGACAGCCCTTTAATGGCAAGGTTGAAAAGAAAAAAAAAAAAAGACTGGCGTGAAAAGGCAACCCCTAGAGGCTAAAACAGTGTTTTGTGCATATTTGAAACTCAATAAATGTTCAATTGACTGGATGAATGGGGGGAATAGATGAGTGGATGGATGGCTGTCTGGCTGGATCGATGGGCAGGTAACTCAGCAAGCAAATCAAATCCATTTAAACAGAAGTAAACAGACTTCAATGGGCCTGGTGTGCTCATAAAACTAAACACTAAGTAACAATATTGATCTAAGCTACAAATATATATCCACACCTTTCATGAGAAGCACTGTTCTGGGATTAGGAACATAGTGACTTAGGAACATCTACCACCAGAAGGAGAGCAGAGAGGAAACCTCATACGCCCGAATGAGAGCAAGATGGAGCTCATCCTGGCCCTACCACTTACCACAGACGCATGGGCAAATGTCTATAATTAAACCCATTGTACAGATGAGGAGACTGAGGCACAGAGAGGTCAAGTGAGTGACCCAAGTTCACAAGGCTAGGTAAGAGTAAAGCTAGGCACTGGGGCCAGGCAATCAAACTCTAGGTTCCTGACCTCCATGTCACCCTGCCTCTCTGTTGGCCTTCTTGCCCATGCAGGTATGCCAACTCCACTTGCAAACTCATACTCTAAGAACCGTAACATACTTACTTGTTTCCTAGTTTTTTGCATCTCTCCATCATCTCAGTTAGCAGAGTCTAATAAAAAGAACAACAATAAAAATCATCAGGTTGGACAATCTAAGGCAACATTTCTCACAAAGAGATTTCCAAAGTAATAAGCTCTAAAATAAATGTAGCCACATGCTCATTTCCGTAAGTCTCAGTGCCTGGCAAAGATTGGGGAGAAAAAAAATTCACTTTCGGGGAGGTAGTGTAACAGCTAAGAGCTGAGCCTTGGCGTCAGGCACCTTCGGGTTCAAGTCCAGTCTTATCCAACCCCACAGTGAGACCTCCGGCCAGTCACCAACTTCGCTAAGCCTAGGTTTTCTCATCCTCAGGCAGGGCATGCAAGTGGTACCATCCCTCAGCAGGGTGACTACAGGAGGAGGAGGCGCCTCCTACACTCTAAGGCACCTGTGACAGTGGAGACTACTCCCCACCTCTGCTGTGTCCCTCCCCACTTTATGAGGTGCCTTGGATTCTCAATAAACACACACACGTGGGACCAGGGCTTGTGCGTGCCAGTCATGGTGAGAAACATTTTGGATTCATGATCTCACCTCTCATGATCACCCACGAGACAGGCTCTCTGTTCTCCCATTTCACACATGAGAAACTGAATCACAGAATAGCGACACGCTTTCACCAAGATCATATAGCTGGTACCGTGGGCCAGCCGGGACCCAGGCAGCCTGGCATCAAAGGCCATACTCTTCACATTTTCTCTCCCTGAATTCTGAAGCATTTCCTTCCCCCAAAGGGAAGTGAATGTTTTAGTCATTGGAATACTGTTAATGGCTTTAGAGCTATTCTTAAGACAATTACGTATCCTTAAAAGAGTTTCTGTTGTCAAAAAATCAATGGAAGAAGTACCCTTCAGGTCGATGGCTTTGGGAAGGTTTAGAATGACACAGACAAGGTCAGCCCTAGGACAAAAGAGCAGCCTGGACGCACCTGCACCAGCCCCTGGGCTAACACTTTATGTACCTTTCCTCACTGACTCTTCACGATAGCCTTGTAAGCCCCACGTAATCCCCACTTTGCAGACAAGGAAGCCAAAGCCAGACAGGCTAAGCCATTTCCTAGTAAGGGGTCAAAATGAGATTTGTATCTAAGTCTAGTCCCGAAGTGGAAAAACACAGTGGGTCTTCTTTGCACAATTTCAGCCTGCTAGCTGTGTCCCTCCGTGTCCTAGGTGTTGCCTTAACAATTAAGATGATAGCTGACTGGAGAGTCTGTTGGTACCCACAGCCCCAGAACCCCGATTTGACTCAGATTGCTGTCTCTTCCCCAGAGAGCCTAGGTCGGGTCCTGCTATAGACTGAATCA
Source organism: Smutsia gigantea (assembly GCA_032199065.1). Taxonomy (NCBI): domain Eukaryota; kingdom Metazoa; phylum Chordata; class Mammalia; order Pholidota; family Manidae; genus Smutsia; species Smutsia gigantea. The sequence goes on from JAVSCE010019477.1 coordinate 323,512, forward strand.
CACCTGCCCCTGCCACCAGATTCCTAGGTTGATGCCCTTACCCCCAGTGTGACCACGTTTGGAGACAGGGCTTTTAAAGAGGTAATTAGTGGTAAATGAGGTCTTAAGAGTGGGGCCCTAATCCAATAGGACTGGTATCCTTATAAGAAGAGGAGGAGACACCAGGAGTTCACACATGCATTCAGAAAAGACCGAGTGAAGATACAGGGACAGGACAGCCAGCCATCTGCAAGCCAAGGCAAAACACCTCCCAGAAACCAACCCTGCTAGCGCTCTGACATTGGACTTCCAGCGTCCAGAATGCTGAGAAAATAAATATCTGTTGTTTAAGCACCCCCAGTCTGCTATGGCAGCCTGCTATGTTCTGGATGGCATCTAACTCACAAGGTGAACAGGTCATTAGGGTGAAGCTCTCATGAATGGGACTAATGTCCTGATAAAAATGGCCCAAAGAAGCTCCCTTGTCCCTTCTGCCATTAGGACACAGCAAGAAGACAGCCACCTATGAACGGGAAGTGGGCCCAGTCCAGACCCTAAATCTGCTGGCATTTTGATCTTGGCCTTCCCAGCCTCCTGAACTGTGAGAAATAAACTGTTGTTATAAGCCACCCAGTTGGTGGTATTTTGCTATAGTAGCCTGAACAGACTGAGACAAGCCTGAGCAAGCAAGCACACACACAACACACACACACACACCACACACACACACACCACACACACACCACACACCACACACACACACACGTCCAAACCAGTCATGGTGGTCTCACCCTTTGCCAGTGGTGAGTTTACACATAAGCACATGACCCATTTCTACCTGCTGACATGTTGGCTTTGAGGAAAATTTTCCTTGTTCTTAAACAGGAACCCAAGGAATCTGAACACCCCTCCCACCCCCATTCCATCTTTCTGCCTCTGGATGGAGCCATGTCCGGACATGATGCCTGCAATGGCTGCAGCCACTCTGCTACTATCCAGAGACAGCAGAGCAGAGAAACAGGCAGAACCCACCTGGCCCAGAACCTGCACTTACTGTGGGAGAGAACACACTGAATTGTTTTTGTAGGGCCAGTCAGGTGTTTGTTCCTTACAGCCAGAAGCATCCCAGCTGATGACAAAATTGCCAGTGTCACAAATGACTTCCCTAACTCACTCATGGGGGATTTGTATTTGGAAAGTCACTTTTGAAGACCAATATCAAAGTGATTTCTGGAAAAGGCTGAGAAAGAGATAGTCTGTGTAATTATCACACTGACAATCCCCAACACACACACACAATCGCTTATTCAACACATTGCTTATGGAGCAACTTTAACATACTAGCCACTATTCTAGGCACTGGGGACACAGCAGTGAGGAAATCAGACAGAAATCCATGCCCTTGTGTGGATCTTTCTTTCTCTTGTGTGTGCACACACGCACACACGAATGAGACATCCTAGTCCACCACATCTGAAAAGATGAACTAGAGCAAATGCTAAGATATGGACAAAATATTCTGGCCATTAGACACAACAAATGCTTAAAAAGTTCTTTTCCACGGGAGATGAATGCACTGAAAATGCATCCAAGAACATAACTTGAAAAAAAAAAAGTTCTGTTGTCACATAGGAATATAGAAATACCCATAAGGGTCCAGGAAGCCAAATAATATGGATCTTAGGCATGTCTGTTAGAGGGTATTAAAATTTTTTTCTTCTGAGAAGTGACAGGATTGATTATCTTTGGCAAGAACAAGAGGAACAACAGCCCCAACCAGACTGAGATAGAAATAAGCCTGCTGGCTGACATAAACCACTGAAAAGCTTTCAGCTCAGTATATGATTTTGCAGACACATCAGAACTTGAAGAAGGAGGCCCCTACATCTCATATATTTATATATTTGTTTTTTATGAGAATCATAAAAATAAGAAATGCTCATGGACAAGAATTCAAACAGTATCATTGTGCATTAAGTTAAGTGTGAATGCCTTCCCTCCCAACTCCCACTTCCTAGGGATCGCCAGTGTCAACATTTTGGTGTTTATCTTTCTAGACCACTGTCTATACCCTGTGAATATATACCTTTTGTTGTAAAAGCCCGGTTTGTTTTTCATTGTTTTATAAAAGTAGATCATCTTATACCTTTCAAGCTGTAACTTGCCTTTTTTACTCAAGGATCTAGCATGGGTTTCTATCTTCTCATGTTAGCACACACAAATCTATCTCATGCTTTTGAATGAGAAATCCATGCTCTGAATATAACATTACTGTTCAAACTGCTCCTAGTTGACTAGTTGATGGATTTTTTTTAATGTTTTATTTTGAATCAATTATAGACTCATAAGAAATCGTAAAAATAGCAGAGCGATCCTAAGTACCCATCACCCAACTCCTCCCCTATGACGACACCTTACCTAATTATAGTGCACTAGGCAAAGCCAGGAAACTGACATCGGTATAATACAGGTAAGTAGACTATTTCACCAGGTTTTACATGTTTCTCTATTGTTGGGGGGAAACTATGTCTTTGTGACATTTCATTAACATATATAGATCGTACAGCCACCATCATATTAAAAACTACTGGATTTTTAAGGTTATCTTCAGATTAGGGTTATTTAACCCACTTCAAAAGTACAGGAAAAGAAAAAAAAAGTTGGGCTAATACCACATTCCTGTTTTCTAAGCTGAGATGAACTCACGTGCAGCCCAGAGTGCTCACAGATTTGTACCTGCGGTTTTACTAAGTAACCTACCAATCTGTGTTCACAGATACTGCTTCAAAAAAAAAGAGAATTAACCAATATGCGTATCATATTTTCCTTCTCAGTTTTCTAAATGAAGCAAACATGTAAAGGTGGGCAGAATCATAAACTAATCCAACATCGCTTTCCCCCAATCCAGAGTTAATATGCTCAAGTCTCAGAGTCTAACAGAATATTTCAATGTGAATAAAAAGAAGGCCTATACCCTAGGCATTAATTGGAGAAATTTTTAATTTTTCACATTATTTTTCTTTCACTAAGGATTTTTCTCAGTTTGAAAGAACAAACATATTAACACACCTCTATGTTTAAGAGGGATTTAACAATGGCCAAGGCTACTCTTAGTTTGGGATCATTAACCTAATCACATTTTAGAATGATTAAAGTACAGCTTTAGTATGACCATTGGATAAGTCCCATGAGTCAGTTTGTTAAGGCCTTTAGATCCCACCCCCGTTAATGGGAGTTATCTAGAAAGAAAGAGTTTGGGAGTTGAGAGAATAAATCTGGTTGTTTACATCAAAATGGCCACATGGCTTTGACTACATAGTGCGTGACCCTGCAAGTCGTGAGCCTCAGGTGCCTCATCTGTGAAATGGGGACAACAGCAGTTCCCAGCCTACAGAAGTTGTGAGTGAATTAAGACAGCCCAAGTCAGCAGAGTGAGCCTCAGAAAAAGGTCATGGCATTATGGGCTCAAACACTTACAACAAATCTGACTCATCTCCCTCAACAATTCTCATCTAAAAAACAAAAATACAGAGCGAGAGTGACAGTGGGGGGGAAATATTAACAAGGAAATGTACCAAGACGTTTACACTGACCACGTATGAACAGCTAGGATTCAAGGGCGATTTTTCTCCTTTTCACCTTCCTATCTTCTCCAAATTCTTTCAGATGAATATTATTTTTACTAATAAACATTTCTGATTATGAGATTCTCTCCTATCCTTGCTTTTTCCAGTTACCAACCAGTTCTCTTCCCTCAAATCCACCTGATATGCAGAAGCTTGATCTTCAAGCACTTTTTTCAAATCATTCCACCGATCAAAAGCCTTCAAGAGCTGCCTGATCCCTATGACGTATGTTCTTCACTCTGCAGCCTGGCCCAGCCTGGCCGGATCCACTCCTGGCCAGCCTAATTCACCTATTCCTCACTCTTCTCCAGTATTGCCAGGCTCATTATGTCTCTCACCTGTCTCTTTTCTGCTGGTACAGGTCCCATCCCTTCCTTCACTGCCCCCTGCCTGTCTCCTGGCCTTCAAGTCAGCCCAGGCCCCCATCTGCTCCAATGACCAAATGTAACAATAACAGTCACCCCGTTTGCCTGGGGCCCAGAGCACACCTGCCCTTAGCCACGCACAGACACGCATTATCAGTCACTTCCTAACAGCCCTTCTAGGAGGATTCTGTTTTAGCCCCATTTTACAGTTGATAAAACGGAGGCACAAAAAAAGTCAAGTAGCCCAAGGCAACACAGCCACAGTTTGAACGCAGGTCTGCCCACCTTCCCACCCCAGTCTCTGATAACCTTTCCTCTCCCCTCCTTCAATATGTACCCCACATGGCTTCGCAAGGGACTACATGGGATTCTGTATTAGACAAGACTTGACACTGATGCCAGGGGCAGGCCTTTCCCTTCTCCATCTCCCACACTGCCCCCACAAAAACAAAACACTGCTGAAAACGATGGAAAGCTGATCAAGGGATTTGTTTTCATTGCCCCAGAGCAGGTTTTACGAAATGGTTGCTTTTTTCTGGGTGGAATGTGCCTGAAGGTGGGGCATAAATCTGATTTTACTCACTATAATTTCATTTTCATTGTGTAAGGGAAAAACAATCCAGTCTTCAAACAACAGCAAAAAAAGCCTTTTTGAATAACCACTCCATTTTTCTTTTTGATTTTGGATTTCAATTTCTGTTTCAAATTTCAAGTATTTGTAGCTGAGGGCATTTCTCCTTTCCCTTGTCTCCCTTGCCTGTCCCGTATGCTGACGCCGAACCAGACAACCCCTTTCAGGAGGCGGTCTCTTAGAGACACATGAGACTCTCACTCCCCAGTGGACACATCCTAGCCACTCAAAGAGTGTTCAGGCATCATAATGTCACACACATTTTCACCACTGCCTTCCACACTGACACCGATTCTTCTACATTTTTAAAATAATAATTTAATGAGCCACTGCAAGTTCCTTATTTAAGTGCCCCAAGAATCAGAGTTTATTATTACTAAGGTGACCTAATTTTTAAAATCACTTCTCGTGCAATGATTTCCTAGAGTTTCACTAGGAAACTCTATTCCCAGGAAAGCTCTATTCTCAGCTTCTGCCATCCTTTGAGATTACTGGGGCTTAAAATAAAAGGAAGAATGCCTTATGACATGTACCTTGTGTTTTAATCTGATTTTGCCTTTCATCAAAATGGGGGAAAAAAACAAGCATTCTCATTTTCAAACACGTCAATCCTGCTCATATGTTCCAGTACTCAGCTGAATAGGTAGGGCAGCTCCCTTTCTACAGCCAAGCCCATGGTGCCTCTTCCCAGGAGCCTAGAGAGCGCACAGTTGCTAAGACCGCTGACAATCACAGCGAATGGCCAGCGCATTTTCAAACAATCTTCTGTTTATACTGGCTTGATTTAAAATCAATTTACTTCATGGTAAAAAATACACCTGAAAGACAAGATGTCCCTATTTTTTCCTTATACATTAGGATTTGTAAAAATAAAAACATAAGGAGTGCATTACATTGGCTGAAAAGTTAGAAAACAGGCCAAGAAAAATGACATGATCCAAACCTCAGTCTCTGGTGATATCTGGACATATCTCCTTCCCAATTCTCTCATGCAGATATGGGAAACCTGCTGGCAGCCCTAACGACACGGCAAATTTCTAAGCACTTTGCACGCGGTGCTCCACCGAGCACTGTAAGTGGATCATCCTGTCTGATCCACGCGATAGACTAGAAACCAGCAACTCCTATTGCCCCCATTTCAAAGATGAAGGAAAAATGGCTCAGGGTGGTTAGGGACAAGTGACCTCACTTCTCCTTTATCCTGACAGCCAGAAGCAGCAGCAGAGCTGAGATTCACACTCAGGCACCCAACTCCAGGGCCCACACTTGAACACCAGGCCACAGTAGCACTTAGGACACACACTAGCTAGGTGTGTAACCTTTTGTCACTCACCAATAAATTGTGATCATCCTTAGGCCAGCACGGGGCTCCATCTTTTTAAAGAGCCTTTTTATGGGCCCCAACACACCACTGAATGCATGTACCATGACTTAGCCAATCCCTCATCTCACGGTTGTCTCTGATGTTGCACCAGCATGCATTAACCAGCACATACGCCCATCTATACCAGGGTGGGTTGTGGTCTTCTTGAAAGTGGATTTGCTTAATCAGTCATGTCCTTTTGAGGGCTGTCAATATGTGTCTGTAGCTTCTGGGAAAAGGCATATTTGAATTTTCTTTGCACTATGTATCCTTGTTTTGGATTTTCTTCCCAAAGAATCAATTCTGAACCATCAATGAGAAGACAAGGGAAGCTGTATCAACAATTACTACAACCATCTGAACTGGTATGCTACTGACACTTTCAGTCTTGGGAGAGAAAATGAGTATTTCTGCCATGATTCTGACTTCATTTTAATTCCTGACAATGCTTGAATAGGACAAAAAGACAAAAAAGTCCTATAAAAGCAATTATATACCTGAGTTTCACTTTCCTTCTATAAAATGGAGAAAATATTACCTGTTCTCCCAACTTCATAAGATTATTATAAACCCCAAAGGGGCATATAGAGGTTAGTGAGGAAGCAATGAGGCCCACTGGCCCTGGAGTCAGATTCCATGGGTTTGTGTCCAGTCACCACCACCTTCTAGCTGTGTGACCTTACAAAGGTATTTGACCTCTCTGAGCCTCCTCATTCCCCTCCCAGAGGTGCTAAACAATACAATGTAGGAAAAGTGTTGAGTATAAAACCAACCACAGTGGCGAGCCCTCTCTAAGGGCCAGCTACCATTGGTGTTGATGTATTTGTTATGAACTGCCCTGTTTCCATTACAAAGCACACTGGTATAGAGGGCATTGTAACACCAGATGGAGGAGGGAATAGCCCCAGCTTTCTTCCTCTGTATGAACTTCACACTGAAGCCACTAGGCAGTTACCTCGGGGGCATGGTAGGAAATGCACTGGAAGATCCAGTCCATGGCAGGCGAGTACAAGGGCAGGTAGGATGGAAGCTCCACTCCCTGGACCACCAGCTGGTTCTGGACTGTATCCCCATGAATCTACAGGGACCAAATAAACACTTAGAAAAGGACAGGAAAGTCACAGAATAAACAAAGGGGGTATAACACACAGACCACACATACTTGTAAGCATTTGGATGGCCCCAAGAGAAATAGCCTGGTTTCTCAGGTTTTCTTTTTTTTTTTAACTAGAAAAAACACACAAAGTTTCCCATGTCACCAAGCTGAACTGTTTTGGGAATGGGCGCTGTGCAAAGAAGTACCCTGATGTAAGTGGAGCCAGCAGATGCTAAGAAGAAAGGCTGATCAACTGGAGACGTTTCCTGTTAACACATGCATATTAATTCTCTCTGCTTGTGCAGTGCAATCAACACATTTTAATTGTCTGTAACAGACGCAAGTGTCATTTTCTGGGGTTTACACATTTAGAGGGCTTTAAGGCATCTCAACTTGGAAAGCCAACCGAGTCTTGTGAATTCGCGATCATGTAACTATTATTATCAATTATCTGTTCGGATAGTGGCTTCTTACCTGTTTGAATGTGAGGAGGAAGTCAAAAAAGTTCTTATTTAGACTTTCTTTGAGATGGGGAGCCACTTCCATGCCCACCTGCAGCCAAACAGAAGAAACTACCTTAACTTATGGGCAAACATGTTGCAAATAATACTTACAGTGTGATGCCATTTTTGTAAATTAAAACTATACACACAGATATGTATATATGCACAGAGAAGCCCAGAAAGTTAGTTTCTATTCTTTGAGCTTATTGGTTTTCTTATTCAATAAGAATACCTTGCTTTTATAAGAAAAGCCACAGAAGCTATTTTTAATGAAAAAAGAACATTTGCAGTAATCATCTTTGTTATTTCCCAAAGGTAATGAATTTATTTCCAGATGACCAAGAGAACAAATCAATATAGCACTAAGAGGGAATGTACTCTCAAGATAGCATATACGGTGTTCTCTTCCTCTCTAAAAAATGATAAACACATGTGGCTGTATTTATTAAATGAAGCAAAAACATTTGGGTACGTAAGAGAGTCAGCTGGGACTTCACTGTTGCATCGTTAAAATATACAGATTCACTCTCTGCTGGGCAGTTATGGAAGCAGACATCAGTTTTAATACATTCTAAGCAATTATTTGTAACACAAGCATGAAGCGTAACAACGCCATTATCCGTTGATTCCTGCATTCAATGTTTAAAAAACAGATCGTAAACATTTCCAGCTGAAAAATTTGGCTACTCATAGAGAATGTGGCCAGAGCCCTGGGGTTGCATGGAAAAGTGAACGTATAAGCTACAGAGGGGAGCTCATGTGTCCAAAACAAAGTGTCATGCTGTTCCTTAAACTGAGCTCCTCAGATACCCCTTAATTCCAAATTGCTGCTTTCGCACAAAAACCACTTTATAATAAGGTTAGTGGCTTGTCTAGGACCTGGTTTCTTCAAATGGGAACAGATTTCTGCCACTCACCTGCCCCCCTAACTCAGAGTCATGAAGATTAATGATAATGATGTTTTTCAGAGGCTGTGAGCAATTCATCTGAGAATTAGGTGAGATCCACCCGGACATTAAATTCCAAGGGCAGCTCTACGGCTCTTGGGAATGTTTTTAAGGACAAGCACACAGACAAAAAATTACTAGCAACAAATGTCAGATTCAGTTCTACTGTGTTCAGATCCTATTGTCTTTCCTTCCACTTAATCATATTGTAGAAAAGGCAATAATTATCTGTTAGGCGACAGCAAAGAACTGCCTAGTGGACAAGCAGCGGGGATGAGCTGAAGGGGCCGTGACTTACAAGAGGAGTTAATCACACTTTCCTTTAATACACAGCTTTGAGTTCCCCCACATCCTGCCCACTCGCTGCTTCTGTGTTTTGTTTATCTCTTCCCATCAGGCCAAATGAGCAGCATGGAAATCTGCTTGGGTCTTAAAGATTTCTACCCAGAGTAGCAAGCATATAGTGGCTCATGACTTCCATTTGCTGTTTCTGCCTGCCTGGCACCCACTCCCTATTTCTGGTATTGGCAAATGGGGTTTTGTTTGGAGAATCAAACTGTCCTCTCTGACCATGAAGCTTGTGGAGGCTCCCGCCACACCCCATGCTGAGATCCAGGCTTGAGCAGCAGGAACACATCACATGGCCAGTGATCCGGCTCTCGCCGGTCAAGTGACCCAAGACGGTCCACTGAGAATCAGACGTGAGATGCTGGCTGGCCCTACTGGGGAAAAGGTACTCTTTCCATTGTGGTTCCTAAGTTGGGAGGATAGAGGCCTGGAACTGCCACTGGGCCACCAACTAAGAAGAGCAAGCCACAGATAAAGTCAACTCAGAGGAAAGCAGAGCTGAGTGACAAGGGAGAAGCTCTGAAGCCCTGGATCGACCCACACTGGCACTGCCCCTAGACTCTTCATATGTACAAGTCAGTATATCCCCCTTTTGCTTAAAGTAGTATGAACTGGGTTTCTGTCACTTGCATCTGGAAGAACCCTTCAACGCACAAGCTGTCTCTTACTCTTCTGATGTCAAAGGCTTTTAGCAACTACCCAACCAGAGGAGTTGCTGCACTGCCTGGGTTAACAAAAATGATTTCAACAGATCAGTGCCCCTCATCACTAGCCTTCTGGGGATGCTCTGTAGCTTCTCCTCACTGTCACTGAGTTTTAAAGTTGCATATGCCATGCAAAGGCATTTTATATGCCACAAACATAATCTTTTCCCTAACTTGTGTAAATTACTTCCAACTTTAAAACTGAACAGGTTGGCAAGGAATGGGTATCCCTCCCCACACCCCACCCCGACCTTTTTTTGATTTCTCTTTAGTAACTGGAATCATCTTCCTAAGATACACAGAGCCCTAAATCTTTAATACTCTATTAGTCAACCAATGTCAAGGTGAGTTTGAATAATTTTGTTATGATCTACAAGGAGAAAGACAGTGGAGTGCTCATATGCAAATGACAATATCCTTGCATCTCCCATGGGGTCCAGCAGTGTTCTGTGCACAGTAGGTCCTCAGAAAATGCTGACTTGGAAAGAGTATTCAAGCTTCAATATATTCCAAAGTTGAAGCTTGAGGAAACATACTTGATATTCCTATATGAAAAATCCATCCCAGTTTCAAGCAGATGGCAACGTATACACACCGTGGCTTCTCTTACAAAGCAAGAGTAAGTTGCCCTGAAATGGAAAGCTTTTTCTTTCTTTCTCAGTATCAGGGAGCAGACCTATAAAGTGTCCTTCACAAAGATGTCCACTATTCACTCTGATTTCTTTGCAACACTCGAGACCACATGGCTTCTGTCATTTGTTAGATGTCATGTACAAGAAGTTACTCAAAGGCGACCAGTTCTTGTCTCCTGATTTAAAAATATGAGTCATCACTAGCGAGGAATGGAAGGAATGTGTAGCTTTGTTCTCAAGAAGTCTGCAGTTCATCAGAACCCTACACACCAGGGCAATACACCTTCCTTTACAGGTGAGTGACACTAAAGGGACTAGCAAGAAGGACTGCCAGTGAGGGCAAAGCCCCCACACTGAGCTGAAGCAAAAGAGCTGTGGACTCTCCAGGAATTGCATTTTCATAAGTGAAAAAAAATTTTTTAAGTAGAAGGAGTACTTTAAAGGAGAAAGAGGCTAATGATTTACAATCAGGATCACCTTTACCCATCCGAGCAGCTGCAAAGATAGGCCTGCAGCCCTCCACGGCCTGGCTACACAGACCCTGATGCCTGGCATCCCAGAGGACCTCTCCTCCCAGGTGGCCCTCACCAACTCGCACTCTGAGCCACCTCTTTTAGTATGGGAACAGAGAAACTAATAACACGAATTCAAGACAAAGGTGATACATGTTTCAAGTCAATGAAAAGCAACCTACCAGCTGAAAGGCCTTGGGAGCCTCCTTCCCAGCAAGGACTGAGAAACAATTAATTTTGAAAACCAGTTCATTTATAAGAAGGTGACCTTAAACACCCCCTAATTAGAGTTACAGTAAGTGGCTCTACTTTAAAATTAATTTTTGAAAGAAATCTACAGCTCTGTTTTGTGTGGAAGAGCTGTGTCCTAAAATTAGCAGCTGAATAAAATCCTTCTGGTGACTTGGGAGGTGGCAGGGATGAAGAAGCCTCCGTGGCCACTTAAGGAGACAGAAAACAGCCCCATGTGCCAGAACACAACCCCTCGACGTGGCCTACCCGGCACAGATAGGCCCTGGCGTACACCGACACCAGTGGGTCTCCGATCCCTCGAATCATGCATGTCAGTCGGGGCAGACATTCTGAAATCCCCCTGTTAGAAACAAAAAGGGCAGCATTACACCCCATGTGAGAACCTCCTGTTCTATTTTTTTAAACAAATAGAAAACCAAAATTCCTAAACTTAGGGGGGGAAAATGTTTCAGAACAACCCAAGGCTGAAGACTGAATTTTCTAAGAAAATGTAACAACAGTCTCTCTTGATAACAAATCATTGATCCAATGGTTTCTTTCATCTTTATCATTTGCTCAGTACTGAGGTCTAACCTTTACTTTTTTCTTGCTTGAGGTCATATTTATTTGTTATTTTAGCAGTTTTTGTACCCCAGTTGTTTTCCAAGGGCTGGTCACCCCTTGATCTTCTCCATATCCTTGCCATGGCTTTCCCCTTTGTCCTGTGCCCCACTGCTGCCGAGCATCCGACTCCCAGCACCTTGGGCTGGCATCAGCCACCGCCCCACCCCCACCCCCCACCAGTGTGTTTTATTTTTATGAATAAATAGATGGCAACTTATTTCTCTCTCCTGTGACATGGAATTTCCCTCTGCCTCAGGCATTATCGTCCCCCAACCAAAGAGACAAAATAACCTTCTTCAGCACCAATGTTATCCCCCCAAACTACTCCAGGCATCTCTAAATCCAAACTGAACCCATTTGGCACACATTCTAAATCCAATCAAACTACTCTTCTGTAGAGCGCCGCCGTCAGCCCCTGGCTTCAGGGAGTTTATTATCCAGTTGCCATCCAACAGGACTCTGCGTTTTACAGGCTCTGCAGAAAGCAGATCTGGTTTCTGAAGCTCTGTAAATTACTCTCAAAACAATGCCAAAGATAACTCCGAGTGGCATGGAGCTCAGCAGCCAAGGCTTTTGCTTCTGATTATCATCATCATCTCCGACAGCAGCAGCACACATTGAGGGCAGCCTGCTGTGTGCCAGGCACTGCTCTCAGGACTGCATGCGCAACTCAGTGGACCCTCAAAGTCCTATTTTTTGGGCCTTGTTCACAGAGGAGTAAACTGAGGGCCAGAGATGCTAAATAACTTGCTTAAGCCCACATATTAGTAATGGCAAAGCCTGGGTTCTTCCACGAATTATTCAACCAAGCTCTCCCAGCTTGAGTTTTCTTCTCTGAAAATTAGGGAATCTCTACTTCATTAGGTTTTAATTTGGATTAAATGAGAAACTGCATAGAAGGTGCTTAACACCAGATCTGCTACACGCTAAGTACTCAATGAATGATAGCTGCTGTTGGCAATTAGTATGAATGTGTGTGTGTGATTTTTTGGAAACATGGTTCTAGACATTTAAGGAGGGTCTTACGTTTTAGAGAGGAACTTGTTACACTTCAGGATGGATGCTTCCACATAACTACAAAAACATTCTGTTAAGGAAGATATTTCCCAGATGGCCTGTTCCCTAAGCAGAGGGAGCCACAGTGATTCTCAACAGTCCAGAGAATTACGTTAGCTAGTGGCTTGGGGTTTCTAAATTTCCTTTCCAAGGTTTCATACTTATTTAAAATAAATTTTGGAAAATGTGACTTGCTGATTCATGGTTGCATGCTGAAATTTAAACGGGGTTTTGGGCATTTCCAATCAAGACTTTATGGGGAAAGAATGAACTTTAGATAACTTAGATTCAATTTGTGTTTAAGTCAAAAATTCTCTGTTCTTCAATTTTGGCATTTCTGCAGAAAAGCTTGACCCTGTTCCTTTCAAGTTCTTGGAAGCAGAGGAAACACATAAAGTTGAAGCATTTTAATTGGAAGAATTAATGTGGGAATGTTCCTCAAGGAAACAAAAGCCTGGCACACAGCATCATATTCAAAGTAAAATAACAGAAACCTTTGGAGACAGCAAGAGTCCACGGGCTTCTGCAATGTGGCTGGCCCTGTAGTCTAGGCTAGCAACCGTAACGGGGCCAAATTTTCAACAGGAATTTCAGGGCATCTCATCACATGGATTCTATTAACAGTGCAGCTCTTTTGGCCTATCTAAAAATCATCAGACAAAAGAAAAAGGATACAATCTCGGAATGAGTTCCCTGATGGAAGCAATCTTGAAAAACCAATTTAAGCATGTTTCTTTGGCCGTGTCATTTACATTCTCTGGAGAGAAGTGATCTGTAATATAAAAACAAGAGCCATCAGCTCTCCTAATTCTTGGGATCTGTTACAGCTGCTGTGAATCCTAGGGTAGGAAAATAACGGAGCAAAAGAAGAGGTGTGGTACACAGTCCTTCTCCTCCAAATATTATTAGGCAACAGTGGATGACAATGATAGCTTACACACAGAGGACTTCCAAGTGCCGGGTGCTGTTTGGAGTGCTGTCACTCACCTCACCTGATTAGGTGAGGTATCAATCAGCTCACCTCACTGCACAATAGCCCTCTGAGGTGTGCGCTTTCATTATACTCTTTTACAGATGTGTAGACCAAGGCACAGAGAAGTTCAGTAACTGGCCCAGAGTACATAGTAAGCAAATTTAAGAGCTGGAATTCAACTCCAGTCTGGTTTGACAGTCTACATTCTTAGCCACTGCCTCTAATCATCCAGAGGTTGTTGGCATACCCACCAGCAACTATGATGACATTGCTGAGAATTCCAGAATTTAATTACTTCAGGAACCTGCAAATGTCACCTCAAATATGATCGAAGCTCGTGCTCTAAGTACCACATGGGCCAGACCGGAAGGCAAAGCAAGGTCCTGAGGTGAGACAGCAGCCAGAGGTTGGCTGCCAGCTCAACACTGCCTCCAAGCCTTTAAGTCACCTTGTGGCAAAATTGCCAGTTTCCCTCCTTATCTGTTCTCTTCCTCTGTAACAGACCTCTTGTTTTTCTGCTGGGCGTTTTGCGTCCTTGCAGCTAGGTGTGGCCATGTGACCAAATTCTGGTCCCAGGATACAAACAGAAGTACAGCTTCTGGGAAAGATCTTTAGGTAAAGAGGCTTGACCACCTTGACGCCTTCTTCTTTCCTGCTGGCTAGAATGCAGATACTAAGGCTAGAACCTCTGTAACCACCTTGAACCATGAGAGCAACAAGACAGAAGGAAGACAGGATCCCTGGCACCACAGACTTGCTGCCCCACCAGCCCTGATATTCCTTCCTGTTATTTTGAGTTTTCTAGCACTAACACCCAAGCCTAATCTTGACATATATCTTAAGGAATGGGAAGAGAATATGGAAAAATGAAAAAAAACAAAACTAAAAACAAAAAACTCAACACCACCAAGAAGGCCACTGCTGAACTCTCAAATAGAAAACATTCTACATGAGTTCGGAACCCCCATCCCACGACTGGATGTGCCTTATACTTACAGGGTTCAATCAAAAGGGGAGAAGTTAATTATTTAAGATAGCAAATGAATGTTAGCTTGTCATTTTTTGTCCCTGATTCTGGTTTTTGCTACTTGGTGGTATACGATTAAGGTGATCAAAATTCCTATGGAATCAGCAAAGAGATAAACTTCTAGGCATTTCACTAGCAGAGAACAGTCCTTCACCACAACTGCAGACATTTTGGAACTACAATCACAAGTGTTTATTTTTGGATGTTCTGGCAAACTTCATTCATTCAAGAATTATTCACTTGCCATTTTCAAGGGGAAGAGAAATTACCATTTCCCTTTGCTGGAATGAACCCATGCACTTAAAGTAACTTTCAAGTTCCAAGAGATGTAGACAGGAACAGATAGGGGTTATTCTTAAGTTCATTTGTCAACCTTGCCTTGTGCAACAGGGAGGGGTGGGGCTAATTTCCCTTCAGATGGCTGGCTCATGGGACCTGAAACCCAAAAGTGAAAGGAAGTCTCTGAGGTCATCTAATAAAACCCCTCACTTTACAGTTAAGGGAAGAGAGGTTTAGAAGAGAGCTGGAAGTCACACTAAAGGCAGGCTGCCCTGCATGTATACCCACTGCAAGCTACATGATCATCTACATATACCAATGCAAAGGTGTTAAGTTTTCCTTCCAGCTCAAGAGAGAAGTTAGGCAAAGGACTATGTTATGCAGGACTTTAAAATCCTATAGCTAACTAAACAGTACACCCCTTCACTTCATTTGCTCAATACAAATGTTTTAAGAACCAACTAAAGGTAGTAGTCTAGGCTCTGGGGCTAACACGACAGTCCCTGTCCCCATGAAGCTTACTACACTCCAGTGGGGGAAGAATCATCACAGAAACATAATAAATAGGGAAAAGAATAAGCAAGCAAGTAAGATAATATCCAACAGCAGGCAATCCTATGAAAGATATAAAAGAAAGCATTAGAATACAGAATGACTTACAGGGAGTAGTTTCTAGAGAAGGGTAGCTAGAGAAGGCTCCGGCCAAGCTGGCATTGGAGCTGAGCCCTGAATTTCAAAAAGGAGTCAGCCATGTGTGAATATGGAGGAAACATATTCCATGAAGAAGAAATATCAAGTGCAAGGGCCCTGAGGTAGGGATGACCTCCAGCATGGTCAAAGAAGAGGAAAGCAAGCCAATGTGGTGAGCAGGAAGGGGAGAAGTGGGCATCACAAGCCAGGTCACACAGGGTTGCAGCCCTGGCAAACACTATGAGAGTTTTTCTCAGTACAATGGAAACTCCTTGAAGGATTCTGAGCAGAGGAATGACATGACATGACATGATTTATATCTTGGCACTTGGCTGCTACATGGAGAATGAACTGAGAATTTGGAAATTAATTCCAAAGAGACTTTGCTGTAACGAACAGCAGGGACTTCGTCCTTCTAGTTCTCACTTATTTTTCTTTTCTGTGCTTCTTTCTCCAACCCTGAACTTCCGTGGGTATTTTAGGAGGGGGGAGGAGACCCATGAGCCTAGTTCTCTTTCATCTGCCAAGTCTCTACCCTAGCTGAGAGGTCTCTTTACATAACAGTGTTTATAGGGGTGCCACATCATCTCAGGAGGTGCCTGAAGGCCAGGTCAGGTAAGGACACTGCTGAATCAGATGCAGCCTAATCAGCCATGGGGAAAATAAAGATGGGAGGGCCCACAGCTGAGATGAGAACCCCCCCAAACAATAAACCCAAACTGTTTCTCCCAAGAAAGAAATAGTTATTTCATCCCTTGGAGTGGATGATATCTTCACATATGTACTACATTAAGAGATGTCGGAAAAAATTACCACATCTAGTAGTATGTACTTCCCATGACCCAAAGATACACCAGTATTTTCTAAATGCATAAGAGCTATGCTTCAGTTAAAATTCCTGAAGGTGAAGGGCTCCAAAATTAAATTTACCCGTCAGAACTTGATTCAGATGGAAAGAATGAGCACACATGCCACCAGAGGTCTCTCTATACATCATTTCTTCAGGCAGAATTCTGCACTGATTCCAAAAGCTTTCTTCACAATTACTGTTAAGAGTTATTTCCAAGATCATGGACACTGGGAAAAAGGCTGTCCTGCTCCCTTTCAGGTTCCTGGAATCAGGGAACACATGTACATGAAGATTTTAACCGAAAGGGGGAAAAAAAAATTAAAGAAATTATTTTCAAGAAAACAAAAGCCTGATTTGTGTTGCTCAAGGTCAAAAACAGGTATTGGGGAAGGAAGAATTTTAGTGCTGAAAGTGCTAATTAATATACTTGGACAAGGACTAGAATGGGAAAATAGCCTTTTATCTTGAACTTTTATAGTTTAGGATGGGTTATTAGTAATTTTTCCTTTTATAGTTTAGGAAGGGTTACTAGTAATTTTTCCTTAATTGTCTCTAAAATGTTGTATAGTCAGTGAACACGGGGAGCAAGGAAAATTACGGCAGTAATGTAAACTCAAATGCCGCTGGAAGCCGGGTGGGTAATGCACATATTTTTAAGTGGTTAGGTATTCAACAATAAGAAGGAATAGAAACTGAATCAAGCAGCATTTTAAAAAACACTGTTGCAGTGGAAGAAAACACCTATTTGGGTTTAATCCTGCCTATAGGCTAAGCATTTACTGCTGCTGGCATAGCACATGAAGTACAAGTTGGCAAGTACAAATTAAATAAATGCACCCCGATTTCCCAAATTCTTAAGCTGACAGAGAGGTCTTTTCCACTTCTCACTCAGACTGGCCCCCTGCCTATCTTTCCTGGCTGCCTCCTCATCTTGAAAAACCCAGGATGTGGGAGATGTTAAAAACAACCAGGTATGATGTGGTGCAGGGGAGGGTCCAGAGCAGTACTGCCCAGTAGAAGCATCATGTGAGCCACGTTCAGAGAACATAAAACAGGTGAAATTTTAATAATATACTTCATTTAACCCAATTCATCCAAAGTATCACTTCAATGGGTAATCAATATTAAAAAAATTTTAATGAAGTATTTCATGGTCTTTTATTTGTATTAACCCTCTGACATCCGGGGTATTTTTTACTACTCACAGCACATGTCACTTGGGACTGACCAGATCTCAAGTGCTCAAAAGCCCTGTGTGATTGGTTGCTGCTGACGCAACGTCAGTACCAAGAAAGAGCATGTTCGTTAGGCTCTCACTAGCACACAGCAGGGTTGAGGGCAAGTCCCTCAGACTTCCACATGGGTTTGCCCCTCTTTAATGAGACAAGATGATTCGTAAGAACTCGTCTCTCCCTGAAGGTCTAAAGAGTTCTGTCACTTTCTGGGAAATAAGTATATAATATAGTTTAAAATATATATAGATAGATAACTAGATGGATGTAGGAAAGAAGGAAAAAATGAATAAGCAGAGGTAGAATTATGGGTTCTTGTCACTGATATTATCACCTGGCCAGGAGCAGGAGGGGGAAGGGATGTGGAGGGAGCTTGTTGTAACTTGCATAGCTGAGAACAGTTTCCTTGGAGCAGTGGTAGGAACTGGAAGAGGGTTTAAAAGGAAAGGGAAGTTGCTGCTGAAAGTTTTATGTTGCCAGACACATCATCACCATTTATATGACAAAAAAATTCATAACTGAGTTGTCCCATTACAACTTCCTGAGAATTTTTAATTGATTGGCAATACACTTAAAGCAAACATCTTTTGGAGGTGTATTGTAGATTCAAAGCATCTCTTATTATTGGTTTATTTGACATTGTTCTTTAACATAGATAAAGTTGTTTTTTAAGAGTAATTTGCTTCTTAAGAGAGATATGTAGGAAAAATATTAAAATGTCAAGCAGCAGAGGAGTTTCAGATGGCATAAAAATTCGGCTGAATTTAACTGTAATACCTTTTCGTTTTGTGGATGCAAATTACCTCCCAAATTTCTAGCCAGGCCATTTGAAAACCTAATGTTTTTAAAAGACTGAGATGATCAGAGATCTATAAAGGTGTTTCTTTTACTTTTAACACACACACCACACACCCCAATGAAAAACAACCTCCTAGCAGATCTCAATAAATCATGACTTGATATAAACCTTCTAGTCCTGACTGTAGGGTAGAATGGAACTGCTAGAAGAGCTACAACATTACCTGGTAAGATGCTGCGGTTATCCACACACATAGAAAAGATACGCTCGTACACAAGCCTTCCTGCGTAGAAAAGGACATGTGGTGTTAGGATCTCACCCTTCAGGAGCAAACGCTAAATAAACGATTGTTAATTAGGGACACAGATGGCATTTCCCAGAGATGCTTAAACTTGTAATAGTATGCTACCACCTAGTGGGATAAATTTTAAACTATGTTTCTTTGGTTTTTAATAAAAAGAGGGCACCTTTACTTTGAAAGGCAGGAAAGTGATCTTCCTCTCCTTAGAAACTTACCTGAAACTTACAACCAAAGGGGCCTCAGGAGTCTCCACTCACTCAGGGGAGATTGGTGCACAGTGCACGTTATATTCTAAGCCAAAGGCTGCAGAGGGGGACCCACGGGCAGAACTTAGCCAGTGATCCATTTGTTTGATCCAGAACACAAGGGCCTGGAAGTGTTTCCACATTTTTTAAGCTGGTTGCCAACAGGTAAAAACTTTCATTCACATGAAAAATCCAATTTCCTGCTTCTTCACATAAGATGTGCCAAAAATGGCCCATATCCCTTTAGAATAAAAATGAAATACAAGACAGTAGTACCTGCACTGAGAAATGACATATACATTACCCATTTGGCCATAGTCTCCACCACTCCCTATTGTCTCTTGCCAACAGCCTGTTTCACTCATTTATGTGACCTGCCTTGGTGCCTCAAAGCATCAGAATTGGAGATTCAACTAGAACGCAAGTTCTACGAAGGCGGAGAGTCATTGTTTTCTTCACTGACATATCCCCACTACCCAGAGCAGTGCAGGGCATACAGTGGATGCTCAATATTCGTTAGATGAATAGATGAACATATTTTGGGTTGTGTGGGTCCCAGGTCACTGTTGCAACTACTCAACTCTGCTGTTATAGCCCAAAAGCAGTCAGGCAATATATAAAAAAGTGGATTTGGTGGTGTTCTAATAAAACTTTATTTATAAAAATTAAGTGAGTATTGTGGACTTGGTCTACAGACCAACCCCTAATCTGGCACAGAAAGCTTTATTTATTCTGTGTGTGTGTTTTGGAAAATGCTATTAATATTCAAGGGATAAAAATTACAGTTTATCCAATTTCTGGACTGTCTCAAATCATTTTTAATGTCAAATGCATCTCCCTGTACTCATGTGTTTTTGTTCTTTTCCCATAACCCCTTCATTCAGGGCAGCAAAGAACCAAACACCTTATCCATACATGGCAAAAGAGACAGAAAAGTTATAAGGACCATTTTGGCTCAAAGAACTTGAGGTCAAAAGACATCATCAAGAAATGACACAATGCTGGGATCAAGTGCAGGAAGACAGCCAAGCTAAAAAGAATCTCGGTGCCTTGCCCATTGTAGACTTACATTACAACCACCTAAAGACACTTGTTGAAAATGTACATTCCTGGGGTCCACCTAAGAGCTAGTGAAAAACAGTATTCTGGAGGGTAAGGAATAGGTGTATGAATTTTGAATAACTTGGCTAGGGAATTCAAATGCAAGAACCAGTGATTCAGGCAGACACCATGGGTCTCTGAGCTAAAACTTGCCCTGGGTGGGGGAGTCTCTAAAAACAGTGACTAATCTCCCTCCCCTCCCTCTAAACCAGTGCTTCTCAACCTTGACTGAACACTCAGAGCACCTGGGATACTTGAAAATATGCTGATGCCTGTGCCTGTCTTCAGAGGTTTGTATGTAAGTGGCCCAGGGTACAGCTAATCACTGGGAGTGCTTTTAAACATGCTGTGAGTGTTTAAAACTCACAGGTTTTAACCTGCCCCGGAGTGCAGCCAAGGATAAGAAGCAGTTCTTCACACCAGCAGTTCAATTTAGAAGCTCCCAGGAAGCCTCAGAGAACAAACTCCAGTTCTCAAAGCCACCTGCCTTTTTCCTCCTGGCAAGTAAGTTAAGTGGTCTCCTTACCTGTGGCCATGGCACCCTGAGGGAGCCACACCTGGTGCCATGAGCACAGAACCCGCATGGAACTGCACACAATTCTACCTCGGGCCATCATGCAGCAAGCTAAGATTCTCACCTCCCATGGTACATGGACTGGACTTAAGAGCACGAAACGCCTTTACTTCCTCCACAAAACACTTACCATCACACTAAAACCACAAACAACTCTTTTTTTTTTAATTTAATTTATTTTATTATCATTAATTTACAATTACATGTGCAATATTACGATTATTAAACTACCCCTTCATCAGGTCCCCCCCACCAACCCCATTACAGTCACTGTCCATCAGCGTAGTGAGATGCTATAGAATCACTACTTGTCTTCTCTGAGTTGTACTGCCCTCCCCGTGCCCCCCCAACATTACATCTGCTAATCGTAATGCCCCTTTTTCCCTCTTATCCCTCCCTTCCCGCCCATTTTCCCCAGTCCCTTTCCCTTTGGTAACTATTAGTCCGTTCTTGGGTTCTGTGAGTCTGCTGCTGTTTTGTTCCTTCAGTATTTTTTCTTTGTTCTTATACTCCACATATGAGTGAAATCATTTGATACTTGTCTTTTTCGGCTTGGCTTATTTCACTGGGCATAATACCCTCTAGCTCCATCCATGTTGTTGCAAATGGTAGGATTTGTTTTCTTCTTATGGCTGAATAATATTCCATTGTGTATATGTACCACCTCTTCTTTATCCATTCATCTACTGATGGACACTTAGGTTGCTTCCATTTCTTGGCTATTGTAAATAGTGCTGCGATAAACATAGGGGTGCATCTGTCTTTTTCAAACTGGGCTGCTGCATTCTTAGGGTAAATTCCTAGGAGTGGAATTCCTGGGTCAAATGGTATTTCTATTTTGAGTTTTTTGAGGAACCTCCATACTGTTTTCCATAATGGTTGAACTAATTTGCAGTCCCACCAGCAGTGTAGGAGGGTTCCCTTTTCTCCACATCCTCGCCAACATTTGTTGTTGTTTGTCTTTTGGATGTTGGCCATTCTCACTGGTGTGAGGTGTTATCTCATTGTGGTTTTAATCTGCATTTCTCTGATGATTAGTGATGTGGAGCATCTTTTCATGTGCCTGTTGGCCATCTGAATTTCTTCTTTAGAGAAGTGTCTGTTCATATCCTTTGCCCATTTCTTAATTGGATTATTTGCTTTCTGTTTGTTAAGGTGCATGAATTCTTTATATATTTTGGATGTCAACCCTTTATCAGATACGTTTTTTATGAATATATTCTCCCATACTGTAGGATGTCTTTTTGTTTTACTGATGGTGTCCTTTGCTGTACAGAAGCTTTTCAGCTTGATATAGTCCCACTTGTTCATTTTTGCTTTTGTTTCCCTTGCCCGGGGAGATATGTTCATGAAGAAGTTGCTCATGTTTATGTCCAAGAGATTTTTGCCTATGTTTTTTTCTAAGAGTTTTATGGTTTCATGACTTACATTCAGGTCTTTGATCCACCTTGAGTTTACCTTTGTGTATGGGGCTAGACAGTAGTCCAGTTTCATTCTCTTACATGTAGCTGTCCAGTTTTTCCAACACCAGCTGCTGAAGAGGCTGTCATCTCCCCATTGTATATCCAAGGCTCCTTTATCAAATATTAATTGACTGTATATGTTTGGGTTAATGTTTGGATTTTCTATTCTGTTCCACTGGTCTGTGGGTCTGTTTTTGTGCCAATACCAAATTGTCTTGATTACTGTGGCTTTGTAGTAGAGCTTGAAGTCAGGGAGCATAATTCCCCTGTTTTATTCCTCCTTCTCAGGATTGCTTTGGCTATTCGGGGTCTTTTGTGGTTCCATATGAATTTTAGAATTATTTGTTCCAGTTCATTGAAGAAAGCTGTTGGTAGTTTGATAGGGATTGCATTGAATCTGTAGATTGCTTTAGGTAGTATAGCCATTTTGACAATATTTATTCTTGCCTTTTATTTTTTAATTTTATAGTTATACTTACTGGTGGACACCAGAGGTAATAAAACATTTACCGCTGCCATATGATGAAGGTAGGTACACTGTCTTTTAGTTTTTATACTGACATATTTTGAAATTGTTCCTCAGTGAGCTTGAAGCATTAAGTTCTTTCCATATAATATTCTGTTAGAAAGAATCGAATGGCTGCTCAGTGTAATGTTGCTCTTATAACAGGTCAGGCATTGTAACAGCTTAGCTTTTTAAAGGGCAGGGATTGTATTACACTTCTTTTATCTAAGTAGGCCAGTACATTGTAGCTTACAGTTATTAGCATGTCCCTCAATGTTTAATGGATATAATACATTAGTTCATCATTTTAAACTAATTTAAAATTTGTTTATATTTCATAATTCTGATTGTATTTCTAGATATTTGGGGGAAGTGAAGATCTTTTTACAAGGAAAAATAAAAACTTTTCCTATATCTAAGCAGTGGAAAAAGGTATAGATATGTGTATCAAAATACATTTTAGTCACTAAAGTTTAAATTAAGTTTTATTAATTTGTCAGAAAGGCAGGAAAGTTTTTATATTAAAAGAATACCCTCAAGCATACAGTATATTAGAATGCTGTTTCTAAATTTACCTAATTGACTGCTTTTAAATAGAATTTAGTCCTAGCAATTACTGATTCCTCTGATCTTGAGAAGCCAATTTTCCTATTTGTGAAAAGGTCTGAGTAAGACTTGCTGCCAGTCTGGAGAACTCCGGCTGGGGTCCCCGTCCAGTCGTGGTTTACCCTCCCAGCTCTGGTGGTGAAGGCCAAGAAGTAAGAAGATTGCAAATGATTTTTAGTTTGTAATAAGTTACCCATTAGTTTTTTTTTAATATTGGTAACCTTGAAATTCTGGGTAAAATTATACCTCTTTGCTAAGAAGGTTTGGCTGTTCTGGGAGAAAGGAAAGGACTTCAACAGTCTAACATTGGCTATATCCAGGATTTGAAATATAAAGGAAAATTTACTGAATAGTTGCATGATTTTTATCTAGAAGGCAGAGGTTATTTATTTCAAAGCAAACAGGAATTTAGAGAGCTAACTAATTTGATTTCTAAAATAACTCCCGCCTCCCATCTGGACTCTTCTGTCTCTGGAGCTGGTCACACTCAGCGTCGTGCTGTGTATTCTATGCACATATCTTGTCTCTTTTCCACGTGTGTATGTGCCAGGGCAGGAGCTGAGCCTTGGCCAGTGTGCGATCTGTGAGCGCAGATGATGGAAGAGGAACGTCTGCTGGCTATGATCTGTGGCTCTAAGGGTAACAGGCAGTATCTCTCTTAGTTATCTGTGCTGCGAATTTAAAGAGGCTGACGGTGAAGAAATTTCACAAATATGAAGAAGAGATTGATGTCCACAGCGAGTTCTTCCGTCCGTATGAACTGAGCAGTTTTGATGACACCTTTTGCTTGGCTATGACAAGTTCCGTGCGGTATGTTCTGAGTACTCTGATGCTGCGAGCATTTGGGGGCTACAGTTCTCCTGGTCTATGGGGAAATGTCTCACATGACCAGAAATCTGTTCCGTAAGCCCGCTGGCCGGCGGTCGCTCAGCCCTCCGTGTCCTCCAGGGGCAGCCCTGGTGTTGGGCAGCGGAAGTTCATTTCTTCCCTTTGATGAGGTGAAATCTGCTCCCATCGGTCCTAGTTTGTCATTTGGAATAAACCCAGTGTTTTAAACTGAACACAGAAATTGAGAACTAATACAAATTCAGGGAAAAAGCATAGTCTTTGTACTAGAAAGGCCAAGATGTGAATCTAGAGCAGCCACTGCCTACCTGTGTGACCTTAAGAAAATTATCCAACTTACTTGAGTCTTAGAAACGTCATTTCATATAGATAGGGGCGTGTCTCTCTCACACGCCCGCACACACCAAGTGCCCGATGTACTGCCTGACCCGGGTGGGTGACTATCATTATATTACTATTTTTATCAGGCACAGGACAAGTCTAATGCCTCTTCTCCATGACAGCCCCAAGATATTTGAGGAGGCAATATTAGCATTTTTCAGAGTATCCTTCCTTCTTTCATGACTCGTGTGACATTGTTTCCAGACTCCATCTGGTCTGTCACCTTTGAACATACTTCATTTTTGGGTGAACAATTATTCATATGGAATTTTTTGTTCCCCTTTCTTCAGTGACTTTATGCCTAAGACCGTTGGCATTGATCCAAGTCCATTTACTGTGCGTAAACCAGATGAAACTGGAAAATCAGTATTGGGGTAAGATTTAAATGTAGAATGAAGTTTTAAAGATTCGTGTAAAATAGCAGTTGTAATATAAGTTCCACCAAAAACTAATAACTTAAAGTCACATAGTTTGGGACACCGTCCATTTATTGCATTTATACAGGTAGTTTATTTATAGCACTGGGATCACTTAAGTGTTCAACACTGAAAGTAGAATTTATGGGAATTTCAGCAATACAGTGCCTTTCATTATTTTATTTTATTTTATTTTATTTTTTATAATCCTTTCATTATTTTAAATTAGGTCTATCACAGGTGGCAGAGACAGGCAGCAGATACTGTTCTGTCCTATAAATAACTGAGAATCCTGTCTGCCACAACATAAAATACTTAGGTAAAAATTTATATTCCTTGTATTTATTTTTGTTGATATCCTGAGGAGACATTGAAACATATGTGCTCAGCTAAGGGAAAGTAATAGTTTTTGTTTATTACTGTAGCATTGTTTTAGGGATGACTTACTTCATTATATCCAGCAATATGAGGAAGAAGACAAACCATGTCTGCATCTTCATGTTTAGAGACTGGAGTGAAATGTGCTGCGTTCTAGCATAAGAACCCCTGTTAATGCCATTGACCTGGAAAATCCCAGTGCTAAGATTTTTCTGGACCCTGACCAGAGGCCCTGGGCAGACTAGTTCCTGAGTCCTGGTTGTATTCAGGAGTGTGTTTGGGTCCTAAACTGGATACCTGGGATTCATACAACAAAATTACCGTCTTCCAGCCACACCATTTCCATGGCTTAAACGTGTGGCCTTAAATAGCTGCATGTTAAGTCCTGCCCCAGATGCTAAGGAGTTTAAAAAAAGGATGTCTTCAGGAGTTTAAAGGAGCTCCTGGGACAGACACATCAATAACCACCTATTAGCGTAAAGCACAGAAATGTTGTTAACTTTAATTTTTAGTTGTAGAAAGTCAGAAACCAATTTATTTTCAGTAATATCCAACCCACAGTCAGATAGATTGCATTTCCTTTCCTACAGTGTTTCAGAATATTAGGGTATTTTAAGTCTCTTACAGAGAATTTTTTAAATGAGTAAACTATTAAGTGTTTTTTACATAAAATCACAAAGTATTATTATAGAATATTTTCTGAATTAAAAGAACAATTTTTACTACTCTCAAATTTGAAACTAAAATAAAAGTAAGTGTAGATTTTTTCTGTTTTTTTTCCCATCTATTCCCTACTATTAGAAGGAATGTCCTGCAAATATAGTCATTTACCAATAATACAGTAAATTTTAAAATTTAGTTTATGTCCATCAGTTACTCATTCCTTTGGTATAAATAATCAGCTGATACTGTGATTGATAAAAATCATTAGAGGGAAGGAAATATTCATGGTTTTGGCTGTTGGACTCTTCTTGATGCTTTTATTAGTTATAGGTAATTTTACTAAAAGTCAAACAGTCTTCTGTTACTGTGACATGAACTTTGAAAATACTGATTTCAGTTACCAAAGAAAGGCACAGTGGCCAAGTGGTGAGACGTGTCTTCCCTGGTTTGCATGCTCATAACTGGTTTATTTTCTGAATTTATAACAGGGTTTAAATTCATATGTGGTCAGTATAGGTACATGATAAAAATATAAAGGTTTCTCTGTAGCACACCTTGAACTCAGAAACAAGTTTCTCACAGTCCGTTTCTTACGCTTCAGTAGCACTAAGGTCTTAGCGTGATACACACCGAGTGCTGAGGGTTCAGTTTAAAGATATTTCACACCCATACTCACATTTTAAAGAAACAAAAGCAACAGAGAAGAAGCAGTTTTACAGCGGAAAACAGCGGCCAGCGCCCCACCCCCCCCCAGCGAGGAGGCTGTGTCCAGCAGCTCGGAGGACGACTCTGGGACTGACCGGGAGGAGGAGGGCTCCGTGTCTCAGCGCTCCACTCCAGTGAAGATGAGCGACGCGGGAGACAGCGCCAAAGCGGCCGAGGTGCGGGAGGAGCTTGTGTGGCCTAGCCTGAGGCTCTGGGGAAGGTGCTCCACGCCTCCCCCAGGTGTGGCTGAGTGTGGGAACAGGCCGTCGCCAGTGCACAGTGTTGCACGCTGTCCTCATGTGTTCGAGGCCCTGCAGAGATGAACACGCTCAGCATAGACATCATTTTAAATGGTTTCATTTAGAAATGAGAGTGGTGACTTTGTTGCCACCTGTAATAGTGAATTTCCTAGCACTTCAGAATTTTTAAGACTCCTGTCCCTTTTTGGGAGGCCCATCTACCCCAGATCTGTTTATTCCCTCGCTCGGCATGTGGTTGGAGTGGGTGGTTTGGACCTGGGCCTGTCTTTGCATAGCCCCAGTGGGAAATTCATCCTGTTTAATTTGATATTCCCAGTTTAGCAAGGAAAATAAAAGGGAAGTAAACAATAAAAGAACCAAATCTAGCTGTGGGGGAATTTGATTTCGAGAAGTAGCCAAAAGTCATCAGATGTAGGTGTGGCAAGTAAAATGTGATAATACAAGAACTGAATCCATTATTCCAGGAGTTGGCAAACTAACAGAGTGGCAAAATCCAGCCTGCTGCCTGTTTCTGCAAATGAAGTTTTGTTGGAACCCAGCCCTGCCTGTGTGTTTACATATTATCTGTGGCTGCTTTTGCGCTGTACCCGCAGAGGGGAGAAGGGCATGACCCCGAGAACCTAAAATATACTCTCTGGCCCTTTGCAGAAAAAAGTTTGCCAACTCTTGCACTACTAGAAGGAATCCGTGTCCTGTAGTAAAATTCTGCGTTTGATACTCTGAGGAACACCTTCTCCTTTGGCATTGGTACGCCGGCATGGGTAGTAAGAAGTAACTAGTAATTCTTTTAACAGTTTTTTACCTTAAGATAACTATTTAGTGGAAATGAAATCAGACTTTTTAGAAACTATTAACTGAAATGCTTAATAAAGACATTGAAGAACACTGTGATTGCTTTTGTGGAAAAATTCGCAGGTTCATTTTCTTCATCTTTGGAAATAATTAATATGCCAGATGTCTAAAAATTCTTCCTGGTTCCTTTTTTTCTTAACACCAGAATGTGGTCCAGCCCATGAAAGAGGTCTACGGAATTAACCTCTCAGATGGCCTCTCAGAAGAAGATCTCTCCATTTATTCAAGGTAAACTACTTTCATGTAGAGATAGAGGAAAAATGCAAATGTATTATTACAATAACATATCTAGTATATGTTTTACAAAGTGAAAATAGTCAACAATACAGAAGGAAATGAATTCCACTTGCCATACAGTCGTGGTGTTTAGGAGAACAAATTCTCCATCGCTTGACACTTGAGGGGCCTGCTGCCCCTCAGGATGAAAGCCTGTGATGTGCAGACGGTGCTCACGGCCCGGCCCACATGCAAGCTGCACACTGAAGTGCATTTCTGCATTCTCACATCCACAAATCCTCAGATCAGGTACCTTCTTTAAAAATGAACCCGGGCTCTCAGTGATCAAGAACCTTCATTCCCTTTCCCTCTGGGGGACTGATGGGGGGGCGGCTGAGGAGGAGAAAGGAAGCCATGAAATAAGAGTGTCGATCCAGAATGGGGCAGACCTGTGTCAGGTGGTTCTCACTGGGAGGCAACCAGCAAAAGGCATTTCCTGAGATCATACACAAAATTTGTGTGTGTGTGTGTGTTCATAGTTATGTGACTGTCAAGAGCATTCCTCACCTAGAAATCCTCGGGAGCCTGCCAAGACCACTGTAAACACCCTTCAGCCTCACATGCACTGAAACCACTTCCGTATCGCAGGCAGCGCCACCCGCTGCACTCGTGCCAGTTTGGCTGCGTGAACGCTGAAGTATAAATGAGCACTGGCTTCTGTTCTTTTTCAAGGAAAGTATTTCATTTCTAGAATCCATCAAACTGGATATTGTCAGCTTTTTACTTCAAACCGGTGGAGGCTGCCATTTACTGTGTAAAATCCAGGAGTGTACAGCATTTCCTGACTGCAGGAACACCAGTGGGACGGCTCACTGTCTTACCAGGAGTCACCGAGTGGTGCAGAGCTCAGCGCGCCCTCCTCAGCCCTGGGCACAGACATGCACTCGCTTGCCCATTGCAGCTGTGACAGCAGCCTTGCTAAGCTCTGGAGCAGTTGAAACAGGCCTCATGAGTGGCATGGTCTGGAAGAATGAACTGTCCGAGTGGATTACAAGAGTGTGTGCGTGTGCGTGTGCGTAGGGACTGAAATTAAAGCAAAAGGAAAGTGTCTGTTGCTTCAGCATGACTCTCACCTCTAGTGTCTAGCTCGGACTGCTTCTGAGGCCCACCTCTAGCTCTCCCTTCTCGGAGAGTGAGACGCAGCCCTGCTCTGCCCCAGCATCCCCAGGAAACAGTCTAAGAAGGAGGCAAGGGCAGGCCTGCAGGGGAGGGAAGAATCCATGTCCCAGAATAAAATTCTGTGTTTGCTATTCTGGAGAACAGCACCTCCCCCTCTGGCATGCGTAACGCTTCACAGGGTTTGTCCTGTACACAGCTCTGCAGTACACTGAAGACATAGTATTATCCCCTGATGGGCTCAGAGCACAGAAAGGCCATCCAGTGGCTTATCCCGGAGGCCCTCTCCGGGCGTCTTGGGTTGTTATTGTAGACTGCGCTGTGCTCTTTATTCTCGGTCCTCAGCTGCCCCTGCTGCTGATGCATCCCTGGGGGAAGAGGCGAAGACAGTCCTGGCCATCTCTTCCCCTGTGTGTGCAGAGCCCCTGGGTGTGGGCAAGCACACAGCGGGCAGTAGGACTGCTCCCGACACCTGTCATGGGCGTTGCTGTAGGCAGAGGGAGCCCCCCTCTGTCAGTGTCTGGGAGAGGGAGCTGGGCCCAGGGTGACCGAAATGTGCAGGGGCTGTCACCCCCTCCTGCCCTCGCCAGGCGCGGGGGTCCCCAAGGCCCCTCAGATCCAGAGGACAGAGCTTCAGGGCCGGGCGAGAACCCGTACAGTTCTTCCCTGAATAGACAGGTGCCCTCTCCTGCTGCAGCCCTGCAGCCTTGGCCAGTACCCACCCAAGTTCAGGATGTAAAGACTGCCCGGCCTGCCCTGCCCCCTGCGCTGCCGCGGCACAGCGAGGGGAGGGGACCGGTGCAGCCAGAACGGCTGGGCAGCCCATCCTCCAGCCCCCAGCCCGCCTGCCCATCGCTCCTGCAGGGCCCCGCCCGCCTTCAGGCCGCTGAGGACTTCCGGTTTGCTTCTCACTGCAGAGCCTTCCTTTGCCCTCCTCTTTTCGGGCATCGTTGCTTTGCTGTCTTGACCAGCCCAAAAGTTTCCTACTTCCTCAAAGCCTCTGCCCAATCGTTTTCATTTTTAAATTCTGACAGTGATTGTACACATGATTTGGGAAGTTTTAAAGTACAGAGATTAGATACTATGTGACATTCTTCCCAAAAAATGAATAAAAAATGTTCACTTGCTAAAGGTAAATGCTGGATAAAAGTAAGGTGTCTGTTTTGCGGTATCACTGTGATGATTTAATGAGTGGTAGTTTCTGCAGCACTTTTCTTGACCTTTAAAAAAGCTAGTAAAACATATTACAAAAAAATCCATAGTCACCATAAGAACATATTTTAAATAGTAAAAAAGCAGAGGGAATCAGCTCCTTAATTCTGCCCTGTAGCCTCCCAGGGGACATCAGAACAGAAGTACAAGCCTGTCCCTGGGGGAGAGGGATGCGTGTAGCACAGGCCCCCTTCAGGCAGGTGTGCCCTTGAGAAAGCTGGTGGTCCCCAGCCCATGGCAAGGTGTCCCCTCGCTGCCCAGCTGCCCTGGGGTGGTTCCTTTTGGCTCCAAGCCTACGTTAGTTATGTTCCCGTCTTTTCTGAGGGGGTGGGAGGCGGTGGCGCTCATAGACCCCCTCCTCCTGTGCTTCTAACAGGCCTACCCTAAAAGCAGGCGCCTTCTGGGTATTGTGCTGCGCAGGGGACTCCTGTGCACTTTTCTGAGATAAGCACACTGCTGGCCGGTAAAGCTCCGACCATGCCATGAGCTCTACTGAACTTACTGCACATTCCTTCCTTAGCCTGCTTTCTCTCCACTGTAATTTGTAGGTTCGTTCAGCTGGGCCACAGTCAGCATAAACAGGACAGGAGCAGCCGGCAGCTCTGTTCCAGGTGCCCGGACGGAGTTATAAAATTGTAAGTACTTGATGAGGGCTTTAAAAAAAACCCTGTGTTCATGCCAGTCACTTTTTTCTTTAAGATTTTGTAAGAATATTCAGTCTTGTCACCATTGTATAAGCACTAAAGCGTCCCCTCCTGGTACCTTATCCATGGAAAACTGGGTAGCCGTGGGGATGGGGAGGAGGTTGGCAGCCGTGCCTGCCCGTACCTGAAACGCACCCTTTGGAGGTGGGATCCGAGTCAGAGGAGGTGTCCCCATAAACTCCGCCCTCCACTGGGCAGAGGTGGACTGACAATAGCTCCGGCCCTGGAGACGGGCTCCTCCAGTTCAGTACAGGACCCCTGAGGGCAGTGAGGGGCTCGCCTCGTCCAGATACATGGCCCCACCAGTCCTAATAACTTGCTGTAGGTTAAACAAGTGTATGTAGTAAATTCTTAAACACAATTAGGCTCATAATCCTGAATCACAGCTCTGCTACTTGTTTTTTGTTTATTTTTTACCTTGAATAAGTAACCTAAGTCTTGTGTGGCTCAGTCTTCTCATCTGCAGAATGGGATAATAATAGCACCTGCTTCATGGGAGCGTGGTAGACTCCAGTGAAATAATGCACACGAAGTGCTTAGCTCATGTCTGGGAAAAATTCTTCGTAAGCTGTGGCCATCACCGACATCACCAGCGTTCTGTTCACTATTACTGTCTGCTTACTGGGACCAAACACAGCAGAGGCTGTGCCCGGGAGGGACTCCATGATGCCGCACCCACTGAGCTCCTTCCGGAACATGGGTCACCGTGGAGATTAAATGAGGGTAGTTTATTCAGGGCATCTCACACCAGTGCCTGGCGTATAGTTGACGTTTAGTGAATGTTCTCTCCCCTTTCCTTAGACCAACTGTATCAGCTTGTTCAACAAATGATTGGGTTGATTTGATTCCTGAGTTCTCTGTGTACTACATCTGCATGTCCCTGACTGATAGTTAAGAGGCTGCTACAGAAATCCAGACAAAGCCTGGTGTTTTAGAGAAGAGCGGCTAAGGGGAGCCTGGGAAGGGGATGGATTTGGGGGATATTAGGTGAAACGGATATTAGAGAGTCTTTTCAGAAGGGGCTTTCTGGTTTGTGTAACAGGTTGGCTGATTAATGGATTCATTCATTCATTTAGCTCATAGGTGTTGAGTATGCCTGTGTTAGGACCGTTCAGAGCTGCCAGTACTGACTGCAGGAGGGTCCACTTTGCTTTAAAGTAGCATCCAGGGGGCCATGTTTAGGAGGCAGTTGGGTCAGCTGAGCTGGGACTCAGAAGAGAGCCCCTGGGGATGTCAATGCGTGTGGGTGACGACTAAGGCCGCTGGCTGAGGGAGAGACCACCTAGGGGAAGAAGACAGAGTGGGAAGAGGTCTACAGCTGAGTGTGCAGGGAATCGGGGTCCACTGGCGGAGACAGACAGACACGTGCAGGGGAGATGGATGGCTCATCAGATTAGGGGAAGGGAAACCAAGATGACACTTCATCACAGCCTCAGAAGCACCGCTCACCCCATCACCATCGGTTTCTTTTTTTCCTTTTTAAAAAAGCCATATAAACCCCTATTAATTTAGAGACACTTTTTCTGTCTTATGTCTAATTAGCATATGGAGGTATGGGCTCCCATTCAAGTTAAAATGGATGCGGCCAAAGAAGGAAAGTATTTAAATGTGTTAGTAAAACAAGAGACTCTAGTGAACAAATTGTATTATGCAAATCAATCATCCATTAAAATAGTATGGGACGACTTAGGAGAAGATGATGAAATGAATATAGCGTATAAAATAAAAGAAGAACATTTTCCCCTTTTCCTCAAAATTGTGTCTACTTTGATCCATAATGATCTTGCAGTTACTACTTTTGAATTCTTTTCTTAAAGTAGTGTTTGCTTTTCTGAGTTTTAGCACGTGAGAACCAGGTAGACCTAGTGTTTTTGGACAGCCTTTTCCACTTACTGAGTAAAGAATCTAACCTGAGTGTGTTTTTGCAGAGCGTGTGCAGGTGAGGTTCAGCATTGTGCTGTCACGGCCGCTGCCCCGAGTGTTGTGGGTGTTGCAGAGAAGGGGTCTGTGTGTGTGTGCACGGGCGCGCCTTTAAATTAAAGCTCTGCAACTAGGTACCTAATGAACGGTCGGGAGCATCGCAGAGGCGACGGTGGGTTCTTGTCATTCTATCCTACAGGGTGGCACACAAGTTGCACTTGGTCCCGTTACTAATGATCTTTGGTTCAATTCCTTGATTAAAGCGGTATCATCTCGACTTTTCCTATGAAATTGCTTTTTTTTCTTTTAACTAATGAATATTTTGTGGGAGACACTTTGAAACTACATAAATATCCCTCTCTTCATCAAACTTTAAATTTTTTCATTTATTTTTCTTCGTATAAGGTCTCGGTCTCCTATTTTATTCACTGGAACACTATCTGTCGCTGCCATTATTTCTTTTGACGCTCAGATTGTCCCACATTTCATCCAGGTGCCTTCAGCCTGGCTCCTGTGTTCTCTGGACATGTCCTCCTCATTCCTTGAACATTTCCTTGGTTTCTGGCACAAGATGTTCTGATCTCATCGTGTTCCTTGCCTGCCCCAGCCCTGAAATCAGTCGTTTTTTTTAAGGATCCCTGCCTCTCTTTAGTGCAAAGTGGTGTCAAAGCCGAGGTGTAAGGTCTGGCGTGTCCCACCAGGCTGTCACTGCTCCTAGGCCCCCGTAAAAGGCACTCACACATTTACATAATATAGGTAAACATACAGAGGCACATGTATATAAATATATTCACATACATATATGTATATACAAGTATATGCTTATAAATTACATACAGATACGTGTGTATGTATATCAGTTCCTACTGATAGCTCTAACTGGGGGTGCCCAGAGTTCATTCTCGCCCTCTCCCCTTCCGTATTGGTGACTTCCTCCCTCAACAGTGAGGAACTTGGGTCCCGTTACCCATCATATATTTATTCATGCAGTTAATCCCCCCATACATGAGCAGGCTCCCATCACCGCTGCATCGACACCCTCCGTTTAGGCTCTGACGCCCGTTGCAGACACCCACCCTCATGAGTGCCCTCCTCAATCCTCGCCCCGGCGCCTCTCCACATGGATACCCACACTCGCCTGTCCCTGCTCGGACTCTGACACACCGCCTATGCTGCTCTTCACATGTGCCCTCACCCACACAGGCTTAGCCCCCTCCCTGGATCTGCAGGGATGCCTCCAGGTCCCCACTCCGAGCTATCCCCACCAGCTATGGATGCCTTCCTCGCCCGGCTTGGGCTCAGCCACCCCACGAGCTGTCAGGCCGCCTCTCCCTGCTCCGCCCCATCTAATGGCTTCAGGGCTGCCCATTCAGGGGAGGAGGGGAAAGAGTAGGTTCATGACTTTATAAAGGATGTCAGCACAAAAGGGCATTCTGCTCCTCCACAGCCGAACTGGTCATTTCTCTTGTAGTAATGGATTCCAGATTCTGGTTATACCAGAACATCTTGGGAAGCTTATCGAGCTATAAATCCCAAAGCAAACAGAAAACTGCATTGAAAACAGGGAGCAAGCAGAGCATCCCCAGGAATGGTTAAATAGATTACAGGAGGCATTCAGTTTTCAGTTCAGACTTGTGGTTACTCTTTCAATTATCTATACATAGAGTTTTATTTATATTAATACTAACATAGGCCATGTTTTATGTTTTTTTATATTAAAAACACAATTAGCATTGTTACTATTTTTTAAAAGGGATACAAAATATACGAAATACAGAATTCAGGACCCTGTGGCTGGAGATCTGTATCTGGCACAGAGGGCCAGGGCCTGGGAATCTGCCTCATGAAATCCCCCATGTGGAAGCAGTGATCAGCCGGTTCCACAGGAGTGGCCTCGGCAGCTGGTCAGGTGGCCGCTGGCCGGCGCACCCAGCTCTCCACCGCAGATGAGCCTGGCCGGCGTTGAAGCCGCACGAGCCTTCCTGAAGACTCAGGACAGTTGGGGGGTCTTGAAGGCACGTGACCCTGCTGATCCCTCCTCCAGGAAACGGTGTTCTCTGATTGTTGTTGGTAGAGTGAGGGAGTTGGTAGAGCTGCCCAGCCATTCCAGACCAGGGAAGGCCACGGTCCCCGCCAGGAGCAGCCCGAGGGGGCTGATGGCTGAACATAGTGCGCCTGGGCGGCATCCTGGACCAGAAAGAGGACCCTGGGTAGAAAGTGAGTGTGGACATAAGGCATGTCCCTACCAGCTCGTGGATCGCAGCAGATGTGTCGTGTGATGGAGGGTGGTGATGACGGGGAGACCGGGCTGAGGTTGGCGTGCTGCTCTTGGTCCTCTGCATGACAAGTTCATAAACCTGCAGAGGTTCTCCAGTAAAAAGTTTATTAGGAAAAGGCAGGATATAAGAGATGTAATGATGTGACGTGGCAAGCCCAGTGGTGGCACTTTGTAAATCATCAGGAAAAGGTGAAAATACCCAGAGGGGCATGAAGAATATAAATAGTGAGTCCTCACCTCCATGAGGGAAATGAGACGTGCGGCCAGTACTGCAGCCCGTTGGTCTGAGTTTCCAGGAGTGATGGGCCACTGCTGCTGTCCCAGGAAACCTGA
This sequence comes from Smutsia gigantea, assembly GCA_032199065.1. Lineage (NCBI taxonomy): Eukaryota > Metazoa > Chordata > Mammalia > Pholidota > Manidae > Smutsia > Smutsia gigantea. The sequence continues at coordinate 359,114 of JAVSCE010019477.1, forward strand.
GGACAGGGGCGACTGTCCCCGGGGTCGCTGTGTGAATGTCTGCTGGACGACCATTTGCCCCGAGGGGGAGTGCAGGCCTGCATGCAGCTGGGAGATGGGGCGACCCTGCGTGCAGCTCCACTCCTTGCCTGTTGAGAACTGTGCAACCTGCCCTTTACTGGCAGAGCAGGCCCTGGGCTGTGCAGGGGGACCAGTTCCTGTTGCCTGTAGCTCAAAGCTAAGTGTTCTCTCAGTAACAGCTGAAATGTTCAAGTTGTGGCCTATAAAATAACACAGCCAGATATCACTGGTTGCTCCCGGTGTTTGTCTTAATAAACACAGCTGAAACAGAGAAAAACTGCACTTTTTTATACTGAGATAGATAATATATCCTACAAATGGGAAGGAAACCGTACAGTCTATAAATCACATCCTAAATTCGAAGCATTTAACTGATTTCAGGCCTGAAAATCATCTTGCTTCATTTCTCTAAAACCAAAAGGTCTACAAACACAAATACATTTTTATTTTATGGTTCTCAGAGAGAATATAAAAAGAGTATCATTCTGCCATCCCTGGACCAATAAAAATATTAATAGGGCCCAAACTTAAAATGTACCCCCATTTCCGCTCATACATGTGCTTTTCGTAACCTGTCCCTCTGTCTCCTTGGGCAGCGAACACGCATGTGCCCAGCTGCTGGAAGTGTCCCCTGCCTGCTAGAACCGTCTAGGAATGGGTTGCCTGGGAGCCTGGCTCCTGCTCTGGGCGAAGTAGGGGAACTGGAGCTGTGTGCGCTTTGCTCATCAGCTGGCTGGGTGGTCAGTTTGGTTGCTGCCCACATAGTCTGCTCTGGGTACATTGAAGCGGTGATTTGCTGTAGGCTCCCCGGCAGCTTTCAGAGTCCGGGTGGGCTGAAGAGACAGACACACCTCACTTCTAGGAATGGCTCCCAAAGCACGAGGCAAACCCTCCAAGTGGCTCTCACTTGCCTCAAGAGGAAGCCGCCGCCATAAAAGTAGCCACCTTGGCTGAGTCAGGGGGCAGCCACGCCGTGGCCAACTGGAGAACACGTCACCTTTGCCACAATGTGTAAAACTGACACCCTTCACCTTGCTTCGTCCCTCACGGTTTAGTTCCGGAGCAAAGCCTCGCGTGAGAGCGGGTGGTGGGGTGGACCTAAAGCGCACTTGGAACCTGAGCTGGGCCCTGGCTCTGGAGAGTCGCGTCTGTGCACTTCAGCGTCTGCACCCCGGAAGTGGGCACTGGGGAGTCTAACCTGCCCCGTCACAGGCTGCCTCTCTCGCCGCCCACTCATCCACACATACTCTTCTGCCGGAAGCAGAGCCCACTCCCTCGTGTAAGTTATTGCCTCCCCTCCAAAGTCTGGGACCTCTAAACTTTGTGCAGCCCTCTTTGCAGGTCCACATAAGGCTTCTTAGAATCTTCATAGCATTTGAATTAGGGGCAGTAAGTCTTAGGCCCTTGGGGTTGTGAGGGGGAGCTGAGAAGAATAAAAGCATTGCCTCTTTATGGCCAGGAGAGAAATACGGAGCCCTTTTCCCACCGCCAGAGCTCTCCACTAGGTGAGTTAAAGCAGTCTCAGAGTTTCCACACCACTCAGTGTTAAGCTGGGCCTTTTACCCAGAAACAGATGCCATCTAAGCTCTGATGCGAGTATTCCCCGCCGTATCGGAAGAGTCCCTGAGTCACCCCCATCCTCCCGGTGCCTCAGAGACGTGGTGCTGGCCAGCAGCCCCCGGTGAGGGTCTTGGAGGTTTTTACATTTCTTTCCCACCTTGGAAATATACACTGTGGGGAAATCAACCACCTCCTCATTAGGAAATGTGTGCTGATCTAGTAATGCTGCTCATAGCTTTGCAATTAAATGTTGAATTATGCCTTCTATGGAAGTATGTCATTTGAAGGGGAGCTCTTGCTCAAAGATGTTCAGTGCTGCTGATTGACCACAAATAGGATTTCGCTTAGCATTTTAGGTACATTTTGGTCACTTCAGACCACAGGTTCTCTGTAGGAGGTTTTCACATTACCCCAGAAAGAAGGAAGCTGCCTGTTACAGATCCAAAGCCCTCACCAAAAGCCTGAGGCCAGACATGTTTCAGAATTCGGAGTTGTGGGGGCATCAGCATGACAAGATGGCACCTACACCTTACAATGACATCCCCTGTGATCTGTGGCCTCGTCTGATAATTAATGACGTCAGTACTCATGCAAAGCAGAGTGAGAATTGTCAGTGCGGGTGAAGCTGTGCCAGCAGACGAGCTTCAGCTGTTTGGTCACCAAAGCGCTCAGGGTTTCAGAGCCACGCGCCGGGAACTCCACAGTGGTTCCCGTTCACTAGACTCAGAGCGTGCAAGCCGCGGTGCTGAGTGAGCACGTTACACACACGAGCTCATTGGCTCCTCCTCAGCGTGTAAGGGAAGAATTATTAGTGTCCCCTGCCTAGTGTACTAGATTCCTAATACATCTTCCTGCAAAACACCAGCAACATAGAACTAAGAAACGAATTCAGTGAAGTTGCAAAGTCAGTGTGCAAACACTGCTGAGTGCCCGCCATATGCCCAAGAGCCCCCACCTCAAGTTGCTCCAGTCTGTGGGGGGCCATCTGAGCACACGGACAGGGGAGTGCCCAGGGCTGCAGGGACAGAGGAGGGGTGCCCACCCAGCCTGTGCTTCAGGGAAGGCTGCCTGGGCAGAAGCTGGACCAAATCTGTCCTCCAGGCAAGGGAGGAAGCCAGCAGAGAAGGACCACTAGTTACTCCTCAGCGCATACGCCCGAGGCAGCAGCTCTCAGTGCTAGCAGACCCAGGTCCCTGCGGACCCCTCGCTTTCTTTAACGTGGCCCTGACTTCTCTTTTATAGAACACCCATCTCGGCTTTCTCACAAGACAACATCTATGAAGTTCAACCTCCAAGAGTTGACAGGAAATCTACAGAGATCTTCCAAGCCCACATCCAGGCCAGTCATGGTGTCATGCAGCCCCTCGGGAACGAAGACACCTCCATGTACCGAGAATACATCAGAAACCGCTACTTGTGAACAGGTGCAGTGGCCGTGGTGGCCCCAGGCGGAGCTTACATTACCAGTTTGCTCATGTAATTGCCCAGTGGGTTTCGACATCGGCAGGTTTTCCCTCTTTTTGTAACTGGTGAATTACAAATTATAGTAATAAAGAAATGACTGAGTATTTTGCTGTCATTGCTTTATTTTACAAATACTTTGTTTTAGAAATGTGGCCAATAGAGTGCACCATCGTATTTAAGAGGTCACCTTAACAGGTATTTATTGAGCACCTGCTGTGTGCCAGGCACAGTGGCAGGTCTGGGACGAACAAGCCAAAAAACTCCTCTCATACAAAGTGAAGTCAGGGTGGGTTTTTTTTTTGTAGTTAACATTTTAAAAAATTTATTCTAATAGTTTTATGTTCTTTTTTGATTAAGGTATTATTGATATACACTCTTATGAAGGTTCCACATGAAAAAACAATGTGGTGACTACATTTACCCATATTATCAAGTCCCCACTCCTACCCCAATGCAGTCACTGTCCATCAGTGTAGTAAGATGACACACATTCACTGTTTGCCTTCTCTGTGCTACACTGTTTTCCCCATGACCCCCCACCCCACGTGTACTAAACATAATACCCCTCCATCCCCTTCTCCCACCCTCCCCACCCGCCCTCCCACACCCCTCCCCTTTGGTAACCACTAGTTCCTTCTTGGAGTCTGTGAGTCTGCTACTATTTTGTTCCTTCAGTTTTGCTGCGTTGTTATATTCCACAAATGAGGGAAATCATTTGGCATTTGTCTTTCTCTGCCTGGCTTATTTCACTGAGCATAATATCCTCCAGCTCCATCCATGCTGTTGCAAATGACGGTATTTGTTTCCTTCTTATGGCTGAATAGTATTTTCTAATGATTTTATGTTAACTTTGTGTTTTGATTTTAAAAAATGGGTTACTTTGAAAGCCCTTGTTCTTAGAAAATAAACACTGAAACACAGGTAAAGGGACCAGATGTCAACCACTGCTTCCAATGGTTCAGGAAAAAGAGCAAATAGAGCAAAATAGTAATAATTGCTAAATCTGAGTAGGACTAAATAGGAGTTCTATGGACTATTCTTACAGTTTTCCTATCAAATGAAATTACAATAAAACAAAATGTTAAAAATTGGTTATGCTGCATAACTTCCATGGTGTGTGACTGTGTTATGTGACTTCACATTTGGGGTCCAGCCAGGTCTGACCCTTTATGTGCACATATGGCTTGTTACATATAGTCAAACATAACACAAACAACGTTCTGCATTTTCTTACAGTTTAACACAAATGGTTTGGTTTCATTTTGTCTGTTTTTTTTTTTTACAAGTTGTCTCAGTTCTTCCTCCTCATCAGTAAAATAGGGAAGAAAACCAAGCTGTCCAGTGAGAAAAGGAAAACTGATCAACCTGAATACCCTTTAAGGTGTCTTCAGCCTGGAGACGCTGGGGTTCTCTGGAAGGCTCCACACCACAGGTCAAAGTTACGCTGCTGATCTACAGACATTTTTGATTGATGCCATCATGAAACCAGGATTGGAGAGTCACAGGGTATCAGGCAAGAGAGTATGCGTTAAGTATCTGCTGTGATAGCTCACTACCTGTGTGGTACCCGGTCTGAGTCCTCCAGAGCCAGAATAATCCCAGGTTGCTGGGGAGTGTGGGGTTGTAGGGCCAACACGGATCCTCGTTTGTCAAATGGCTTCTTGGAGGTCCACCTCTTTGCGACAGGAGTGGAGTCTTTGAAGGCCTGGAACCCAGACCTTCTTTGGTCACCTCGCCTCGCTGCAGAGAAAGGCTGCCGCTCCTGCTCTGTGGGCGGCTGTGACGTCTCAAGGCCGTGCACGGCCACGGTCCCGGTGCAGAAACTCGGTGAATGGATGGTTCCTGTGGACGCAGTGGGGGTGGTTGACGGGGGCGGGGGGCGGCCATGGTGTTCTCCACTCGGGCAGCTGCTCAGATACGATTAATGTGACTTTAACAGAACAGCATGACTTTGATAGAACAGCTGTACATGAACTATTAATTTTGCCATTAGTTGAGATTATTTCAACTTCAGCTGTACAAGGAAGGTCTTACAAGTTGAATCTCTGGAAAGAGGTGGAGGGCTTCAAGGAGCATGTAAACAGAGTGAAGGGATATATGAAGATCCTCAAAAGCTAGTATGTGATGGAAAGTTCAATGTGATCAAAAGCTCTGATTTTCAAGCCCACAGGGAAGAAACGTGAAGGAGCTGTGGGGCTCTGAGCACCACCCAGCACTGCTGACCCCGGTTTTATCTGGTATGGAGCACTGTCGAAGGCAGTGAGGCCCCGCCTCTGAAGCATGAGGCACCGTGTCTCACGCAGTTAGATTCATCCGTGTTAGCTCGACGAGACCGCTGACCGTGGGTCCTCGGCACCACTTACAGACCTGTGCCCGGGCGTCTTCTCAGAGCAAGGCCCTGCACCTGCCCCCTCTCACCAGGCCCTGGTCACCGCAGAAGAAGGTGCCGTCCTCTGCAGCTTGGCACGGTAGATTTTAATCCTTTAAATCAAGCAACCTGATTGGCCCTTGCAGCACTGCAGATCTTACATGGCAGATTGTTGAAATATCAGCAAATAGTGACCACATCCTATGAAATAAAAATCTGTTCATGTGTTCACAGCTAAGAGCGAAGTGAAAATGTTCACACTGAAGTCCAGGGTGAACCTCCTGTGACTGTGTGGGGTGGTGGGGGACATGCCCTCCGAAGGCCACTGCGTGTGAATCTAGGCAGTGCAGCAGAGGGGACCCTGGCCTGCTTCAGTGTCGGGGGGACTTCCCCGTTTACACACCTCTGCCGTGTCGGGAAGGCTGGACGCGTCTGCCGCGCCTGCAGTCAGGCACAAGCATCATCCTTTCGTCAGGATGCAAAACCCAGGTGAATGTGACCTGTCCTCTGAACAGTTAAACTTTTATTTTGGCTTTTGTGATCCAAATTGCAGTTACTTTATATGAAATCTATTTCTCAATAGAAAAGTGACTCCCCTCAATTCAAATGAACTTGTTCTTCACTTATAGGTGAATAAATCATTTGCCCCTTGAAAATGAGATTCCAACTTCACTTGGAGTTTTGCAGGGGGAGAGTCCGAAAATCATCTTGTATCTTATTATAGGTTTTGCATTAAAGCTTTCTTCCCCAGGACGGTGGGTTTTCTCCTTCCCAGAATCCACCAGCTGCTGAGTCAGACATGTCCCTCCTTTCGGCAAACAGTGCGCCTCCCGGGCCACCTCGTGGCCCTGCGAGGCCGGCTGGCCACACTGAGATTTCTCGGCGTGGACAGACACGGCGATGCCAGCTTGGTTTCCCTGACATGCTCATCTTGAAAATCATGTTTTGCTCTATTAAAATCAGTTTAGACACATCCTCGTTTTCTGGTTTGCCTCCCAGCATGTTTTATTTGTTCTGTGGGCTAAGTACCACTTCTCAGAATCTCTTCTGCCAGACAAATGATAGAGCTAGCTGATGATTGTTCTGGTTAAATGAATCTTTTTTTTTTATTAAGGTATTATTGATATACACTTTTATGAAGGTTTCACATGAAAAACAATGTGTTTATCACATTCACCCATATTATTGAGCCCCATACCCCATTGCAGTCACTGTCCATCATTGTAGTAAGATGCTACAGTCACTGTTTGCCTTCTCTGTGCTGCACTGTTCTCCCCGTGATCCCCCACACCATGTGTACTAAACATAATACCCCTCAATCCCCTTCTCCCACCCTCCCACACCCCTCCCCTTTGGTAACCACTAGTTCCTTCTTGGAGTCTCTGAGTCTGCTACTATTTTGTTCCTTCAGTTTTGCTGTGTTGTTATGCTCCACAAATGAGGGAAATCATTTGGCATTTGTCTTTCTCTGCCTGGCTTATTTCACTGAGCATAATATCCTCCAGCTCCATCCATGTTGTTGCAAATGGCAGGATTTGTTTGCTTCTTATGGCTGAATAGTATTCCATTGTGTATATGTACCACATCTTCTTTATCCATTCATCTACTGATGGACACTTAGGTTGCTTCCATATCTTGGCTATTGTAAATAGTGCTGTAATAAATGGGTGCATTTATCTTTTGAATCTGAGAACTCGTATTCTTTGGGTAAATTCCTAGGAGTGGGATTTCCAGGTCAAATGGTATATTTCTATTTTTAGTTTTTTGAGGAACCTCCATATTGCTTTCCACAGTGGTTGAACTAGCTTACATTCCCATCAGCAGTGCAGGAGTTTCTCCACATCCTTGCCAGCATTTGTTGTTCTTAATCTTTTCAATGCTGGCCATCCTAACTGGTATGAGGTGATATCTCATTATGGTTTTAATTTACATTTCCCTGATAATTAGTGATGTGGAGCATCTTTTCATGTGCCTGTTGACCATCTGGATTTCTTAAATGAATCTTTTATTGAAGGAAGAATGATCTATTCTGCTTCCTTATTGATACTTAATTAATAATGTTCACTGCCTCTGGAAGGGGTGATGGCTAATTTTGGAAATTGCACGTGTTCTGACACACACCTGCTCTAGGTCAGGCCCCCCCATCTGCACATGACCAGCTTTCTTCAATAGACTCTTGAGTCCCCTTTTTATTGTCAGAAGCTGGAGGGCCACTTACTAATAAAGGACAGTAAGCTACCACATAACTCCTGCTACCCACACACGAAATATTTCTGTGGGTTCATTTTTCAGCACATTATCTGAGTGGACGCTAATGCAACTGCCATCCAATAGGTAAATAGAAACTGTAATCTGGGTTGATCCTTGGCAATTGATGAAGACTTTTTTCATAAGGAAAAACAGAAAACTAAACCACTTGCTTTCGTTTATAGAGAAAGAGAAGGACTGGAAGTAGGATTTGCTTAAACAAGGCAACAGCCAAGATGGTGATCAAAAGCAGGAGAAACTCGCCCTGCGTGGTGGGAAGACGATCGACAGCAAATGCTGTCGCTTCGGGATTCTTGCAGAAACAAGGGAAGCGCCTCCACCTGCATTTTCTTTGCTACTAAAAAGCAAATCATTCCAGCACTCCCCCAACACCATCGTCTTCCCTTTTAAGACGGAAATCATTAATTTAAATATGAAGTCCTCTTGCCTCGTCCCTCTCCCTGCCCTGTAGTCAGAAGTCGGGGAATCACACATTTCATTTCCCTCTAGGCAAATTTTACTTTAGGTTTTCAAAGAGCAAGAAAAATAAACATCAAAAACAAACCAGCAAGCAATTCTCTTCATCCAAAAATTATTTTTTAAGTTTACCCAAAGGAGGGGAAAACGCGTGTCCACCAAAAAGCTGTCCATGGATCTTCTTAACTGCCAAAGCTTGGACGCAGCCGAGATGTGCATCAGGGAGAAAAAGGAACCAGCCATCAAGCCGCCAAAAGACATGGAGGAAACCTGAAGGCATGTGGAAGAAACCGATTCGAAAAGGCTGCATTCTGTACGATTCCAGATACATGGTGTCTGGAAATGGCAAAACTGTGGCAACAGTAAAAGGGCAAGTGATTGCCACGGGTTGGGAGGGAAGGCACGGCGCACAGAGGACTCCGGGCGGCGAGTGCCCCACATGGCGCTGTGAGGGGTGTACCGGCTGGTACACACGGGTGCAAACCTGTAGATCGCACAACACGAGGAACAGGCTGCGCGGGAAGCACGGGCTTTGGGTGATGATGTGTCCGTGTGCAGGGTCCTCGCTGGGACAGCGCCCGCCCTGGGGGAGCTGCTCATCACGGGGGCTGTGCACGAGTGGGCGCTGGGACCTGTGAAGTCTCTGCCTTTCCCCTCCGTTTGCTGCGAACCTAAAACTTCTGCTCTAAAAAAGTAAAGTCTTCAAAAAAAAACATTTTCTTCAACGCTGCATCACCACATTGGAAGGTTTGATGTAACTTAAAAACAAAAGCACAGAAGTCATCTCAAGGTGGAACAACATAATGTAAAACACTGGGACAATGTGTCCTGTCTGTTGTGTCAGGTGGAGGGGCTACGGATGAAAAATACAGCAGAGACTCTGCCCCGGGGCACGGGCACCCGGTGGAGAAAGAACAAAATTGTGCACATAGCGTTGGGCAAGTCAAGCGACTGCTGTGAAGGAAAAGTCCAGGGGGCTGGAGGCTAAAAGGGAAGTGCCCCACCAAATTTGAGGGCCACAGAAAGACTCTCTAAGCAGGTGACGCTGAAGCTGAGTCTCGGACACATGTCAGCAACATGCAGAAGCTGGAAAAGAGTGCGGCAGCCAGAGAGAGCTGCGTCTGGGCAGAGCCACGTGGGAAGGACGAGGCCGGGAAGTGCCCGGGAAGGCTCCCCCTCCCTGAGGCAGAGCCCAGCTCCCAGGGCCAGGGCCAGGGCCAAGGCAGGCGGCTTAGCTTAAAAGCAGTGGGAAGCCATTTATGGGGATAAAATAGCCATTACTGGTCCGTGAAGAGTGGTCCATCCCAACACTACCCATGGGAGACATAACGAAGCCACAAATGCAAGTCGTGTATGCCATGTTAAATTTTCTAGTAGTCACATTTTAAAATGTACAAAAATTAGAACCAGGTGTGGTTCATCTTAATAATGTTTTATTTAACTCAAAAATCCCTATTATCATTTCAACATCAATATCAATAGATATATTTTTACATTCTTTTTTCTTCGTTCTGTCTTCAAAATCCAGTGTGTGCTTCCAGCACATCTCAGTCCAGACTGGCCACACATTCAAGGGCTCCGTGGCCACCGCAATGGCAAGCCAGGTCTAGGCTGAGGCCGAGCTGCTTAAAGGCCCACAGCAGTTTCAGAGCAGGAGAAGCTAGCGGCTTGAGACCCCAGGCGGACAGCAGTGGTTGATGGGAGGGACTCTGGGTAAAGCATCACCGGCTTGGTGACCAGCTGTCAAAGCCTCGGGTGAACTTCCTTCTCCTGATCGCGGTTCTCAGGCCTTGTCCTGCCTAACACGTTGGCTGGGGCTGATCGTTCCCTCCCTGGAATGCGTCCACTACCTGACTTCCACACATGGCCTTCCCGCTGCAGCCCAGGAGCCCACGCCTGCTCCCATTCCCTCTCTCTACATCCACCCACCTCGCCGGTGGCCCATCTAGTCCTGCGGCCTTAAATACCGTCTGCAAGCTGGGGACTCCCCGACGCGTCTCTCCAGCCCACATCTGTTCCCTCAGCTCCCGACCCTGGCCCAGCAGCCTCCCTGGGTGTCAGGCGGGCACCCTCAGCTCGCCCGGTCCCAGCCTGAAGTGCTTGTTCCCCTGCAGCCCAGTTCCTCTCAAAGTCCCCCGCCTCCCAGTCGGAGGCAGCCCAACCCCTTCGAAGGCCTGGGAGCCCTCCTTTACTTCTCTTTCTCCCTCCCGTTCTGTGGGCGCTTCCTTCCTCCCTGGGCCGCTGCTGCCAGCCTAGGCCGGACGTTCATCCTTGGCCCGGATTCCTACAATCGTCTGCAAACTCGGCTTTCTGCTTCTACTCTTTCCTCCTCAGCACAGAAGCCAGAGCAATCCTGCTGATGTGTAAGCCCTCCCTTCTCTTTCAGAACCTTCCCGAGACGCCCCCTCAGTAGCAATGGAACCCATTCTTCACACTGGCCTGCGAGTCCCAGCGAACTCCGTGCCTCTCTTCTCCGGCTTATCTCCTGGGACCAGGTTTGCCCTCAGGGTCTTGGCGATCTCCGTTCTCTGGAATGTTCTCTAACACAGTGGCTCCCTCCCTCACCTCTGGGTGTTTCCTCAAACACCACCTTCTCCATGAGGACGGCTGACCACCTTATTGGAAACTATAACCTTGGCAGTCTCTCTCCACCTCCCCTGTTACCTTTTCTTTATAGAATTTCTCACTTCCTAATATACCGTATGATTTGCCTATTACTTTGTTTATTGTCTATCTTTCCTCACGGGGATATAAGCACCAGAACAGGAGGGGCTTTCACAGCACCAGGATAGTAGCTGGCACACAGTAGGCCCTCAGCATCAGACAGCTGAGTGAGCGAACGAATGTGATACCCGGAGAGATCAGGAGAGAAGACACATCGGAGCTAACGCCTAGATTTTCAGCCTCTCCTACGCGGCAGCTCCCCGGCTTGAGAGTATCTCCACGTGTGCTTCCGAGAGTCGTGAGGTGTCAACAGCGACACTTGTGTGAACCCTCTGCTCGCCCCACTTCCCACAGAACAGAAAAGCCTCGGCCCCCAGCAGCTGGCAGGAAGTAGGTCATCCTGGGGAGCTGTGTTTCCGAATAGTGTTTGTTCGGAGCTAAAATATTTTTATATTGACCATTTTTGATGGAGAGTTCTAAAACAGATGACACACTTTTTGGTTCCTTATAAAGCACTCAAATTAAGCTTTTCTTGAAGAGTCTGGGTCATTGTCCTAAGTGAGAGGCTGTGAGCACGGGAAACCAGCCTGCCCCCCCACCCCCACGCTGGAGGCTTGGCCCTGCAGTGGGGCCTCAGCTCCTGCCGCCCTCAGGTAAGGGGTGGGTCGTCTGGGCCGGCAGGGTGCCAGCTGCCCCCTCTCAACGAGTCAGTCCTTTTCTGGCCTCCTGAAACGCAACTTTGAAATAAGCTCTAAGCTCACCCTCACGTAATGACATTAAAAGCCGCTGCCAGCCAGGGGTCGGCCCGCTGTTCAATGTGCATGAAGTATGGGGCATCACCTGTCAGGGTTCTTGGTAAATGAGTTTGCCAGAGAGACATCTTTTGAGAAAGTCAGTGCCTCCCTCAGAAATAGGGAGAACGGTCTTCGGAATTCTATTTGTCCAAAGAGCCAAAGGAGACGAATGGGGCTTCTCGGGCCACTCAGGGGCCTTTTGCTTTCCTGGCAGACTGCCCTTCTCTGAGATACTCGGTCTTCCCTGTGTCCTCCTCCCTGCCTCCCTTTGGCCCCCCTGCAGCCATGCTCCTGAACGCCTCCAGCCAGCATCTGCTCTCAGCCAAGAGAGCAAGTGGACTGTTTTATATTTCTGAGCCATTTGGGCACCTGGAGGACAAATTCCCTCCTTCAGATCTTGCATCGTTTGCTCCAAACCCATGTCAGGAGTGACCCATTAAAAATTACCTGCCTTACTAGTCTGACACGTTTCCATCCCTTTTCTCCATGTCCGTCCATCACTGTGGTGGGCAAACTGAGGCAGGTATCGCTTTTCCCCTATTCAGACTTGCCCTTTGCTGGGCAGTCTGCCTGTAAGGCTCTCTCTCCAGGCCACTCACCGTGCCCAGACCCTTTATGCTTCTGAAGGACAGTGTCCTCCCCGCTCGCAGGCCTGGCTGGGAACTCTCCCCTCCGTTTCCCAGGAGGGCAACCTAGTGAGGCCAGGAACACCAAGCTGAGGACGGATAACACGGTCCCTGCGGCGGAAGATGCTGTAGCCGGCAGAATGAGAGGGTTCTGTACAAAATCCATTGACCATGCCTTCAAACATTCTATCAGTGGGCAGCGAAAAAAGGCCACACTGGGAGAAAAATGAGAGTTGAAATTGGGACGTTTAGTCTTCATGAACAGAGACATAGTTTTGTGACCAAAAGGCAGTCCTGCTCTGGACGGTGGCAGGAGAAACAATGGCCCCAGAGACAGCCGCGCCCCAGGGCCCGCGGCCTGGAGACACGCTCCTGTACCTGGCAGCAGGGGCTTTGGGACGTAATGGTTAGGTTCCGTGAGACAAGGAGAGGATCTTGGATTGTCTATGTGGGTCCCTCTGATCACGTGAATCCTTAAAAGCAGAGAACCTTTCCTGAGTCTGTGGGAGCTGCGACTCTGGAGAAAAGGTCCGGCGGATGAGATATTGCTGGTTTTGAGCGTGGGGAGGGTCCAGGAGTCAAGGAGTATGGGGGCAACTTTAGAAGCCTGCAGAAGAAGGAAACCAATTCTTCCCTCGAGCCTCCGGGGTGATCAGCCCTGTGGACCCCTTGACTTTAACCCAGTGAGGCCAGGTGGGGCTTCTAACCCTCAGGACTGCAAAGTAATACATCTGTGTTGTTTCAAGTTGGAACAAAAATCACCAGGAAACACCATGGAAATAAGCCCGTCTACCATTCCTGTTATCACAGAGCTGGCCCTGTACAGACAGAGGGAGCAGGCAGCCACGACAGGGTCAAGCGGAACAGACACCAAGCATGCTGCATGGCTGATGCGGATGGATGGTCTGGAGTGAGAGAGGTTTTTAAGTGGCGGTACCTATGGACATTAAAGAAATCGGCTCACTTGCCCTTCAGTCCCTCAGGCTGTTAGACGGCCTCTGAATGGGGTGGTCATCTCCTCAGTGATCCCCTGGGGCTCGGGAAGAGAGATGTGCCTCCCTGTCTTGCCTCCTGGCCACACGTCTCCCTCACAGAGCCGAACCTCCTCAGCAGGCTGGGGGCCCGCGTGTGCGTGTTTCAGTTCGTCGCCCCCTGGACAGCACGCTTGCTGAGTCCAGCACGGCTCCGGGGTCAGGAGGCAGCGACCAGGCTTCTGCTGCTGACGGGCGAGTGGATGGCATGATGACAACGGACCTTTGTGGGATGCTCACACCGGGCCCAGCGCAGTTCTACGCATTTGACGGATGTCCCCTCGTTGAAGGCAGTCTGCCCGAGTAAGACAAAACAGCATTTGTCAACGGTGTCCTGTTCTTAATATATTTATTTCAAGAAGTGTCCAGAAGCAGGGTGAGCATGTGATAAAGCCCTTCACTTTGCATGGAGGCATCGATGGTCCAGCCAGAGCACACGGGGCCCCCAGCTCGGGACGGCTGCTCCTCTGGACCTTGACAGGCTTCCTGAAATCCCCACAGGGGAGAATGCTGGCGGGCTGCAGCGCCCCCCATCAGCACTTAGAATACGTGAGTGAACAATACAATGCCCCTGCCCTCAAAGGACTTGCGCTCTCGTGCATGAAGGGGGGTGGGGGTGGGGTGCAAATAATAGCATGGTAAACAACTAGGTTGTATGGTCTGTTGACAGCTGATAAGGATCATGGGGAAAGGGGAGCACAGGGAATGCGGGTGCAAGTCACAACTGTTGAGTGGAGCAGTCATACTGGCCTCCTGGAGGAGGTGGTTTCAGCAAAGACCTGAAGGGAAGGAGGGAGGGAGCCGTGACCACTTCAGGAAGAGCTTGCAGAGCCCTGCTGGGAGCGTGCCTGGCATGTTGGAGGGAGAACTGGGACTGGGTGGAGTCAGAGACAAGGGAAGCAGTGGCTGTGCTCAGAAAGGGAAGACAGCAGGGGAGGCAGCCATCCAGAGCCCTGGGGCCTCTCGGAATGCGAGCCAGTTGGAACTTCAGAGCAGAGGAGGGACAGAATCCAACGTTTCCTTAAAGGCGTCATCCTGTCTGCAGTGTTGAGAACAGAAAGAAGGTGGTCAGGGGTTAACCATGGGGGAGGCAAGAGGTGGTCTGCTTCTGGGTCTCTTTTGAAAGCAGAGCACAGGGTGTCCTGAACAGACGCTCTCATGACCTGGGAGAGCGAGAGAGCCTCCCAGAGGCCCATGCTCCTCCCTGTACTACGGCCAACATTTTAAACACTTCCCAGCAAAAAAGAAAATTGTCTTCACTTCCCCATATTATTCCTACTTAGACAAACAACATCACACCAAGATTCTGGGCTGCTGGCCAAGCTCACTGACGAGCTAAGCCTCTCAGAACAGGTGTCAAGTCTGCACCTCCATGAAACCCCTTTCTCCACCTGCTCCTGCCAGGTCCACACTGCAGGTGTTCAGGAGGGAGTCGTAGTGAAGAGCAGAGGTTTGAAACCAAACCCTCTGGGTTCAGATCCCAACACGGACACTTACCACTTGTGTAACCTGGGACAAGGGGCTTTCAGTCTGTTTAAAATATGGGTGACAGTCTGTTCCTCACAGATGGCCGTGCTGCTGACCCTGTGTTTGCAGGCTGGGTGAACTCTCAGGCATGGCTGAGACCAGCCAAAGGACCATCAGGTTCTGGAAACTGTCCCGAAGCCTGTCCACCCCACTCCCGCCTCATTCAAGGGCCCCTCACATCATATGCTCAGCAGCGCCCCTTAGTGGCCCATCCCCAGCAGAGCACAGAAACAGAGCGAGGGGCATCGTCCCCTCAGGGACCTTCAAAGCCGTGGGCCACTTTGTGGTGTTGGTGAAAACGCTTCAGAAGAGCAAAATGATCTGTGGGGTCAGGAACGTCTAGGTGCCCAGACATGGGCCATGCAGATACTCCCACAGCAATGGATTGATTTACTTGGGTCCCCGTGGACCCAGACCTGCTCAGGAGTGGCCGCCGAGGCAGTAAGTGGACCAAAGAGCAGAAGACAGTGGCTCCTTTGTGGGGTACAGCAGTGGCCTGCAGGGTGCCGGGAATATTTTTCGGAGCAGATGCGTGAGAACAGCTGAAACATCAGCTCTGTGCTCCGTTGACAGCTGCTCTTCCTCACCCATACCTCCCTTCTATTTGTTACTTTAAGAGGTCCTTATGTTCCTGGGTAATTCTCCCTTCACAGTGGAAGCAAATGCTTGGAAAAGATGGGCTTTTAGTCATCGGGAGCGGCAAACACAAAAGGACCCTTAGCATGGGAGCCGACTTACACTGAACTGCTGGTCCTCGCGTGCAGCGGAGGAGCACGCGTGACGCGGCCGTGGCGCCACCGGGAGGCAGCAGTGGGGATGCCTGTGACCCTGACTCGCGTGAGTAGGAGGAGTGGGGGTCGTGCCGGCCTGGCTTCTAAGGCGACCGCAATCTTCTTCAGGACTCAGCGACGCTGGGTGTCTCCTCTGTCGCTGTTACACAACACGCCGCCCCATGAGTGTGTGTGCAAGCATGTGCTCACACACAGAAACTGCAAACACTCCTGCACAATAGGCTTGCACACACACAATGTGACATCCCCGCACACACCACATGGCATGCAAGCACCACACACCCGTCTAAAGCACGTGGAACACACAGCTGCACCACGCACACTCACGCACACACACGCCGTCACACACTCGTGCACACAGTCACACATGCACACGCACTCTCACACTCAAGCACACACACTGTCACACACTCGTGTGTGCACAGCCACTCACGCGCACACACTTTTCTCTTGGTCATCACAGCCCCACAGTATCTGGATAGGAGCAGCTTGCTTGGACAGGGAAAGCGTTGCCTGAAGCACCCTAGCTCTGGTTTTGCCCTGACCTAGAGGGTCTCCGGGAACCAAAAAGGCTTCTACAAATATCCCAGAACCGTCGCAGTGGAACTGTATCAGTACCTCATTCCCCAGACAGTTGTAAAACCTTTTGAATTAAAGTCAAGACAGTCCATGACTAGGGATGGGACAATGTGTCCTTTTTATATAAGAACTGAGCGTGGTGTTAATTCCTGCTTTGATGCAGCTTGTTTGAACAGAGTACGAGAACAAATGTGAGTGAAACTTGGGGAAAGCATTCTCAATGAAAAATGTTGCAGCTATAAAAATCATTTCATATATAGGATCTTAATTCTCAGTATACCCCTATGTATTTTATGGCTTTGAAAAACACACATGTATTATCTAGGATTTGATTCAGCTTTCAAGTGACAGAAAACTCAAAATAGTAGTGACTTAAACAAGAAGAGGAAAAATAATTCTCTCTCATGTAGATATAGGGTGTCCACAGCTGGTGGTTCCATGACCATCAGGGACCAAGGCTGCTTCTTTCTTGTTGTGCCAACACTTTCAGCATCTGGCTTCCACTTCAGAGTCCAAAATAGCTGCTCCAGCTCCAGCCATCATGCTCACATCCCAACCAGCAAGAAGGAGAAAAGAGAAGAATTGCATGCCCCTTCCTTTCAAGCACAATTCTGGAAGGTGCCATACAACATAGCCACTTACATGTCACTGGTCAGAACAGGTATGTGACCATACCCAGCTGCAAGGGGAGCCTAGTAATATGCTCTTTTTTCTAGGTGGCCATGTGCCCAGCTAAAATTGGAGGTTCCATTACTATAGAATGAAGGGAGAACAGATATTGGGAGATAGCTATTGGTTTCCACCACACATTTTTTTAAGAAGGATAAACAGCATCCGCCCAGAGGTAACCACTGTTAATGTTTTGATATGTAGCATATATATACATACATATATATCATTTCTTTTACAAAACTAAGTCCATGCTATATACACTTTTTATTTTGTGAATGTCTTTGCGACTATATGTAGTTATCTATCCTTTTTTAAAAAACTCAAAAGAAAAATCTAGCCCTCCACCACCTCATAAAATAAGCATTTACACAAGCCACCGGGTCAGTTATTCTGGGTTGAAGCATCATTCCGTGTGGGGCTCAGGGAGGGGCGAGAATCTGCATTGAGGAAGAGGCTGGGAGGGCCTGAGGATCGAGGAGAGGGCAGGGCCCCTGGCTGAAGGGGCCCAGGGCACTGCAGACACCCCGGGAAGGCAGGTTTGCAGGGGCCCCACGGCGGAGACTCGGCCCCGTGTGTGCAGAAAGGAAGCCTGGGGGGAGGCGACAGGGCGGGTCCGCTCCGGACGCCCATCTCCAGCCAAACTCCAAGTGGGCTGGCTGCATAAATGAGCTCGTGATATTTTGAGGAAAAACATTTCATGGATTCTGCTGTTTATGATACTTGGGCTTTATTACCTTAGCAACCTCTGCTGGGTTTTCGGCTCCCTCTCAGAAGATCAGGGGATTGCGTCTCAGAGGAGCACCCAGAGGGGCGCCTTCCTTCAGCAGCAGCTCAGGCCCCAGCCCCTGCGGGCTCCCGTTAGCGGGCCTGCTGTGTTCCTGCGCTGCCCGCGTGCCCCAGAAAAGCAGCCTGCTTTCCGCTCCCCACTCTCGCTGGCTCCCTGAGGCATGAATCAGGTCTGCTCAGAATCCTCCCCTGGGCTCCTGTTTCCTCTTGTACCACGTCCAGACTCCTGCACCCAACCTGCGGCACCTCCCAAACCTGCTCACTGCCCTGCTGACTCCCCAGCGCCCAGGCCACACGGTGCACCGAGGCCAAGTCGCCTCAGGTCCCCTGTACAGGGCCAGGACCTTTCTGAAAGAAGTGAGACACTGGGAGCTCTGTACCAGAACTCGAGAGCCATGGTCCCTCAGCCCTGCTGTTCTGTGCCAACACTCATCTTGGGGAAGTTGGGCCTCTGTGAAAACAGCACTCCTTCCTAACAGAGCTTAAGAACAGATCATTCAAATAAAAGAAAATTCAAATTGTTTTTTTAAAGAGAGAGAGACAAATGGTCAACCTTAGTGGTAATCAAATATATATAATGTACATCATTAACGAGGTACCACTTAGTCCCATTGAATTGAAAGAACATTTAAAAATAATAAAACTCAGGGCTATGAAAGCTGTGGAGAAACTGGTATGCTCTGCATGCTATTGGCATTGTCAATTATTAGTCATTTTGAAAAGCAGTTTGGCAGTGCGTCTCGAGAGTCTGAAAATGTTTCTTCCCTTTCCCTGATGGTGTGCATGTTTCATACCAGACGAAAACAGGTGCATGCATGAAAGCAATCTTTGTGGGTTTATCTACAACAGTGATCATGCAAACGATCTAACCGTCTGTCAGCAGGAGAGTGGCCCTCAGAACAACGCCATGTCTCCCTGTTAGCTGACGCGCAACTCCCCAAAATGCACAGGACTCGGAAGGCGCCCCTGATCTCCCAGCTCCCAGTCTGCACGCCTCGCCCCTCCTGTCCCAACCCCATCTCAGATTGAGCTCTCTGCCTAACTTCCAAACCCGCTCTGCCTTTGCTCCCCACCATGTCATCCCGTCCCGTAGCTACTCTCTCCACAATCAGCCTTGGCCTCCCAACTGTCTCTTCCCCCTTTAGGGTGACACTCTCCCTGGAGCCGGGCTCCCGCCCAGCTACTGCCCTGTTCCTCTCTTGCCCTCAAACCAGCCTTCTCCTTGGAAAGGGCTGCACTTCCTCGGGAGCCACCGATGACCCAATGACGCTCAGCTAGGACTTTTTCTTCCCTGACCTTCCCTCCTTTGACCTCTCAGGGTTTAATTTGACTCCCTCTCCCGTGGTCTCACTTTCCCTTGATTCCCACACCCTTCCCGCCTCTCTGACTGCTCTTCTCAGCTTCCTCTGTGGTGGCCTCGGCCTTGGCCCACCCTGTAAAGACTGCATCCCCCAAAGGACTGTCCCGGGTCCCTTTCACTTGGTGTATCAACTCCCTGATCTGGAGTCAGAGGAATGGTTTCAAATTCTGTCTCTCTCACTTTCCAACCATGTAGAAAAGTCACTCCACCCCCTAATCCTCCATCTCTGTAAAATGAGGACAGTAGAATCCACCCCACAGGGCACTTTAGTAAATGGCATACATTCAGGTGCCTTATTGTTATTATTACTATATGGTAGCTTGATCTAGGTTTCTAATCTAGACTCGATGCTGAGTTTCAGAACAACCCCTCTATGCAGCATTCCCCTGGAGATGAGATCTGTCTCTGGGCATCTTACCTAAAACTCAGTACATCCACAGCTGCATTAGCACCCCTGCCCTCTCCCAGCCTACTCCTGTGCACACCTGGAAGCTGGACATCAAACCGCATACCTTTTCTCTCTTTATCTGTGTCGGCCTGCCGCCCCACTTCCAGGAATTTCCCGTAAACAGTTCTAAGTCACATTCCCCAGGCCCATTCCCCAGCCACCAGAGCGGCCAAGGGCTGAAAGCTCTGGCATCCCCAAGCAGGGCGGGCCTGCAGGACCGAAGGAGCCAGGGCCCAGGACTCACTGTGGGAAGGCTGTCTGCCAGGCAGAAGATGTGTTTTGAATTTCATGTAAGACACAACCCTTTAGTATGTTATGGCACCAAGATTTGAAGAACTGTCTTTTAAAGCACCCAGATTTCTCTTTAGCTGATATAATGTCCAAAACCATGTGAAGGACCCATCAGCTTCTCCAGCCCTGGCATCAAGATGCCCTGCCGAGCGTCCGGAAGCTCCGGCACCAGTCACTGCGGCCGCCGCCTAACGGGTCCTCCTCTAGTCAGTTCATGGTACACGGACTCCCCTGAGTTCTAAGAGATCCAGACTGGATTTTGACAACCACCCACTTAAGAAGGTCTGCCACTGGCTGCCTGTTATCTTCAGGACAAAACAGCTCCGGCCCCAGAGCAGTCTTTCTCGGGAACGTTATGCTGCCCAGAAGCCCTCCTGAGGCGGCCCTGCCTATCTGGCATCTCTCTGCTCCTGCTTGCCCACCTGCCATGCCAGCCACAGTTCACTGCCCACAGGCCCTGGGGCCTGTGCCAGGCTCCCTCGACCTCAGGCCTTTGAACATGGAGCTCGCTGGGCCTGGCACACTTCCATGTCTTCCTTGCCCACATGACTGCTCCTGATTCCAGACTCGGCGTGAGCCTCAGTCCCGCTGAGAGGCCTCCTGACCCCCAGGCTCGGAGCGTCTCCCGAGCATCCCCGCTGCCCCCGTGCTCACTTCCTTTACAGCACGCACCACCTGCCTCACAGAGCTGTTTACCTGCTTCTGAGGACAGGCACCTCCTCGGCCATCTCCATTTTCTACCACAATGTCTGGCTCCTCGTAGGCGCTCAATAAATGTTTCCCGACTGAATGAATGACTAGGTGGAAGTATGAAAAATAATCATAATGCAGCATGTAAAGATATTGACAACATACCCTATGTTGTGAAATGAAAACAAATTGTACACTGTACATACAGTACATGCATACTATGTAATATACCTACATAAAATATATGTGCATGTGGATAAATTCTGGAAATAACCATTCATTAGATATTGACTGAGCACCTACTTTGTGCCAGATCATAACAATGGATAAATTAATTAGAACTGGTCCATCCCTTCCAAAGGTTTACAGTCTGGAATAAAGAAAGGCAATCCTAGTTAGCTGATGGGAATGTGGGTAAAGTTCTGTTTTCAAAATTCCCTTAATTTTTTTACAATACATTTAAAAAGCAGCTTACAAAACAGAAAACAGGCCATCTACAAACTGCTGCTTACGGCAACATTAAAGTTATAAAATACAACCCCCATCACTTGGGATACATCTATTCAAAGGAAAGCCTCTCTGTTTTGGAGCCTACGTACCTCTGCATACATTGAATTGATGTTTGTTTTGCTTTCCCATGAAATTACTGATACGTTGTATACAGTGTACTTGCTGGTGTCCTGTGTGTCCTTGAACAGCTCATTTCATCTCCCTGAAGTTCAGTTTCCCCATCTGCAAAGAAAATAACCCCAAACTCCATGAAATTGCTTCAAAGAATACAAGGAGATAATGAGTTTGAACCTGCCGGGTGAGCTTCAGAGCGTTCTGAAATGCAGGGCACAGCAGATTAGAAGATCACCTCCATGTTATTTCAAATACAATAGAACCAACTTTATCATCCTCACAGTCAGTAAGTCAGTAATCTAAGTTGTAAGATTATATATGTATCGCCATGAAACTCGATAGTTATTTTTTGCTTTTTATGAAAAGACATACATCTTTAAATGCTATGATTTTTCCTGATTTCTCATGCCAGAAAAAAAAGAAATGTTGCTCACCAACTGAATTAAAAAAGTTTCAACTGCCCTGCCCAGTATGCTGAATTTTGTGGATATGTAACAACAGTGGCTGCTCCTTCTCTGCATGTGGTGGGAACGTCAGGTGATGCCGGCCTCTAGGAAAACAGCCCTTTGGAGGAAACACTGCTCACCTGGCACCAGGCAGGAACATCCCTGGTGCATCTGGACATGCTGAACAGGTAGGGACCTTGGATGTGATGACGCGCCACCAATGCCTGGGGCTGAGGGGAAGCCCTGGGTGGAGGCAGAGAAAAGGAGGTACTTTGAATATCATTCACCTGTGTTATCATGTTTCCCAAAGGGATGGTACTCTATTCAATGCCCTCGGTCTGGACAAACAACATGGGGTCTTCAGTGGTCCTTTGTGATTCTTACTCTTTCAGCAACAGTCTTTCTAAATAACAGCTTTATACATCTTACTAACCACGGGCTCTCTTCCTGAGGTGTCAGCATAACTATCTGTACCACCAAATAGACTTACACTTCCCAGCAGAAAACTGTACTGCTTGTCTCTGAGAACCAAAGAGAGGGAGTGTGTGTGTGTGTGTGTGTGTGTGTGTGTGTGTGTGTGTGTGTTGTGTGTTGTGTGGTGGGTCTGCAGCTGCCCAAATATTACTAGTATGGGTTTTTCCAACCTAATTTTTTAAGGTCTAGATAGCTTGGCTGATTGCAGCTCAGATTTTGTAACACAGACTTGACTTGCAAAGATCTGGGCCAGGAGAGGGCATACCTGGTAAGCAGCTGTGAACTCAGAACAGGGAAGGGGGGACAGATGCTGAGGTATCCAGAGAGCTACAGAAAATTTGAGGGTCTGGGGCAACCAGAATTTAAAGTTCCCTGCTGGGGGTATTGAGTTCACAGGGCCAAAACGGAGCCGAGCGTCAGCCCT
The DNA here is from genome assembly GCA_032199065.1 of Smutsia gigantea. NCBI lineage: Eukaryota > Metazoa > Chordata > Mammalia > Pholidota > Manidae > Smutsia > Smutsia gigantea. The sequence continues at coordinate 381,517 of JAVSCE010019477.1, forward strand.
CATCTTGGCCGTAAAGAGTTCTTGTGAGTATGGGAAATCACATGTCTGTAGAGAAGGCCTGGCGCCTTCATTTAGTGCCTTATATCTGAAAATACACTAAGGGACTTGAAGCTGGATCGTTGCTAAAATTACTGCAACTGTCACAAACTCCAATCCACACTCCAGGAGTTCACCACATGCTAAACTGGCCAAGGTACTGTGGGGCTGCTTGCACGTGTGTTCTCAACCCTGCCTTGCCACTAGAGTCTTTAGAAAAATTTAACGCCTGGTCCTCACTCCAGAAACAATGAATCAGAATCTCTAGGCAACGGATTCAGGAGTGGGTAGTTTTAAAAAGCTTTCTAGGCAATTCTAATGTGTACCCAGGGTTAGGGATTACTAGCTTAGACTGAGATGGGCAAGACATACCTGAGGGGGCAAGGGAGAGTGGCTGAGAGGCTGTGGTTCCTGGGCACAATCGCAGACGGAATGCTTCCTCATCCCGTGCTAGGATATGCTGGACTGTAAGGGCACCAGAGGATATGCTGGGTGTGTCACAAGTTGGCGACGACGAGTTTAACTTGTCACCAGACACTTGAAAGTTGGAAACCGAACTTTGCATACCCCAAAACATGACCAGGGCTAGGCAAGCTGGCAGATGAATAATGCATTGAGTTGTGTGTTTCAGGCAAGTACCAAGGATTCACAGACTAGAAACTCTCCAAGATAGCTTAAGACCTAGAAGACTTGTAGCAGGTGTACACATGGCATCCAGGAACCTGGGCTCCCAGAGCGAAACCAGATGCTCAGGAGCTTCAGGCAGGTATCTGTGAGGAGCTGTGGGCACAGCGGGCAGCCAAGTGCCTAAATACCCATCCATAAGCAATGAACTGCATGCCTTTCTTCTGTTTTCTGCCTCCCAGGAGTTGGGTGGGCATGGGAGGGGTAAGAAGGGACCTGAAAGTATGTGCCCTCTCTACTCTCAGGAGCCAGTCTAGCATCTGAGAAGAAGTGACCACATAGCATGACACGAAGTCAATCTACAAACCCTAAACCAGCTCTTATGCACACGATCCCACGTGTGCTGTCTTCCTCCTAAAACCACTGAGAAGTCCGTTCTTGGCAGTCGTGAAAGCCCGAAGAAGCCCCAGATACAGGATCTCTGTTCAGTTTAACCCCACACGCCCTGCTGCACGGAGGCATGTAAAAATGTAATGTATGCAGACATGTAGAAAGGCTCTCCCCTCGGGCCTTTGTCTGATTGCACGGAAAATTTGCTGTTAACGTGTGGTTACAGGAGCTTGACAGTTCTGATGGCTCTGAAATGACATGCTTGGCTTTTAAATGACAGTCATTTACTGAAATCCAAATGGCTCTTTTCAGAAGCTTAGACCTTCAGCCAATTTGGGGGTTCATGAAAATGGTAGTGTGAGGATCTTGTAAACTCCCCAAATGGAGGGATTGTGTGTAAACTCACGTTACAGTCCAGCATTGGCTATGGCAGCGAAGAGCTGGCTGGTCCCATGGCTTTTCTCCTTTCCTCGGCTTCAGTCCGGCTGCACTGGGGCCAGAGGGCAGCAGTGGTCTGGCTCCACAGGCCTTGTTCAGAGGAAGAGGCCAGGGTAAAAGTCCACCTCCCACCTCAGCCTGCAGGCAGTCTGAGTGTATTTTTGCCTTTTAGGGTCCCTAGGGCTGGAGGCAAAGTGAAGCCAGGAGAGAGAAGAAGGTACACAGGGAAAAGTGGGGGCGGGGGTACCACAAGCAAATGGTGGCCACACGGCCCCTGCGACCAGAGCCGTGGGCCCCACTGTGCCATTATGCTGACGTGCGACCACTTATTTTAGAACCTTATGTGGGGTCAGCTAGTTTAGGCTTTGCCCCAGTGCAGCAGCTATCAGAGATACTGGCCGGTTACAAAAGATGAAGTCTAACCCTACTTGTATTTTACTGACAGAACACCTTTAAACCAAGGATGATTTATCTGAGCTGAAAATAAAATTCCTGCCTACCAAAGTCTGGTGCAGCTGAGTTAGCTATTTTTGTCCTGTGATTTGTTTTATAGGTACCAATTAACAGGGCAAAGTCTGCTGCCAGGAAAGTAAATCGCATTTTGCTGTTTTCTTCTTTTCTAACAAGACACAGACCTGGTATTTAATCAAAAAGCAACTTCCAAGGCCACTATCGGCTGCTGAAATTGGAACTCACTGGGCCGGGAAGATGGTGGCGAGGCTCGCTGAGCAGAGTTCCAGGACAGCGGGAGGGAGGAAGGCAGGAGAGGGACCGCACAGGTAACCGCCCCAAGAAGGGGCTTTTTGTCCAGCGTTTTCCTCGGGTGTCCCACCTTTTCTGTGCCTCCCAGCTCTGCCTTTCTCCTCGGGCCCTGCGCGGCTGACAAGTTCCACCCCCCCACCGCGCGGAACCTCGGCGACCACCTGCGGGAGCGAGCGGGGCAGGTGCGGGCGCGCGGGGCGGAGGGAACCGCGCAGGCTCGCGCCCGGCAGGCCTGACGTCAGCGCGCCCTGCCCGCGGCCCCGGCGGGCGCGGGCTCTTGGCCGCCTTCCCTGCCACTGACGGCGTGGCTCCCGGCGGCGCTCGCACCGCTCCTCTCCGCGCGGAGCGCAGCCTGGCGCCCGGCCGTGGCGCTCAGGATCGGCGACTCCCCGCGGCCCTGACTGCCCAGGTGAGCGGTCGGCTCCTCGAGGGTGTGCCGAGGGGCCGGGGGAGGGCGAGCCCTTCCCGAAGCCAAAGAAAAGGAACCGAGCTGGACTCCACGTGCTCCCCCTGCACGGAAGGCCAGCTTCCCTCCCCGGGACCCCTTTCCCGAGGGCGTCCGGCCTCCGCGGTGCGCGGGGCTCCCCGGCCGCACACACTCCGCTTTCAGCACCGCGGACAGCGGCTCCGCGGCCAGGGCAGGGACCGGGATCCCTCCTCGCCCAGCCTGGGACGCAGGCGTGGCTCCCCGGCGGGCGCCCAGGCTGCTTTCCCGGCAGGTACTCAGGCTGGCACCCCGGCTGGGTGCGCACGGGCGCGCGTGCAATCACAGACATACTTGCGGGATTGTCTGTGTGCATGTGAGTGCACGTTACCGTGTGTAAACCTGCAGAAACTCAGCAGTGCACCCGTGCGCATTTCACTCACTCGCTCCCTCAACAGGTATTTATCGATGTCGAGCTCCCACTGAATCCCTGCTTCTTCGCTCTGCTCTGGGCCTGGGGTGGGATGGGCGACAGCAGCGGGCACCCGCGCCCGGGGAACTTCCCTGGCAGCTTGAACCGCACGACTGACACCTGCTCTCCCTCCCCCGCAGGGTGCACCTTCCCGCCGCGATGAACGCGAGCACCTCCCCGCTCAACGAGTCCCGGGTGGCGGCGGGAGCGGCGGCGGCCACCGCGGCGGGGGCACGGGACAGCGGCGACTGGGGGGCCCCTGCGGCGGCGGCGCTGGGGGGCAGCGGGGCAGCCAACGCGTCCCTGGAGCTGTCTTCCCAGCTGACGGCAGGACCGCCGGGGCTGCCTCTGCCCGCCGTGAATCCGTGGGACGTGCTGCTGTGCGCGTCCGGCGCAGTGATCGCAGGCGAGAACGCGCTGCTCGTGGCGCTCCTCGCGTCCACCCCGGCGCTGCGCACGCCCATGTTCGCGCTGGTGGGCAGCCTGGCCACCGCCGACCTGCTGGCGGGCTGCGGCCTTATTCTGCACTTCGTGTTCCAGTACGTGGTCCCCTCGGAGACCGCGCGCCTCCTCACCGTGGGCTTCCTCGTGGCTTCCTTCGCAGCCTCGGTCAGCAGCCTGCTGGCCATCACGGTGGACCGGTACCTGGCGCTCTACAACGCGCTCACCTACTACTCGCGCCGCACGCTGCTGGGCGTGCATCTCCTGCTCGCCGCCACCTGGACGGCGTCCCTCGGCCTCGGGCTGCCGCCTGTGCTCGGCTGGAACTGCCTGGCGGAGCGCGCCGCCTGCAGTGTGGTGCCTCCGCTGACCCGCAGCCACGTGGCGCTGCTCTCGGCCGCCTTCTTCGCGGTCTTCGGCACCATGCTGCACCTGCACGTGCGCATCTGCCAGGTGGTCCGGCGCCACGCGCACCAGATCGCGCTGCAGCAGCATTGCCTGGCGCCGCCCCACCTCGCCGCCACCAGAAAGGGGGTGGGCACGCTGGCCGCGGTGCTGGGCGCTTTCGGCGCCAGCTGGCTGCCCTTCGCCATCTACTGCGTGGTGGGCAGCCGCGAGGACCCGGCTGTTTACACCTACGCCACCCTGCTGCCTGCTACCTGCAACTCCATGATTAACCCTGTCATCTATGCCTTCCGCAACCAGGAGATCCAGCGCGCTCTGTGGCTCCTGTTCTGCGGCTGTTTCCAGTCCAAAGTGCCCTTCCGCTCCAGGTCCCCCAGTGAGGTCTGAAGGCTCCCGCCCTCCTCTCGCCAACACCAGGGCCCCAGCAGGCCAGCGCGGTGAGCTCCTCGGTGCCTGCTGGTGAACTCTGAGATCTCGAGTGTGTGAATCTGACTCGGGCAAGAAAGAGAGACCATAAATGTGACCAATTCCCAAGGACAAAGAGGCTTGTTGGCACTTTACATATACAGTGTATACAAGTGTGAATATATATACAAATATTTGTACCTTCCGGAGGTGTTCAGGGTGCAGAATTTCCTGTTCTGTGAAAAAACAAAGTTGTGGTTGTGTACTCACTTATATGTCACATTACTCAAGTGAGGACATACCAAAACTGCTTAATTACAGCACTTTATCTTTAGCTGCTGAACTGCCAAAACAGTGTTGCCATTTTCAAGGACAGGAGAAGGGTGGTAAAAGGTGTATTTTTGTTGAATGTAATAGAATATTTTGCTGCACATGCATCGGTAAATTACAACATATTTTGTACACAAATAAACACATTAAAATATATAATTTGGGCATGTGACTGACTATAGAATTACTTTTAAAAGCTGAATTATTAGTGCATTTAATTCAAAAGATTGTTTTGTATCTTCTCCCTTCTGTGAAAATCTTAATGTAAAAAAAATCATATGCATTTGCACATTGCTCATAAATTGTCACTGAAATACCTAATCCAGATTGAGGGTGGGGGAGGGGGCAGGAAGGTAGTAATATATTCACGTAACAGTATTCACAAGACATTAAAGGGTTATTGGTGTTATAGGACCAATCGACCCACTCGCTTGGTTTCTTAGCTTGGAAGGTGAGCTCCAGAGGATGCCTGAAGCCATTTGCCTCGCCACCTGTGCACTTGTGAATCCTGAAACCATTATGTTTAGTTGTAGTTTTTACAGTCTGGGAAAAATTTTGAATGTTGAAAATTCATATTGACTGAGTACCTTGTTGCAGGCCAAGTCTTACAGCAAAACTCAGAGCCTTATAAAATAAATTCATCCAAGACAGGATTCCAAGATATATTGTGTTCAGGAGGTAAATAAAGGTATGTCCAGCAGCCCCCCTTGAGGCCTTTTATTTTCAAAACACAGGGAATAAAGAGCCTCAAGACCTAAACATTCCCATTCCTGTCCCACCAGGCAGTATAGTTCATAGTTAGAGGGCCCCCCTCCCTGCCTTCTTACAGAAAGATAGGAGGTTAAGAGACAACATGCAGACATCTGTAAAGAAATATGCACACAAGCCGTAGTAGTTACTGGTCTTAGGTCTTAGGAAAATACACATAAGCGTGTTCTTTCACACGGTCCACAAATGCTTACAGAGTGCTTCCTATCTGCTCAACACGATTCCAGGGCTGGGAATGCAGAAGGGAACAAAACAGACAAAAAGTGTCTGTGCTCATAGGGTTACTTTCTAGTTGGGGAGATGGCCTACAAGCAAATAAATAAATACATATATATAAAGATATATATGCATTTATTATAAAGAATTGGCTCATGCAATTAGGGAGGCTGAGAAGCCCCAAGATCTACAGTCGGAAAGCTGGAGACCTAGGAGAGCTGGTGCTATAGGTCCAGCCTGACCCCAAAGACCCAAGACCTGGAAGAGCCCGTTGCCTTGAGACCCAAGAACTGATATTTCAATCTGAGACCAAAATCAGGAAAAAATGATGTTCCAGCTCAAGCCATTCAGGCAGCAGGAGCTCCTATCCCTGGGCCCTTCTGTTCTCTCCTGGTCTTCCGCTGAGTGGACGAGTCCTGCCTACATTCAGGAAGGCAACCTGCTGTCCTCAGCCCACCACGTGACACGTTCCTATTCAGAAAGAGTCAGAGTGAGACTGGGCCCAGTCAAGCTGACACATGAAATGCACCATCACACCAAGACAACACAATAATCCAAATAAAGGAGGGCATGTGTCTGAGGAGGCAGTAGTCACCGGGCCCAGCGTGGCTGAGAGAGTAAGTAAAGTGGGGATAGAGTGAGTGTAGATTTTACCGTGTGAAGGTCTGTGGTGAGCTTGACGGAAAGAAGCTGCAAGAGGATGGGGTGGGGCCAACGGCCGAAGATGCGAGAGAGAAGGCACAGGCGGCCCGGCCTCCAACCTTTGGCAACAGAGCGCTGACCTCGGAAACACTATAAATCATACTAAGTTTTACAGACATATAGTTTATAGTGCCTGTAAATTTAGAGCCAGGAAGATCAGTGTTATTGCTCACTCATCAAATTAACATTTCCTCAAGAACCAGCCTTCGTAGACTCTTCAGACACTGGCTCAGGCCCTGTTAGCGCCCGCAGAGCGTTCAAGCAGACTGAAGTAACAGAAGGTCTGGCTGTAAATGTTTCCAGACATGTGGTGGGGGAAACAGCATCACTTCAGAGATGGAACAAGGAAGCCAATATTATTAGGCATTTTATAATTGCAGAGAAAAATTTCTCCCCATCAGTGAAGTAAGAACATTCGACACTGGGACAATAAGACAGACTCTATGCATCGGACTTTTTTCCACTTGGTGTTAATATTCAGTTTCAGTCCTGATCAGAATGTCTGAGAGAACCAAGAGCAAGAGGACACCAAGCCATCGGGCTGCTGAATTGCCTGCTTACGCAGTTGGCTAAGCTGTGTGATGTCAGTAGGCTTGATATTGACCGACCTTTTATACCGTGACATGCAGGTGTGACACTGGGGCAGATCTTAAAACATCTCTATCTCTATGGATGCATGTCACATATTCTCCTGACTTATCAAATATCAAGAATTTCCTATTTCAAGACGCTGTGCTAATGGTGAGAAGTGTGCAGGCTTTGAGAAAGACAAGATTCACTCAAATGTCCACCTGCCTACCCCCTGCTGTCAGGTGGGCATCCGACACATCACACACTAAACGGGGGCGCTGATCTTTACCCAAGAACCTGCTCCGGGTCTCTTCTTTGCCATCCAAGTGAACAGCGATTGCCATCTTTTTAAGTGTTTGGGCCAGAAAACTCGGACTCATACTTGCCCTTCTCTTTTTCCTACCCCCTGTCCAGTGCGTGCCAAGCCTACTGCCTCCTACCAAATCCACCCAAAGCCCACCTCAGCACGCCCACCACTAGCTCCATCTCTTTCCTGAACCGTTGTACCCACCTCTCTGGTCTCCTGGCTTCAGCTCTTGCCCGCACAGCAGCTCACCAACCCCCTCAAACAGCTGTTCTCAGGACTCCCCCAATCCAGGCATGACCCGCCAGCAGCGCAGTCATCGAAAGGACAAATGTGGGGCAAGAGGCACGTAGGCCCTAGAAATAGGTCTTGAGTGAGAATTTCCTGAGTAAAGAATTGTGGGGTCCTGGACCCCTGACACCTGGCTGAGAAGAGAGGACAGGCTCTTCACCCCAAGAGAGGGAGCGCAGCTGGAAGAGGCCTGGAGCTGCTGCCTCTGCAGCACAAGGGTCCAGGGTATTCGTTTGTTGCTGCTGTGATGAATGGCCACAAGCCTGGGAGCTTAAAACACTGCACACTGAATGCTCTTACAGTTGCAGGAACCAGAAGTCTGCATTCCATCTGGCTGCTGTGAAGATGTCAGTGGTTTTAGGGAGAACTGGTTCCTCGTCCCCCTTCCATCTTCAAGGCCGGCAGCCCCATTAGCTCGCCTAAGAGTTCATGCTCCGTTCTTCTGTCGTCAAATTGCCACCTGCCTCCCTTCTGTACAGACCCATGGGATTACATTTAGGGCTGCTCAGAAAACCCACAATAACCTCCCCGTCTCAGCTCAGCTCAGTCTCACCCACAAAGTCTCTTCTGCTGTATAAGGTGACATTCCCGGCCCTGAGGTCGGTGCCTATGAAAGGCCCAGAGCGGCAGCTTCCGTGGGAAGGTCCGGCAGTCCTGTGGGGGGCGTCCCGAGGGAGGCCATCCTGAGCTGCTTCTAAAAGAACTGAGGCACGTGCAGGGCAGAGGACATTACCGGGGGTTCTGACCGAGGACAATGCGAAGCACAGGCGTGTCCCATTCAGAGAAATGCAGGCCACTCTGTATGGCCGTGGTGTGTGCGCTTTAGAGCCCAGAGAGGAAGCGACGGGGGTCTGGAGAGGCAGGCAGGAGCCCGACCACAGGGCGCAGTGCTGGGAATGGTCTGCAGGTGGGACAGAATGGGGTCTGGCCACAGCAGTCCCGGTGAGGGGCGATGTCAGCCTCAGCCAAGGGGCACAGAGAGCCAGGGAGGAGGGGATGGCTTCAGACACCTCCCAGAAGCCGTCTGGCCGAGTGAGTGGTTGTGGGGCCGAGGAGGTTAGGAGTCAAGGATACTGCGCTAGGTGGACTCACTGGGGCGGGAACAGAGAGGGAGAGGCAGATTTGAGGAAGAGTCCTCTACATATTAAATTTCAGGATCTGTGTGATATCCAAGCAGAGGCAGCTGGCCCTGTGGCTTGGGAGCTTGCAGGGTGGTCAGAGTGGAGACGTCACTTTGGAAGCCGTTGACCTTACGGTGGGAGAGGCCTGGAAGCCCTGCGAGGCAGCGAAAAGAGGCCAAGGTCACAGTTTGGGCACACTAGTGTATAGGAGTACAGCAAGGGAAAGCAAAAGAGACTTTTGAAGTTGAAGTTTAAATCTTTAAATGCAAGGAGAGAGTTAGGGTGGCAGGTAGAGGGGAATATGGGGCCACAGGATCATCTTTGTTTTGTTTTTTAAAGATGGGTAAGAATTGCATATATTATTAGACGAAGGGGAAGTACTACATAATTGAAAAGCAGAAGCTAGCAGAGAGTACAAAGACGCTGACAGGGTGAGGCCACACGGAAGGAGAAGGGGGTCCAGGGCACCAGGGCTGGGGGAGAGAGGGACTCAAGCACGAGCTAGAGACACAGCTCCCCTGACTTGGCAGGAGGCGAGGTGGGAATGATTGGTGCTGACAGAGCTAAGTTTGTCGGTGGTGGGAGGAGCTTCACAGAGCTCCTATGTGACGACCTCAATTTATCCGAAGGAGGAGAGCCAGTTAAGAGACTATGGCAAGAAGTATCAGGGACCTGAGCTGACAACATCGGGAACAAAGCTGTGAACCCGAGCCAGTGTAATCCTGTAATCAGAATGAAAAGCCAGAGCTTTGCAGCACTGAGAGGATGAAGCACGGCTGGAATTCTCACGTGCTGATGGTGGGGACGTGAAACGGCACAAGCACTTTGGAAAACAGTTTGGTGGTTTCTTGGAGAGTTAAACACACTCCCACCGCACAACCCATCCGTTCTGCTCCCAATAATTTACCCAAGAGACATTAAAGCACACATCCATATAAAAAGTCAAGCATTAATGTTCATGGCAGCTTTATTTGTAACAGCCAATTCAAGTGCCCATCAACAGTTAAATGAATAAACAAATTGTGGTACATCTGTAAAATAGATTCATACTCAGAAATTAAAGGAGTGAATTACTAATACATGTAGCTCCAAACGATACACGCCAAGTGAAAGCAGCCAGGCCAAAAAAAAGAGCACATACTGTAAGATTCCATTTATATAAAATTCTCGAAAACAGGTAGTGACAGAAAGCAGGCCAGTGGTTAGACCGGGGCAGTAGGAAAGGGAAAGAGAGAGGAAGGGGTCACAAGGGTGCGACCGAGATCTAAATTGGGATGATTTTGCGGGTTTTCATAATTTCTCATATATCTATGTCAAAACTCACTAAATTGTACACTTCATTATATGTAAATTATACCTCACTAAAGTGTAATAAATAAAGACCAGAAAAGAATTAGTAAAATAGCAGCTGATTAAAAATAATACCATATGAAAATAAAATGCAAAGTTCCAATGTGACACGGGTCAGAAAAGGCTAAGTCACACTGCAATAATGAACAGGTCCAAAACCAGTGGCCTAAGACAGTGATTCTCACACAGCGTCAAGCCACCCTGCCTGGGTGCCATCTTCAGGGTCCGCCCCTGCAGCAGGGAGCCTAGGGCGGGAGAAGGGGCCGCGGGGCCGGGTGGGGGTGTCTCACACCACCAGTGAAATGATTCGGCCCGTTAATGACACTCGCTCATAGCCCGTTGGGCAGAACTAGTCAGTGGCCCCACTTAACTCCGTGGGTGTGGGGAAATGCATTCTCCTGAACGCTCAGAAAGAAAGGTGAATCAGAAATAGGTGCATTCAAGAGAATTTTACCACTCATGGCTTCAAGAATAAGTAGGGTATCTTCGCCATCCCAAACTGAAGATCAAGTTGCGGACAGAGAGGAGATTCTCAAGATTCAAATGCAAATGTTCAAGACTAGACAGAATTTTATGGTTCTCTAATAAAACGTATGCATGGGGGCTGTTGAGTTCCATCAGCACAACCCAGTATACGAAAGGCAAGACTTGAGGCAGGGCTAGAGGAGATGCCTGCCAGAGACCAGCCTGCTTCCCTGACTAGGTCAGGCCTGGCCCCTGGTCACACGGGGAGAGGGAATTGTGAAGGTGTAGCACGGTCCCCTTCCTCACAGACAGACCCGCAATTCTAAACACATCTGGTGGGTGTGGTATTGAGATTCTGTGGATATGCAGGTTGTGGGAGAGGTGGTGAGGGTGGTGAAAGGACAGGAAATGTCTGACTTCCACCCACAACCTAAGTTTCTTGGGGAAATAGGGACAAAATCAAGTCAAAATTAATAGTTGTTGAAGCAGAGGGTTGCGGGGAGGAAGTCTGCTGTGACTGTGAGCTGTGGATGTGGCACAGAAGCTGAGTGCCCGGAGCCTGTGGGAGATGGGCTGGGCCGTATGAGCTGCCTTTTCCCTCCGTCTACACCCTGATTGCTTTGCCAAAGACCTCAATGCTCAAACCCAGACCTCAGATCTCGCCATAAATGGTTACAAAGCAAAGCAAACCAACATCAGACTTGCAGAGCTGGGGGAAGAGAATCAGAATGAGGGAGGGAGAGACGGAGATGCCCGGTGCCCAGTTAGCCGGGACCTGGTCACCTCAGCCAGGAGGAACACCCTTTCCCCTCCAGCCAGGCTGACGGGCTTGCGCAGTCGGCCCCTTCCTGGGTGTCCCAGGGGGTCAGCGCTCCTGCCGTGTAAGGGTGGAGGGGGACGATGGAGAGAGGGAATGGTGCCTCACGGGGTACATCTCCTGACTTTGAACCAGCCGTGAGACCCTGGGCAAAGCCTCACGGCATGTGGGGACTGCGGGAGTGACAGGAACACCTGCTAGGGTTGTTGTGAAGATTACACGAGGTAATATATGAAGTCCACACAGCACCTGGCATGGGCTGGCCTCATGCTTCATCCAGTATTGTTTCATTGTTGGTGTTACTAGGCAGGCTTCACGAGTGACGAGCTTCACGGAGCCTCACGGCCGTACAGCCCTGGACACCTGGCTTTTCAGGCTTCCCCCTATTGTGCCTGTGAACATATTTCATATGTGATCTGTTTTCAGTCATCCGTGAGTCACCTGGAGCTGCTCACGTAGATGTGGGTAGGACATGCGTCCTGGGACATGGGTCTGGGAGGTGAGGGTCACAGCTTAACGTTTTCTAATTTAAAGCTGGGTTAGCATCTTGTACTTCATGTTCAGAAGAGTTTATACACAGCAGTTTATCTAACTACACAGAGTATTTAGGAAAAAGAAGCTAAATTGCACCAATTATTTTGTTTCCTCCAGCATCTGGATTTGGTCACCCAATAGTTTATAACTAGCTAGCAGTTGGTTAATACTTTAGTTTCCTAAATGATTGGTTATTGAAATGTTGGTTTTAAAAAACAACAAGTTTTGACTAACTGCTATTATATCTGAGATTTGCTTTGAATTAATCCAAGAGTGGAGGTAGATTGCTATGGATGAAAAAGATGGGCCGTTGATAAATTCAGAGTGGATACACGGCTGAGGCCGGGTCAATGAGTCCACGGAGCCTGGTTTTACTCCTCTCTGCCTTTGGTATGTTTGACATTTTCCATAATAAAAAGGAAAAAGGGGAAACTATGTCAAAGGCAATTGAAAGAAAATGGGATTAATGACCAGGTTAGCCCCAGAGAAGAAAAAGGGACCCTGCATGGGGGAGATAGCCTTGTTCCTCCAAGGCGTCTTCCGTGTCTGCCCTGCGGATGTCCACGGATGGCTCATACTGCTGCGGGCAGCTGTGCTGGGAGGTCTCCCTGCACAGCAGGTGAAACTTTTCTCATCATAGGCAAGAAAAGCTCACCATGGTGCTCGCCCCGGGCCCCCGCCCTGCATCAGCACAGTTCAGTCCAAAGCCGAGCTGGACGCTCAGTCAGCCCGGGTGAGTCAGTCCTCAGAATGCTGGTGACTCGGGGCCTTTCCACAGCTTCTGGGTGGTCCCTGGGCAGCCTCAGCCCAGCTGCCATCCTACAGGTAAGCCCCAGGAATCCGCGGGTGAACACCACGGATTTCCATGTAATGATCCCGTGATTCCCAAGCCGTCAAGCCCCTCCCTGGGCGAGAACAGACGGGACTCAATTCCACTTCTCACTGGAAACCGGCCTGTGTGCTCAAGCACACCGACACGTGTGCATTTAAGGATGTATAATTACACCCCTACCTTGCTTCCAAAGGGATCTAAGATATTCATGCACACGAGAAATAAAACTTAAATCAGTGTTGCCAGTTGAAATTTCTCTCCCTAAAATAAAGCTCCATGAATATTTATCTTCTATTTGCATAAAGAAGGCGAACACCCTGTCACAGCTCCTTTTGTCCCTGCGGCTCACATGACTCGGGTTCCAGATGAGCTTGATGGTTACGTGCAGAGCGTGAGGTTTGCTTTTGATCGAAATGCGGTTAAGATCAGAAGAGTTGCCCCCTTGAGAATGTTGGGTGTTGTCAGGGACGTCCCCTCGGAACTGTTACTTCCTGACCCCTCGGATCGGCTTTGGTCACGGAAATCACACATGCATGTGTGTCCACACCTGGCGCAAGCACACACGTGAGCACAGGCCCGCCACCTCATGCAGAAAGTCACTTCTGGCCGGAGGCTGGCCTGCGTCCCCTCTTGTCATCTCGTCCCCCATCATCATTGAGACTTGGAATCAAAAGTAGGAGCAATTTCCTTGCTAAAAAAAGAGAGCGGAATCAGCTGAGATGACTTTGACATTCGGAGGCTAAAAAGTTAGAGGAAAAACGTTCTGCTCGACCACCACAAGTGAGGGTGTCACACCATTACACCCACTTCCAATCAATTCATAGACGGAATCCCACTTGGCCGAAATTCTGTTAGTTCGCGGGCAGCTGGGGGATAGACTGCCTGATACCAGGAGGCAGGGCGATCCGGGCACAGCCGCCGCAGCGGGCCTCGGGGGCCAGGCACAGTGGGAGTTCATTTCAAACAAGGTAGCCTCGAAGAAGAATCGCCATCACATTTCTTTTTCCATTGAGCGTTACTGAATAGATATCAGTGCCGGGCCCCGACTGTGTGCTGAGAACTCAGGGATGCTTACGGCCTGGTCCCCACCCTCGCTGTGCCCCCAAGGCCGGCGCTGCGCTCCTCGCTAAGGTGCCTGTCGTCCCAGAAGTGTGGGGACCATTAATGTCTTAACCAATGCGAGCAGCACAAGGTCAGTCTAAGTGGCCACTGATGAATGAAGGTCCCTCAGGAGCCACTTGGAACAGTCTAGAAAATGAGTTTCAAGCCTTCAGACCAAAGACAACTTTCCCAAATTATCTGTGAGGCATCGCCCCTCGGTCCTGCCCCCAGGACAAGCAAAAAGCAGGAGTCCTGGTGAGAGGAGGCCAGGGAGGCAGACAGTCCTAAAGGAGGAGGAGGCGGGGGCCCTGCCTTGGGGCTGGGGCGCTGCGACGGTGCCTTGGTCCCTCCCCTGGAGCACGTCACCTGCCTGTAGTGCCAGCAGGCTGCGCTGAGACCCGGTCAGGGCCTGAAAGGCCGGGGCTGTTTCCCTTGGAGAAGGAATTGCCTCTGTCAGTGGAAAGAGAAGCTCTGGTTTCTGGAAATGGATATTCCAGGAGCCCAAGGCTCTCCGAGAATGGTCTGGGTGGAGAGGCAAACAGGTGCATGCCTCAGTGGGGCAGGCTGGGGGCAAAGTCCCCGGACAGAGCACTGCACATCGCAGTCCTTGGACAGAGCTTTTTAAATGTGTAAATTCTCAGGCTCCACCACAGTCCTGTGGGCCAGTCTCTAAGGGTGGGATGGAAACGGACTTTTATGAAACGGACTTTTATAAGGTTTTCCTGGTTGGAAATCACTTAGGGAGACTACAGACTGAAGGTGCGTGACCTGTATTCTGTCAGCCTAAATAACTATACCTTCCTCTCTGCTTATTTCCCTTTGGTCATCTCAGCTATGTTTTTAACATTCTGGTCTATTCTAGGGCACCGTGCTCGCACCCAAGTGTTAAAAGTGAAGTACCGCCCCCTCCCCAGGTGGGCGTGGTGATATATGTGAGAGTTTCCATCAGCAGTTAAGTTTGAACCAGAGAAACTGATCACATCCTGGCGGTTATGTGGGCTTAAAGATCAACCTTCATCTCTACGAGCACTGGTTCCTCACTTGTTAAATAGTAAATGAAATAAAGAATGTGCATAATGCACTTAATATAACATCTATTGGCCCCCAGCGTACAGCATTCAGAAAACCCGTCTGCCTTCTCTCTGTGGTCCTGAGTGAAGACCCTTGCTCGCACCTCTGCCGGCTTCTTTGCCCCGAGAGGCAGCAGTTCCCTCCTGTCCCTGGTCAAGGAGGGCTGCGCCCGGGCAGAGGGTATGGACAGCCGGCAGGCAGCGGGGCAGCCTCAGGCCACGGGCCCAGGCCGTGCACTGACCCTGCACGAAACGAACTGTATCTGAGCAGCGGAGGGTCGCCTCTCCACCTTCATTAAAGGTCTGCACCGTACAAAATGATTTAGAGTGGGGTTTCTTCAGATGGCCAGCCCCCACTTGCAGGTAAAACAGGATTTAACCTCCAGGGAGCTTTCTCAGGAAGTCATCTCCTGCACGAGCAGAGACCCAGTATTAACCCTCATGAGAGAGAAAATTTCCTAATGGAAAACCAACTGCAAAGATGAATTACAAGCTGGGGGCTCAACCAGCTCTCATTTTCCCAGGTTTTGGACAATTTTCCCTTGAAGGTAGCCTGAACCCCCAGAGAGACATCTGCCACACCCACGACATGGTGCTAGGTGTCGGGCCAGTTTTAGGTGGGAGTGGGGGACCGGGATGCCTGCAGAAGCCGATCACCCCCCTCAGAGTCAGGCACGAGTCACACTCGAATGGGTGCATCCCCTTTCCCTGGCTACAAGGCCCCCTGCCTGGCCTCCTGCCCACTCTGCCCCCTCGGGCCTCTTTGCTCTTCCTCTGCCCCAAGCTCGCTCCCACTTCAGGACCTTTGCCCTGGGGGCCCCACGCCACCCACTTGCCACAGACACTACTTCTGCTGGTTGGAGGGAACCCAGAAGTGTCTCCTCTTCTGAGAGGCCTTTTCTTGCCCACCCATGCAAATTGGCACCCTGGCCCCTCCTGGGAATCGCTCTCAGTCCCTTGCCGGCTTGCTGCACACGGTGCTACTTCTCATGGCGCATTTGCCTGTTCATTTGTCTGTTAACTGGGGAGTTATTCAGACCAACCTCCCTCACAGGAACGCAGAGCCCACTGTGAAGTCTCGGACGCTGGTCACTGTCCGTGGAGCATGGCAGGTGCCCAATAAATACCTTTAAATAAATGAATGAGTCACAAGTCATAGGAAAGCAAGAGGGGGGATTTGAAATTACAGAATTAATGAGATCCGAGTTCAGAGGAGGAAGAGAAAGCCCCGTGTGCAAGGGAGACGGCTGTGGCCACATGCTTGGTGGTTCTCGGCAGACAGCCGCAGAGGTGATGGTCCGAGAAGCCCTGGATGAGATGCCAGAGCACAGGACAGCTCACACGGACCCTGCTTCACCTGCAGGAACTTGGCTCTGAGGGGCCCAGGCGGCCTGATCCTGAGAGGCCGTCCCTCAGGCCATGCCCAGGACCGCCTCACTGCTCTTGCTCTGAGGCTGGTGACTCACACTTATCGAGGGCTACTTGTGTACGAGGCACCGGCGTCACCCTTTATTGCCCATAGCAACCCTATAAAGCCTTAAAGGCATTACTGAGGGAACTGAGGCACAAGGTGGTTAGTAAGTTGCCAAGGTCACCAAGGCCACCCAAACCAGAAGTGGTAACGCTGGGGCTCCGTCCTGGGCGTGACCGTAGAGTCTGCTCCAAAACCCTGCCCAAGGCCGCCTCCCAAAGCTGTTCAGACGTGGGGCTGGCTTTGCCCCTAAGCACTCCAGCCCAGATGGGGTTTGCTGAATATTTAAAACCAGTTCTTTAGTTTGACAAACTATTCTGGAAACTCTTGTTAATGTTCTTTTGAGGACGTGGGGGCTTCGTTAATTTATCTGTGACAGCGGTGTGGGCTTACTCACACCAGGATGCTTTTAACAACCGGACTATTCAGCTCTTCCCAGCAGGAGAAGGTCCCGCCCGGGTCTCACCCTGCTGGGGGCCACGGGCTGACCTGCTGATCTGCTGGGGGTCCTCAGAGGAGTCCCCCTCCTCCTCCTCTTCCTCCACAAGCTGCCTTTTGCATTTCCTCCCTGCCTCGGCTGGCACACGCAGTCACATGCCAGAAGCTCACAGGGAAGCAGTGAACACAACCAGCACAGGAGTCACCGGGGCCGCAGGGCTGCCAGAGTGCCCCCACCGTTCTCGGCCAGGGCAACGCGGAGGCCAGCAGCCCCGTTTCCCCGAGAACACAGAGGTGCTGTCAGCTTTTTGCTTTGACGTTGGCATACGGGTGTCGGACTGCCCATCCTGCTGACTGTGTGCATAGAAGGGGGTGCATCTTGTGGGCTCCCTGCACAAACTGCTGTATAAACTCATCAGGCCAACGTCATTGTCTGGATCTGTATGGGAGACAGGAGCCCCCCAGGGGCGACAGCTCTCACAGGAACCAAGCATGCCCAGAGCATGCTGCTTTTTATCTCAAAACACTTTATTCTGATAAAATGTACATAAAAGTTTTAAAAGGGTCCAGCACAACGCCCCACAGTGTTACAGAATGTCATGTTGCCAGAAAGGCTTGTTGCAATTAAAAACAGGGTTTTGTTTTCTCATCAGCCTATAGAAAATACAATTTTGCTCATGGCCAAATTCTAGAAAACCACTGGAAGTCACTTTTAATCTGAGGTGAAGCATCAAATTAAACCTTTCTTTACCTCCTGACTGCTTATTGCAACAAAGCCATTCCAGCAGGTTCCTCTGGGGACATTCTAAAAGCCGGAAACCAGAAGCAGACAGATCCAAGTCTTCCTAGTAGGCAAGAACATTCACATACAGCTCGAGATGGATCATCAGCGGTCATCTGCTGGCAGCGACCCTAAAATGGCATGACTAATAATAAAAGATGTCAGACCCTAAACACGGCTACGTCACTGGGGCATTACAATTTCTTTAGAAAATATTTTAGCATCCTCTACTAATGTTGGACATACACACACCCTGCAGCTCAGCCATGTTCACTGCCATTGAATCAAACTTTTCTCAGCTGGAGCCCAGACACTTTAATTTTATCACGTTTCACATGCAGACATGTACAAGCTACAGCTGTCTGCCATACTCAAAAAAATGAAAGCCATGATGTCTGTCAACAGTAGAATGGGTAAACGGGGGTCTGGTCACAGAATAGAATTCTACCCAACACTGAACACAGCAAGTTTCATTTCACCACATGTAACGACATATGTGGAGCTCGCAGACACAGCGCCGCACGGAAGGAGCCAGACGGAGAAGAATGCATGTGGCTTGAGTCCATTTGTAAAACCAGTTTCAAAAGTCTCTACAGGTGGTGGGAACACTGCTTTTCCTCTGAATCGTTACCCGGGCTATGTGCTCATGTTTGCTGTACTTTATAGGTGAGTTATACTTCACAATAAAAGACAGCTTTTTTGAAGAAAATAAATAGGAAGGAATTACTGTCAGTGCATATGGTCCACATTCTCAAACAATTTGGAAAAAAAATCTGGCTTCATCTTTATCCTTTTTCCCATTCAAACCTGGGTGTATGAAGCCAGGAGCTTTTATTTTTGCTCTAAGTCAAATCAGCTCCCAAGTTTGAGTTCCACTTGTGGAAGATACCTAGTCTTGAACTGCAGAGTTCCAAGTTCCATGTGACCAGCTTCCTGAAGTCTTTTTGCTTGATGAGCAAATTGTGCTGCCAAGAAAGCGTCAAAATTCTGTCAAGCTTAATTATGCAGTTTTTGTCTATAAATGTCACAGCTCCTGTACCCGGGGAGACCGCCCATGCGCTAATAGGCTGTGACAACTGCATCACCAACAAAGCCCCCACCTCCGGTCTTCAGAGGTGAGTGGGCGCTGGAGACCCTCTGCACATGGGGCCCGGGAAGCCTCTGGTCAGAGAGCACGCGGCCACCCAGGGCCATCCCAGGCCGCCAAGCGGTGTATGTGGGCCTGAGGGACGCAGACTCACCACATTTTCACCTTTTCAGACCAAAATACATTCCTGTTGGGGGTTGTGGCATTCTTTCCATGCAGCTTTCTTTTTTAAAATAGGGTTAAACCTTTTCTTTTCTGTTCTGGCCCAGGTGTGTGTCTTGTGCTGGGACCCAGAAGCCAGGAACCCGAAGCTCCCTCTGGACGGCGTCGGGCCTCAGACCCCCCTGCGACCTCAGACCCACAGCGCCGCCGAGGCGGAAGGGAATGCGGCTGCTCTGCTGGGTTTTTCTTGTCTCTTTATCCTCTTTGAATGGATAAGCAAGTGACTGAAAGCTCAGGTTTTTGATCGTAACAGAAATAAAAATGCTTTCAATGCTGGCTTCAAACACATTCTTTCCCGGCATGCCTGGGTTGAAGAGAGGAAACATGTAGTGAACTGGAAAGAGAAAAAAGGAATGGTCCCCTTCCCTGGCTTCCCTGAACCCCACACCCAACCCCTCCCTCAATTCCCACTTGCTGTGAATTCAAAGTAAGATTCCAGAAAAATAGGAGCAGCCATCAGATGGCACGGGCAGTCCCTTGCTCTCGAGGGGCCTCCAGGGGAACACAGAAGGTGCAAAACGCAGGAAGGAACTTTGCCGTAATAGGACTGGGATGTTTATTTTACTAGTATTATCCAGACTACCTCTGTATCCAAAGGTGTGGCCGCTAGTCGAGACGGCACCACCGATGCTGATCCACCGGCAGCATTTCGGTAATAGTTCTTTTCAGGTTGTCTGTGCAGGCAGGGAGGCCCTTTGGAAATGTGAGCATTGAGGGAACCGTGGGGATGATTTTTTGGAGCAGTTCAGAGAAAGGGGGGTGTTCCTTGTTTTCCCAAGTATAGTGTTCCTGGGAAGGAAGGGAGAAGTGTCAGGAATGACAAAGAGAAAACCGAGGCCTGGAGGATTCTCTAAACCAGTGGTTCTCAAAGTACGGCCCCTGCCTGGCACCTCAGAAAGGCCCAGAAACTTTGAGAAATACAAGTTCTCCACCCCACAGTCAGACTTCCCTAACTCACATCTCCAAATGTCCCCAGGGTTTTCCAGGTTCTGGTTCCACTTTCACCTTCTTGTCTTCATGTGAAAATAACTCCTAACACCTTTGGATTTTCTCAGTCATCATTTCCGGGTCCTAGTATGAATGGGTCCTGTCCTCTGCCTTCAAAAGCAGATGATCTCACATTGATTCAGAACAGCCAGGTCCTGCCTTCCTGTGTCATTAGGCTGCTCCGTGTGAACTGGGTCACTTCCGTGGCTCGCTGAGCTAGTTTTCCCACAGCTGGTAAAAGAAAAAGGAAAATTATCCAATGCAATTTCCCCTCGAGCAGCTTGCTTCTCATCTTTAATTAACTCTTCCGCCCTTGAGAAAACTCTATATTAGTTAAGCCAGGATTCCCTGACCCTCTGGGAGAGAAAAGGAGCCATGTTCCTACCCCTAAACACTTGAGATCATCCTGGGGGTTGGGGATGCGCCTGCTGGTCTCCGGTGGGCGGGTGCTGGGAGGCGGCCATGGTGCAGCGCAGGGCAGACTGGGGGCGGGGCCGTGAGAGGCTCTCCGTGGGGACACAGCTCTGGAAGCCACAGTACAAGGCGGCCTGTCTGCTTCTATTCAAGATGTACTTGATCTTTACAAAACCCATTTCAGAGCCTTTTAAAGCTAAATGCACATAAAGGAAAAAGCATCGCGTGACGACAGATGCTCAACATCTCCTACCTTCAATAACATCATCACAGAGCTGCTACCGGACAGAGGTGCATGGTTTCCACAAGGAGGAAGACTGTCAAAAAGAATATGCGCAGGTAAGTCTGCTCTCGATTCCTAATGACTGTTGGTGGGCGGTGGAACAGCGTGGCCCCAAAACATTTATGAAACCATGAACTGCTTTGGGAGACCCTGAGTAATTTTCTCCAATAGATGTCTCCGCAGAAGCGAGAATGTGTACGGGCCTGCAAGTCAGACGGCTGGGTTCTGTTTCCAGCTCCGTCAGGGAATCATGGAGAGAATCTGGGCCTCCCGGACCTCTTGGCTCTACATCTGTAAAATAAAGGGTTGGGATTCCTGATTTCAAAGAGCCAGTTCAGCCCCAGCCTCCTAGAAATCTATAAACCGTTCACAGCCAATAGGTGGAAACAACCCAGGTGTCCATCACCTGAAGGACCGACGAACAAGAGGTGGTACATACACGATGGAATGGTATTCAGCCCAGAGGAACGGAGCGCTGATACATCGGCAGCAGGCATGAACCCTAAAAACGCTATGCTAAGCAAAAGAAGGCCTGTCACCCAAGACCACATTTGATATGACTCCCGGAAAGTCTAGAGAAGGTAGATCCATGGCTGCTTGGGGCTGGATAGGGAGGGTGGGGGGAAGAAGATGACAGCTAAGAGTGTTGGGTGCTTTTTTGTTTTTTTTGGGGGGGTGATGGTTATATGCATCTGAGAATATACTAAAAATCATTGAATTGTATACTTTACTTGGGTGAATTGCATGGTATATGAATATCTCAGTAAAACTATTTGTTTAAGTCTAGAAACACTGTCTTCCTAAGTTGCTAAGTTTTCAACAGGAAACAAACCCGTGGAGTTAGACCAAGAACACCTTTACGAGATAGACAAGAACTATTATTTTGTAAAAAGCAAGTTTTACAGGGCTTGACACCACTCCCATAAAATAACATCTGGAGGAAAACTGAACCCCAGGCCTCTGGGCGTGGAAAGAGGATGACACAAACCAAATGTATGGAGAAGTGGGGAAGCCAGCGATGAAAGCCGAGTGAGCATTGCCATGAGGTGCCAGCTCTGTGCTTGGGGTGGGGGGTGCCCTGAGACAGGACTGCAGCTGCTTGGTGACCCCAGAGCGGCTGGATGGCCAGGCTGGCCACCTCAGGACAGAAGCTTGGAAAGCCGGCACCCCTGGAGGCGGAGCTGAGGGCAGATGGGGGCAGCAGTAGCTGGACGGCCCGTCCGCTGGCTGAAGGGCCCTTTCAGGCCACAGGACCACAGGCGCACCCGTACGAAGCCCTCAGCCCACAGAAGCCAGACCCCAAAACTAACAGTGCAGAGAAGCTGCACCCTGATCAGACTGTGGCTGACGCTCCAAACTGGAGACAGACACGCGTGCTTGGAGAGGGGTGCGGGGTGGCGCGCACCAGCCGATTCCCGGTACGCCCGTGGCGGGGGGCTGCGGGCTGAACAGGCCTGACCTCACCGGCCTCGCCGAGCACGGTGGATGCCCAGACCCCCCGCCCACCAGCACTAGCTGAGGCCCGAGTCGTGGGCTTCTCAGGGAAGTGGCTACAGGAGGGCTGCAGGCCGGCGGCAGCTTTCCCCTTGGGGAGAGGGCACCCCACACTACCATCCTGGCAGCCCAAGACTGGACCCCACGGCAGAGTCCAGCAGGGCCTGGGGATGGGTTCGGCACCCCTTCCTGTTGAATCGGCCCGTCTGAGGGGGGCCCAGCATCCGTTTTAACAGGGCCGTGACGTCGCCGACCCGCCAGCTAAGTGACTCCCTCCTCCGGAGCCCCTAACACTGAGCACCTGGGAGCTGATCCTCCGCTTTCTAATGCCAACCGGCAGGGACTCCAAGTACGCAAGCGACAGGCGCCCAGGACAGACCACCGCGCCCAGCTGAGCCCCGCTCACCCCCACTCTGGCGGGCGCCCCGAAAGCTGAGCCGAGGCCCCGCACACTTCCCACAGGGGGGCCGCTCCTTGGAACAGCCCCGCCCGCAGACAGAGCCCTTTGGTCGTGAAGCTCACGCACAGACAACGCGTGCTCGGTGCTCCACACAGGGCCTGTGGGAGGTCCGCTCAGCCGGGCTGGGAAAGGGCTCCCGGACCAGCCTCCCTCTGCTCCCAGGGCAGAGTGCCCGCCCCTGCACCGCCTGCCTTCCTGCAACAGGGGACAGGAGCGGTCCGAGCGTGCCTTCAGGGTGAAGGGACTCTGCATTCTCCCAGACCCCGTGCTGTGTCCACTGATCTTGTCTGACGCACGCGCGCTGCAGCCTTCAGAGGACCCAGCGCTGGGCCGCGGGTTCTCCCCTAGCCCGGCGTTCTGGGGTGGAGCCGCCCCGAGCTGGCTGCTTTTCACCGGCCCCTCCAATTCCAGGGCGGGGCAGAAAGTCTCTCCCATGTCTTGAAGTCCGCAGTCCACTCAGGCTGCTGTCTCCCGAGTTCCTGGTTTCCTGTCTGGAGGGTGTTTCTGGAGTCTCTTTGATTCTAGGACAGAGAAATTTGTGGTGTTCTGAGCCCGGGGAATGGCCAGACCTTGCCGGGTTCCTTTGCGGCAGGACAGGTCCGATGCAGTCTCCCACTTGCTAAGAGGTTTACAATCACAGGAACGCAGCCAGGCTCCAGGGCTGTTAAAACAGACTTGTAGGAAGTGACCAGGGCTTGGGGGGGAAGACGGGGCGGCACAGTAGGGCTTCCTTAAGGGCAGAAACGGGGAGCAGGACATGAGAGGCCTGCCTACAAGGACTGGACTCGGAAGAGAACTGGAAATAATGTTCATTTGGTATCCCTGACCCAAAACATCCTTCATTTTATTCTAACTTGAGCACAAGTTGGAAGGGCTTACAAATACTGAGGAATTTCACAGCAAAAAAAGAGAAGAGGCAAACACCAAAGTTACTGTTTTCGAATTTTTGGCACACTTGCAAAGGAAAGAATTGATGAAACAGAGAAAACTTCCCAAAGAGTAGCATTTTATGCAAAGTTGTTCTGTATACCTAGACAGAGAATGGAAAACGCTTGAGGCACCATCACTAGAATAACTGCAGCAAAAACTCTGGATATCTTTTAGAACTTCTTATAAATGGCAAATCAGCTTTAGGCCCAAGGTGACTTTCAGCTCCCCGTCCAGGCCACCATCTAGGTTGCAAACTGTCCCCAAGCCGCACATCACTCACTCCCGAGCACTATGAGCTTTAGAGCTATTTCTGAGTCTAGTAGAGATGTCCTAAAGGAGAAGCCAAACACGTTAGAGAGAACAAATGCCATTAGTTATTAAAAATAATTAGACTATAAAGCAATAATGTAGATCAAAACTGTACTCACTCAATATCAGCTCAAAATGATTTGAAGGACAGAATAGAAGGAAGGAGAGAGGAAAAGTCATAATCTTGGGGATTTTAAATAATCTACCAAATAGAACTGAAGAGACGCTCACCACCACCACCAGCACCCGCCCCGACTGAACAAGCAGCCCTACCCTGACCTCCCCCTCCTGGGCTCCGGCAGAAGGTGACTTCCAGGGCAGTGGGGCCTCATCGCCTGCTTCTCCGAAACAGGCCACCCAACGAGACTGCCTCCGGGGACGCCTCTGAGTGTCCCTCTGCCACGTTTAGCTCTTACGGAGGGAGTATCCGTCACTTGCCTTTCAGAAGAGCCAGAGCCTTAGCTGCTTACAGAGTATATTTAACACTTGAATTACCACATCAACAAAGATGACAAGGGTCTGAGCGGGCACGTGCTGCGTGCTCCTGGGGCCCACACTTACGGCTTGGCCTGTGGCCACGACGTGTCGCTGGTGAGGGGCCCTTACCCGCTGGGCCTGTGAAACGGTCTCTTCGCCCTTGTTCTCCTGTAGGCACGTGACTTCTGAATGGTCTGGGATCCGTGTGAAGCAGGTCTGGGAGGGCGTGCAGACATACTGGGAAGGACGCAGCTTTCCCTGGCTGATCTCCAGGAACAGGAGGTGCGGCTCACAGGGCCACGTGGGGAAGCGCGGGGCTGCTCAGAAAGCCGGAGTGAGGGGAAGGCCTTCACAGAAAGGCTTGGGAGAGGCAAGGTTAGCGGTCTAAGACGGGCCAGTCAGAACAGCTTCATCAGGCTCTGGGCTAGAGGGGTGGTGGGTCCCCGTGTCCAGGGCCTGGCCCTGGGGTGGCGCAGGGCAGGCGGATGTTGGCTCGGTGTGACAGGGAGACCAAGCAGTGACTAGGGAGTGGACTTGGACTGGTTGGTTTCGGTATGAAAGGCAAGTGGTTGACTTTCTCTGGAATTGGCTAGCTCTGACGTGCCAGGCTCTCCCGGGTCAGCAAGGCCTGGAGACGGCCAAGATCATAAAATACAGAAAATCTTAAATCGCCTCATATTCCTCTCTGCAATTCTCAGCCCTCCCCCTCTCCAACATGGGGGTCCTGGCCAGGGTCAGCTCGGGGCCCCAGACATGCTGTGCTGGCCTCAGCAGCAGCCCGCCCTGTGACTCTACCTGCGGAATGCTGGCAGAAGTTAGACCGACTAGTGCGTGAAGAGCGAGGTCCCTGCTCAGTGCGCATTGAAGGGAAGCAGAGGAAACTAGCTCTAGAGATACTCCCGCATGATTTAAAGCAACGGGCCCCTGACAAACAGCCGGGCATGGAAACAGCAGAGAACAGAAAGCATGGACAAGCCGCTGACGGGAGAACTCAGCGTGTGGGGCAGGGGCCCTCACCACGTGATGAGGAAAAGAGGATTCCTTAAAGAGTCTTGGGATAAGATTAAGCTACTTGGAAAAAATAATTTAGATTAACCCTTCATACCATACACTGAGAATAAATTCCTTATGTGTATTAAGAAGTTAAACATTTTTATAAAACAGAGAAAAACTGGCAGAAAACAAAACTGAGTGATTAATTAAAGGAAGGCTATGACATGATCAAAGTGTTAAAAATAAGGCAGCAGGCCCAAGATGGAGTTACTTATGCTAAGCCCCAGGCCACCAGACAAAAACTTAACTGCATTTTCAGCTCTCCCAGAAATGGAACGTTTAACCAATCACTTAGGAGTCACCAGACCAGTACTGGCGAGGCATCTACTGGACAGGCCCCTGCTGTCCCCTGAAGGAAGGTGACCTTGTGATGACCAACAGGCTTTCCCCCCAGCGCAGCTGACCCTTGAATGATGCAGGGGTCAGGGGCACTGCCTCCCCCTCTGCAGCCCCTGCACAGTTGAAAATCCATGTACAACTTTTCACTCCCCAGAAACTTAACCATTCATAGCCTACTGTTAACCAGAAGCTGTACCAATGACATAAACTGTTAATTAACATCTATTTTGTGTGTGATATGTATTATATACTGTATTCTTACAATACAGTAAACTAGAGAAAAGAAAATGTTTTTCCAAACTATTTCTATCAGAAACCCATCAGCAAAATATATTTGCACCCGCACCCCATATATGTACGTTTAATTATATATAAATCATAGACACATACCACTTCATAAAGCAAAAAAATATGGAAAATGTTAAAGAATAAAATTAAGTACTCTCTTTCGAATATGTATTTCAATATTTCATATGATATATGTAATATACACTATACTATATATATACACACTATTTCACAAGTTATATTATATACAGTAATATTTCCCACCTTAAGAATATGTGTGTCTGAGAGTGTTTTATCTCCTTCTTTAACACTTCTCCTATTTCTTGAGCTTCATGAAGTGTGTGATACGTGGGCAATAGTAGTCCGTGTCGAATATATAGAATGCACTGATATTTTCTATACCAGGAAATTTTGTGTGGTTCATGCAAAGGGTGCACGTCTCCTCTCCTCCGCAGGATCCAGGCCAAGCCCCTCGGGGGCCGTCCTGTCTGTCCCTGACTTAGCACCCACCCGAGTCCTGACCTCTCCCTCTGTCAGACAGCCCACCCCTCCCCGCCCTCCCAACACATGCTGCCAAGCCACAGCGACCTGGGATGCGCTCCAGACCGCGCTTACAGGCTCTGTGACCACGGACGGTACAGGCAGCCTCTCCGGGTCTCAGGTCCCACCTGCAGCACACCTGTCCCCTGTAGGGACAATCATGCCGGGTTTTCAGGGCAGTTGTGAGGACAGAAAGAGGAAACACGCGGAAGGGGGCCCAGCCCCAAGAGGCTGGTCACTGAACGGGGTCCATCCCCGGCGGGGGCCTCATCCCGCCTCGAGCCCCGTTTGTGCCAGTCCAACCTGCCCTGCTGAGGGCCCCTCACCTTCCAGTCCAAGAGTCCCATTTCCTGAGCACTCCGGCCCACATGAGCCCCCCGACCCACTCTCCTTCCTGTGGAACGCCTGACCTTCTGCACCCCAGCGTGGGCGTCCCCAGATTGCCAGTGAACCATTTCTGTCTCCTCCCTCTTCCCCAGCTGGCTTGCACACTCTGGAGGGCAGGGCCACCCAGGCCTGCCTCTTTAGCGCCCGCTGGGCAGTGCCTCAGGCCAAGCGGCTGAAGTGGACGTGACATCTCCCTGCACTCCCACCCTGTGCCCATCTGCTGGGATCCCAGGGTGGTTGGCCTGTGAAATCCCTCAGGTACCTGCCAAAGAGGCCACTCAGCCAGACACTCCAGCAGGCTCTGCCGAGCGGGATCAGCATTTAATCACGTTTCCATCACAACAGCGAGAAACGTGTGGCTGGCCCTTAGCAACGGTCTCTCAAGACAGCTGCCCTATAGCGAGATCATTAAGTTAGCTGGACACACGTGAGGCAGCACGTGGGGGAAGCCGGGACGTGCAAGGAGCCTCCCTCCCAGGAGGGCAGAGAGAGAAAGCGAGGCTGCTGGACAGACAGCCCAGGTGTGTCCAGATCCCCAAGCTGCAGAGCTCTGGGCTGGTCCTGGCGCCGAACACCCCACGGGGAGGCCAGATCAGCCGCCCCACACCCAGGCAGCTGCTCCCAGGCCTCAGGGAGTCCTCCGTCACCAAACCCCTGCGTCTCTTGGAACCCAGGACAGGGCACCACCAGGAACTGGCCCTAAAGAGCACTGAAATAGTGAGAATTTGAAATATAAAACTTGTTTCAGTTCAGCAAACCTCAAGGACCTATCATACTGCCATGTGTGCCCTAGGTGACACGGTCCTCACTCTGAGAAATTCAGTGGGTCGGGTAGGACACGTCACAAGGGTCTGCAACTCAGGATAAGATGCAATGCACACGCTCATGGCAGAGCAGAGTGGGCGATCAGGGAGGGCTGCATGGAGGAAGAGTGCTTGCTCTGGGCCTCGGCTTCAGGCTGCTGGCACCTGTGAGATGCCTTCCTCAGCGCTCAGCTGACTTCAGCAAGGGCTGGCTAAGTGGGTCAGTAAGAAGGTATCCCCATTGTCCGTGTCCTATGGCCAAGGTGGCCCTGGGGGAGCAACTGGCAGAGGCTAGAGGGACCGGTCCTCACAGAGCAGACACACCAAGGACCCTGCCGCCGGGTCCCTCTTGCTGGTTGTCCCTTTCCTGGTGACCAGGTAAACCAGTTACTAGGCTGGCTGTGATGTAGGTACGGAAGCAGCCGGGGCCCCACACACCCAGCCAATGAAACAGCCTCAGCCAAAGCCGGCTTCCGAGGACTCCTCCCAGCATAGCAGCATGGTGGCTGGAACGCATGCCTTTGCCTGGAGGACAGTCTTTCTGCACTGCAGGGACAGCAGGCCTGGAGAGAGAAGAGGAGAGGGACCTGTGCGCCTCCTCGATGTTTGTATGTTTCAGAAGAACCCGGAGATAGTGGGCGTCTTTGACCTAAGGTCTTAGCAGCCTGGGTACAAGGAAATGGGCCAGAAAAATAACATACACACACCCATAAATGCACCCCCATGTGGACAAACAGGGAACTTTCAAGAGTGTCCAGATGTGGTTAAATGAAGGTTCCTGTGACCAGGACTCTCACCTGGCCCTGACTGACTAGCTCACTGCACACCTGTGGGCAATATGCTGTTAGTGACTCTATATAAGGAGATCCGCCCAGGGCTCTGGGCAGCACGGGTGGTATGGCTGCAGGAGAGCAGAGACGGCTGCGGGGGCGGATAGGCCCAGAGGCAGAGACCGGCTTGCTGCATGCAGACTCGCTCCGAGTAAACGGGATTTTAGTGATTGACCTGCCACAGTGGAAATAAAGTTGGGTATAACCCTTTCACCCCAAGAACGTTCCACTGTCACTTCTCTGGTCGCATTGAATCCATAGTGAACTTGCCCAGGGCTGAAACCCATGGGCAAGGCACCAGAGTTTAAAACTGAGGACATCAGACGTCCAGGTTACCAGGACTTGGGTCAGAACTCTCTGGACCCACAGCAGCTGGCGAAGGTGCAGCCACTGGGGAGTGTCCGCCTTCAGAAATCAGCCTCATCTTCACGGCCAGCAGGAGGCTCCAGGCCCAAGAGGGGGAAGCCTGATGGGACGGGGCAGCCACCCTGGCTTCAGACAGAGCCACTCAAAGCTGAACACAGGCTGCGGGCATCTGTCAGACCCACAGACCCACAAAGTTGGTGACAAAGGAGCACGTGAGACCTGGAGGTGACGGCAGGGTTCTTCCGGGAGAAAATGCTCCACACCCGTGAGGTGCTGTACAAAGGGAGGTCTTCCGTTTTTAAGAGAATTAACATCAACATTAAATTCAGCTGGAGCAGAAGCCATGGTTCCCAGCCCCCAGCAGCTGGAGCTGTTTGCCTCGCTCCCACCCTCCTCGTTGAAATTTAATCCATTTGTTTGTTTATTCCTTTGCTCAATTCACTAGACACACGCCAACTGAGGACCTAATGTGTGCTGGGGCCACCGAAGGAATGTGGCATGGCCTCATGCCCTCAAATCCACAGCCTGGTTAAAACGCTCTGACATCACTGGTCACCCCGAGTGCGCAGCAGAGGTCTGAAGGGAAGCGGCCGCTGGGTGGGCGAGAGGCTGGGGCGCGGCCGGATCTGTGCCAGTGAAGGGCTCAACAAGGGCACCCATGCGTTCCTCTGGTTTTCAAAAAAACGACTCTGGGAAATGGAAAGGTGAACGGCTTTTTCACATGTAACAAAAGGAAAATGGTTCTCGGCTTCTGGAATAAGCTGCTATTTCAATTAGAAATTTTATGAAAGGTACGTGACCGCTGGGGGCTGTTCCCCGCTGCCCCTGAGCCGTGTCCCAGCCCTGCAGCTCGTACGAGCGCCAGGCAGCGTTTCATCATCTCCTACTTCCCACGGTCCGCCCGGAGGCCGGGCCAGCGCTGCTTGAGGTGAGTGAGCTCTTCGGACTCGGTGAGACTCCGTTTTCAACTTCCTCTTGACCCAAATCCCTCTCTGGCCCCAGGGGTTAAGACGCTGTGTTCCAGTTGCATGAATCCTAGGCCTCAGGAGACCCATGCATGCTGGCAGCCCGTCCCCTGGGCGCCCGGGGCCTGTCCTTCCAGATGACCGCGTGTGTCGGGCGGGCTGAGCCCAGGCCACCCGCCCCGTCCTGGCTCACAGCGCCCCTCCCCGTTAGAGGACTTGGAAGGCGTCCTCAGTGTCCTGCAAGCTTTTAACAAGCAAAACCCACCTTAAAAATGACTGGCGGAATGCAAGTGTCAGCCCCTGGCCAAGGACAGTCTGAAAACTACAGCTGCGTCCCTGGGCACGCAGATCCTCAGGCCCCCCCCAGACCTACCGCGTCAGCGCCCTTGGGGTGGGCCGGCAGGGGTCCGCCAGGCCCCCCGGGGTTCTGGTGCGGGTGGAAGTCCGAGCAGGCACCAAGGTCCTCATTCGCAGCTGAGATGAGAGGCCCGGGCTCCTGCCGCAGGAAGCGTGGGGGCTGCTCGGCTGGCCCGCCTGTGAGCCGCGTCTGCGAGCCGGCGTTTCCTCGCACACCTCCTCCCACGGGTGGGCCGAGTACTGTGAGCAGCTGAGGGGAAGCCAGGGCTGCCGTTCCAAGTGCCACAGACGGGGCCTTAAACAACAGACACTGATTTTTTTTCTCAGCTCTAGCGGTTGGAAGTCCCAGATCGGTGTCGGCAGATTTGCTGAACACTGAAACCTCTCTCCTTGGCTGGCAGGTGGCCCCCTCTTGCTGAAGACGGATGAGAACAGGCACCCCTCTGTACAGCACGCCTGGTGTCTCCCCTGTGTGCAAATGGCCTCTTACAAGGACGCCAGTCAGATTGGGTTAGGGCCACGCTGAGAGCCTCGTTTTAACTTAATCACCTTTTTAAAGACAGTCTCCAAACACAGGCACATTCTGAAGGACCAGAGGGGACTGGTTTGTTGGTCTTCACCGGTCCCGGCTGAAGCCCTCTCCCTGGGTGTGTGGGGCCAAGACCAGGGGCCAGCTGGTGCCACCGGCCCCGGGGAGGGCGGCCATGCCATCGGGTGCCCTGTCAGCTGAGAAGCAGGCAGGAGGCGGAGGGGGAGGTAGTGGGCCAGGAGAGCGAACCAGGGAAGGGGGCGCCGGCGAGCGTGGCAGGGAGGCCCACCCGCCCTGGTTCCGGAGCCAGGAGATTCCAGCCCCCCGTTTGGGAGGCCAGGCAGGGTACAGACGGAAGTCAGGCCGAGGTTCTGTCCCTTGCGAGCTGTGTGGTCTCCACTCAGCCATGTAGTCCTTGGTGCCGCTCTTCATTCATTTGTTCGCTAGTTCATTCATTCATTCTGCAGAATAAGTATCAGCTTTCAGACACTGGCCTAGGTATGATTTCCTGGTTGGTAAAATGGAAACATTAATCCCGATTTGCAGAGCGCTCAGAGGGATTGAGATAAACCTGAAACGCAGTGTCTGACGTGCGGGTGGTAACTGGCTTTGCTGGTCCTGCCTCACGTGCATGGAATCCTCCGGGACAGGGCTTGGTCTGCTCCCTTCCGCCTCCCAGCACCTGAAGAGTGACTGGAATTCAACGGCATTTGAGGAGGGAAAGATGGAAGGTGGACGAGGGCGGGAGGGACAGAAGGAAAGAGTCACGAGTGGAACACGGAAGGGGCGTCCCATTCCTGCTCCCAGCGGGGACGGCGCAGACGCGGGGGGTCCCGAGAACTCAGCCGCTTCCCTTCGTCCTCAGCAGGGCCACTGTCACTCCGCCAGTCTAGGCCACTTGGTGATCTGGGCCAGGCCTGGAAGCCCCTGAAATCTCCTTTTGACCACTCTTCCCACTTCACCCCCTTCTAGGCACCCCCGATGCCGGAGCCTTTTTGTTACAGACTGCAGGGCCCCTCACCTTGAAGGACAAGGGGGTGGGGGCAGAGCTCTGAACGCTCCCACACTATCCCCCTAACCCCTCACAGGGCTGGTCTCCTTCCTGGCCGGTGAACAGCTCTCACTGTGATGAGAATCAGCGCACAGCTTGGTGTGACCACCTCCCGGGGGGCTGCCCTCCGGTGGGGCATGCTTGAAGCCAAAGGCAGTCAGAGACATCAGTTCTGGGGGGACCTTATGGACTGGCCAAGGCGCTTCATCTCCCGTGGCACACTTGCAACCGCACAGAACTGGGCCTCAAGCCCCGTGACACCTGAGCTTGGCTTGGAGACAGGCTGTTGGTGCTGACCTATGGCTTTGGCTTGGCAGAGACGGGAAAGAAACTCCCTCTTCTGCCTCTTGCCTTCTCAGCACCCTCGGACCCGGCCCTTTGCCTATTACTACCTCGAACTTGACAAGAAGTCATTTGCTGATGCAGGGAGCTCCCAGGAGGCCACACATGTGACCAGGACCCTCCGACGGGGACCTGACACCCCACCCAAGGCACCCCACCCAACTCCCTCCTCTTGCTCACCTGCCTCCGAGCCAGAGGGACGACCTTGCTCCCTACTCTGTGGGGCAGAACTGCCAGAACGGGGAGAGGACTGCCTCCCCAGCTGTTTTCAGCAGAGGAGCTGGGGAGTCAAAGGTGGGCCCGCCTCTCTGCCTGAGCCCAGGGCTCACCTGAGAGCTTTCCTGGAGCAGAGGAGCCCCACGCAGGCCTGTCCTGGCCCCAGGCAGCTGATACGGGGCAAGACAGGAGACGCCTGCTGCACCCCCAAACAGAGCAGAAGGGACGGGTCAGGGCCAAGCGTAATGAGTCTGCAGTGCGGGTGCCTCATTCCCAGGCTCTGGGTGGGGCCCAGCAATGTGGTCGCTCCCCGTCTGTCCTTGCGACCAGTGTAGACATCGGATGTTTCACCCTCTACCTGAACTCTTTCCCTCTGATGTCCCTCCATATGTTTCTGCAGAATGGCACCAGTTACGGAGAAATCGAATACGGGACACGTTTAACTTGGGACATCTTGTATGGTCCGCACACACTTCTGTCTGTTGTTAGGTCATCTCTGACCCCTGAGAAATGGCCTCCAGGAAATGCCAGCTCACTGGGCATCTCATCTGCCCTCCTGACATGAAGGCACAAGGCCAGGGTCGGGAGCACGTTCTGGAAGTGTGGGGTGGTGAAGGAGAACCAGGGCCCAGGGTGCATGAGGCCAGAAGCCAGTCCTACATCTGACAAGCCGCCCACTCACATCCCATTGCCGGGGAAGAGTGGTAAAACTGGGAGATGCTTTGCTAAAGTACAGGGATGAAAACCAATTTTTGATCGGCCAGGTTTGAGGCAAAATGAAGTAACTTTCTGTTCTCTCCATAAAATATATCACAAAGTCATTGTCCTACGAAGAGGTGGTCAAAGACCGTGCAATCAAAAACAATGACGGGAATAAAGTTGTAGAAGTGTTTCAAAGAGTTAATAAAAATAGTATATTCGAAGTTTATAATGTTTGTGTTTTTATTTGTGATTTCTCATTCTAAGTAAACACCCACTGTTATACTAATTTTATGACGCATGTTTTTGTTTTTAAGAGCGCCTCTGAGATTATGGACGCTTTGGGCCCCACAAAGCTGGATGGAGCCCCGGCAGGGGGCCTAAGGAAACAATCCAAACCCCTGGGGAAGAGGCCAGCCACGTGATGACGGCGACGACATTCTCCTCCCTGCAACCCCAAACAGCTGTTCATCTGAGCAAGTCAGCTGGGCATGAGAGGTTTGAGTTCGTAACTAACAGAAAGATGCATGGTTAGAGGAAACACTCTCCCCCGTGGATGGGTAGCGCACGTCAGTCTGTGCCCTGGTACAATATGCCGCGGCGGTGGGCAAGCTGTGAGCAACTAGTCAGGACCTCAAAAGGAAGGCAAGACCCCCACCAAGGGCCCTTTGCCCTGGTCCTTGCCGGTGGGGCTGGAGAGCCCCTGACGGGAACAGGGAGCCATGCGCCCCGCAGATGCATCAGGGCCCGAGGCTCCGCTGACCCCAATCAGAGGAGGGGGTGGCTCGATCTCTGGAACACATCTCCCCACCCACAAAGTCTGATTCTTACAAGGGGTGCGAATGCTTTAATCTCCTAAATCCACTTTGTCAGCCCATTCTCCTTGGATTTCATTTTCTTCCTTTCTTTTCAAGTTATTCTTTGTTTGGGGAAATGAAACATCAACAAAAAATCAAATCAACAGCAACACGCTCTGCCCGCTGGGAGGGTGTCAGGGGCCCGCGCTGGTGCTGCACAGAGACCGCGGTTCTCACAGGGCCCCGGCAGAGGCTTAGCGTGTCCCATGGCTCATCCTGTCTTCTGTGTTTTGAATGTTCACTGGTTTCTTTAGTAACTAGTTTTTCAAATTACTATAGCAGGAAATTAAATAAATGTTTGTTTTTTAAAGACGTGCCTCCTCTGAGGCAGCAGTGGAAAGCCCAGTTCCAGGCAGTAGCGAGGCCACCAGGCCACCTTTCCCCAAACCACCGGACGCGTCGTAGACTCCCAGGGTCCATCCCAGAACTTCCGAGTAGGGTTTCTGAGGGGACGTGGGGCCTGACCCTGCACGTTTAACAAGGCCCCCTGACGCCTCTTGGCCTCAGAGGCTCTGAGCCAAGAGCAAGGGCCTTGGGCCGGGGTGTCCTGTCCCAGGATCTTAGGTCCCTCCACCCAGGCCGCCCACTGGTGCCCCCATGTGAGGAGGCTCTTCCAGCTTACTTGAGGTATCTCGGTTGCTGGGCGCTCATCGGGAGGCCCCAGAGAAGTGGGAGACAGGCACCCACCCAGTGGCTGGGGCACAGCCTGCAGGGGCCTAGGAGGATGGTCACGAGTAGCTGCAGAGATGCGACACGGCAGTGCCGCAGATCCAGGCCTCTGAACCCAGCCCTGCAGATGACGTCTTCCTGCTCAAGCTTCCTTCGGGCCCAAGGACTTAGAGAATCCGAGGCTCGCGGGCGTTATCTACGGCCTCTGTGCACCATTACAAGCTAGAGAGAACGGCTGTCGCGGCTGGTCTGCTTTTTTACTGGAATATAGTTTACATACAATATTGGTTTTGGATTAACAACTTAATGATCCATCGATTACATACAGTATTAAATGCTCACCATGGTAAGTGTAGTTACCATCTGTCACCGTACAAAGACGTTATAATTACTATGAGTTATATTTCCTATGCTAAGCTTCCATCCCTGTGACTAAACTACTTTATAATTTGAAGCTTGGGCCTCTTTATCCCTTTCACCTACTTCACACCCCCCACCCCCAACATGGTGACCAGCTGTCCACTGTCTGTGTCTATGAGTCTATTTCTGTTTCATTTGTTGGTTTTATTATCACAGATAAGTGAAATCATACAGTATTTGTCTTTCTCTGCCTCACTTATTTCATTGAGCATGATACCCTCTAGTTCCATCCATGTTGTCGCAACTGTCAGGATTTCTTTCTTATTATGGCTGAATAATATTCCATTGTGTATACGTACCACCTCTCCTTTATCCATTCATCTACTGATGGACACTTAGGTTGCTTCCACATCTTGGCTATTGTAAATAGTGCTGTGATAAACATAGGGGTGCATATGTCTTCTTGAATCAGGGATCTTGTTTTCTTGGGGTAAATTTGTAGGAGTAGAATTACTGGGTCAAGTGGTATTTCTATTTTGAGTTTTTTGAGGACGCTCCATACTGCTTCCCACAATGGTTGAACTAATTTGCATTCCCACCAGCAGTGTAGGAGGGTTCCCTTTTCTCCACATCCTTGCCAACATTTGTTGTTTCTCGTCTTCTGGATGTTGGCCATCCCAGCTGGTGTGAGGTGATATCTCATTGTGGTTTTAATCTGCATTTCTCTGATGATTAGTGATGGGGAGCATCTCTTCATGTGCCTGTTGGCCATCTGAATTTTTTCTTTGGTGAAGTGTCTGTTTAGTTCCTCTGCCCATTTTTTAATTGGCTTATTTGCTTTTTGGGTGTTGAGGTGTGTGAATCCTTTTTATATTTTGGATGTTAATCCCTTATTGGATATGTCATTTGTGAATATATTCTCCTATACTGTAGGATGCCTTTTGTTCTGCTGATGGTGTCCTTTGCTGTGCAGAAGCTTTTAATCTGATGTAGTCCCACTTGTTCATTTTTGCATTTGTTTCCCTTGCTTGGGAGACAGATTCAGAAAAAAATTGCCAAGGCCAATGTTCAAGATTTTACTGCCTATGTTTTCTTCTAGGAGTTTTATGGTTTCAGCCCTTATGTTTATACAGCCTGTTGTTCATTAACCCAGTACCTTGGGGGCAAATCACTAAACTTCCGTCTGTGTGACAATTACACAAGAAACAGTCTCACTTGGAGACGAATAATGTGCATTAAATTGTAGGATCTGGTCAGTTCGGAGCTCAAGAGTAGGTGGAGATGGGGCTGGACCCCAGAGCTTTGGGGTAGAAATGCAGCTTCAGGCCTGGCCCAGGGGTGCTGACGCCAATCCGGGGTGGACCCTGGTGGCCTGCATTTTAGGAAGCCTCCAGGTGATTCTAGGGAAGGTGGCCCAGTGACCTCACCTGGAGAGCTGTGAGATATTTAGATCAAATTCACAAAAGTGCTTAGAATAATACTTACTTCGACTAAGTGTGGTGGGTAGAGCTATGAACCCAATAAATGTGTTGCCTGCCCTCAGGATGTTGAGGACGGAGTCGTGTGGAGCCCGGCGGGGTCAGGGGCTTGGCCAAAGACCAGCTCGTGAGTGGGGACGCTTTCCCGGGCAGGGCCAGGAGTGCCCCATCTCACCTGCGTGACCGCCTTGGCTCTGGAGTCTCTACGTCAGAAGACCCCTGGGAATCTTGCTGGGAGGCAAGCAGGAGGCTGCCTTAGGGCCCTGTTTGCATGGCTCTTGGTGGTGGACTGAAAAATGTCAACTGCTCGCGTGGAGGGCGGGCAGGGGAAGGGGCGCCGGCTCCCAGCGCCCTAGAGGAGACCTGGCGCGGAGCGGCCACCGCCCGGGCACGGCAGTGGGGATTTCCCATCACTGTCCTCACAACGACCTTACCGAACGGACCACCCTCTCCATCTGATGGAAGAGCAGGATTTGGGGCAGGTCCCACTGCGCACCCCGGCCTCCCAGGCGGCCAGGTGCCACCCCGTGACTGAGCGCTGACACTGTCACACAGGAAGAAATGACGAGTGACTTTGAGAAGCAACGGGGACCAGTGTCCTTGCTCCCTTTCCCAGAGCGGATGCAGACACGGTCACTGGGGTCCGGGCAGCTCCCGCGGGGGAGGGAAGCTGAGTTCGGGGGGTGGCAGGGCCCTGGGGTGACAGGCGCCGGGGTTCCCACGCCCGAAGCCAGCCCTGCACGACCGCACCTGCGCCGCGATGTGAGAGCGACGAGCTCCGGGCCTGTCTCATTCGCTCTGTTTCAGCCTTCGACGTGCTTCCAGGTGGGCCTCCGCGGGCAGTGCAGCTGCCTGGTTAGGAGCAGGTCCTGGAGGGAGGTCTCCGTTCGAACATTGCCTCCTCCAGGCTCCGATTCTTTGCAGGGAGTTGTGATTTATCTCCTTTGACAGCCACTCCGTGGAGCTCCCGGAGGGACAGCACAGCCCGGGGGCGCAGACTGGTGGCCTCGAACCCCGATCACGCGCTGCAGCTCTATCGTCTTTGGCCACTTCACCTCCCGTGCCTCAGTTTCTCCATATGCAGGTGAGGGGACCACCCGCCTCCCTTACGGGTTTGGCGGAGGCTACGAGACCACGGGCCCCCTATGAGCACAGGGCGGACCCCGCTCCCCGGTCGCGCAGGCCCGGGCTCGGGGCGCTGCCATCGGCCTCCCCCGGGGCAGACGGGCTGCTCGTCCCCGTTCGTGTCTTTTCCACGCTGAGCGCAGAGCCGGGCCACCATTCAGCGCGGGCTGTCAAAGGGTGAATGAGGGAGGGTCTGCCCACCTTCCATGGAGCAGGAGACGCCGCGAAAGCAAACCGCGCGCCGGGGAGGGTGTTTCACCGCGGCGGCCCCGAGCACACCCCAGCGGCTGCCGGAGAACGTGCTCCTCGGCCTGGGGACCTTCACCGGCCCCCGCAGGCTTGCAGAGGGGGGTTCGGTGTCGCTATGCTGGGAGCAGCCCAGACCCCGGCCTCTCGGGGACTCGCCCGCCGCGGGGCTCCATGCCCTCGGGGGACGGGCCACGGCCCAGCCGGGCGGACCGCCGGAGCGCCGGGACCGAGGGCAGCGACAGCCGCGCGTCACTCCCTCGGGCCAGCAGGGGCCGCCGCGCCCGGGGCGCCGGAGGCGGACTCCCCCCGGAGCGCCACCCTCTCAAGGCTCCGGCACGCGGCGAGGCCGCAGGGACCGTCCGCGGGGCTCTCGCTCCTCCGCGCGTCCCGGACCGACCACCAGCCCGCGGCCCTGTCGGCTGCATCCCGACCGCGCACGGAGCTCGGTCGCGGCCGCCGGGGACCCTCCTCGCAGCTCTGCCCCGCCTGGGGCTCCGCTGCTCCGCGGGTGCCGCCGGGCGGGCGGGGCAGGACCTCGAAGCAGCGTGTGAATCGGGCTCGGACACACAGCCCCGCCCGCCCGCCCGCCTCGCTTTCCCCTGGCTCGGCGCCTCCCTCCCGGACAGGCGAGGCGGGGGCGTACGGGGGACACGCCGGGGGGCCCTCGGACAGGGTCTGGCGGGGGTGTGGCTCCCGGGACTCTGGAGGCCCGGGGACGCGGGACCGCGCGCGGCGGGGAGGTGCCGCCCCCTGTCTGCCGTCCGGAGCTCTTGCTGGCGCTCAGACTTCAGGCACCCGCTGTGAAAACTAGTCGGGCCAGCCTCTTACCAATGCTGAATGCTTAGAAAATGCAGTATCTTATTTTGCCCATTGTGCCCATTTTTACCTAAAAACTAGCAAATAGACTTAGAAATCGTCTTTCAATACCAGATCCCTACTCTCAAGGGAATAACCAGTGGCCTTTCGTACACATTTATAAAAGTCGCAGTGAAGGGCTCTTGGCCATCCGGTCCCGAGCTCCGAGCTCCGAACTCTGGGCGCGGCCGCTGTGACACCGGACAAGCCCCTCCGCCCCACAGGCCCGGGGGGAGCTGAGGAGGGGGACTTGCACACGGTGTGGTTCTGGGTACCTAACGACACCCAGCGGTGAGACGTGACAGGTGGATTCTCTGAACTAAGTGTAGCATCGACAATTACATTGCAAAGTTTCCATTTTAAGAATATTAACAGCTTCCCCAGCGGGCCAGGACTGCGCTGCCCCCATTAAGGGGCCTGTGTCAAAGAGGCGCCTCAAAGCAAGACGATGCCTGGGAAGCGGGTGTCTGTCCGCCCTCCCCGAGCTCACGGGAACGATTCCCCTCTGGTCCTTTCAAACAGAGGGAGGGCTGCGTTCAGACCGCCCCGGGCAGCCCCGAGGACCCAGCCCGCGCGGGAGCGGGACACGGGGCGGGGGGTGCCAGGCCCTAAGCGCAATACGCCAGGGGCGGGCGCCTGTCCCGGGAGCAGTGCGACTCTACCCCCTCAGACGCTCTGTTCTTCCAGATTTATTTTTTAAGTTAAACTGATGCATATGATTTCACTTTTACGATTATCCCCTGAACTTCATCATGTGAGCTTTCCGAGGCATCATGGATTCCATGTGAAAGCGCCAGGTTTTTTTTTTAAATCTTTGCACCAAGCAAATGTGTCAAAGCTGGAGTGGTTAGGCAGAAACTTTTCCTGCAGCGGATCTGTTAAAATGACCCCACCCGGCTGTGTGGGTTCCACACACTTGCCCTTTACTTATTCATTCATTTTTAGGATTTTATCCCTTTATCCTCACACCCCACACCCATTCTTCTCCCATCACTTTTACTATGGCAAACATTCCACTACTTTTCAGATGCATATATTTGCACATCTGAGTCGCTGTAAAGCTTGCGCTGAGATGCGGGGCTGTGCTGGGCTCTGCCGCGCGCTGCTCGGGGCACTAAGGTTTCAGAGGAGCTCGGGTGGCGCATCTGCTGCGAAATCCCCCAGCCAGCGCTCCGTGGCATTTTACCTCTGTTCTTGTGAGCGACACTGCGCTCATTTCCAACTCTTTGCCGCCACAAACAATGCTGAAATGAACAATCTCTTTATGCCTCTGGCGAGCATTTCTTCGGGATTAACACAAGAATTGATAGATCATAGGAGAAGCATATACTACATTTTCCTAAGTAGACCAGGCACCTTCTCTCTGTTCTTTCCAGAAAGATTGAACCAATCGCTCTTTCCCTTGAGTTCCCAGCCTTACAAACACCTGGCATTATCCAACTTTACATTTTCCCAGGCTAATTGGTACAAACTGGTATCTCGCTGTTGCTCTAACTTCCATTGTTTTATTACTAATAATCTGGAGCAGCTCTTCCTGTGTGTCACCTAGTGTTACATAATCAGTGTCTCGAGTTCCTATAAAAGGCCTGTCCCCATCCTTTGTCCATTTTTCTACCAGGGCTTCTGTCTTTATCTTTTATTTGCAGGAGGTTCTTGTATAATCTGAATGTAAATCCCAGGTCTAATGTACACTCTGGAAATGTTTTCTCTCATCCATCATCTCTCCGTTAACTGTTTCTCACTGAGCAGTAACATCTAATTGTTACTTAATCCAATTCATTTGTCTGGTGGTGTTTTTTCAGTGGGATCTGTGCTTTTGAAATTTTGTTTAAAAAAACTTTCCCTGCTGCTGGGTCACAAAAATAACTCCTGTATTTTCTTGGATCAATGCTACAAGTTTATCTCTCACACTTTGTTTTTTTGTTTCATCTCCTGTCCACCAGCTGTGTAGTGTCCAGTAGGGTCCACTTTTTTCTCTACGTAGTCAACCAGATTTCCCAACACACTCTTCCCAAGCCCTCTGTCCTTCCCTGCTGCTTGGAGTCGCCGCCATCCTTCATCGGTTTCCTCACGCGCTCTGATCTGTCTGAGCTCTGCATTCTGTTCCATTGATCCCTTTGTCTGACTCCAAAACTACACTTGAAAATGAACAGTGGCTTTGTAGTATGTCAGTAGCTACTAGGATTAGCCCCCTCCCCTATTTTTACTCTTCCTTTTTAAGGTTGATTAGTCATCAACTTTCATTCCTTTGTATAACCAAGTTCCTCAAAAAAATACAGCTGGAATGTTGATTGAAATTGCATTTGATCTATAGATTAATTTGAGGAATAATTGGCATCTTTACATCATATCATACCATTCAAGAACATGGACTCTCTCTCCTTTTATGGTGTTAACGATAGTTTTAAACTTTTTTCTGTAGAGTCATCGTATAGTCTTGATCAAGTAAATTCCTGGATACTTTATAGTTCTTTGTTTCAATTATAAATGGTATCTTAATTTTAATTATATAGTGTAAGAGATGCTATTAATTTTCATGGGTTGATCTTTATCCAGCAACATTCTTAAATTTTTATTACTGCTTATAACACAGAGAAGACAAGTAGTGACTCCATAGCATCTTACTACACTGATGGACAGTGACTGTAATGGGGTATGTGGTGGGGACTTGATAATAGGGGGAGTCTAGTAACCACAATATTGCTCATGTGATTGTACATTAATGATACCAAAAATAAAAGATAAAAATTTTATTACTGCTAATAATTTATAATTCCTGTTGATTTTTCTAGAACAGTGGTTATATCTACCAAAAATAATGACTTGGATGTAAGCTTTATCAATTTAAGGAAGTTCCTTCTATTCCTAGTTTGATAAAAGTTTTTTTTATCAGAAGTAGGTATTAGTTCTTTTCAAAAGTTTTTCCTGCAAAGATCGAGGTAGTTACACAATTTCCCTTTATATATTTGGAAAGTGGAGAATTATATTGATTGATTTTCTGATGTTCAGCCATCCTTTTATTCCATGAATAAACCAAGCTTGATTTTGGTATATTATGTTTTAAATAAAATGATATATTCAGTAAATTTGTATCTTATGTATCTATATTCACAGTGAAATGAATCTATAGTTTTCTTTTTTTTCCTTGTTTGGAATCAAGATGAGACTAAGTTCATAAAAATGAATGAGGCAGTTTTCATTTTTCCTATTTTCTGGGCCAACTTGTATAAGACAGGAGCACCTGTTCCTTGAAAGTCTGGTGAAATACACCTGTGAGGCTTTCTGAGCCAGGTGTTTTCTGGGAGGTAGGTCTTTGACCTCCTTTCCAATTTGTTCAATACTTACTGATTTAGCTCAAGTCCTTTTTTTCTCCTGTACCAATTGTAACATTTCATTTTTTCCTGTGAATTCGTTTCTTTCATCCAGGCTTTCAAATTCATTGTCAGATAGGAGCCCACATGCTCCTCCATTCTCTTTGTCTTTCTGTTGTGTTCTTTCCCTTTCTTTCTTGTATTTTTGAATGTTTATCTTCTCTTTTTTGCTTCATTGGTCTTGCCAGAGATATTTCTTATTAATACTTAAAAAGCAATTTTTACTAATCCTGTCAACTGGTTTTTGTTGTTCACTATTTCACTGATTTGACCTTATAATGATATCCTCCTTTCTTTGTGCTCCGTTACTCTTTCCCAAATTCCCTTGTTGATCGCCCACTTCATTTTTATTAACAGTCCTTATTTCCTGATAAATGTATTTAAAGCTAGAAGTTTTCCTGACATTTTCAACTGACTCCCACCATTGGGTGTGTAGTGTTCACTGTAGTTCTGATATTCCTTAAATTCTTTCATGATTTTCTCTGCAACTCAGAGGTTGTTTACTAGCATGTTATTTGTTTCCCAACAAAAATAATTTAGTTCTATTTTTCTTGTTAGTTTATGAATGTCCTCATTATGAATTTGTTGCCTAAAATATGATCTATTTTTGTAAATGTTCCATTCATGCTTGAAAAGAAATCTTCGTTTAATTTTTTTGTTAGATCTTAGGTAGCTCTGCTCTTCTCTCTCTTTTTCTTTTTCTTTCTTTTTTGTCCACTTTGTTAATCTGTTTCTGCAGTTATAACTGCAGGATTATCTATTTCTCTCTGCCCTTCTTTCAGTTGGTTAGAATATTTTTAATCTTTCTTATTAGGTATATATATGCTCATAATGGGTATATGTTTTCTTCCTACTATTTCTTTCATGCATATATAATATCTGTCTTCTGTCCTTTGTGGTATTTTCTGCCTTAAATTCATATTTTATAACATATTTGTATTATCCCAATTTTCTTTTCATTTCTAATTACCTGGTATATACTTTTTATCTACTTTCATTGTTAATTTTCCGCATATCTGTCATAAATGTCTTTTATGATAATGTATTGTATCACATTTTGTCTCTGATCCACTGTGAGAGTCTCTGCCTTTGGTGAGTTTAACCTTTTTGCTCCTATATTAAGACTTGGTTCCACTGTCATACTTATTTTTAATTTCTTTGCAGTAGTCAGTATGCTGTACATAACACCCCCAGGACTTACTTTTCTCATAACCGGACGTTTGTACCTTTGACCACTTTCACTATTTCACCTGCCCCATCCCCCCTCCAACCACCACCCCTGGGGCTCCCTCCCACTCTGCCCCCTGCACCACATCCATAGCATTTTATTTCTGGGTTATTATGTGAGACGGGTGTTTTCCTCTGACATCAAATACATGGGAAGTCTTCCAACACTACTTCGCCAAATCTCCCACACCAACTAGGTGTCCTACATAGAGTTCAATTCTGACACTAGCAGCCCAGAGTTAGTCCGATTCCGCAAGTTGGGGGGGCTTAGCCCTCAAGACAGCCCTCACTTCAGAGGCCAGTGGTGAGTACTGGGTTCCAGGTTACCCACACTTCTGTCCAACTTGGCCACAAAGTCAGAGGTTTTTGCAATCCACCCCAGTTTTGATACTTTGCTAGAATGACTCAGAGCTCGGGAAAATACAATACTTATAATTACCATTCATTATGAAGGTTACCAATGAGCAGCCAGCCGAGGTACACAGGGCAAAGTCCAAAAGGGTCCTGGGCACAGGGGGCTTGGACCCCATGGAGTTGGGGGCACCACCTCCCAGCTGGGGGATGTGTGTGTTCACCAACGTGGAAGTGTCCCGAACCCCTCATTTAGGGGTTTGTATGGAGGCTTCATGACACAGGCATAATTGATGAAATCCTTGGCCATTGGTGATCACTGGATCTGCAAGCCCCTCTTCCCTCCTGGAGGTTGGGAATATATGGTGGGAAATTCCACGCCTGGTCTTTCTGGCCACCAGCCCCCATCCTGAAGCTCTCTAGGGGCCTGCTGGGAGTTGCCTCATTAGAACAAAAGGTATTTTTATCACCTTATTACTCAGAAAACTCTAAGCGTTTCAGGAGCTCTGTGCCAGAAATTATGGACAAAAAGACCAAATATCTTTACTACATCACATTGTGTTAATATGGTTCCTTCCGTCTTAGCTCTTAAGATAATAGTAAATGTTCCCCAGATGAACGATCACTCTTATTTCCCACAACTCTTGCTTTATCGTCTGGATTTCTCTTATTATTTAAGTACTTCTTCCCAAAATGTGTTCAGTATAGGTCTTTTTGTGTTAAAACTTCTGAAGCTTATAAACCTGAGACTATTTTTATTATGTCCTTACATTTGCTTAACAGATTGGCTTGATACAATAGTTCAACCTCAGAAAATTTATCTTT
Organism: Smutsia gigantea; assembly: GCA_032199065.1. Taxonomy (NCBI): domain Eukaryota; kingdom Metazoa; phylum Chordata; class Mammalia; order Pholidota; family Manidae; genus Smutsia; species Smutsia gigantea. The sequence goes on from JAVSCE010019477.1 coordinate 425,870, forward strand.
ACTGTTTTCTTCAAATATTGCCTTTTCTTGTTTTTACTTTTCTCTCTCTCCAAGACTTCAATTATGTAGATGTAGACATTTCTCTGTCTTCCATTTCTCCTAGCTTAATTTTTTTTTAAGCATCTGTTTTCTCTCGTCTTACCCCTGCGTTTTGCATTCTGGGAGAATGTCTCCTCTGGCCTTGGCGTCCCTGACTGCTCTTCAGCGCGTCAGTCCCGCCGGTCATCCCGCCTGGGGTGGTCTTGTCCGATGCTTACCATTTCCACACCTAATATTTCTGTTTGGCTCTTTTTGGTGGTGTTTTATTCTTCTTAATATCTTCCCCCGTTTCTTTAGGTGTAAAGTGCTTCTTTTAGATTCTTAGTCCATCTGTTGAAATACTTCTGCCCGGGGCCAGATGTTGTCTGTTTAGTAGCTGTGTTTCGCCAGTTATTTTAGCTTGTGAGCTTCTGTTACTCTCCTCCTGTTTACTGAGTTTATCTGTTAATATTTCCTCTACTGTCTTTTGTAATAGGTGTTGAGAATGGGACAGAGACCCTGGGCTGAGTCACTGCAGTGCCTGCAGGAGAAGGAAGGGGTGGCGCATGCCGGCACCACGGAATCACTACCAGATGCCACCTTCTGTCAGTCAGCAACTCTGGCCAAGATTTCATTTTTCAATCTTAGGACAAAGCAGTACTGGAAGAGGTAGTCCCTGGCATGCAATCCCCCACCCTTAGGGATGCAGGCAGAAGGTAAGAGGTGACTCTCAGAGGCAGCTGTTCAGGCTGCTGGCTCTCATGGCTTCCTCCCCACAGCGGGGCTTCTGTCTGTGCATTTGCCCTGCAGACCCCTGCACCCTGCGTCTGGGCTCGGCCCTGGAGAGGCAGGCTGTGCACTCCAGGGAGGTGCAAGCTCCAACTGCTGCGTTCATGGCCCCCTCTGGGTCCCTCCCCATGGGCGGCGTTCACCCCCTCCATGTACGCACGTTCACGGCCCCCTTCCCAGCCGCTGGTGGGGTGTTTTGTTAGTTTCTCTTGTTGCTGCTTCTCTTTGTTTTCCCAAATGCACATTTCTCTCTTGCTTCTGTTTCTTCAGTATTGATCAGCAAGAAGCCTGATCTAAGTTTCCATCTGGGTAGGAACTCCCATAGTAAATATTTAATAAATGTTTGTGATTAATTAGTGCAACTAACAGTGAATGTCTTTCTCTCCAGGTTTTTTTTTAGGGAAAAAACAAAACAAGAAAAAGTTCTCCACTGCTTGCAAGGTTTAGGTATCCTTGGCAGAAGGGGACAGGGAAGAGAGGAACGGCTGGCTTTCTCGATGTGTTCCCACTAGGTGCTGGGCGCTTGCTAGAGGCTAAATAAGTGAGGTAGGTGTGAAACTGACTCCACACATTTGTCTCATTTCCTTATTTCTTGAAATCAAATAAGATAACCACTCTGGGCCCCACCCACCAGGCTAGTGGGAAAAAAGTCAATCTCAGTGACAGAGGGAGGTTTCCAAGAGTCAGGCAAACATGCCTAGAAAATGAGTCTCATGCAGCCTAGAATGTTCTGGAAAGGGCATCTACTATTCAATTCCTGCTGGCCTTTCTTTGGGACTCTGCTTGGCCCTTGTTTGGAGGCAGTTCTGCTGCTTCTCTGCCGGGCACCAGCCTGGGGGGTTTCTCCAAGATTCCTAAAGCAACAACAGAAAATGTCCGACCCGACCTTCCCTCAGAGGCACACCTGCCTTCTGGAGGGCTGGCCAGAAGTGGGATGAGACCACTCCTGGCAGCTCAGAGTCCGTGTCCACTGACCTCTCAGTTGTAGGGAACTTGTCTCCCCTTCCCCTTAAATCAGGAACCGTGCCTCCGATCCTCTGGACCGGGACCACCCAGCCTGCTCCCCCACAATGAGTTTGAAACACAAGAGATGTTTCTCTCCCCTGAGGGGTGTTGAGTTCAGGCATGGCAGCTCAGAACTTTAATAACACAATTCCACTTTCCCCAAGGATGAGGCTGGGACAGGATGAACCCGCTGGGTTTTGTGTATTTCTAATTCTCACCTCATCACTGTGATGTTCTGTCACTTAATTCCCTCTGACACCTTGCAGTGGTGCCCGCAGTTGGCAGGCCAGGTCCTCCTCATCTGGCGGAGGCGGAGGAAGCATTCGAGTCACTTTCTACGAAGGCCACCCCCAACCCAGGGCCTAGTTGGCTCATGCAGGACTGCGCGGGAGCTACCAAGGCACAGCTCTGCAGGCCACCTGTTGGAGGTCCCTGTGGAACTGGCTGAGGCCTGTGGCTGACTGTGCCTACTTCTGCCCTTGCAGAGTCCTGCCCTCTTCCCTCCCCTCCATGTGTTGGTCCCCAAGGGCATCCCCCAAGGAAGTGCCTGCACACAGAGCTCTGCCTCAAAGTCTCTTTCTTAAGACAAGCCCCAACCCATACGTATCATTATTCACGCGTTATAGATGGAGAAACTGAGGCTGGGAGTGTAAGTAACTTGGTCAAAGGGGCCGATACATGGTTACAAACCGGCTGACCCCCAAGCCTTTGGATAGGAGCTGGTCTGAAGCACTCCTGCCTGCTGGAGCCCGAGTGTGCTGCAGCAAAATTCACTCAGTTTGCTCCTGGGTCCCCGCTACCAGGCAATGTGCCCCAAACCTACACACATGCACTAGGTACCACGGTCATCATCCTGTTCATATCAGAAATTCCCAAGCAGGAGTGGGGAACCACAGGCGTGGAGGTATCCTTCAAAAGCCTTTGCAACCTCAGCGGATTAACACCAGGCTCTGGGACAGAAAGGGGGTCCTGGGCGCTCGGCATTGCCTGGGCCTCAGGCTGAGCTGTGCCTCCCCTGCAGAGCCCCGAGGAGGGGCCTCCAGCCAGGCTCCAGGAATCGCTCCCCCACGAGGACTCCTCCACAGGCCCTGACTTCCAGCTGTCCTCCTCTGCATTCCTGATAAGGTCGGAGCTAGCGGGTGCTGCGTTTCAGCTTCCAAGGCAGAACCAGACGTCGATGCAATCTTTAGGAACAAATGCCACCTGCCTCCAGAGCCCAGGTAATAACTCTCCTTCTGGGGCCTTCATTATGATAGCTCCCTCTCCCCGCGCCCCCTGCCGGTATCAGAGCTGAAGTGTTTTCTAAGCAAACACATATTTAGTCCTTGCCTGGGGCCGTGGTCCTGCTAGAGCTGCAGAGGAAACACCCAGCTTGCCCGATGTCGGCCGAGGGGCCACCCCACCTGGTCTCGCACGGCACACGGCCCGTGTTGCTCATCTCGCGCACGGGACCCGCCATCACCGAGGGGCTGTGTGCGGCTTCGCCGACCTGAGAGCTGGCCTGGGGCGGCCCCCGTGCTTCCCCGGTGCCTCGCCCACTCCGGGAGCAGAAGAGGGGGAGCCCGGGTGCCTGGGCTGTGGGCCGCCGGGAGAGCCTGGCCAGCCAGATGCCCGCAGCTTAAGCAGCAGCCTCTGTTGGCCGCTGAGGGAACAGCTCCGGTGTCTGCTCAGCGTTTGCCGAAGTTGTATGGAAAGAGTGAAGAACGAGGAGCTGAGTGGGTCGCCTTAGAGCGCAGAGGGGCGCCGCCCTGGTGCAGCAGTGAGGCCGGGGCTCAGGGCCCGCCCCCCAGGGCCTGTCGCCGCCGCTGCGGGGCTCCCCGCCCTGCCCGCAGGCCCTCTGCGCTGTGCAGCCTGCCGACCCTGCGCGGGACCCCGCAGGGCAGGGCAGGGCCGGGCTCCGCGGGCCGTTCCCGGAGCCGACGGTGGGGAGGACGCTACCAAGTCCAGGGAGGGGCACCGACACCCATCACAGCCCAGAGCGAAGCTGTGACGGCCCAGGGCCACGGAGAGGAGGTAGGCGCGCGACAGGGCCCGTGGAGCACGTGACAAGGACCTGGGAGCGCGTGGCGGGGACCCAGTGGGCAGGCCAGGCCCCCCAGTGATGACCGAGGGGCTCAAGGAGGAGCAGAGCCGCGGTGGCCGTTCTAGGTCGAGGGGCGGCGCGCGGCAGGGAGTGGTCTGCGAGGACCGGAGGGGCCGGCCACGGTGCGGAGGGCACCCGGAGGCGCGGTGCGGCCGGCAGGGCCGAGCCAAGGACGGGCTTCCAGGCACTGCAGGCGGCTCCATGAAACAGACTTGGATTCTCGAAGAAAAGTCGCTGGGCTGCAGGAGAGACGGAATGCGAAGAGGCGGTGGGCAGCCCGGCCAGGGCCGAGGGCAGGGGTGCCCGGGAGTCTCCGCTCCGGAAAGGACCTGCCACCTGGCGGCGGGCTCGCTGCGGAGCCTCCCGGGTCTGGCCTGTGCGAAGGGTCCGGTGGGAGGAGCACGTGCCGTCGGAGGCGCTCAGCGGCCTGACGTGTGAACAGCCGGTCGCCAGGCGCGGGCAGCCGCTACAGAGCGGGAGGCGCGGCGGCCGCGGGGACGAGCAAGGCCAGGGCCCTGGGCTGCCTGGAGGCGGCGGCCCGCAAAGGGCCTGCGGGGAGCCTGGGGCAGCAGGCGGCGGCGAGGCCGTCACGGTGCCGCCGAGAAGCCTGTGTCCGGCCGCGGCGGGAGCAGCGCCCAGGCTCACCCTCCCCGCTTTACCCTCCCGCTGAAACTCCCGTGGTGCAGGCAGCGGAGGTTTCAGGTCCGAACCGCCGCAGCGCAGGGCCGGCATCGCCGAGAGAAGCCAAGGAGGCAAGTCCTCCCCAGGCGGGCTGCCGGGCGGCGGGGTACAGCCTCGGCCAGGAGGGGGCGGCCGACGGGGCCCCTTCCTTCCCCTGCTCGGGGAGGCCTGGCGTGCGCGCAGCTCCCACACGGGCCTCCGCGGCGGCGGGCCGGCGGGGGTGCTCTGCGGGGCGCGGGATGGGGAGCCGCCGAGGGGCGCGCGTCCCGGGACGTAGGGGGTGCGGGCCGTGGCAGGGCCTCCCCAGCCGCCCGGGCCGCCGCCTCGGCCTGTCTGCTACCTTCCCAGCGGGAGGGCGCGGCAGAAGCCCGCCGCCGTGGAGACACGCTGGCACGCAGGGAGCTGGGCAGCCCCAGGCTGACCTCCCCCGGGCGGCCCTTGGAGGCGGTGACGGGAGAGGCTCCCGCCAGCCTCGGGGCCAAGGCCTTCCCGCGGCGGAGGGGCCGCAGCCAGCCGCCCGGGGACACGGGTGCAGGAAGGAGGCGCCCGCGTCTTCGGCTCCGAAGGCCAGGGAGGCAGGGGGCTCGGGCCGGGAGGGCCAGGGGCACAGGACGGGCACCGCATGTCCTGGGGGCCGGGAGAAAGGCCACGACCTTGGTTTTCTGAGTTCCCGCTTAGAACCTTATCCTGTCAGATAGACAGGAGCCCAGTCAGGCCCCAGACGCCACCACCGCTTCTAGTCATTACCGACATGCGCAGTGGAAAAAACTCAACAACAATGGGTCTGATTTGAAACAGTAACTTTCACAACTGCTCACAAATGAATCATTTCATCTACAATCAACCTCTGCTTTCTTTTTTCTTCCTAGAGATAGAAAACAGATCATTACCGAGAAAAGAACTAGGGCAACTTTCCACATGCATAATTTGTGTTCAGAAACACAGAAGCAAACATCCCTGGAGTGTACAAGTGAGTCCACATACAATCTGTTACCATCGTAGAAAATCTTGCAGTAAGTTCAGTGCGAGCAATCCTAGTTGAAAAACGTGTGATTTAAGGCTTGTCAAACCTGGAGCCGTGTGTATGGGCGGCTGCTGCCGGCGCGTGCTCCTCCTGGGAGACCCCTGCGCTCGCTCTGTGCGGCCCACGCATACGGGGCATGAAACGATTAATGCCCGAACCCCAGCTGCCATACCCAAGGAGAATGTCTCGTAGAGCAACACAAAAGGAGCATGGGGTCAGGACAGCTCCGCAGTGGGGAAGACCTGGTAACTATAGCAACTTGCTCTGGAAGTTGTTCTTTCCCTGCCAAAAATCAGGTGGGCCCTGCCACCCTCCCACTGTCACACGGCAGGGAGAGACACTGGCCCACCACGCCAAGGGCACACAACGCAAAGGACACCTCGAGTGGTGGCACCACACAGGGCTACAGAGGGCAGGTAAGGGGCAGGAGGAGGGCGGCTGAGAAGGAGGGACAAAAGCCGGCAGAGGGGCTGTCACGGACACATGGGCTCCTCCCAGCCATTCTGCTGGGAGCTGGCGGGACGCGGAGAAGGGTCAGCACGCAGTCAAGAACCAAGAGAACTAATTAGGGAGCCGGGTGGGGTCGGCCTCCTGGACAAGGCGCCACGCACCCCAGAGGGGGCAGGGACCAGAGCTGACGCCAGAACCCCAACAGACTTTAATAGATTTTTGTAGTTGCGGCAAACGTTTTTTATGTTGAACTGTTAGCAAGCGAGAGAGTTGGTCCTCTTGGGTGAGCTTGTTCTCCTCACCAAAACCTTGACAGCTGTCGTTAAAAAGTCTGGAGCAAAAAGAACTCAACTGCAGTCAGACAAAGGTCTGCGCGCCTGGGGAACCCCAGGGGCCTTGGGCCGTCTGACCTCTGAACTGGGCCATCTCGCCCGGACTGGCCAACGGCTTCCTGACTTCTGTTTTGGCCCTGGCTCTTTTGAAACCAATCTCTGTCGTTGCCAGTGAGTAATTACACTTATTTTAAACCTGGTGTGGACCAAGCCCTATATGTTCCTTCATTTTGCCACGTTCAGTAGTATTGTGTATGGCCTTGATGGAGTCTTGGTGGCTGAACAGCGTTGTAGGACTCGCCCCGATGTCCCAGTCTGCGAACGCCAGGCAGGAGATGCGACCTTGAGCAGCAAGTCAACCCCTCTGGCCACCCTCCTCATCTCTAACCCAAGGGGATGGGCCTAGAGAGTCTCTCTTACCTGGTGCCTCCTGATTCTGTGCACAGAGTGACAGTAGTCACCTATTACCAGGCACTGTGCTGCGTGCTGTGCGCATTTCTCATGGAATCCTCCCAGCTGCACTATGAAATAGATGCTGTTATTACCCCAATTGTACAGAGGAGGGAACTAAAGCTTCAAGAGGCTAAGAAGCTTGCCCAAGGCCACCCGCACAGCAGGTGAGGGGCAGAGCTGGGCGCCAAGCCTGGCACTCCGCCAGCCCCAGCCCCTAACCACCGTGAGGTGGGTGAGGGCTCCCTTACCATCACGGGGAGCAGGCCACCCACAGAACACCTTCCCTCCTAAGGCAGATGGACCGCGGGTCAAGGGGATATGAGTGACTTGTCTGAAGTCCCATAAGCAGGCGGTGGTGGAGCCAAGGCGGATTCTCCTCGGCTATTCTCGTGGCCGTGCCAGCAGGCGGGTGCTGAGAGTGAGCATGTTCCCCATTGGTGAGCTTTCGATCAGACTGTCCTGCCGCTTCACTTCCCGTTTGGAGTCCATCCTGTGCCCTGTCCCTTCTCTCCTCACCGTTCCCCAGTTTACCCGACCCCTCTCTGCAGGTCTCACTCCGTGTGGAACAGTCTGTATTGGAGCATGTATCTCTGTACTGTTCTGTCTCCATGTTATGATTAACTCTGGAAAGGTATTTTACATACGTTACATTCAAAAGGCACATAATGAGAGAGTGAAAAACGATCTCCCCACCTTCCAACCTGTTTTTCTCATTGGAGCCATGCTGCCAGTTCCTGGAGTCCTTGCAGAGATGGCTTGACATGTACAAGCAAGTATCATCTGTATGATTTGCCCAAATGGTGACCCTCTAAACAGTGATCAGTAACTTTTTTCCCCTTTTCTCTCCAAAATTAACCATGCAGACCCTTCTTCTGTTAGGTATTTTTAAAGGGCATGACAAAGGCTCCTAGAGAGGATCCGGACTTTCGAAGTTGTCCTAACCACCTCTCTGGGTCCCTAGCTCAGTCATAGTAGCCAAGGCCTCACACACTTCCTTCCTCTTTTGCACCTGGGGTGCGGAAGTGCCTTTCCATAGGAAGTAGTCCTGAAATTAAAGGTAAGTTGAAAATGCTTATGAATAGCAGGCCACTGGGACTCGCTAACCTCCTTTGGGAATTACACTTGAGCAGTTTATGATCCATGGTTCCCCTGAGTGAGTGACAGGGTCTGAGCTCTGATGGTCAAGGTTAGAATTCAAAGGAGAGGGCATCTGGAGAAACAACGCAGAGAGAAATGTGTGCAACTGGATAACTAGGTTCAGGGACTGCAGATAAACGAGTAAGCAGCTCTCTGTGCCTCAGAATCTAGGATTTTAAGCTCAAGCAACCAGAAGAGTGGTGGGATCACTGGTAAAGAAGACATTCTTTGTAAAGAGCTTTCAAAAGCCTTTTTTTTCCTAGGTTGAATACTATACTCATCAAATTTCGGTGACAGACCAGGGAAAGTCTGTGAGATAATGGTTTGTCTCCAATCCTTTTTTTTGCTTCACTCTTCTTCCCAAATCCATGAGCAGTCCTTCCACTAGACTGCCTGCCATTTAACCCCTGGTGGTGACGAATGGGGTCAGGTGCGGGCTGTGCCCTCTCCCAGGGAGCTGCACTTTAAAGGGAGAATCATAAAGTAAAGCCTTGAGACAAGAAAGAATGTGCCTATGTGCCTACAGAAGTGGGTTAATAGGCCCCAGGGCTGATTTTTTTAGATGAGCAAGTAGTCCTCAAATCACACTGTTGGTTAGTCATAAGGTTAATTTAATTCTGTTGTATTGGGACCACTTAATTTCAAAGCTTTTCTTTCCTGAACAGACTATTGTATTGCCTATTGATAGAGCTTTAGGCCTGTTGTTGTGTGAGGCCCAAATTTACTTTCTAGAAATTCATGTATTTATTTTAGGAGATAATGAGGGAGGATGAGTTTCTCTCGTATTTCCTGACAGTCTGTTTTAGTGGGATTTTTTGTGGTCCATGATAGGTCTTCCCTTAGCGGGATAATGTAATGTTTAATGCCTGAAGAGTCAAACTCCATCACCACAACCAAAGCTTTAACAGAGAGACACATGGCTCTTCCAAAGAGCTAACTCCCCATAGCCCTAAGCTGAATGCAACGGAAGCAGCTGAACCGGTATCGTGCACGGGTGCCCTCAGGCCAGACGAGGTCCTCAGTTGTGCACGTGACCCAGTCTCCAGGTCCGGTGTGGCTGGGCTTACCAGAGGTCCAGCTACAGGAGATGCTGCTTCACCTCCTCCAGGCACCCGACAAGGAAGACGGTCACACTGTGTAAGTGGAAGGATACAGTGGGCAAAGTGTGGCCTTGGAGCTGAGCTATTTGGGTTCAAACACTAGGCCACCAATTGCTAATGTGGCCTCCAGACATTTATTTCACATGCTATGTCTTGGATTCTGCCAAATGGTGACCATAATACTAATACCTGCTCTACAGGGTGGTTGTGAAGATGAAATGGCCTAACACACATAAGCACCTGGAGCAGTGCCTGGCACAGAGTCAGTGCCCCAAGTGTTAACGGGAAGTGTTCTTGCTTAATGACTTGGTATTACTTCAGACTTTGCAGGCATTCAATTTTGCAATTAATTTCAGTTGGTTAAATGTGATCAAGAAAGCAGTATCTAGCTTCTTCCTTTACCTGTTCCATGTTTCTCTCTGGTGTCCCAGGGTCTATTAATGGTGCCCACATGTGGCAAAGGACTATAGCCGTAAGGCTACCACTAAATGGCAGAGATGTCGGAGGCCCTTCAGTTATCTCTGAATTCTCATTGCCCATCAGGGCAACACAGACCCCTCCACTGTCCCACTGCCCACTGCACTCAGCTAACAGCTTCTCACTCCTGCTTCAAGCAGGCACTCCTGACAGTGGGCACAGCAGTGTGAAGACACTGCAGAGAAATGTATTCCACACCCATGTCTTTAAGAAATGGTTACTGTGCCCAAGTGAGATTTTAAAGAGGTGACATGCTAAACTTAGTTTCTTCGGCTAAAGGAATACAAGATCCATCTGAATATTTCATCTCAATGGAAGGAGATCTGTGTATCTCAGGTTTGGAGAAAACTGATACCACTGAGGACTCAGGAACATTTGAAGACAGACCAAAAGATTGGGTCTTTCTCATGATGATGTTTTTTCTTGCACTGTGGAGCTACACGAATATTTGCTTAATATTTATGCTGGTGCTTTCCCTGTACATGAAATGCTTGTCATGTAAATATTAATAATATTTGTTGATATGTTGAAAAGAAACAGTAATCTTAAGTATTTAATTGGGTGGTTGAAAATATTTAGAAGTGTGATTATTTAGATACATCCTGTTTGGCATTTAACTAGGGTAGCTTTTCCTAAAATACTGTAACAGAAAAATTCCTATTCCATATTGTTTTGAACAATTTCTATTTCTGTTAAGTTCAGCAGGATTCCAGGAAAGAACACAGTGAGTTTAGTACTTTCACCTTTCAGCTTAGCTAACAAACATCAAGTTAAAGTCACATGTAACCTCAAGACAGCTTGTACTGCTCTTGATAAAAAATTCGTTTTTAAAACATTATTTTTAGGTATGAAAATGGAACATATTGAAGGAAGTTTAGAGATTGCACATTTTGAGAAGACAAGTCATTTCTTGCTGAAAATTAAGGCTGAATGAAATATTGATGTCAGAGGTCTAATAAATCTTGATGAATTACAGAGTACAAAAAATGTCTGAAAGGTAGCTTATTCTAGAATGTATTAAATAAATTTACATGCATAATATATATTTTCTTCCTTCTCAGCTTCTAAAAAACTGAACGATTTTAACTTTAAACCAGCCCAGAGATGTCTGCTTCATATTCTGTGTTACCTAATCTTTTATTCTTTTACCTGATTTCCAGGAAGACTAGATCCCATACTGAATAATGGGATACCTACACAGTTTAATTTATCACATCGAGAGTGGCCTTTTGAGTTTTACCAAAGAAAAATCAGGTTCTTCTGGGTCCCATACCATGTAACCCCAGCCTCTTCTCCTGCTCAGAATTACCTCACTCTGCTTCCCAGGAGGGTCCCCTGCACCCACATCTCTGAAATGTCTCCCTGGCATTGGAAACCCTATCCTTGGAGTATCGAAACCCTATCAGGGAAGGCCACTCTTCATGAGTCACTCTGTTTGTACACACATGAGCATGTTAGGAAGTTTCATCTGGGTAAACCTATGTATTACATACATTTTATGTATTGCAAAACATAAGAAAATGCCTACAGCTTTTGCTATAACAAGGTAGTTCAGACATTTAAGTTGGCTGAAATTTTGATAGAATCATTTATTATTTGTCTCCGCACAATGTAAAATTCTGGTAGGAAGCTGTTGGCTCTATTTTCTTAGAGAACCATGTCATTTTAAGTTAATGTGACACTCTCCAAGCGCAAACCACAGCAGGAAACTTCAATCCCAATTAAAACCAGCTCCTCTCTTTCCTGAAACTAACTGGAATAATGTGGATCTGGCATGTGCTAAACTGGTATAAGCAAACTGACCATGGATTTCTGCTCATCTCGATTCAGGTTTCAGTATTATAAATCACCACTGGCCACTAATAAAATCATTATCCTAATGAAGTATAATCACCATTAATATTACCCCTGAATTGATAAATTTTTCATGAAAACATTTGGAGAGTATCTTCTGCTTTACTTACCTTATTTGGCATCAGACTTGGTGCCAAAATCATGTACACAGAATCCCACATAATTCAAAGATTAATCTGTTATCAACTGGTTCACCTGTACCTTTTCTTTAAGCTACTTTTCTTTTTTCCACATATTCAGACTAGTCCCATGCACAGTCACCATGAGCCATAGTAACATTCATACAGTGTCGGTAGCATTTGCGAAGCGCTTTCTATCTGAGATAATCAGTCAGAACTCCTTTGTTGTAGTTTTCAAATACAAACCATATCACCAACATATACAAAATCCTTGAGAAAATTCCTAAGTATTTTAAAATCATACATTCCAAAATAATAGTAAAAACTATGAAACTAAGTTAGATCCCATGTTAAGAAAAATAAAAACATTTTAATGGTGCCTCTGAAAATCATTCTTTGAAGATACTAATATATTATTATATTATACATGTAAACTGTTATATAAAATACCATAATACTCCTATGAGGTGAAAAGAGTCATTTTACTGTAGAAATAATAGGTGCCCAAATTCTCAACCACCGAGTTCCTTTATCAGTTTCTCAATGTAATAACGATGCTCTGAGTACCTAGTAACTTGAAACTAACATTATTCACAATAGAATGAAATTTGGGAAAAGGGGATCTCAAGTGTAAGCTCGTATATAAAAACTAATAGCCTGAATGTTTATTACTTAACTCTCAAATGATTCATTAATAAGTACAAACACACACAGCAATAATAAAGGATATTAGGTACAATGTTAATAGCAGGTAAGCCTGGGTATGAGGCATCTGTTCTTCGTACTATTCTTATTCTTGCAGGTTTTCTGTAAGTTTTAAATTATTCCCAAATAAAACATTAAAAAAGGCTGATTTCCCTATTTTTGGGTTTAGGGGACAGAGAAAGCAGGAGGAGGGAAGGAGAGAAAGGGGGCAGATGCCAAGTGTCCAGCCCTGGGCACAGGAGTCCCTGAGGCCTAGACCCCACAGCATAAATGCAGTTCAGATACTGGCTGTTATTTTCCATTTATTACAGGAAGAAAAGTTTTATATGGCCACGCTTCCATGGGAGGAAGTGCTCCTTCCTGCCTCGGCTCTAAGAGTAAGGTACTCCTGTGAGACATGCCCAGTATTCCTGCAGCGACGCAGAGAGGCTGAGAGCACAGAGGGAAACTCGGGCACCTCCAATGGCTCCAGCTGCAGGTGAGTCCCAGGTGGCCTGGCTGGCCGCCTGGTAGCATCTAGTCTGCCAAGGACTGTGCAGGCTCTGGGATATCACACTCTTGGAAGCTCCTTTCCTGGACGCTGAGAGAAGATGAGACGCCTAGGTCGGGAAGGGAAGACCCTCACTCACAGCAAAGATGGCGGTTGCAGTGGGCGCCTCGGTGCCCCCAGCCCCAGCTCCCTCAGGGCTGACGAGGACGGGTGTAGGGAGATGGACCTGCAGGGGCAGTGGGCTGCAGCACAGAGCAAACTGAGCTTGGGGTGCCTGTGTTTTAAAGCAGGAAGCAAGCAAGTCTGCTTTGTTGGGGAGGGAGACATTACCTCATCTCTCAAGGTTGCTCACTGCAAGAAACAACCTGAGAAGTGGCCCAGACAGAGGGGTCAGGCTGTGCTGGAGTGCTAGCATCCTGGAGGACTCTCAGCAGAGTCCCTTCTCAGTAATGCTGAAAAGCTGGTGGGTGCACAGTGCAGAGTATCAGCCATAACCAAAATATTTTCAGGATGGAGCTAAAGGTGAGTGGACTGTGTAGAAAAACAGTAGGTAGAGAAGGATGGGCAGGCACATACAGCTTTTCTAAGGTCTGATCTTTGATTAAGAACTAGAAGGGGTAGAGCAAGAGAGCAGGCCCCAACCAAATAAGGAGGCTGGCCTGCTCTGGACATTGTCCTGCCTAGGTATCAGCTGCAGCCATTTGCATCTCAGACTTCACGGTAGGTTCTGGTTTTACGATGAAACAATTTAATTTCTCAAATTCTCTCTGTCTCAAGATCTCCAAGGTACAGAGACACTGTGATGCTCAAAGTTTTGTTTTTATTTTTAAATCAGTAATATTTTACTTTTTAATCACATATAGCTTCCATTCATTCCACAAAACATTTGTCAACCACTTTCGTTGTCCTGGTATTGTGTTAATGTGAAGGATACTAGGTATAACAAGACAGCGTGCCTGTTCCCCAAGATTTTACAATCTCTGCTAATCCAAGAGAACCCATAACCTATAGAATTATTAGGCAAGTGCAGTGAGGCTGCTGGAAATGTACCAGTATTTTGAAAAATATCATGTACCAGCATTTAGAACATATACTAAAGATACTTGTAACTATAAAAGACTATAAGGCATATAGTAACGCTCTAACTGTAAACAGGGTATTGAGTTGAACTTTTATGTTGTTATCCCAGAACTATTAAGACCACAGTGAGGACAAGGGGCACCAAGCCCCCCATCTACAGGGACCCTGCCAGAACCAACCACACACGGGACCAGACTCCTCCCTCGGGGGGATGCAGAGTCACCACCAGCCGCCTCCACCCCGGCCCTGTGCATGAGGGAGAGGGACAGGGCCCAGGGTGCCCAGCACTGCTTATGAGGATGTGATCATCCATGGTTAGGTGAGTAGGGGTGGACAGGACGGTTGTTCAAGAGACAGACTAATGGAGACTGGAGGTGCCAAAGTGGGGTTTCTAGCTGTCTGCTGGCTGCACTGTAAGATCTGTAGGCTGACTCAGTGACTGTCACCCAAGCATGGACAGGGGTTCTCTGGAGGGCTTGACACTTGTTCCCTGGAGACACGAGTCCTTTCATCTATGCAATCTATGCACAGATAGCAATCTACACAATTCCAATAAAAATCTCAAAAGAATATCCGTGGTATTTGTGAGTTGGCCCTAAAACTCATTTGGAAGAATAAAGGACCAAAAATAGCCAAGATTATTTTTAAGAAATCAAAAGGAACTTGGCCTACCAGAAATTAATACTTAGAAATCTATAGTAAGATTGGAAAATGTATTGTTGTAAAGATTAATATACCACCAACCCCTTCACATATGGTAATGTAATATATGCATAGTGGCATTATAATTTAGTGGAGATGGGGAGTTGTACAATAGTTTTTATTCTTAAAGAAAAAAGATATCAGATTCCCTATCTCATTCCCTAAAGAAAAATAAATGCCAGTTAAATACTTAATGTGAAAAAAGCTAACTTCTAAAGCTTTCAGAATAAATTATATGAAAATATCTTTATGACCCCAGAGTATAAAAAGATGTCTTTAACCAGCCACAGAAAGTTTAAAACATTAAGAAAAATAACAGTAAATTTGATTGCACATTAAAACTTCAAACTTCTGTGGAGTAACACTCATCATACTCAAAGTTAAAGGCAAGTTACAAAGTGGGGAAGGATATTTACAGTTCATATTATTGTGTGATATGTGAAAGGGAAAAATATTCCATTAGAAAAACAGGCAAAGGATATTAACGGACAATAGGTGAAGAAACTTAAATGGCCAATAAAGGCATGAACAAAAATAAAGTGATAATGTTTCACTCACAATTACAAAGACTGTCAGTTCCTATTCCTGTTGGATTACCAGGGAATTTTACTATAATCACTATGATGAAGCTTCTACTGGGGAGGATAGACAACACACGTGCATGGGAGAGTTTCAGCAGAGATAGAAATGATAAAGGAATGGAATAGCTTGGTGATAGAGCTATAGAATGCTTCTGACATTAGCAGACCCCACAAAGCCAAAGAAATCAAAGGCAAGGCAACACTAACGGATGCAAATGCTACTCTTTTAGCTTCCTGCACCACAACCTACAACTCTGTTTCTGTATGTGCTTTTTAGCACCTCACAGAACCAACACTGATATGACAACACCAATTCACTCATTCATTTATTTTAACAAATACTGCAGGCCTCCTATGAACCAGGGCCTATACTATACTGATGGCTGGGACACAAAATGCAAACAAGATACAGTTCCCAAGACACTCAGTCTAATACAAGGAAAGAGTAATATAAACAATTATTATACATTCTGATAAGTGCTATGTTAGTATCATTTTTACATGGAAATGACATCCAGACTATTCTTTTTAAAAAGGTAGGAAAACTCATAGTAGCTTTCAGGAGTAATAGTGATTAAGGACAGGGGTTTTGGAGTTAGATCTGGGTTCCAATCCAGACTTTATTCCTTATAAGCTGTGAGACATGGGCCAAGTCACATCTTCTCTGAACCTCAGCTCCTTCCTCTGCAAAATGGAGATAATACCAGTTTCTCCCTCTTCTTGTTGTTAGGAGGACTAAATGGGATAACTACTTCAGACAGTGCCTGGCACAAAAACAGTTCAGATGGTTGTTATGGGGCCTGGGGGTTGGTTCTGGTAGTAACAGGAATACTTCTTTTATAATATGTAAAACTTTAACCCTTAACTGTCTGGAAAGGAGACTGATCCATAATGATTTATTTCTCAAGGACCCTAAATTGCTAACAGTTATTTTAACAAGAGTATTATACTAAAAACTGGAAGTAGAAAGATGAGTAAGACCTAGTCTTGATCCTCTAGCCCAGGTATTATGAGCGATACCTGGTAGGGCACCGTTTGTAATGAACAAAGAGTCTAGTCACCAAAAAGTTAAAATAAAATCAGAAGTATAAATAAATACTTCAAACATACACATTCTTCTCTTAAGCAAGAATGCTTCAAAGTAAGGTGCCACAGGGAAATTTATCATCAGTTTTTTACAAGTTGTGTAACTTCACAGTGTCCCATAAATTCCCAAGCAGTAAAGTGGAAGCCAGCTGACAGGCTTCTCATTCTTCAGAAAACCCCAGGGACGCTCTGCCTCCACTCATGTGAGCCTCTGTATCTAGGCTTTTGAACACTTCCTTTGTTAGTTAAAAATAACCTGGATTGTTCAGTTCTCTTTTTTGTCCTAATATGTCTTAAAATGCAGCTGCATGTAGTTTCACAGCAAACAGTTTAATAACAAACTTAAAAGAGCTCAGCTAAAATTTGGAAATTGTGCATTTTATATAACCCTGCTCAAGATGGAAACACATTTGGTTATT
This sequence comes from Smutsia gigantea, assembly GCA_032199065.1. Classification (NCBI taxonomy): domain Eukaryota; kingdom Metazoa; phylum Chordata; class Mammalia; order Pholidota; family Manidae; genus Smutsia; species Smutsia gigantea. The sequence continues at coordinate 442,455 of JAVSCE010019477.1, forward strand.
AATTTGTACTTTTCCTAAGTACCAAAAACTGACTTCACATTAATTTCCTTTTTGTTGATAAAATAATTTAAAAAAAAGGAGATTGGGCTAGCCAATCTCTTCTGGCAATGGGTGCTAGGTAATTTGGATCTCCCCCCACCTTGCTGAGGACAATTGGAAAGCGAGGCACGGTATTAAAGATGCTTGAAACCACCTGAGAGCTGAACCACCAGGCCAAGATCTGGGGGAATTTGAGGGCCTAACCTGAGTTTAATGGCTCCTGAGAAAACAGTACTTCTGAAACCCCCGCGGAGCTGGGAGGGAGGAACTGCAGTCTGGGGCTGGCCGTGGGGCAAGGCGGGTGAACCTGTTCACTTTAGGCTGGGAGCGCGAGGGGCTGCACCCCATGAGGAAGATCGGATCAGGGGCACACAGGCCATGTGAGGATTGCATCAGCTCTGAAGTAGCTCCGCTCCCAAAATGGGCACCGTGAGTGCTGGGCCGGAGCGGCAAGGACAGATCCTCTCTGCAAGGTGGTAACAAACCTTCAAGTTATTTCTATAATCTCATGTGACCAGGTACATAAGGGGAGAAGATGACATCAAGAAAATCAACAGAAATATCACATTAAAATAGAGTATATGTGATTTACCCAGATTTCTTACAGACACAAACTATAAAATAACCACCCTTACTATTTTCAAGGAGATGTAAGATTAAAAGTTCTGATAAGCAACTGGAAACCTTTTAAAAATTGGAAATTATAGAAATAATAAATACATAACAGAAATAAGGCACCCATTCAATGGGTGTAACAACAGATTAGATACAGATTAAGTGATTACAAAAGAGGTCAGAAGAAAATATCCAAGTTAAACACAGATAAGCAAAGAATGGAAAATGGAACAAAGATTAAGAGGCAAAGAGGAGACAGTGAGAAAGTCTAACATGTAGATAACTGGGTTCCAGGAGGAAAAAAAAGAAAATAGGCCAAAATAACATTTTACAGAAATAAAGACTGCAAATATGCCAAAACTAATGATAGATATAAAGCCACAGATTTGAGAAGCCCTTTGGATTCCAAGTAAGAGAAGTAAAAAGAGACTCACAATACCACCACGGATTTTAAAAGGATAATAAAGACACATTATGAATGACTTTATGCCAATAAATTCAGTAATTTAGAGGAAACAGATGCAATCAGAAATCTGTATTACCCAGTATCTATTAAATTTATTTTTTATAATAATAAACCACCCCATAAAGAAAACTCTAAGCCCCAATGGCTTCATTGGTGAATTTTTTCAAACATTAAAAAAAAAACAGTCCTACATACATTCTTTCAGAAAACATAAGGGGGAACACTTTCGTAAGGCCAGCTCTCACATACCTCCCATGTAAATATTTGACAAAGACATTCCAGAAATGAAAACTATTAACCCTCCTGGAACAGTGATACAAAATCTTTTAATAGAACATTAGCAAATCAAATCTAACAATTAAAAAGGATCACAGTCAAGCAAAGGATCTAGCAAGGTTGGTTTAATGTTTACATTGAAAATCAATCAATGTAGTAATCCATCATATTGATAGAAGAAAGGAGGAAAAATATCAGTTCAACAGATATAGAAGACACACCTGACAAAACACAACTCCAAACGAAGATAAAAACTTAGCGAATGTGGACTAGAAGCGTCCTCCCTGGATCTGATAAAAGTCACCTAGAAAACCTTTGCAGCTAACGTATGTAAGGGTGACATCATTCCTAATGAATGCTTTCCCCTAGGATGGGATCAAACCACTCCTATTCAATACTGTAATGGAAGTCCTAGCCAGGGTAACAAAGTAAGAAAAACTGATAAAAAAGGCATACAGATCAGAAAAGAAGTGCATTGTTTTTATTCACAGATGATAAGATTACTTACATAAAAATGTTCATGGATTCCACAAAACTATTAGAACTAATAAGTAAATTTAGCAAGTTTGAAGGACACATAGTCAATACACAAAAATTGCACTGCTGTATACTAATGGCAAACAACTGGAAACAAATTTAAAAATGAAATACTGTCAAAAATATGAATTACTTGAGGAATAAGCTTAACAGAAAACATGCAAAACTTCTACACTGAAGAGTACACTGCTGCTGAGACAAATTCAAGAGGACTTAAGTAGGTAGAGACAGACCAAGACTGATAGGAAAGCTCAGTATTGTCCATCTCCTCTAAATTGAGCTATAGATTCAAAGCAATTCCAGTCAAAATTCTCAGAGAAACTTTTTTGTACAATTGACAAGCTCATTCTAAAACTGACATGGGAATATAAAGGAAGCAGAATACCTAAAGCAATCTTAAAAAAGAACTGGAGGGTTTATGTACCTGACTTTGAACCTTACAAACAGTGCGGTCATGGAAACTGTGGTGTACTGGCAGAGGACGCTCACTTGATGCTGACAAGGGGTCTATGGCAACCTTCGGAGCTCCATCCCAATCTCTCACTGCAGGAAGCAGAGTGACCGAGGCGCCAGCTGCTGTCTTTCTGGATCTGCTATCGTGTCCATGCCGAGGCCAGTTTACCTCATGCTGCTCCCAGCCAATGACTAAGCACAGCGGGTTAGTAATGCCGGCCCACCCCTCTGACAGGCAACCCTGGCATGACGACTCCCCACAGGCCTGGCCGCAACTTGTCTTAGATGAGCCCTGCCGTCTGAGACACTTTTCCTTCCTCTCCTCCACCATCCAAAGAAAGGCTCCCCATGTGCTTTCTCTGCCTCCTGCCCTTTCTCTTTCATAGGCACTCCCCCGAGTACCTTGCACACTTCACCCTGTCTTGGCATACGCATCCCAGAGGACACTAACAGGTGCTGGCAGGCGTGGAGTAAGAGCCAAAGCAGGAGGACAGCTGGGACTGGCTTCCTCATTTCCTGGTAGGCAAGGAGGAACGCCATCCTGACTGCACAGTCCCTAGCAGCCAAACTGCAAAGGTTTTGCCAGTGGTAGGTGGCTGCCCTTATGTGTGTAACAGTTCAGATATCTGAATGAAACAGGGAGAAAAATGCTGGGACAGTGGGGCTGCCTGGTTACTGCCAAGTTGCTGTGATGCTCTGCAGAGGGATAATAAGAACGTAAGGGCTGTTAACAAGCGGCTGAGGTCTATGGGCGACAGCTCAGTTTGGGAGCTTATGAAAAAGCCCTTATTTCTGGCTGTGGAAGAGGAGATGCAACTGAGCAACTGTCTGAAGAGCTGTCCTTTAGAATCACAGAACTCCAGAGACATCCAGGGCTTAGATGATGGGGGTCTGCTATGCTTAGGCCAGGAAAACTTGCATGAAGGCACGTGAATGGAGTGGCCATGGGGGCAATGTTCATTCCACAGCAAATCTAGCTAGCTATTGCTGTATCTAACTGTCCAACTGGTTAGCAGCCAATCTGATGCTAAAATTTGTATAGCAATGCAAAGGGGCAAAACAGTAAAGATAACTTTAAAGAAAACAACCATGTGAACGGGCTCCCTTTCTTGAATATCAACACTTTCTATAAGGCTATAACCACTAAAAACATACCAGTGTAGGGCTAGGCCAGTAGAACCAAATAAAGTCCACAGACAGACTCATGTATTTGTGTGTATCTGTACTGTTGTCATTATATGGTCATAATCAACAGGAACACATATTTATTTTTTGTCTGTGTTTATGTATTTTTGATAAATAGCCCTGCAAAGCAGTGGGGAAAAGAACAGTCTTTTCAGTAAGTGGTGCTGTCCTGACTGGATATCTGTAGGAAACTTAACCCTAACTTCACATGGCACACCAATCAATTCCAGATGGCTCACACACCTAACTGGGAAAGGAAGAACAGCAAAGCTTCTACAGGACAATCCCAAAGAAGCGCTGATAAACCCAGCAGAGGGAAGTATTTCTTAAACAGGGCACAAAAGCACTAACCTTAGAACAGATGGATAAAATGAACTCATGAAAAGGAGTAGCTTATTTTTAAAGAGCACCATTAACATGAGAAAACAAGACATGGCTACTGAACACATGAAAAGATGCCCAGCCTCATTAGTAATCAGGGAAAAGAAAACACAAACCACAGTGAGACACTACCACAGACCCACTAGAATAGCTACCATTAGAATAATACCAGAGGCTAGCAAGGACATGGAGCAACAGGAATTCTCAGACTGGGGCTGGGAGTGTAACTTGGTATGACTTGTTTGGAAAACCATTTGCCATTGCCTCCCAAAGCAGAAATAAGCATATCCTATGATTTGTAATTCCACTTTTAGGTTTATACTAACAAATGCCAAGACAAAACAAAAACATAAGCAAAAATGTTCACATCAATATTATCTATGAAAATGTCAAACTGCAAACCAAAATATCCATCAACAATGGATAAACGGTGGCATATTTATACCACAGATCATGGCCAAACAATGACAGTAGACGAAGCACAGTTTACATGTAACATGGGTGAATCTAAGATAATTTTAAGAAAGAGAAATCAAACACAAAAAGGCACACACTAAGAGATCGCTTTCATAGAAAGTTCAAACTGTTATATTCAGAACACATGGGTAGGTGGCAAAAGTCTGCATACAATAGGAACGAATCACCATCCAGTAGAACAGTGGTTACCCTGCGGTCTGGCATTGACAGAAGGGGTGGTACTAGGAGGGTGCAGGAGGGAGACTTCCTGAAGTGACAACAGTATTCTGTTTCTTGGCCCGGATCTGGCTACGCTGGTGCTGGCACTGCAGACAGCTGAGCCAGGAATTTCAGGCTTTCCCATACACACGTTCCACAGTTAAGAAAGACTGAACACCAAGCAAAAGCAATGAGGTGGTCTTCACCATCAAGATGAAAGGCTTAGTACCTGGTTATTAAGCTCTTCTCTTTGAATTGTTTTTTGATAATGGTTAGCAATACCCAGGTTCTTTTACTGAGATCCTATGTCAGACATTGGCGAAGAGTAAAGATACAGTTTACTTCCAAAGAGCTGTGGAAAATTAACCAATACAAGAATCAAGTCTAAAAATCTGGTCTTATTTTGATATACAGTAAGAAACAAAATAAATGGAATCAAACAGTATAGACTTTTTGAGCTGAGGGGTATGTCTGAGAGAAAATTGTGTCAGCATTTCTGCTGATAAAGTAAATGAGGCAGATAACGCAGCTCAGTCATGAACAGACAGATGCCAAGCCCAGTCCCAAGGGCTGCCCTCACTGTACCTTTGCTTTGAATGACGTAACCTTTAGGCAGAATTACCTTTGACAGGGTCCTGAGAACAATGATTTCTAGATCTGAAAGACAACAGAATAAAGAAAGGGCAGCTGAGCATGTTAAAGTGGGAAGACAAAAAGGAGGAGCTTGCATAATGAACTGAGTCAGAAAGGAAACCAGATAACGTTGAGCCTCAGGCAGGCAGACTATAAAGCCTTGAAAGGACAGATTCATCTGCATGATTTGACAGCCCAGCAGCTCCTTAATGGGAAAAGAAGACCAAGAGAGCATTACAGCGAATTAAACTACAACATCAACATGCATGTTTAACCATGGGATTACGGTATTAAGGAGACTGGTCAGTCTTTCCTAGTGATTGTCCTTCCATCCCACAATGCTCTGGATGAATCCAACTGGATCGTCTTGGCAATTGTCTTCTGATTGCTGGGGGAAAAAAATCACAGAGTGTGAACTGGAGACATTATAAATTCATGGTCACTAATCTCAACAGTGTTATCACTATTGTCTGACAACTTTTTATTTCCCAGGAAAGTTCTCCCATTTTTCACTAGTTCAAACCTACTCTACTTTTCTTAAAACTATGCACACTCCTCCTTCTCCCCAGTCACCCAGGGTACCACTGTCAACTAATTCAGAGAGAATAAAACTTCCTCCATTTTTTGGCACCAGACCTTTAACTCCAACTGCTTACACATCCGTCCCTTCCCTCCGTCCTGTGGAAGAGGTTTCTGCTCACATGTGAGATTAATTCCTCCCTCCAATCATGTCTGTGGGTCTTTCCCTGGCGTATGTCCCAAACTATCACCCATCCTCCTAAACCCACCCCTCCCCTAATGGTCATTGTAACAGTAATGAGGACTCTGAACTTTATCCTTGACTCCTTCCTCTCCAATTAGCAAGTGCAATGTATTCCACATCCTAAATATCTCCTGAATCCACTTCGTTACTCTCTCCTTGCTACCACCATCTCTATATTCTGTTGTCTATTGGAACAGCCTGACTGGTCTCTTGATCTCCAAGCTCACTACCCTCTAATTCACTTACCACTTTGCAGCTGCCCATTATCTTTGCAAAACGCTGTACCGATATGTCACTTCCTTGGTTTTATTGCCCGGGAAATAAAAGGCAAATTCCTCAGTCTGGTTCCTAAGACCCTCCCGTGAGTTGCTTCTGCTTACCTTCCTAATTTATTTCTAGTTACTTCGCTCCTTGCACGCTTTGCACCAAGTGCTGCCGGACAGTCACACGCCCACCTCCTTTGTGGCCGACTGCCCGCCTGCACCTCTGCCTAGGTCCGCCTCAGGTGTGAAACACCGTTTCTTTCGGAGGCTGTTTCCAACATCACAGGCTAGGCTTGGTCTCTGTGCTATGCACTTAACCTAGCATAGCAGTCACTGTTCTTTGTTAATTTATCTGTATACTTTATCAGAAAGTAGGGCTCTCATCTATTCACTGCTATGGCCCCAATACCCAGCACAGTAACTCTGCAGGCATAAAAAAAATTTTGTTGATGAAATAAAAAGAAATACAATAATATAAAGCGGTGTAACATTTCATAGCCCCCAAAGGTAAATATGAAATAATACTTGTGAGTAATATTGGAAGCTGCTACAACAGAAGACAAGTTGTGATTTGATGGTTCGTGTCTTTTATATGGTTTCTAGGCCAAAAGAGTGGATGGGAAATTTTATTATTCCCAGAGACATCAGTGCCCTGTATCAAGAGTAGTATTTAGAAAGCTAGCCTGCAGGCAGGACAGAGAAGAAATTTATCAGGAGTCTTTGAGTGTGACACATACATATTCACAAGAAACAGTTATACGGATACTATAAAATATCCAAACTCATTACCACTAAACCAATTTATCTATTATAGGAAAGAGGAGAAACATAAATATCCTGAGAAAGATGACTTTAATACATGCTCTGTTGTTTCAATGTTTTTCCTAAAGGAAAAAAAGAGCAACTGGCCTTACAATAATGAAAAATGAACTGATAACTAGTCAGTAAAAGAAAGTGCCTGGAATGTTCATTCAAGGCTGGTATTCATTTTTTACTCAGAGCCTGGCTGTCAAGGCTTGGAAAGCAACAGAGGTTACTGATCACTGATGCATTCTACAGCCAGGTCACGGGGAGAACATAAATGAACCTGTTCTTCACAGAGCAATGAATAAAGGGAGCAAAAGACTCGTTCTTTGTGTTCTGGGTTCTGTTTGGCTTCGGAAGAACGATTTCTATTAATTACAGTTATATGACACATCTTAGGAATGCTGCAATTTGCTACTTCATTTTCATTAGTTCAACAGAGCAAAGCCATCTTTAAATTGATACTGCATGATTAATACCTTACATTGGTTTATTTGCATTTTTTTATTAAGTAGATAATATAGAGATCATAAATTCCAAAATTAATCTCTTGAACCATTTAGGAGCTTTAACTAAATTATTTTATGCTTGCTTCAGTTTAGGGAGGTAGTTTAAAAAAAATCTGGGGTCAAGATAAATGCAGTAGAGTAAAAATGAGAATACAAACAGCAGTAGCATGTTTACCCTCAGTGCAGGGTCAAGGGTAAAACGATGTTTTAAAGGTAAGTCCTGAGAATTCCCATTACATTAAGACAACTACCCAATTTTGCTCTGTCATAAGAAATAACTCCATAAATATTAATAACTTACACCTTTAGGCCAAGAGTCAACCTTATACTTTCCCATTTCTTAAATTACACACACACACACACACACACACACACACACACACAGTTTTTTGATGAAATTAGGACTAGTTTAAGCTCAACTGTGTTACTGAGATTAGGAGGGGGGAATTTTTAAAGCAGGAACAGTGCCTAGGAAGATACGGTATTTTAACAACCCTAGTGAACAGAACAAAAAGAGGTATTTCTGAACCTGTTTATAAGAAGGGACATTCTGAGCTGCCTACTTAAGACAAGGCCCCTGTTGTCTTGTGAGTAATCTGTATGACAAGCTCAAACAGGCACTAATGGCGACACAAAGTGATGTGAGTGTCCTTGAAGAAAGCTTATAATAAAAGAATTAGGGAAACTGAAAAGGAGCATAAACTCCAGTTGTGGTCTAAGATGACTTCATGAAAATATGGGTGTCAGGTGCTGGTTGAAGAAAGAGTGGGACTTCCTCCAAGTGGGACTAAAGGGAGGTATTTCATAACAGAACCCATCTCCTGATGGGAGAACCGGAATTCGCACTGCAGAAGGGCAAAGATGAAGACTGCATCACTGCTGTAACCAAAACTGCCAGAACTTCACAGGAGATCACCTGGTTTCAGTGCTGCTTCCCTCCACCCTAAATCCAGACTGTGTAAGCATAACAACTCATTTTGTCTTTGCAAAATGTACTTTCAAGAATGCTGTTGAACTGCAGTAAAGGTGGTTGAACTTATTGCGATCTTAGGAAAAAAATGATATAAAAGTCATCTTACACAGTAGACAATATGAATCTGTACAATTGAGAGGAAACTATATATAGCTTAAGTGATTTAAAAATTTTTAAGTTATCTATGTATTTTGAGCTTACCTTAAATTATTTGATAAACTATTAGAAATAGTTTTATTCAAAGAGCAACACCTACGAACTTTTAAAATGAACCATTTATTAAACCAGACTGTTATTCTTAACAGTTACGTAAGTTACATGTATGTTTATGTCAGAGTATTTCACATGGAAATTTTTTAAACTCTTATAGGCAAGCAAAATTGTACCACACAATATATAAGTGGGAAGGGAATACGGCTAAACATTCAAATAAGGCAAGTATTTAAAAACAATAAAACATTAATTAAAAAAATTCAAGCATTCCTTTAAGAGAATTCAAACTACAAGCTTAGTGTACTTTCTGAGTGTATTCTTACTATCAAGGCAGTGTTTCTTCTGTTAAAACATCAGGAAATGGAATAAGGCTCATTATAGATACAGCTGCCCTCAAGATTTCAATCTCAGTTGCTTTTTTTAAATTAAAATTCACAAAGTGCACAAATAAGATATATCAAAAAACTGAATCTGCTATTCTAACAACAGCTGTCCATGCTTAATACTTAGTGGTTTATTTGAAAATTATGTCTTTTCAGGGAAAAATAAAAAAGATCAGCCACTGTCAAACATTTAGTTTGAAATGTATGCTAATATTCTTCCTAGAAATCAAAAATCATGGAGGAAAAGGGTCATTACCATAAGGAAAAGAAAGCAAAACACTGGGCTGATAAACATTCTCAAAGGACAAGCACCAGAGGACAGGTGCGTCAGTGCAGGTTCTGCCAATGCGCTTTCCTACTCCAGCCAGTCCACCTCATCAAACTCCGAGTCATCCTCTGAGTCACTGTATTCCACAGCGATGCGGCGAGACAGGATGGTGGCAACATCGTTTTCAATGCGTTCGTGTTTAGCTTCCTGTTCACGCTGCTCTTCTACTTTGCGTAGCTGAATACCTGATACAGTAAATCCAAACCATTCATTGTAAACCAAAATGCTAAGTGCTAGATATTGTTTATCTTTCTGCAATAAAATCAAACACATGTGACAAATACTAGTAGGAAAATAAAAAGCAAGATCTATTAGAAAGAATTTAAAGGAACCACATTTATTGAGACAATCTTTCAGGATGTTATCTATGATATTAGTTGGTAAATTTAACAGATTTCTCAGTAGAATCTACCATTCATTTAGTCTTCACGGTCTGCTGTGTCTCCCTACTCATCACGCCCTAAAAAGTTAGCAGGTGATACATTTCTTCTTTTACATCTATGGTCAAGTAAATTACACATTGTTGAGCATATTTCCTGCAGCTTTATTCTCCCAGGACTTCAGGGAAAGGCACTATTATTCATTCTATACTGTTGGTGCCTGGCTTATAGTAGGTGCTCGGGAAATGGCCGAATAAATGAAGAATACGAAAGGTCTCTCCTTTGTTACTAAGAGAGGAACCTTCATCCTTTAATGTCATCTGGTAGAGCAAGTATCTCTGACAAACCACATGGACAGTCTTAAACACTAAAGAAAATACAACTAAAAGGCGTTAACATACATACTAATAAAGGGTTTTAACTAAATTTTCTATAACTTTCAAGTCTGATATTTTTAACTTCTCACTCATTCAATAAACATTTTACAAATCCCTGTGATAAAATGATTGTGATATATTTTCTGGAAAATAATTTAAAATACAAGTTGAACATAGCTTTACTTTCTGTAGACCATTTGTGCAAAAACAAAATCACCTAAAATTTTATAATTGAGGAAAACATTGTCGTCTCAAATATTTAGAAAGTTTCTAGTACTACCGTAGCGATGCTTTTAATGGCCCCTGAGAAAATCACCTTTTCGTATTGCTTCCAGAAGTACACTCCTGGCGTCACTGATGACAGGTAGGGTTGACGGATGGCGCTTTGGCTCAGAGGCAGGTACAGCTTGTGATGGGGGTGACGGTGGCATTAATGGGACCTGGGGACCTGGGGCACCAGGTGGAGCTGCATGTAGCCCAGAGGGAGTGTGAGCAAGAGCTGCAGCTGTGACAGGTGATGAGGGTCGGATGCCAGGTGGAGGCAGAGGGGGCGGGGGCGGCGGTGGGGGCAGCCCCTGGGCTTCGCCCTGTGGGAGTGGATGAACTGGCACAGTCTCACACACTGGGGCAGCTCTGGCTGCCGGTGGAGAGGGCTGTACTAGAGGAGGCGCAACGGGAGGAGGAGCTGGGTGAAGAACCCCGGGGGCAATCTGAAGAGGGGCCGGAGGGGGTGGCACTGCTGGAGCCTGCAAAGCAGTGGCTGGAGGGGGAGGGGGAGGAGGGACTGGGGGGGGAGGAGTCGAAGTCATGGATGCTCTCAGTGAAGAAGTTGACGAGGCAGATGGAAGAGGTGGTGGAGGAGGTGGGGGAGTGGGGCTCACGAACACAGGTGTCCTGCCTGCAGCTGGTGACTGAGGGCGATTTTCTATCAAACCTGTAGCAGAACTGAAAGGATAAAGAAATCCTAGCAAGTTATTAAAAGAGAAAAAGTCAAGCACATGAAATATAAATGACTGTCAGTAATTATATCAGGTAGATCCATGACATGGTCCTAGAGAGGCTGAACACTCTTAAACAGTGGCTGAAATGAAATGAGAGCTCAGAGTACACCCATGAGGAAACTAATAGGTGGGGCTTTGGTTTGTAATGTTCGAAAAGGCCTCATCCTCTCATGCAACTGTCACACCACTTGAACATTTTATGCTTGCTTTAATAAATAAAATATTCAATCTTACACTGTGACAGGTGTCTTTCTGGTGACTCAACATTTAACACATGACAATATTTGTAGCAATACCTGTGGCCAATACAATGCTGTATATTCACTGATGCTACTAAAACTCATCATGTATTGTTTCAGTTAAACCAATGACAACTACAACACAGAGAAGACAAGTAGTGACTCTATAGCATCTCACTACGCTGATAGTGGTGGGGACTTGATGATGGGGGGAGTCAGGTAACCATAATGTTGCTCATGTAACTGTAGATTAATGATACCAAAAAAAAAAATCAATGACAACTAATTCCAAACCACAAAAAGAAACAAATGTCTCTCTTCCTGAGGATGGAATCAAAAGAGTCAGTGATAGAAAGTTGATTTTTTTAAACTGAAAATTGCAACACTAATCTCTATTTAAAATTTTATAACTTGGGTAACAATGGACAAAATTTAATTTCCCAATAGCGTCTCTGAAAGATAATTAGGAGCAGCTGCCTACTCTCTCCTAAATTCGAGTGTTCTCCCCAATAGTAAATGACACTTACAATCACATCTTTGAGTACCATTTTTAGTCCTTTATCACATTCCAAAAATTCTTAATTTTTGTTGATATACTGCAAGCCACATACTTGATAACAAAGCTATAATACAATAGAACACATTTTAAAGTAAATTCTCTGTAGCTAAATTTTCACAAAGAATGTGTAAGCTCTTATCAGAGGCTGGCAAATTACATCCACAGGCCAAATCTGACCTGCTCCCTGTTTTCATAAAGTTTTGTTTAAACACAAACATATTCATTTGTTTGTGTGTAGTCTACGGTTGCTTTCGTGGCAAAGGTGAATAGTTGTGACAGAAACTGGATGCCCCCAAAGCCTAAATATTTACTATCCGGTCCTTTAAAGAAAACCGTTACCAAGCCCCGAGAGAAAGCATCACGTGCTTGTCCCGGCTTACCTGAGACAGGTGGGCGCGGGTTTCGTGTCTCCTGCCCCATGCACTGGTGGGGGCGGCGGGGGCTCGTGGGGTCTGACTAACACCCTTTCTTCAGCTCTAGTCAGCAGCTCACTCATCTGACTGAACGGCAAGGCAGTGAGAGAGTAAGAGCCATCCATGTGATCCACATATGTCTGAGGTCTAGAAAAAATTATGGTATCAGTGTGTTTTTCTTCAATTTTTGGTGGAGTAAAGTGTTCTACATGAGATAGCTAAGGTTTATCCTTTGAATGTCAGTATTTTAACCACTTTTTAAAGAACTTCTTTCAGAAATTTACTACTTTCATCCTGCTTTTAAAATAAAGAATGCTGCTCACAATGCAACCTTTCCTTGCTGATATAGGTATCTTATAATGGTCTTCAGCTTTTTTTATTTTATAATATAATACTAATTCAATTCATAAGGATAAAAAAATTACATATAGAACCTTATAAACAAGAAAATTAACTTTTAGCAAATTGTGTTCAATGCTATCTGTCTCTATTTCATTTTTTTCTTTACAACATGCCAATGACAAAAAGCTAGACTATGAAACCTAGACTTGTCTGCCACCAGGATATTTTGCTGCTCTCTTAAACCTACATGCTTTCCAGATGTCTTATACCCAGAGACAAAGGCCTGCCTGATAACAACATCACAGAGATGGCTAACTACACCATCTTTGTCTTTTTGGTGTTTTCAAAGACGCTTGGGTAATCAGAAAATAGCTGAGTAACATAGCAACGTGCAACTTAAGATCAGATTTAAGCAAAATTTCAGATACCTTGAGCCATGGGAAGAAAATGTGCATACTGGGACAAACTAAGTTAGAAATTATTGCATTTACACTACTCAGCAAAATATCTGAATTACTTAACAGTAGAAATGAATGTTTTTGGAGTATTCATTTAAAAAAAAAATCTCCATCCTTTCAGTCTTTTTCTTTCAGTAATGCATATAAATAGTATCTTACATGTATATTGCTCCTAAAGAGAAAGATATTTCACATAAATGGCCCAATAATTTATTTGTATTATACAAAAGAAACTTTGTTTTCCACTCAAAAAGCAATAACTATTATATATATGTATATATATAAAATAATATTAGAATTATTCAACTATTCACAAATAAATGTCTTCACAGACAGATGCTGCTATAATTTTTGTTAGGTTACTAGTGTGTTACTGAGATAAGGCCCCTGGGTGCTGAGGAAGGACAAAGACCTGTATTTCTGGAAAGGGAGTGAGTGACTGGGTGAAAGTCCTGAGGTGGGAGATGTGGCATAGAAACGAAGTCAGGGGAAGAAAAAGGAACAAAATATAACCCTTTCTTAACTCCTCTATTTTATATGTAGTGAATCAATAATGCTTCAAAAACATTTGAGACCCAGTTCCTCTATTTTGAAATTCTAGAAGACTCCACCTGTTCATACTGAGAGGGAGCTGAAACTTCCTATAAAACAACCCTGAAGCTCACCTACTCCACCCACCTCTCTCTACAGGCGATAGAACTAAAGTTCAGGTACGAAAGCCACCTGCTGAAGATCAGACCTGCAGGCTCACAGGGCTCAGGGTTTCAGTCATCTCTGCACTTACAATATGGACTGCCAGTTCATGAGCTCAGGACCTAAGACTTAGAGGCACAGGTATTGGGAATAAAGCCAGTATTTTAGCACTAATTTGGTGAAAAAACTAACAAAAGAAAACAAACCTTGTTTCAAAATGAGAAGCTGGGCCATTAGCCACTTCGATATGCTTATGTAAGAGCGCAGCATCGTCTTCGGCCAGCTCTGGTCCTTGGGCCAGCTTCTGCCACTCTCTCCGCCTGTCATGAGGTGCTCTCGGTACTTTTTCTGGTTCATGAGGACGATCTAGATTTTTCTGCTATAACAGAAGTATTGAAATAAAGCCAAATGCTGAAGTGCTAAGTTTTTAAAAAGAAGTCACAACAATCAAAATTCTAACATCGATACTGAAAAAAACAGTATCATCATATAATAGTAAACCTAACACAGAAACAGTTCATTTGCACAGTTAAATCTTAGCCAGTTTGTTTGTAATCCTAGTTTCTCACCATGTTTCTTTAACCTCTGATTGGCACTGATGTATCTGAGTAATAATGTTTGAGGTTAAGTCCTTATACATAAACTAAAGATTCACCAACTCTCCTCTCACATCTATTAGTTTTGCTATAATGAGTGAAATTTCTACCATTAATGGCACTGCCTTCCTCTAATCAAAACTTGAAAATGTACTAAGGTTATGTTATCTGGAAAGTGACCAGTTAGCTGGCCAATATACTGGAAAAAGTCCAACTGTCCAATTAATCCATAATAACTATATAACTCAACAGAAAACAGGGCATTTGAAAAATAAAACAAGAAGTGATTCAAACTGTGAGGAGGCACTGAAGGACCTGGAGTAGGGTGACAAAATCCAGTGCCTCAAGGGGCCAAGCAGAAAACACAGGGTGATGAAGAGAGTCAGGTACAAGGCAGAGACTGCAGTGAACTAGGCAGGCATTTCCATCTAAGGCATTCCTGCTCAGAAGTCTTAAAACCACTGTGTGTGTTAAACAAAATATTGTATTGATGGCTGGCATCATCTGGGCTGCCAGTCACCAGCATGCAACGTTGGCTAGAACACTGGGACACCATCTAGGGCAGAAAACAGTAACATGAAGAAATTATGTGGAAGAGGGGGAAGCAGAGGTTGCTACAGGAGAAATGGAGGGATGATGGAGACAGACTCCACCTCCTTCATGACTCTGCCTCAGTCCAACCTTGCTCCCTCCTTCCACAGTTCCAGTTATCATCAACTAGGATAAAGCAGATCCAAGTGAATTTTATTAGAAAGCGGAAAATGACAACAAGGCAGAGAGAAAACAAGAATTTAGTGAGAATATAATAATCTTTCCAAAATATTTAGGATATCCTCTGTGGTAGGAAAACACCAGCTTAATCTACTTTACCAATATTTGTATAGTACTTCTTTGTTCCTTCTTACCAGAATGCCCTTCTCTTCCCTGACCCCCTTAATTCTTACTTGTTCTTCAGTATTTACCAGAACCTTTGCAGGCAGTGTTTACCAGCCCTGCCTTCTGCCTATGGCCGGTGCTACTCTGCACAACCCAGACCCCCATGCATGCCTGCTGTGGCACTCAAGTCATTATCCAATGGTCCACCTGCTCTCTGTTAGCCTGTCTGGTTATAAAGGCTTCAGGATTTGACCATACGGACCCAATAAACTAAAACTGTCCCAGTACAGGATTAGTAAAGTTCCATATATGCAACAAAACACAAATCCACGAAAACTAACTTCAGTTTTTGGAATCTCTTGTAATACCTTCTGCTTCCTCTTTTCCTTCCTCTTATCCTCTGTATCTTGCAACATTTTTTCTTTCCACAGATCAAAGAAATATGAAGGATTGGTATAAAACTTCAAACCTTCTTTACCATCATCTCTGAAATATACGAAATATTAAAATATACATTAGTAAGACAATTATTTAATGTAACTTACATTAGTAAGAGAACAGTTTTACTAAAATGTTTTTTCCCTTACATTAGTAAGATAGAGTGTGTAGAAATATTGGTTAAATAAAGTAGAACACTGTACCAACAGAACACTTCACACACACCAGACAGGAAATAAAGGAAAATGGAAACCCATATGTTTTCGGAATTGGTATTAATAATATGAAGCAGACAATTTTCATACTTAAGTTCTGCTGAATACCTAGTCTTTTAAAAGTCCTTGGGGAGATTCCAGTAATTACAAATGGTTCTGCCAAAGATAAAACCGTAAAAGCACAAAGTCATTTAAAATAGAGAAACTGATTAGCGTTTCTGCCAATACTCTGATTATCTTACCAAATCTAAAAAAAGTTACCTGAGAGTCGTTTTAGTAGCAAGTTATTCATACCCAATGATTTGCATACTGACAAATAGTTTCAAATAACTATAAATATCATCTTATTCAGGATATGAGTTGTGCATCTTAAATTACCTATTTAACAAATCATGTGAAAGTACTCCAAAGAAAGCTTGAATAATTCCAGATTTTTAAAACTTTTTTTTTATTAAGGTATCATTGATTTACAATCTTATGAAGGTTTCACATGAACAACATTGTGGTTATTACATTCACCCATATATCAAGTCCTCCCATACACCCCATTGCAGTCACTGTCCATCAGTACAGTAAGATGCTACAGAGTCATTACTTGTCTTCTCCATGCTATCCTGCCTTCCCCATGACCCACCTATATTATGTGTGCCAGAATTCCAGATTTTACGTTAAATGGTAAAAAACAATTTTAAAAGATATTATTTTCACTATGTAAAAACTTCAGTCAGATCAAAAGCAGATGAGAACAAGCAAAAATGATATTCGTTAGTGTGTTTTGAGCTCCTTATTTTCCATCTGATTAGAAATAAAATCAAAAAGACACTAACAACTCCTTGTCTCTTCATATTAGTAAGTTTGCCACTGGCTTTTCGTAATACTTGTCAAAACATCTCCCTTGAATAAGTGTTGTCTTTTGTAGGCAGAACCTTAGGAACTCACCTAGTGAATACAGCTACCTTTTTAAAGGTGGTGGATAAGAACGAAGCCCAAAAATAAAAGAATGTTTGGGACTTAGCATTTAAAGGTAGACTGCTACCTATTTGAAGCTGAAGTCTAAAATAAATAACCAGCCCACTGTGTTGTGTATTTCAAACCATCATAAGATTGTATATAAATAATACTTTAATAAAAAAAATAATAATAAAAAAAAACAACCAGCCTTCTCATTTATTAGCCTACTGACCTATAAGGAGTGAGTATATTGAGAGGTGGAGGCTGTTCGCAAACATCGTATGTCTCCTGTAACGGAATAGGCAAGGTCTTGCGGTCAAAAAGCTGCTGATCTTGAATTGTAGAACTTCGGAAAGCTTTTCTCATCGTTATATCTTGCAAAGACACTAAAACAAAAATCAAGAATGTGTTTTATTTTACTAAGGTGATTTAACATAAGGACAAATTCATATGCTGTATTTGTGTAAGCATGGCTTAGGAGATTGTTACCGCAGGGGCTTATAAACTCAGCAACCATTTCAAATGCTTTCTCATCACCCTGGCATCACCCTGTGCCTGGTGCTTCCACCAGATGGGCTTTAACGTGGCCTTTGATCTCTCAGGCTCAGAAGGCTTTAATGACATTGAAGTATCTCTTCATTTACCACCAAATATACCTCTTCCTTTTCTAACTGCTGATCCCTACAAACCTACATTCTCTTCTTCCTTTTCTCAATAATCTTTTTTTTCCATCTCCCTTTATTACTTTTATTTAGCCTATACCAGTAACACTGAAGGAAGTATGTAGATATGGTGGCATTCTGGGCTAAGCAGACTGCTGACCTCTCTGTTATACAGACTATAAAAACTCATATGCTATAAAGTTAAAACAAACTTTACTGTAAAGAAAGTATTTTCAAATAATCTCAAATATTATTGTCTATTTCACTTGTCTTTTATTGTGTACTCTAAGTAACTCCACTTAACTATTAGCTCTTAAAGACTGGGAGACTGTCTCGTACATCGCCATCTCTAGTAACCAGCCCAACCCCATCATACATATGATGATTTAAAATAACTTCATTTACTCATTTTCTTTTGGACTATGCAGCATGTTAAACTAAGAGGTGTACCAAAATGCTACATGCTTATATCTTAGAATGATTTCCTAATATTAAAAAAGGAGATGATTTCTTACACAGTTAACGTAGTTTTAAGTACACAGATAAAGTACCTTATACCACAGCAAGGTCAGTACAGTAATCACAATTCTTAAATTATTCTTTTCCCTTACAAGTGTATCTCTATCATCCTCAGAAGTGAAACCCACTCAACATGAACACCTGGATCTGTGGTACAGGTGAGCAATGAGGCTGGCTCTGCGATGGCCACGCCACGACTGCATTCTCAGCAATGCCACTGCTGCGTGACTTGTAACACACTTAAAAACACTGAACTAAAAATCAGACAAGGAATCTGATTTTTCTCACTATCACTAAATAGTAGTATGAAAGATATTTACTAGCACATACTACATGTGCTGGCTGCTTTCACAGACTTTTATTTAATCTTTACAACAATTCAATGATACAGAATTACTATTCCATTTTTACACATAAGAAAACTAAGGCTGGGAAATATATTCCTGGTCCAGGCAAAATGGTTAATAAGCAGTAGAGCCAGAACAAAAAACCCAGATCTGTCTGCCCTCGAGGCTGATCCTTGTGCACAATACCACATGCTATTTCTCTGGCTCCTGTCAGATCCCATCAGAAGCAGCCTCTGCTTTCTACAATCAAAACGGACCAATTCTTGCTACTCTCCTACCCCACTTACCATAGTGTGCAACCAGGACTGAATCTAGTGCTTAATATCTGAAAACTTTCTGAGTAAGAATTTAAAGAGCATATAAATACACATTTTTCTGTCTTCACCTGCTCCCGTTTATCATTTGTCACATGAGTTGACAGACCACTGGGCCAGAGCCCTTTCCAGGGGCCAACAGTGACATCTGGTATCATTAAATAGTATCATATAACACAGTAAGTCAGCACAATATGTAAACATAACTAAATTAAACTTAATTGTACAGGGCTTTGTTTAAAAACTCATTTTTTACATACTTTCTAAGTTACACTGGTAGTTCTCACTGTTATTTACTACTTAATGGTAATTTTAAAATATTGATATTATAAGTCTAGTAACTGAGTATTATATTCATGTTATTTTGTTGGAACTCTGAATTTAAAAACCTAAGTTAAACAACTTTGAAAATTCCTTCTACCAATATTCCCAGAACAATTTCAAATTAAGTAGTTCAGCTTTCAGATTCTGAACTCTTCCTCAATATTCCATATAATTTTAAAGGAAACTATAAACAATTCTCATAGTTATTGGTATACTTGTTTTTTAAACACTCAAACACATCTCAAGTTATTTACTAGTCTCTGTATTTTTTTCAATTTCCATAGGAGTGCTAAGATACTTGTTGAAATTTAACAGTATTTTGAAAAAAAATGTTTTATTTCTGTTACAAGTAAGAACTACCTGTGTATATATCTGTGTTAACAGATGGACCTATTTAAAATATTAAAGGTTTAACTTATTTAAATAGGAAATCTTGGATGTAAATCATATATTTGAAAGCATGACCATAAGATATTCTTCACCACTAGCAATGATTTTATTTTCAAGAATTTCATGAAATATAACTAATGTATGTGTACAAGCTTCAGAGGATACCATCAAGAAAAACCATCCACTGCATGGGAGAAAATATTTGCAAATCATGTATTTATTTGATGAGGGACTTGGATTTAGAAATATACAGAGCTCTTCTAACTCAAAGAAAAATAATCCAATTTAAAAATGGGAAAAGGACTTGAATAGATCTTTCTCCAAGAAGATACACAAACGGCTGACTTAAACCCTCGTCATTTAGGCCCTGAATTTAAGTCCTAGCTCTATCACGTCCTGCTGGGTGACTTGCCTCCAAATAGCTTAAAAGCCATGAAAAGGTGCTCAACGTCATTAGTGATCAGGGAAGTGAAAACATACTCAACAGCATGAACCAATATTGAAAACATGAAGCCCGTCACAGATGAACACATACTATAGGATTCCATTCACATGAAATGTTCAGAACAGGCAAATCCATAGAGACAGAAAGTAGATTCATGATTGCTAGAGGCTAGGGTAGGGGGCCTAGGGAGTGACTACTAAAGCTTACAGGATTTTTGTTCTGATGAAAATGCTCTGAAGTTCATTATGGTAATCATTGCATAACTCTGTGAATATGCTAAAAACTACTGAATCGTACACTTTAACTTTAGGTGGGTTAATTGTAAGGTGTATGAAATACATCTCGATAAAGTTGTTCTATGAAAAAGTACTGCATTTGTTTTTTTTCACATCCAGATCTGTGAGTGTGCATCTTTGCAAGCAGTAGAAACTCAGCATGGTAAGTATTTGCCTCCCCTTATTAAGGCATTAGATTAGGTTACAGCAAAACAAGTTGGTTCAATCATTAAAACATTTATCATTACACTGTAATTTTTACTTTTTCCAGTGATATCCTTTTTTATTTTTGTTGTTCAAATTTAGATCTATTTTATAACTTGCATTTATACTAAAAATGTTACTCAACAAAAAAATATTTTGAAGAGAGAGTTAAGAGAGATCCACATTAAAAGGGTAGATAAGTATGTTCTTGGTAGTTGTATTTCTTTTGGTAAAAACAAAGAAGTTTGAGACACATCAGCATTCAGCATATTCCATCAGGGTGTGAAATATTTTACCACCATTTTGGCCCATAACGTGTTTTTTTTCCCTGACATCCTTGCTTTAATACTCAGTAAGGAACATTTTTGTCCCACATACTGGCAATTTGGGTTTTTTGGAAATGTTCATTTGAAAGGGAGAGTAACATTCAAATAACTAAATCAGATTTTAGCAATTTAACAATATGCACACAAAAGGCATATTAAAAGGCATTACATTTGTACAGAATCAAACTTAAGAATTGCAGATAATTTTCAAATAATTTTTATTTCTAAAACAAAAGTATACAAAATAAATCATAAGGGAATAAAGAAACAATAAAGAGAATGGAGGAAAAAGTCTGGCTAAAAAAAATTCTGTCAAAAAAGAAAAGCCAAGATCATGCTAATGGCATTTACAAGTAATTCACAACACGTTCACCAAAGGTCATGGGTGAAAAGGATGTGTAATAAGTTCATGTTCAGTACTGCTCTTAAAATATCCCTCATCTCACCTAACCCACAATATATATGTGAAAGAGAACAAAATATGAATAAACTTACATTCTTCTTCTTTAGGATCAAGCTGTGTAACACTGACAGATAGACGGTCCACACGTTCTTGTAATGAGTTAACTCTGAAGGAAAAACTATGTGCTTCATTGAATAATTCCCCAAATATGTCTTCAGCATATTTGCCTAAGCAAAAATGAAACATATATTGTAACATTTAATGAGATCAGAGATAAATATCAAATAACATTTAAAAGTGCTGTCCTGATCAATTTTTCTTATTTGCAACAAATTTAAACTCCCTAGTAACCCAACTGCAACAGTGGGAAAATAACACAAACCCCAGCTTTAAATGTAGCTCTCCCACTTCCTGCTAGGGCTTGCGTCTAAAAGGGAAACACTCTACCTGCCTTGTCCATATCCTCCCACCTGCTGAGAGTTAGAGAAGATAATTGATATAAAAGCACATACAAATAATGCATCTTTTAATCTGAAATCAGCATCCATAAGTAGATTCTACACTAGAACTGAATTTCAGGCCAAGTGGGAGAATCCAAGATTCTCTAAGCCTAGCAGATGACCTGTCTCAGGTATGCCCAAAACATATTCTGAAAATTTATGGCAGATATTTTACATTCTCTCTTGTTTCAGTTTCTTAAAAAATCATCATAAATCTAAAGTCACTTTGTTTTTCTCTAGTCATGTACATTTCCATTACTGAAAATAAGCCAAAACAATCCTATTCTAAAAGCAGGCAAAGAACAGGACTTTCCCTCTCATAAATAAGCCAGGAGACATTTTCAATGACCTATAATGGAAAAGTACTAAATGTTTTTATTTAGAACATAGAAAGTAATGCATACTTACAACATAAAGATGAATCAGTTACTAAAAAAGAAAAAAACCTGGTGGTTTTTCTAAACCAAGACATTTTAGACCCAAACATACTACTGAGGAGCTCCAGTGACAGAGAAAGCACTGACCACTTACTGAGTCCATTAATCTCAGCAGTTTACATTCAATTATGGTATACTTCTTTCAAAGCATTTCATACATTACCTTTCATATCAATAAAACAAAAGAGGGCTCACCCTGTACCAAGCAGATGTATGACCTACTGATGACACCAGGTAAAACATAAGACTCCTGTCCTAGAAGATTTTATAATCTTTAAGAAAAAAATCAAAATTTTAATCTCTCCATAATAAATTAACAGAAAAAGGATAGTTTTATATATATTCATTCATTCACTTGTTTTCTTTAAACCAAACTGACTGAAAATGTCTTATGTGCCAGACACTGTACCAGACCCTGGAGATATAAACATGGTTGGAAGAAGGTCTTTACTACTGATGAGTTTTGAACAGAGAGAGAAATAGACATTTAAACAAATATGAAAAGCTGTTTAATAGATAAGTCCAAATCTTTGCTTCAGTCACTTTGAGACCTTGATATCAACTTCCTCACCTGTAACATAGGGATAAAAATGTCTGCTTTAAAGAGAAGTAGTAAGAAAGGAGATGCAGCGAACAAAGGGCCTGACAACCTGTGAAACAGCCCAGGAGCTCAATAACAGGCACTCTTACGGGAAGACAACCTCAGGACCACAGACAGAGAGGGAAGCCCCTGACTTCTGGCTGTGCAGTGCTGGCTGAGACACTCCCAGACATAGGGTTTCTCTGGCACACAAGAGGTGTCTCCCAAGTGTAGAAGAGGCAGTGTAAAGATGTTCACCTATTCAACCAATGTGACAGGTACGGAGAGGGGAGAGAAAATTCCATCCCTAATAGAGTTTAGTTTATACAGGGGTCCTTAACTTACAGCGTGTTTACCAACTGTGTATACCAACTGAAATGATAGGCAGATTTTTAAATGCTTTTCCACTTTTCTTGAGAGAGGGCCCACTAATTTTTTAATATAGCTTTTTAAAATGAGTTTATATTCCCCCCACTACAACTTGAAGTGCCAAAGTACTTAAGTGGATAAAATTAACATCCCATCTGTTCTTTACATAGTTTTTCTTACTTTCCAAATCTACCTCCTCGTTCCCTGCCAGAGAGGTATAAAAGGAATGAAGTTTACAGTATAAAAAGGAAGGAAAAGTTAAAGGAAAAGAAAATAAGCCAATTCTGCCTGTAATGACAATCTGCGTGGATGGGTATGGCTGAAAAGACGTATCTAGGACACTTACAGAACACGTCTAGGCCAAGAACACCTGTTTTATCTTTAAAATGAAATATAAAGGTTTTATTAAAAAGCTAATCCTTAGTCATAATATAAGTTGGTCACAGGGATGGTAGTAGAGCATGGAGAATATAGCCAATAGTTCTGTAACATCTTTCTATGCTGACAGATGGTAACTGCACTAATGGGGGTGAGGATTTAATGATGTGGGTAACTGGTGAACCACTGTGTTGTTACTTGAAACCAATATAAGATTGTTCATCAACTATACTTCAATAAAAAAAAAAGCTAATTCTTCAATTCAAAAGATAAGACTGGATTTATTTTTTTTAATTTTCAAACATTAAATTTACAATAGCAGGAAATTACTTAGTTCCTTTACCTAGTAGCTCCACCCTGTAATCTTAAAATGGGGACAGACTGCCTGTCTCCTGTCCTACCGGCCTCTTTCACTGGCCTTTATTATCTGGCTACCCTGCTGTCATTTATCTGCCAGAGGCCAGGTTCACTTGCTATTTTCACATCATGCTGTATTATCAGACTTCTGACTGGTATCCTAATGTCCTTCAGACACTCATTAGACTAACCTAGTTCTTTGACGAGTGACTACCCCACACCTTTCACTTTTAGATTTTTGATAACATAAAAATATTTCTGTAGGCTAATACGATACATGTAAAGAGAGGTTTAGTGTCCCAAAACACAAGTAATTGATGCCTGTAAAAAGTAAACAGCAATAACAAGCAAGCAAAAGTGCGACTGCAGCCCCGCCTTCCCAGAACAAAGTGGTTCTAAGGCACCATCTCAGGAGTTCTCATCTGCCAGGCAACTCTGTTCCTACAGATTCTGTTCTTACTTCCTTTTCTCAGAGGAAGCTAGGGAAAGAAGAAATAGTTCTAAAACTCATTAATTTTACTAAAAATGACTACATTTTCAGGATAATTCTGTACTCCCAGCAAACATCCCTGCCCCCACAAACTAATCACAAAAACACCTTAATCCTTTAACATACAACACTCTGGTTTGTATTATTTTAAAGTGATATAAAAATACTTACTTAGGCTACTTAGTTGTCTAATTATATTTGCCAAGGAAATATTGGTTACACATTCCAGTTCATTCTTAATGCCTCTAGGCAGGGCTGTGTGGCACAAGTGCCTAGGATCGATGTTTCTCTTCACTAATGGCATCTTGAGAGCAACCTCTGTAACAGTTCACCTGTAGGAAATCAAACAATAAACTAACATTATTCACTTTCAACCAACACAGACTGAGACCTTATCTTTTCCATTTAATAATAAAATATTTGTTAGTATAAAAACAATGAAAATGGAGTCCCCTGACTAAATGAATCAAAATTGATTTTGTTAACCTTCTTCCACCTTCAATTATTAGAATGTCAGCATTATATAAAACATTAAAAAAAGAAACCTTACTTCCAATGTCAGTTGCTTCGTGGTGAATTCATAATCGCTGACTATTCTTCTAAAACCATTGCTTGTACTGACTACAACAAGGGGTTTGTTCTAGAGATGGTGTCTAAGGAAGTGCCTGTGAGGATGAGCGCTGCGGAGAGTACCATTAACTTTACATTTCCACGTAAATGCTTCAGGCGTTCAATAGCTGGGAGGTCAGTCAAAGCAGACCTGCATCCTCAATCTCATCAAAACTGACCAAACCTTTATTCAGTTGATAAGAGTTCAACTTTCTTTTGAGTTACAGGCAGTCCTCACTTCCCAGACTCCCCAGATGCACAAATTTCAGCTACCACAGTTCAGTTAAACAACACCAGTTCCCCAACAACACGGCTCCAATTTCATGTACCACAGACCTTAACTGGGAGGAATTGCACACTATGAAATTATGAAATTCTTTGCTAGCACTTCAGTCCACACAGCACTATGCTAATAAGAGACGACATCAGAGGCAGCAGCCAATCATGTCACTTCCTTACAACCCTTTGGCGATTGATCGTTGGATTCAGTAGAGAGCAAACATGTAGCTGGGTTTACCTCCTTGCCTCCTAGTGATAAACCCAATGGAAACTTCACAAAATGGGTAACTGACTTGGCCAACAAGGCTGAAAGGGCAGCCAAGAAAGGAAAAATGCCAACATGTAAGTAAAGTTTAATTCAAGTGTAAGTAGAGTAACAGAGACCAGCTAAGGGTGGGGAATATTACCAGCACTCTGAGACTGGAGGGAGGCAGTCGGAGGAATTTAGCAGAGGCACAAGCACAAATGAGGAAAACAGCTGTGATAAGGAGGAGGATGTCCCGGAGGAAGTGATGCCAGCAAAAAGATTCCCATTAAAGGAACTCTTGGGAGTTACTTCCCAGCATTCAAAGTACAAAGGATAGGGGGACTTCCGGGAAGATGGCGGTGTGAGCAGGGTGGCAGAAATCTCCTCCCAACACTATATTTATCTACGAAAACACAGAAAATACATCTATTCCTAAAAAAGAGACGAGAATACCCAGGAAAGCGCACAGCGTGCAGCTATACCCGAGAGGACTCGGCACCCCAAGAGGCGGGTAAGATACGGAGCCGCGACCCGGCGGGACCCGAGCCCTCCCCCACCCCAGCGCACCGGCGGGAGGAGAGGATTCAGAGCCGGGAGGGAGTGGAAGTACACCCCGCGAAGTAGCCAGCCCCGGTGATCTGCGCGGGGAGCGCTGACCCACATTGCGCAGTGCAGCGGAGATTGGAGAGACAGAGGGGCAGGATCTGAGCGGGAACGCGCCAGGGGGCTTGCAGCCGGCTCCGGGAAGGAAAAAAAAAGTGCGCGCTTTCCTCAGCGGTCTTAAAGAGACAGGAGCCCAGCGGAGGAGCCGGATCGCCCCAGCACACTCAGCCCAGCAGGCTGGGAGTCCTGGGGAGTTTCAGACGCCTTAGCTGGCGACTGAGGAAGCGTAGCCATACTTAACACTTCTCACTGAGATCAACAGCCTCCTATTCGTTCCCACCCCTGCCAGAGCGATAAAGGGCCCTTCGGAGCGGCACAGTCACAGCTGTGGAATAGTGGGGCAATAGCGCCACCTAGAGCATTCTCACAGAATCTACGTCCGGTGGGCATTTTTTTGTTTGTTTGTTTGGTTTTTTTGTTTTGTTTTTGTTTTTCTTTTCTTTCTTTTTTTCTTTCTTTCTTTT
Source organism: Smutsia gigantea (assembly GCA_032199065.1). Lineage (NCBI taxonomy): Eukaryota > Metazoa > Chordata > Mammalia > Pholidota > Manidae > Smutsia > Smutsia gigantea. The sequence goes on from JAVSCE010019477.1 coordinate 469,071, forward strand.
TTTCTTTTTTTCTCTTTTTTTTCTCTTTTTTTTTTCTTCTCTTTTTAAAGTCTTAAAGAGCCCAGCTGACATACGTGGCAACTATCAGTGACCAATTATACAGCCATGAAAAGACAGAGGAATATGGTTCAGACCAAAATCAACCAGACAACCCCAGAGAGGGAGTCTGAAGGGATGGAAATGCACAGCCTCCCTGAAAAAGAATTTAGAATAAAAGTCATAACCATGCTGATGGACCTACAGAGAAATGTGCAAGAGCTTAGGGAGGAAGTGAGGGAACTGAGGAAAGACAATACAGAAATCAGACAAGCGATCGACGGGCTTAACAGCAGAATGGATGAGATGCGAGAGACTGTTAATGGAATAGAAAACAGAGAACAGGAGTACAGAGCAGCTGAGGCAGAGAGAGATAAAAGGATTTCTAGGAATGAAAGAATATTAAGAGAACTGTGTGACCAATCCAAACGGAACAATATTCGCATTATAGGAGTACCAGAGGAAGAAGAGAGAGAAAAAGGGATAGAAAGTGTCTTTGAAGAAATAATTGCTGAAAACTTTCCCTCGCTGGGGAAGGAAGTAGTCTCGCAGTCCACCGAAGCTCATAGATCTCCCAACACAAGGGACCCAAGGAAGACAACACCAAGACACATAATAATTAAGATGGCAAAGATCAAAGATAAAGACAGGGTATTAAAGGCAGCTAGAGAGAGAAAAAAGATCACCTACAAAGGAAAACCCATCAGACTATCATCAGACTTCTCAACAGAAACCTTACAGGCCAGAAGAGAATGGCATGATATATTTAACGTAATGAAACAGAAGGGCCTCGAACCAAGAATATTGTATCCAGCACGATTATCATTTAAATATGATGGAGGAATTAAACAATTTCCAGATAAACGAAAGTTAAGAGAATTTGCGTCTCATAAACCACCACTACAGGATATCTTAAATGGACTGCTCTAGAGGGAAGCACACCTAAGGCTAAAAAGATGTCACCAGAGAAAAAAAAATCATAGCAAAGAAAGCAGACCATCCAAATACCAACTAAAGGCAAAGAATAAAACACCTATTATAGAAAGAATGGAGGAGGAGGAATAAGAAGGGAGAGAAATAAAGAAACATCAGACTGTGTTTACAATAACTTAACAAGAAAGTTAAGTTAGATTGTTAGATAGTAAAGAAGCAACCCTTGAACCCTTGGTAACCACGAATCTAAAGCCAGCAATGGCAATAAGTACATACCTATCAATAATCACCCTAAATGTAAATGGACTGAATGCACCAATCAAAAGACACAGAGTAACAGAATGGATAAAAAAGCAAGACCCATCTATATGCTGCCTACAAGAAACTCACCTCAAATCCAAAGATATACACAGACTAAAAGTGAAGGGATGGAAAAAGATATTTCATGCAAACAACAAAGAGAAAAAAGCAGGTGTTGCAGTACTTGTATCAGACAAAATAGACTTCAAAACGAAGAAAGTAGCAAAAGATAAAGAAGGACATTACATAATGATAAAGGGGTCAGTCCAACAAGAAGATATAACCATTATAAATATATATGCACCCAACACAGGAGCGCCAGCATATGTGAGACAAATACTAACAGAATTAAAGGAGGAAATAGACAGCAATGCATTCATCTTAGGAGACTTCAACACACCACTCACTCCAGAGGACAGATCAACCAGACAGAAAATAAGTAAAGACACAGAGGCACTGAACAACACACTAGAACAGATGGACCTAACAGACATCTACAGAACTCTACACCCAAAAGCAACAGGATACACATTCTTCTCAAGTGCACATGGAACATTTTCCAGAATAGACCACATACTAGGCCACAAAAAGAACCTCAGTAATTTCAAAAATATTGAAATCCTACCAAGCAACTTCTCAGATCACCAAGGTATAAAACTAGAAATAAATTTTAGAAAGAAATCAAAAAGCTCACAAATACATGGAGACTTAACAACACTTTCCTAATTAATCAATGGGTTAACGACCAAATCAAAACAGAAATCAAAGAATATATGGAGACTAATGACAACAACAACACAAAGCCACAACTTCTGTGGGACGCAGCAAAGGCAGTTCTAAGAGGAAAGTATATTGCAATCCAGGCCTATTTAAAGAAGGAAGAACATTCCCAAATGAATAGTCTAAAGACACAATTACTGAAATTGGAAAAAGAAGAACAAATGAGGCCCAAAGTCACCAGAAGGAGGGACATAATAAAGATTAGAGAAGAAATAAATAAAATTGAGAAGAATAAAACAATAGAAAAAATCAATAAAACCAAGAGCTGGTTCTTTGAAAAAATAAACAAAATAGATAAACCCCTAGCCAGACTCATTAAGAGAAAAAGAGAATCTACACACATAAACACAATCAGAAATGAGAAAGGAAAAATCACGACAGACCCTACAGAAATACAAAGAATCATAAGAGAATATTATGAGAATCTATATGCTAACAAGCTGGAAAACATAGAAGAAATGGACAACTTCTTAGAAAAATACAACCTTCCAAGACTGACCAAGCAAGAAACAGAAAAATTAAACAGACCAATCACCAGTGACGAAATCGAATTGGTAATCAAAAAACTACCCAAGAACAAAACCCCTGGGCCTGATGGATTCACCTCTGAATTCTACCAGACATATAGAGAAGAAATAACACCGATTCTCCTTAAAGTTTTCCAAAAATAGAAGAGGAGGGAATACTTCCAAACTCATTCTATGAAGCCAGCATCACTCTAATACCAAAACCGGGCAAAGACCTCACCAAAAAAGAAAATTACAGACCAATATCCCTGATGAACGTAGATGCAAAAATACTCAACAAAATATTAGCAAACCGAATTCAAAAATACATCAAGAGGATCATACACCATGATCAAGTGGGATTCATCCCAGGGATGCAACGATGGTACAACATTCGAAAATCCATCAACATCATCCACCACATCAACAAAAAGAAGAACAAAAACCACATGATCATCTCCATAGATGCTGAAAAAGCATTTGACAAAATTCAGCATCCATTCCTGATTAAAACTCTCAACAAAATGGGTATAGAGGGCAAGTACCTCAACATCATAAAGGCTATATATGACAAACCCACAGCTAACATCATACTTAATGGCGAGACGCTGAAAGCTTTTCATCTAAGATCCGGAGCAAGACAAGGATGCCCACTCTCTCCACTGTTATTCAACATAGTAGTGGAGGTCCTAGCCACAGCAATCAGACAAAACAAAGACATACAAGGCATCCAGATTGGTAAAGAAGAAGTCAAATTGTCACTATTTGCAGATGACATGATACTGTACATAAAAAACCCTAAAGACTCCATTCCAAAACTACTAGAACTAATATCTGAATTCAGCAAAGTTGCAGGATACAAAATTAACACACAGAAATCTGTTGCTTTCCTATACACTAATGATGAACTAACAGAAAGAGAAATCAGAAAAACAATTCCATTCACAATTGCATCAAAAAGAATAAAATACCTAGGAATAAACCTAACGAAGGAAGTGAAAGACCTGTACTCTGAAAACTACAAGACACTCCTAAGAGAAATTAAAGAGGACACTAACAAATGGAAATGCATCCCATGCTCTTGGCTAGGAAGAATAAATATTGTCAAAATGGCTATACTACCTAAAGCAATCTACAGATTCAATGCAATCCCTATCAAACTACCAACAGCTTTCTTCAATGAACTGGAACAAATAATTCTAAAATTCATATGGAACCACAAAAGACCCCGAATAGCCAAAGCAATCCTGAGAAGGAGGAATAAAACAGGGGGAATTACACTCCCTGACTTCAAGCTCTACTACAAAGCCACAGTAATCAAGACAATTTGGTATTGGCACAAAAACAGACCCACAGACCAGTGGAACAGAATAGAAAATCCAAACATTAACCCAAACATATACAGTCAATTAATATTTGATAAAGTGCCTTGGATATACAATGGGGAGATGACAGCCTCTTCAGCAGCTGGTGTTGGAAAAACTGGACAGCTACATGTAAGAGAATGAAACTGGACTACTGTCTAGCCCCATACACAAAGGTAAACTCAAGGTGGATCAAAGACTTGAATGTAAGTCATGAAACCATAAAACTCTTAGAAAAAAACGTAGGCAAAAATCTCATGGACATAAACATGAGCAACTTCTTCACGGGCATATCTCCCCGGGCAAGGGAAGCAAGGGCAAAGATGAACAAGTGGGACTATATCAAGCTGAAAAGCTTCTGTACAGCAAAGGACACCATCAGTAGAACAAAAAGACATCCTACAGTATGGGAGAATATATTCATAAAAAACGTATCTGATAAAGGGTTGACATCCAAAATATATAAAGAACTCATGCACCTTAACAAACAGAAAGCAAATAATCCAATTAAGAAATGGGCAGAGGACATGAATAGACACTTCTCCAAAGAAGAAATTCAGATGGCCAACAGGCACATGAAAAGATGCTCCACATCGCTAATCATCAGAGAAATGCAGATTAAAACCACAATGAGATATCACCTCACACCAGTGAGGATGGCCAACATCCAAAACACAAACAACAACAAATGTTGGCGAGGATGTGGAGAAAAGGGAACCCTCCTACACTGCTGGTGGGACTGCAAATTAGTTCAACCATTGTGGAAAGCAGTATGGAGGTTCCTCAAAAAACTCAAAATAGAAATACCATTTGACCCAGGAATTCCACTCCTAGGAATTTACCCTAAGAATGCAGCAGCCCAATTTGAAAAGGACAGATGCACCCCTATGTTTATTGCAGCACTATTTACAATAGCCAAGAAATGGAAGCAACCTAAGTGTCCATCAGTAGATGAATGGATAAAGAAGATGTGGTACATATACACAATGGAATATTATTCAGCCATAAGAAGAAAACAAATCCTACCATTTGCAACAACATGGATGGAGCTAGAGGGTATTATGCTCAGTGAAATAAGCCAAGCCGAAAAAGACAAGTATCAAATGATTTCACTCATATGTGGAGTATAAGAACAAAGAAAAAAACTGAAGGAACAAAACAGCAGCAGACTCACAGAACCCAAGAACGGACTAATAGTTACCAAAGGGAAAGGGACTGGGGAAAATGGGCGGGAAGGGAGGGATAAGAGGGAAAAAGGGGCATTACGATTAGCAGATGTAATGTTGGGGGGGCACGGGGAGGGCAGTACAACTCAGAGAAGACAAGTAGTGATTCTATAGCATCTCACTACGCTGATGGACAGTGACTGTAATGGGGTTGTTGGGGGGGACCTGATGAATGGGTAGTTTAATAATCGTAATATTGCACATGTAATTGTAAATTAATGATAATAAAATAAATTATATTAAAAAAAAACAAACAAACAAAGTACAAAGGATAAAATGTTGGAAACTGACCCAAATTTAGTAAAAAGGAGTAAGACAAATTGCCAAGGCAAGGAAGAAATGCCCACTCTACTCACACAAGATGACAAAGCACTCTTCAAGATACTCTGGATGAGATTTTTACAAAGAAATAGACACTTTGATTCAAACTGCTTCCAATGTTCATACTACACTGGGCTAAAATATTAATTTTAATATTTTTTCATCTTCCTATACACTTACACCAATATAGCAGAATTTAATATCTTGACGAAGTTTTTAAAGATCACGGAGCAACTGTAATTTTTCCATTAAAATCGCTAAGTTCAGTTTTGGCTCGTTTGGTCATTTTGTTGGTCCCATGCTACTGGGCACAGTGAGGACTGCCCTGTACTCACCTATAGTGAGGGATGATTACTGAAAGAAGTCACTTCAAAATATTACCCTAATCTCAAAAGGAAACTGATTAAAATAGCGCCTTTAGGTAAAATTCAAAAGCTTTTTAGAGGATCATTCCCTTCATCCTTTCCTTTTACTCCTCTCGCCCCTTGGTGACTCTAATGGTCACGCATCTAACTCAGGGATCCAAGTGTTAGTGGCAAACAGTAAGGTAAAGCCTAACAACCTTGTGTCCTAACCTGCCTGATTCCTGACTGTGCAGGGAGGTCCCCACACCATCTTCACTACGGGGTCCTCTGTCAGATTAGGAAAGGGTGAAAAAAACCCTACAGGCTAACAAGTTACAATAATTAAATCAGCAAGCAAAACCAAAATCAATTCATTTCAGTATTTTTAAGTACTGCAAATATATGTTTTCTGTTTAAAAACAAAAAAATATTGCCTAGAATGAACGGATTGCATATATTTTAACATCTCTTAATCCACTATAGCCTAACTTGCCTATCTGAGGGGGAAAACCTTTTATTTAGTAAGAAAGCTAAATTATACTGTGCTAAAACATAACTAATTAAAAAAATTTTTAATCTGTTCTCTTAGGTCACATCTGAAGACTATCAGAGCAACAAAAATCTCCCAACCATTGTATAACCCGTGTGGCTATAAAAGTAATTGAGTTTGCCAGTGATGTAAAAGACTAAACTCCTAGATTTCTTCATATATTTTCTTAGGTTTTTGGTAATTAAACTGTCCATTATTGAAGCAAACATCAAGAGACTGAAAGAATATGTAAACTAAAGTCTAATCCCCTAAAGAGAAAGATCTCTAAATTATTTAAGATAAAATAATTTAGCAAAAATATCAATAAGTCTGTTTCTTAACTTAAAAAACCTTTCATGGCTTTAATTTTAGTCCTGATATAGATTTTAAAGTTAAAAAATAATTTTATTTATATTTATAAATATATTTAGATTTATAAAATAAAAATAAAATACTACATAAGATGTCATGTTTATCAAACCAGTCCATTGAAAGCCTCTTTTAGAACAGTAAGGCAAATCAAACTATTGAACTCTAACCATAGCAAAATGTTTGATAGAACTAAATTGAAAATATTTGTTGACTATGTATTATTGACATGCCCTCTAAGTTATTTTAAGAATGTCTTCTGTTGATCCAAACTATATATATTCACACATACATGTAAATATATATACATTTATAGTTTGGATGGATATGTGCACACACACATATATGTAGATAGTTGACCCTTGAACAAGGGTTTGCACTGCATGGGTCCACTTATACATGGATTTTTTTCAATAAATATACTGGAAAAATTGGGGGGTCATTTAAAAAGCATAAGAATTGAAAATATTTTATTATGTCATCAATGACAAGTGATTAATGCCTATACTCATGTCAATGAAACTACTAACCTATGATCTAAATTTAAGTGTTTCTTAATTTATAAAATGACAATATTAAATAAGGAAAATTTTATGTTAAATTACAGGCATTTAATTTTCAATTTTCATAAGAGCACTATTCAAATTAAAGTTTTGTATTATGTGACCTTTATATAAAGGTTAAAATAAATAATTATTCTAAATAAAAACAAATTTCAGTAATTTAAATATTTTAAGAATTTTTGAGGGAGCAAATACTTTTAAAGAAATGTCCTATACTTCCCTAAGATTAGAAGCCACTTAATTATGCATAACATAACACTTAATTTGAGCACAGGAATGTTTAAATGGAGATATGTTCTTTATGGAAAGAATTTTCCTAATAAATTTCTATGCAAATGACAAAATACTTTATAATTCTGAGACACAATTGATTAGAATAATATAAATATTCCTTAAATAAGAATGCATGGAAAAAAAAAGAATGCATCAAATAAAAATTTCACATTGACAAATATATCAACTCCAATTTAAAAAATACTTAATTATGTAAAACCCTAGGTCTTTAAATAAAAAGCAATTTAGTTTAAAATATATAAAAAAGGATATTGTTTAAAAGTGTATCAAAAACAGAATTTCTAGAAAGTACCTTCCCAAAATCCATATTCATCTATCCCAAACTGTTTTACTATTCTAAGTAAACAAGTGAAATAGAAAATAACTGAATTTATCAGTGAAACAATATAAGCTAGTATAGAACCACCTTAGGAATATATAAAGATAACAAATTTTCCCTTTGTTAATGAGAAATATATTTTAAAACTACTCACAATCTCTAAAATTCTACACACAGAGATGGCAAAGCCTAATCAGTCACTGACAGGATTAAGATCTATTAATCATGCTGAACACCTCTTAGTTATTTGACTGCTTTGAGATGCTCTGGTTCGTGCTGAAAAGAATTTGCCTTAAGAACAGTGCTATCTTTAACAATAATAAATAGGTAGGGAAATTACATTTTTCATCTAAGTCAAAATAGCAAAGTATTAAATTTTACACCAAGGTTGAAAAGAAAACACTGCTATTTGAACTAAAGTAAAAAATGAAGTGAAGAAATAAGCTATGTACTCTGCAATTACAGACATTACTGTCAGTGTCAAGTAGATGCTAATGAAATAATAAACAGCATCAGACATCTATAGAACAGAAATGAGATATAGCATAGTTGTTAGTAGTAAGATACACTAAATAGTAGTAATTATGCGACTCCATGTTATTCTCAAAGAAAACATGTATTTTTCAATTAATATAACCATTGCATAAATACTTGACAAATCACTATACAAGCAAAATATGCTCCAAGGTTATTTTTAGTAATTTAAGAGATGTTCATTTGACATTTGAGGTATGTAAGCCACAAATGCAGATTAACTACATGGAAAACAAGATTGGGTGTTCCTCATATTACTACAAAGTAATTCCTCTGAAAAAAACAGTCACCTACCAAGTATGTTGCACTTTATATGAAAAATGGCACTCCTGACACACTTCCATACACCCATTCATCCTGCCATCCATTCATGGAACACCCGTGACTCAGGCGCCATGGTGCCAGTAAGTGCTGCAGAAGAGCAGGTGAGCAGAAAGAGTCTTCCATGGATTAAGTAGATTCCAGTATCTAGTTATACTTACGGAAGTGCAATGAAGCAAAAATACTGGACATCATGAAAAGATCTACCTCAAGGAAATGACATTTAAATTGAGACCAAAAGATTTATTAGGAGGCAGCGAGCTAGGTTGGGGGAGTAGGAGCGTGTGTGTGTTCATTTTTACCTAGGAGATGCATCATACGCCAAGGCCGAGCTGGGAAGAAGTGGACGCATGGGCAGATGTGAGAGTGGCCAGTGGGCAGGACTGTAGGGAGCAGAGACTGAGCATTCTCAGGGGATGAAGTCAATCAAATAGGACCCTGAAGGTCAGGCTGAAGATCTTCAATGTTATCCATTCAAGGATTTTAAGCAAGACTGCCACAAAATCAGAAATGGCTGATGCTCTAATTGCTCTCTGAAGACCTGGGGAGGTGGGCAATGGCATTTAGGATTGCCATTCTAATATACCTGTTAGAAGATCAAGTTAGGTGACTGAAGTAGTCCAGGTAACGATCTAGTAGTCATGTGTACTAGGTGATGGTGACAGAGAAGCATGTCATTCAAGGCACAACTTGAAGGCAGAATCAACAGGACTGATTATGGATTAGACGTAGGGGTGAGGTCCGAATTATAAGCATAAGAAACTCCTATCATCAAAAACTGATAATCGTTTTTGAAGCAGATTACATCAATATATTTTTCCTATCCACAAAATCTACAGAATTAGAAACCTATGACCAATACTAGTAATAGTACAACCAGGTAATTGGGATCATGGAGAGAGTAACTTAATGGTGTTTGATCAGAGGATTGGGTCAGAGGGTTATAGAAGAATGATGGCTTTTAAAGTCAAAACTAACTTAGGAGATAAGAGCATTTAGTGGCTTTTTTCCCTTTTATATTTTCCTTATATTTCATTATTCTCCTATATGGCATATGCCTGTTACCTATTTCAGCCCCAAAGAAGAAATCTTAGATTCACTTAACTTCTCAACTAGAACTCCAGGGTGAACACAAATTATTCCTGGTATTTCACCTTCCAATATTCTCACCCCTATGAACTTCTAGTCATCTTCTTTCTGTAGGGGACAGCATGGCAAAAAATGGGTATCTGCATTACTAACAATTCCATTCTCCAATGTTTACCTGTACCTTTCTCTTCAGGTGCACAAGGAAACAGAACGGATGCTGACCACTGACAATGGCAACAGCTGAACTATTCTGTGGAACTGTACATCCATAATGGGACAAATTTTATTTCTTTTTGTTGAAATTGACCACTCAAACAAGAGTTTAAAGAACTTCCTTAAGTGTCTTAAAGCTAACAGTGAAGTGACATACAGTATAGGGAAAATTTTAATGTTTACACATCAAAAATAGATATTAACACTTTTTGTAGGAGAAAAAAATCAGACTCCTGATATTAACTTACTTTTAATATAACATATTTTAGCAGTACACAAATACAAAATCAGATGTAAAATCCTCATGTTTATAACTCTTATACAACTACAAAATGAAAATAGATTGAAAATTAAACAAAAATACAAAACCAATAAAGTTCAAAATAGCAGTATTAAATATGAAGAAATCATTTTGCTTTAACACAATCAATGCTTGCTGTATGGATCTTACAGTGACTACTCTGAAAATCTGCTTTATTTTGTTCATGCCTATCCTACCATATACGATAACAGCCTTTTCTCTATTTGAATTACTGTGCCACTTGTATTCAGGTATTACCTGACACTATTAGGCTTTACTATATTCACATACAACATTTCTGTAGCAAGTGTACTCCTGTACTATGGTCATTAGATCAAAACAACGTACTATTTGGCAACAAACTTATTTTTAAACATAATCATAAACAGAGATACTGAAATTACTTCCCAACACTCATTATAAGGTGGACACCTAAATGATTCAGAATATGCTTTCATAAGTCCTTTTAAAACAAAAATTTTTAATTCTTGAAGAACATCCGAAAACATGTCAAGGCTGAGAACCACTGTAGATCAAGCCAAAGACATGACTCAAAGAGATGGTGGCTCAAGAGCAGGGCACAGAATGGATCTGTGTGTTTTATCACACTCTATTGCTTCTTTCACATTAGCATGAATTCATATACTGTACACTTTACAAAACCATTCTAACATCTCACTATTCAGGGACTGAGCAAAATTTCACTAAAGAGGAGAAACAAAATGGTTCTTTCACAAGATAAAACAGATGAACATGTATTTTTTAAATGAATAAAAGGGCATCAATGTGTATCACAGAGGAGAACAAGCCCCCCATGGAACCCTGTGCACGTGACTTATGCCAAGCTACCGAAAATTTTACACACACACCCCTCACCATCTTTCTCTCATCTTCAGGCGAGGCTTTCTCTTATCTCTACATAAGTATTTCCAAATACTGACTGTTTATCTCTTCCTGGATGTCCCTATGAATAACACCTCAAAGTGAATAAGCCCCAAACTAAAGTCATTATTTTCCCCCAGCAAAAACCTACCTGTCCCTTGTACTATTTAGCTCCACCAGAAAGTAGACAGTTTTTAAGTAGTAGAGTTTTCTTTGGCTACTTCTTATCATATCTGATCTATACAAGAACATCCATTCAGTTTCTAACAGAAGACCTGCTGGCATCAACTGTTTGTATCTTCCTTAAAAATTTTGAAAATACTGACAAATAATCTTCCAAAATTATTGCATAAATTTGTATTTCCATATCTTTACAAACTCTGGGGGAAAAACTCTAATGCCCAATTTACTGTCTATAAGATATACAATATTTTATTTGACATTAGGTGAATTCTGAATTTTTACTATAATAAATGATACTAGGATAAACTTTCATTATACAAACCTTTATACATGTTCCTGGTTATTTTCTTGGAATATGAAAAAGTTAAGGCCTTTGAAATATTTATTTCCAAATTGCTTCCCATAAAATGATTCCATTTTCATTCTTCCACCCATGAGGGTAATTTTACTGCTTTGTCAACTCCGTTCTTTCCTGTCTGTGAGACCTCCTGTACTTCAATTTCCTCATCTTTAAAATGGTGATAATAGTGCCTACCCCAGTGGTATTTATGAGGATTAAAATGCTTATTATACATTAGAGCTTTTAGTAAATAAAGTCCTTGGCACTCATGGACAACCAATGGGTCAAGGAAATCAAAAGGGAAATCAAGAAAATATCTTGAGAAAAACAAAATTAAAACACAACATACCAAAACTTATGGGATGCAGCACAAGTAGTTATAAGGGGGAGGCTTATAGTGATAAATGTCTACATTTAAAAAAAAGAAAGATTTCAAATAAACAAATTAACTTCACACTTTAAAGACTTAGAAAAGGAAAAATAAACTAAGCCCAATATTAGGAAAAGGAAATAATAGTTTAGAGAAACAATTACAAATATGGTATACAGTAATCCAATTATATCAATAACCACTTTAAATGTGAATGGTTCAAAAACACCAATTAAAAGACAATGTCAGAGTGGATGTAAAAAAAAAAACAAGACCCAACTATATGTTGTCTGAAAGATGCCCAACTTAAAATATAGACACAGATAGTTTAAAAAAGGTAAAGGATAGAGGCATGCTAACATTAATTAAAAGAAAGCAGAAATAGCTATGTTGATCTCAGAAAAAGCACACTTCTGAGCAAAGGAATTTCTCAGGGATAAGGGCAGGCATTACACAATTTTAAAGGGATGAATTCTCCAAGAATACATCACAATCCTTAATGTATATATACCTAACAGAGCACCAAAATATGTGAGGCAAAATCTGATAGAACTGCAAGGAGAAATAGATGAATTCACTACTATAGTTAGAGACTTCAACACCCCTCTATCAGTAATTGACAGGTCCAATAGGAAGAAAATTCTTAAGGACAGGATTGAACTGAACACCATCAATCAACTCAATCTAACCAACATTTATGTAGCATTTCAACCAACAACAGCATAACACATCTTTTCAAGTTCACACAGACCACTCACCCAAGATGGACCACATCTGGCCCACAATACACACCTCCACCCCCAAATGTAAAAGAACAGACATCATACAGTGTATGTTCTCAGACCACAATAGATTTAAACTAGAAAGCAAGAGCAGTAAGGTAGTGGAAAATCCCAAAACATTTTGAGATTTAACACTACACTTCTAAACATGGATCAAAGAAGTCTAAAGAGAAATTTTAAAATATTTTGAAATAAATGAAAATGAAAATACCACTTATGAAAATGTGTGAGATCCATCAAAAGTAGTGCTTAAAGGGAAATTTATAGCACTGAATGCATATATTAGGAAAGAAGGAAGATCTAAAATCCATAATCTCAGTTTACACTTTAGGGATCTAGAGAAAGAAGAGTAATATAAGTCTAAAGCAAGCAAAATGAAAAAAAAGAGGAGAAATCAATGAAAATAAAAACAGGAAATCAAGAGAAAACCAGTGAAACCAAAAGAAGGTTCTTTGAAAATGTCAACAAAACCAAAAAGATTCCTAGCTATGTATCATGATGCGGCACACAAGGCTTTCACTTTGGTCTCTGAGATGAATGAGTGCTGGCCAGCATCCTCTGCTGGAATATAAATGCTTCTCCTGTTCCTTCTTTTTTTCTTAACCTTTCTACAATTCTCTGGCATTGTTCTCTAGCACACGTTAACAAAAAAAAGAGAGATACAACACAATGGATGTCTTACTAAAGAGTGGAAAACAAAAAAGCTTGCTTTTGTAGCATAATGTGTGACTTCATCTTTTTTGGTACAGGAATCAAATAAATGAATCCATGCCTTGACATACAAGCCCTTTTTCTTTTCAAATGAGTTCATCAATGTAGAAATATTAACCTATTAGAGTAGATCTGAGTAACTGTTACTCAACAGGAGGAAGAATGGCAGGAAACTGTACCACTGTCAAATATACCCCAAAGAAAGCATCACTGCCATCATCGTCCTACAGGCGTCACCACCCAACATCTACCTTCTTGGAATTGCTTTAGAACCATTCATTAATGGCAGAACAGGGTAGTAGGAAAAAATGGAACAGTGAAATTTGAGCTCAAATTCCATCTCCACCACTTTTATTAACCATATGACTTTGTACAAATTACTTAGTCCATGAGAGGACTCATGTACCAGAAACACAATTACAACCAGTTTATGCAAAAAGGACAAGTTACTACAAAGATACCAGGGAGTCTGTTGGAACCCAATCTCAGCACCATGGACAAAGAGACTTGACACAGTCAAGACTACGCATCTACTTCTCTTGCTTTCTTCCAGATGCCCCCAGTTTTCTGGTTCGCACGGCAAGAAACAAGGCCACTAACTTCTTAGTTTTATATCGTATAGCTCCAGCCACTGGGAAGAAAACAATTCAATCCTCTGGGCACTTCACACCCAGGAAAAGGTCTGAATGTCCTGGATTAGTGCAGGTGTCTAAAACTGGACCAATAAACTAGAGAAATGGGCAGGACTGTGACTGATCTCCCTGGCCCCCTCCAAGCCAGAGTGATCTTTTTAAAAGACCTACCTTTAAAAAGGAAATTAGGTTCTCTGTTATTTCCTTTATAGTGCTCACCAGAAATTCTAATTGTAAATGTGGCTTTCTGTATAGTAACTATCTCTCTTACCACACTGTTCACTCCAATAGGATTGGCCTGTTTTGTTCTTCATTGTATCCTTCTAGCACCTACTTGGCTCTCAATAATTAAGTGCTGAATGAATAAATGGCTTAGCATGGGACAGGTGGTAATCAGCAGTAGAGCAACCAATTGCAGATGAAGGGAAGGGGAGCAGGGAGGCAGAATTACTATTATCAAGTTATTAAGATGGCTGATCCAGCAGAAATCTACTGCGGAAAGGGAACAGAAGTGTTTCCCAGCAAACCTGTGCTTCTGATGAGCAGATGAACAACTTGTTTTAGTTAGCCCCCTTCTTTCATAAATCCTTATAGGACTTTGGCATCAATTAAATAATAAGTATGACGGTACTTAACACAGCTACTTGCACATGTAGCAAGCATGCAATGTCACTTCTCTTAGAACATGTCACCTGGTATTCTTGAATATTAGCCTCCAAATAAGAAATTAACTAAAAACCTCCAAAATACTCCCATTTATATGACATAGCTGTGTTTCATGACTCCTTTTTCCACAGCATCCTAATCTTTCCATCTTCCTAAGAGAATTACCTGCTATTCTGTAGTAACTGTATCCATTCAATTAGCCACTTAGCTTAAATCAAGTACTAGACACACGAAAATGAAGCAAGGCAAAACTAACCAAAACACTGGCCCTGTCCTCGAGGAATTCATAAGCCCACCTTCTCCCTCTCCAATCCCACCACACCCACACTCCTGCCATGCCCAAAGTGCCAGGTGAGATGCTAGATTCAGCAAAGGAAAACACAGGATATCCAGGCGTTATCTGACAACCCACCCCCAAGCCACATACCATCTCTTTACCTTCAGCGCCTGACTCTACCACCTTAGTTCTGATATACATCCACTCTATGACCTTAGTTCCAGTATTTTCCTCATAAAAAATTTCTTTGGAGATTCACTGGATATGATCTTTCTCCAAAGTATAAATAAAATCTACCTTGACTTTACTTATAGGTTGTCAGTAAAAAACTCAAAAGAGGAAAACAAAGGGAATCATCTTAAATCTGTTTCTTGGTGGTGCTAGGAGTTAAAAAAAAAATTCAAAGAACCATAACAAAAAACTCTTTTTAAAAACCTAAAAAATAAAAAGCCTTGTTTACACGAATAGGCACATGAAAAAAAGATTAAGACTATATATAATCTTTTCAGAAATAGATCGAAAAAGGAGAAACTCCCTAACAGAAAGCACATGAGCAGTAACATTAGGTAGGGATACACGAAGCATTGAAGTGTCTTTGAATTTTATTTGTAACTGAAGGGAACCTCAGAGATCATCTACTTCAACCTTCTCATTTTACAACTGAGAAAGCCAAAGACCTTGAGACATAAAAATGACTTCTCCAACGTCACACAGAAGACCCCAGCTCCTCCGTTTCTTTCTCCAACCTCTTGCCCCAGATGACATAAGGTTGCAATACTCACTGAACTAAGGAAGATCCTCTTCTTCATGTTCACTGGTTGTTAGAGGACAAGCACCTAATAATGCTGTCATGTCTAACTTAAGATAAATGTATTCCTAGCACTTCAAGATAAATCTGAGTTGATTTTTCCATAGAAAGACTGTACACACATTATTATAGGTATATCCAATATAATACTTGTACTAATTAACATAATTTTATAACTAGTATTATTGGCCTAATCCTGTAACAGATACATTATGGGTTAAATTTGGTGGCTGTCTGTGAGCCTAACTACTAGGCATATTTTTCTGAAACAGTAAATTCCAAGTTCTAAAATATAATCAATCTCATGCTAAGTTAGAAACCAGCAATACACAGACTCAAAATTATAAACTGAATGTGATAAACTAAAAACATAAGATACCTCATTTTATAAAATGCTCCACTCAGGGGTCATTTATTTTTAAAATTAGGTACTCAGGCACATTTAACACAGGATATAATTTACATACACCTTTTTATTACTATTTCACTGGAAAACTGTAGGTAAGTCAAAAAGAACCAAACACGATTCTATGTTCATCTAATTTAAGGAAAAAAGCACCTTTATATTCATTTTCATGAAGTGACCTGTAAGAGGTAAGAAGAAAGTTAACATTTCATAAATGAAAGGATGATGTTATATACATTATATAGTATTTAGCACTAGTTCAAGTAAGCGTGTAGGTGAAGGACCTGTATTAAACAGGTAAATGAAGTTCAGAGAACCTCCAAATACATTTTTCTCTTTTCTATTGAGATAAAAAACTATGTCTCATGAATTAAAATGTATGATAAATCTATTTTTAAAAATTTCCATGCAGCACATTAAATCAATGGATATTCTTCACTCATTCATTTTATTTATCCAACAACAAAAAAGTCAAGCCCCTACTATTTGCTAAACACTACACTAGCAAGTTTAGACTTATGACAATAAACAATCAGGTCAGCTCTTGTCCTCAAGGAGCTTAGGCAAACCTTGAGTTAACTGTATTTACCTTAGCGATAATGACACCTGGATTTCAGTTGGTCATTTAAGAAAATATTTTTATAAGTAATCAAATTAATTCTAAAAAAACTATATAATTGTAATTTTAAAGACATTTGAATAGTTTTATGAAGTTTCCCTACAAAGTAGCCAAAAGCAGTTTTGGTAAAAGTCATATAATATTTTAATAGTTTCTACTATGAAAATTAACAGAGTTAATCCTCCAATAAGGACATCAAAAGCTACTATCTATTGTAATAATGAAAATTAAGCACTTGGAAATGTTATCTTAAACTATTCCAAAAATAAAACAACATGTAATATAAAATTATACAATATTAATACAATCTGAATATATGGCTATTTACAAACCTGGATAATAAAGCAGCTCCAAATCATACAGTACAAATGATCACAACTATGTATTTTGGACTGTGTCATCTGAAAATGTTTCATTATTAAAGTCTTTAATGTTTTCTGGAGATTTATTTTTCACACATTTCATTATTCTACTTGCTTATTACCAAGTCATGTGACTTTTTCATCAGTATTAACCATACCTATATTTATAACTACACACAGGTATTAACTACAATACCTATTATTTTTGCAGTTATTAAAAACTTGATGAATGAGAAACATTCTTCAATTTAGAGCCATATGTCTCCAAAGCAAAATTCGATGTAAATTAGGCATTCTAACATGCCACAGAAAATTCTTATTTTTGTCATTGTATTTTACACTGAAATATTTTCATCATTCATCATCTAAAACATTTAAATTTTCTTTAAAAGCATTGTGAAAACGTCTTTACTGAATTTATGTATTCAACTTAGTGTTGTATCTCCATTTACATGTAAGGAAACAAAGGCACAAATGTGTAAACTGCAAGGTCATTTTGAACCCAAGCAACGGATCCTACACCACCAGTTATATGTGTGCCACTTCCAAGTGCCATAAAACAATTACTGTACCCTAAAACAACTGCCTCTGCAATGCCCATGTCCGACTCCGTTTTATCAGGAGGGTTATGGGAACAAGCATGAACAAGAAAAGCTGGAAAGGGAGGATTAGCAAAAGAAAAACACTTCTGGTAATGAATCACTTATTTTTAAATGATGAGACGTAAACAATTTTTAACATTATAATCAATTAACCAACACTTGTTTCTTCCGTTTTCAAAAATTATTTCATCTTTCAAAATTAGAGCCTACTTGTCCTTGAAGACAGAAGTTAGAAAAAGGAGAAGAAATTCTATGACAAGGAATTTAATACATGATATCGCAAAGAAATAAACTAAATAAAAAGCAAAACTTAGATAAATTAAGGAACGCCTCATTATGGCAGTTAAAACCCCACCTTAAATAGAAAATACTTCCTTTAACTGAAGGCTATGATCAACAATTGAACATTCTGTGACTGAAAAATAAACACAAAACTTTTACTGAGAACTTGAGAAAATTCATATTAAGTACTTTATTCAAATATTCGACATAAATATACTTTTTCTAACAGAAACTTGAAAGAGCGTAAGGAAAAAACTGTTTTTGAGAATTCAAAGACCCTGCATTTGTAATTATGATGTAGGGCTAACAATTAGAAAAATTAAAGTTACCTACCATACAAATTAAACATTAGACGGGCTGAATAACCAGTAAATCAACTGCATCCATTACAGGACCGAAATAATAGGTGAATCTAACACCTAAGGCAAAATTAAATTATAACCCAGGGTACATTTGCATAGAAAGCGATAGGATTAGACTGAGTGGTCTCAGAGCACCTGGTCTAGCTGGGGATTAATTAGTCGCCTACGGGACAGGTTGGGAATGCGCTGGCCAGACGGCTGTCTCCCCCGTCCGTGTTCCAGTCCATCACCGCCGAGTGCCAGACGGCGTCTGAGTGCGAAGCTAGGGGGCACGCTGTAGCAAGGGGAAGGGAAACGGGAAAGGTGCAATGGATGCTGCAGAGTGGAATAATTATCTGGGCGGCACAATGGGCGAGTCCTGCCCACCCGGAGCCGACCGAGCGGCTCCCTAACTCTGCTCCGGGCAGCCCCCCACTACCCGACTGCTCCAGCGAAGAAAGGGGTCCCGCGCCCGCCGCACCTCTGCCCGCACCCGGCGGCTGGGTGCAAACCCGCAGACGCACGAGCCTCCTGGAGCCTCCGGCCCGCAGCGCGAGCAGCGGCTTCGCCGCCGCACCTCAGCGGAGCCCCGCAGCCTCCCCTGCCCACAGCGGCCTTGGGCAACCGGGAGCCAGGCGCGCCCGCCGGCCGCCGTCTCCCTCGGCCCAGCTTGGGGGCGGGTGGGCGGCCGGGGCCGGGAAGCCGGGGAAGCGGGATGGGGGCGGCCCCTCCCTGCAGCCCCGCGCTGCGGCCGCGGAGAGGGTCCCCCTCCAGCATCCCGTCCCCAAGCGACAGTCCTGAGGGACGCGCTCCCCGGACACCGCGGGGGCGGCTGCCTTACCCCTTCCTCATGCTTCGGCGGCGGCCGCCAGTCCCCTCAGCTCCCAGGGCTCCACCTAGAGCTCCAGGAGCGGCAGGCTCCGGGGGGGAGCTCGCTCCGGGCAACGGCCGAGGTACCGGGCTACGGGGGACGCCGCCTGCGGCGCCCGCTGCTCTCCGGACCCAGCGCGCGCTCGACGCGCGAGCGAACAACACCGCGAGCCGCCGCCCCCACCGCCCCCTCCCCGCGCGCGACGCTCCACGGCCGGGCGCCGCGACCGGCGCCTGAAGCAGGGGGGACGGCCGGACGCCAGCTACCTCATCTCCCACCGCTCCCACCGGGAGCCGCTCCCCGCCGGTGCAGGTCTCCCAGGCTAAGCGTCTCCCTTCGCTCCCGCACTCTCGTTGCCCAGGTGCGGCCGGGCGGCCGACGCAGCCCCCGCCCCCTCACCCGTCGGAGAAGGAATGTGCTCTCCCCCCTCTCCTGAGGCTTATGGTAGTGCCCGGTCTTCAATTTTGGGGGAGGGGGCCGGAGAGAAAGATGCTTGGCCCCGGAGTGAGGGAGGGCACAGCCAATTGAGCGAGCCAGCCATTCGGGGGCGGGGCCCAGGGGAGGCCCGTCCCCGCCTCCCGCCCCGCCCCGCCCCCCGCTCCAAACTACACGTCCCACCGTGCCTCGCCCAGTCCCGCCGCGCTGCACGCCGGGAGTGTGGCCTCGAAGCTTCAAGTGTCTTCGGAACTCGTAGTCTTGACCTGCGCCATATAGGTCCTGAAAGTCGTAAGCTATCATAATTCTATTTCCGTTGTAAATATTCCCAAATTCTCATCTCTGTTGTACTTATTCTAATTCGAATTCACTATGTGTTTTTAAATGTCACGAGGCATTTAGTTGTTTCTTATCAAAAGAAGAAAATAATATGTCTCCTGGTAATCTGTCAGGACCTGGGAGTCGCTCCTTCCGCCCGGGCCTGGTCGCCGTGAAGGTCTGTTGCCGTCATGTCGGCTGCGATCGCGTCGCTGGCTGCTTCCTACGGTTCGGGCTCAGGGTCCGAATCGGACTCGGACAGTGAGGGCGGGCGGTGTCCGCTGCCGGCCGCCGACGCCCTCATGCACCTGTCCCAGTCGCCGCCGGCCAAGCCCGCTCTGGCGGTGGAGGTGGACGCGGCCCCCGAGGTGGCGGTCAAGGTAAGCGCGCAGCGCCGAGGCGGGACGGGCGGATTACCTCCTTCGCCGGCGCCGAGGAGCGGCGGCCGCGGGGGTCCGACGGCGCTCCCCGGCTCTGCCCGCGCCGCCCCCCAGCGGGGGCAGAGGTGGGAAGCGGGGACACCTGCGCTCTGTTCGGGTGCGGCCCGGAGGGGGCGGCAGCGCAGAACCCGGGGCCGACTCGGGGCCCCCGGGCGAGCGGCGCCGGCTTGGGTGTGTGCGGAGGCGGAACGAGGCTGCGGCCCCGCTGTGAACGTGTGCGTTGCGAAGGTTGAGTGAAGTGGTGCAGACCTGGTAGCACAGAGCCGGGTCTCAAATGCAAGTGCAGCGACTGTTAGCGCTTCTGATGACGCTACGCCAATGTGGCGAGAAGAGGCCTTGGGTTTAAGAAACAGTGCGTGATCCCAGCTGAGGAAGGGGGTAGAGGGAGAAATTGGGTAATATAGTTCATTTAGCAAATGTTTATTGAACACGTTATTTGCTGGGAACTGTTCTAAGGGCTGAAGACACGGAGGCCAAAAGCCAGACATCTGCCTGCAGGAAGCATACATTCTGGTGCAACAGCCAGCCAAAAGAATGTGCGCAGATAAAGTGGTTACAGATTGGATTGAGTGCTGTGAAGGACAGAAGAGTTCTGTGATAGGGAGTAAGGTTGGAGTATGACTCGGCCAGGGAAGTCCTCTGAAAAAGCAGCTTTGAAGAATGAGAGCCCGCCGTACGCGAGATTCTGCAGGCGTGCCCAAATAAAAGAGACAGAGGCCTCGAGAAGGCCAAGAGCTTAGTGTTTGAAGAACTAGGAAAGGTGGGTGTGTCTAGAGGCGGGGAGAGCATCCAGCAATCGGCAGTCCAGGCCCATTAGAGCCGATGGAGCTCAAGATGTGGTGAGGGAGGCAGTGTGCAAAAATTCCCTCCCATTTAAGATGTTCCCAAGTCTAGTGTTATATAACTGAAGTCGTTTACAGGTTTTTAGTGACTTGTTTATGAATTTTACTCTTTAGTAATGGACATCTGGAATGAAAGCATACTTAGAATCCTCCAACCGTTTTAACAGAACTCCCCAAACTTCCACCCCTCCGGCCACCCCCTGAATCTTCATTCTTTTTCCAGCTCAGCTCTTTGGAGCTCTTCCACTTTACTCATTTTCTCAGCTCAGTGCAGCCTAGCCCTAGCTTCCTGGGGATACTTATTCTACCAGGCCTTCCAGTCGCCAGGTTCTGCCCTTGACTTGAATGTCTGCATCACATAGTTCCTCCTTGTAACTTTCCCTTTGGCTCCCACGTTCCGTCCTGTCTTACCATCCCCTGTTCTGCCCTCCCTTGCAGTGTTGGTGTTTCCTGGGACTCTGCCCTCACTCCCCATTGGACCCTCATGCCCGCCCCTGCCCTCAGCCTCACTGTGTGCTTCTGATGACTCTCGGCTGAACGCCGTGGAGCGGTTCCCACAGGTTCTGGAGTCAGGCTGCCAGGATTCAGACCTTGCCTCCAGCGCGTACTCTGCGCCTGAGTGCCTTATCTGTAAAGTAGGGACAACACTAGCAGACGGCTTTGAGTAGTGTTAACTTAGAAATATTTAAGTTGTTCAGACAGGATTAAGTCGATATTTTGAAAGGAAGAAATTTTTGTTATGCATTCTAACCTCTATAGCTATATACATGACTTTTACTAGACTTTGATTATTAGAATTATTTATCACATGGCACTAGTGTAATAATCACAAAATTGGTATTAAAATGGTTCGTATGACCTTAATACAGCCTCTAAAATAATCACTTGTCAGATCTCCAATGTTCATTTGGTTTTCTTTTAGGAAGACTTGGAGACTGGAGTTCACCTTGATCCTGCTGTCAAGGAGGTTCAGTATAATCCCACCTATGAGACAATGTTTGCTCCTGAGGTGAGAAAACATTATATTTAAGATTCTGCTTTTTGCCGAAGTATTTAAATTATGCAGAGACAAATAAACGGTGAGTTTTTGAAAGTTTTCTCCCAAAAGTATGTATACTATTTAACTTTAAAAATATATATCCTGTTATGTGTCAATTATATATCAACTTTTAAAAAAGAAAATACATCCTTCTATTCTCCAGAAGTTTAAATCATGTGTATGCTTTTGTGAGAATGCTTTTAAAAATCCACTGATGTTTATTTGCCAAAATAAAACTATTTGATAGCATGGAACTGTGTCTTAAAAAAGGAAATGATAAAATATCTGATTCTTAGATGTGAACTTAGTTAACATCTTCCTCTTGGCATTGATAAGGAACTATTACAAATTAACTATAAGGGGAAAAGGATTTGGTTTATTATCATCATCAATGCACAATATATTATGAAACATCTAGTTTCAAATGCTCCCGTGCTAAACTCTAAAAAGAGGTGCATACTGACATGGCCATTGCTCAGATGTAGTCAGTGTTCATTGCCTGCTATGAGTAGCACATCTCATGGATTCCTTTTTCTCATGATGACAAATGGTGATGGAGGCATTAAAAGAAGATGAGGAAAAAAAAAACCAGAAACAGTGAAAATTACCCATTTAGGAGAGTGTAGAAAAGATTAAATTTCTAGGTATTTTGCCTTTAAAGGGGGTAAAGAGTGTTTGACAAAATAGAGATAACAGAAAATGTACATTATAAAACAAAAAAAGGCAGCTTCAGAAGCAGGATCTTCAAAAAGCACTTCAAAGATGCATCTTGGTGGAGAAAGAGGCGCTTTTTAATATTTTTCATTTTTTAGAAGATAGTCATTGTCCTTTTTTCGATAAGGCAGAGTCATAAAGCTCTTTTATATAACTTGTCTGCTTAGGTTTCTGTAGTCACTTAAAAAATGGCAGTTGAAATGCGTAGCGTGGTGTATTGTGTATGTAGACAGCTCTAGCTGTTCCTGGGTGTGCACTGAGCAGAAACCTCATTCTCAAGCTCTAGGACTGTGACACATCTTAAATTTTATTCCATTATTTGTTAAATCCTTCTAGCCTGTTGAACTGCAGGCCATCTCATATCCCTTGACACTATTTCAGCTGACACATTGAAGAGAAGTTGTATATTACATATATGCTTCATGATTTTTAAATGTAAGAGTACCCCAGTAAAATAGGTCTGCTGAATTCAGAAAATGAGAAGGTTTAAAGTAGTGTGGGTGGTCTACAATGTTCCTCTGTCAGTGCTAAGGTCTGTTTTTTTTATTTTAGATACTATTAAATGGTAACCCTTATTGGTACGTATATTAACATTATTGGCATTGAGACTAGGAAAGCTTTTATGAGGAAAGATTCCAGGCGGAAAAGAACAGCTTGAGGCAAATCATGGAAGATCTAGAGCAGGATGCCCTGGCCATTGCCAGTAGGGACCGGAGGTGAGACTGCAGTGGCGGTTTGGTACCACTGCGCAGACTGTGGGGGCCAAGGTGAAGCGTTTGGTCTTGATTTCCCAGATGATGGGTTTCTAAGGTTCTCTAGTGGGGCAGTGGCATAGTCAAAGCTATGTTTTCAAGAGGAGTGAAGAAGGGTTTACAGGGCGGAAAAGAACAGGAATAGGCACTGATGAACTGAAGCCACCTTTATTACTGTGTGCCCGGTGCCTTGCTGAGGGATTTGTGTGTCCGTGCACGCCAGTGTTCCCTAAATCCTCTTTAGCGCTCACTGCAGCCCTGTGAAGTAAGTACTTGCACCCCATTTCAAAGCAAGGAATCCAGTCAGGTGACACTGCCAGCAAGTGACATCATTTGGGGCTTTGAGTCTATATCACTCCTAGCAGCTGCTCTGTAGCCAGAAGACCAACTGGAAGTCCGTTGTGGAGTTCACAGGGTGCACCCTTAGGCCTTTGGCTTTGCTAGTTTAGTAAGTTAACTCACTGGGCTATTTCATTTTATAAAATGCTGTTTCTCCCTCCCAACCAAGCTCCTTTCCTGACGGTCTACTTCATTGTCAAGATAAGCTTTCTTGAATTACAGATGGAACCTGAAGATCTAATAGCCATTGTTCTTCAGTCTGTTTTCTTCATTTCACTCAATCTTTTTTGGGTCTAGTTAGAGAAAAGTGTATTTGTTAGCTTCTCTAGATTCATATAAAACCCATAAGCCTCAGGAAGGCTTTCAGACTTAAAATAATAGTACTTTTAGGAATAAGAAACATATAAAAGTTGAGGGAAAAAATTCCAGATACTGTTAAAAATCTGGCACTAAGGGCTACTATAAATATTAATGTTACAATGAATGAACCTTAGAAATTATATAGCTCAGCTCTTTTGTAGATGAGAAAACTGAGGCCGCAGGTCGCAGAACCAGAACTGCTGAAATACTAGTTTACTATTTAAACTGTGCTTGTGTCCTATAAGATTGAGGTATTACGCCAATAAATTGAATTGTGGTGATCTTTTCCAACTTTGCAAAAAATAATTAAGAGAATCAACAGACTCTTCTCACCTTAACCTTTGTCTATAAATGTTTAAACTCTGATAACTGCAATAAATATTAATGAAAAACATACCAAGATTAAAGTGTATTATTAGCTCAGTAGCTTTTTGTTTTCTTGCATGAACTTATGGTTATGATTTCATATTGTCAGTTTGTACATACAAATTTTAATTCCTGTGATATTACAATATACTGTAAGGCATTAACCCTCATGTCCTCTACCTACTGAAGACTTTTGAGAACTACTGCCTTATAATATGCAGATAGCTTAGATTTATCATCCAGTGTCTTAACAAATTAAAAATACTGTTCTTCCAACTTCATAAATAAGTCACTTCACTGAGGTGAAAGATGTAAAGATACTTAACTGCCTTGGAAACATTTTGGGGGTAGTAGTGATATTAATTAATATGTAAACATGTTTGTTTCTATGAGAGATTACAACTGACTGTGGTGTGCTTGGGTGTTGTCTTAGCTAAAAACTATTAAATGTTGATACCTAATTAACTTGAATATGTATTTTCTAAGTTCACTTGAATACAAATTTATTCTTAATTACAAAAAGTTTAAAAAGAAGTATTTGGAAATCAGTTTTCTGCATTTTTTATATGCTTTGTTTTGTTTTTTAATGGTTAACCCAGAATTAAAAGAGGTGAATATTCATAGACCAGGAACACCTAGGAGATATTTTTTGAGTAACTGAGAAGAGCCGAGTTCTGCTGACTAATATTCTCTGCCTTTCTCGTTGGCATTAAATGTCTTTGAGGGCAGCTCTAATAGCTGCCAGTACCAGGCAGTTAAGGTGAGCCAGAAGTAGAGGGATCTTCCACTACACAGCTTTCTACATCATTTACAAGGTTTTTTGTTGCCTCAGCTTAAGTATCTATAAAACATAAGCACTTTTAAATCTTTAGACTGCATCAAGTATAGCACCACATATAACACTCTGAGCTGTAATACACAAATCAATATTCATATAGAAACCAATTCTTTAATTCTGAAAGTTTTTCTTTAAAAGGTAAGCTGATTTGATATATATGACCTTTAAGAAGAATTGTTCTTTTTGTAAAATCTTAATAAAATAAGACTATGGAAAAGGTAGTTTCCTTTTTTAAATTGGAAAGTATAAACCTAATGATTGTTAATTATATGTAATAGGATAACAATAAAGACATGGGGATTTTTAATCATTTTAGATTTCCTCCCCCCCAGAAATACCAGATGCTGCTTTGTGAATGATAGCTGGCTGACCAGAGCAATTAGAGCATCTAGGAGACTTTTAAATTACCATCTTTAATTTTATGGGTGTCCATTATGTTTATAATAAACTTCATGGCTGAATGAAGTTAACTGTAACTGCCAGCAGTCAGTACTCTAGAATTATTTTCTCCCCTACGTTTCCAACCATCAGCACAGGAAGAATTAACATGGGCTGCAGAGTCTTGCACTATATCCTTTATTATAACTTGGTATAAATAATGGAAGTTTTGTATCTAAATCAGACATTTTTAAATTGAATCATTTTAAACAAATGAAAGCTATCAGTATGAAGGAATGGTGTAGTGGTTTATTTTCTAATAAAGCAGAAAAAATCATAAGGCAAATCTAACATTTAAATTCAGATTTTCTTGCATAGTATAATGGTGATATCTAGAGAAGGTAGCATTCTGTTTAATAAGAGAAGATCATTATTTATATTTATGGTCTGGAAGTGTGTCATAGAACAGGTAGTTTCTGACGGTAGTGACCCAAGATGTTCTGATGTCAAAGTATTTCATCATGGCAGTAGAACTTTCAGAGTTCAAATAGAAATATCCTAATTCCACTATTTCCAAAGTGAGAGGTTCATTTTATTCTTTCTTTTAAAACAAAAAAGAAAATAAAGAGTTGGATTTTCACCTTATCTTTTATAATAGAATTAAATTAGTAGTACTTAACTAATACATTCTGGAACCTTATTACCCAATTTTTTTTATAAGTCAGAGACTGTGATTGTACATTTAAGGAACGTTACAATGTAAAAGAAGGATAGACCAAAGTTTGTTCTAGTCTTGGTTCTACCAATTAATAATAAAACTGTAGACTCCAGGGCAGTCAGAAAATACATCGACTTTGGCCTTTTCCTTCATTTCTAATACAAGAAGGAAAATACTCTCTACCTTCCCAGGATTTTTGTACAGCTCAAATTAAATAACATTTGGAAACCATTCTATCAACTCGAAGCATGTAAATAAATAGATAATAATGGTACTATTTTGTGTGAAACTCTCATAGTGTGACTTGTAGAGAAATTTTATTTACATTTGTAATGTCTTTTCCTAGGAACTTTTTCAGGCACTTCACTTTCATTACCTGTTTCTGATCCCCCGCCCTGGTGATCTCCTGATTAGTACAGGCCAGGCAGTGTGTAACCGTTGAGATTCTGAGTCCACCTTATGGAACTCACTGTCCAGTGGAGGAGAAGCATGTATGTTTTTGAAAAAATTATGTGCCATTATGGATATAAAAGTAACCAGAAATCCCTCAGGCAAGGTTTAGATGAAACCCTAATAACCCCCAGTCCCCAGCAGCAGCTGCCGAGCAGAGCTCCCAGCCCTGGCAGAGGCGGGGCAGCCGGTAGCCACACGGGGCTGTGGGGCTCTTGAAGTGTGGCTGGGGTGCCTGAGGCACTGAGTCGCTCACTCTGGTTAACTAGGTGTGAGTATCCGCACCTGTCCTTGGGCGAGCTGGCTCTCCTGCTGCCCCTGGGGGGCTGACAGACATTGCCCAGGTGCACCGACCATGCGAGAGGAGTACGTTCCCAGAGAGGGTCCTTGGGCTGATGACTTAGAGCTGAAAATACCTTGTACAAAAATCTAGTTATTAGCTTTCTACACTCAGAATTTGAGTTTTTCTTTTTTTCTTCTGATAACATTGCAGTTTGGACCAGAAAATCCCTTTAGGACGCAGCAGATGGCTGCCCCTAGAAATATGCTTTCTGGATATGCTGAACCAGCTCATATCAATGATTTTATGTTTGAACAGCAAAGAAGAACTTTTGCCACATACGGTAAGGTGATAAAACTTACAGTTTCAAGTTTGACCTTATTAGAAGTGATTTTTGTGTGTGTGAAAATCTATTTTACCTTCTTGCTTTTTAAATTTAGCAATCTGGATTCCTTTGAAAAGGGGTAGTGTGTTTCCTCGTTCTTTCTTTTTCTTTTTGAGTTGCACCAATCATTTTTATTTTTGTTTTTCAGAATAATCTCAGGCTGTCAAAGTTAAACAATTAAAGTTCAAATGTGCAGATATCTACTAAGGAGATGAGTTTTAGGGCTTTTTTTTTAATTGAAGTATAATTGATACACAATCTTAAGGTTGTTTTCAAGTGAATGCAGTGGTTCACCAGTTACCCACAATATGAAATCCTCACCCCCACTAGTTCCATTACAATCTGTCAGCATAGGAAGATGTTACAGAATCACTGACTGTATTCTTCCATGCTGTACTATCCCCATGACCAGCTTATATCATGATAGAGGATTTTTGTGTCCCTTGATCCTCCTCCCCCTCCCCACCCACCCACCCCAACCCCTCCCCCATGGTTACTACCAGTCTCATCTCAGTGTCTGTGAGTCTGCTGCTATTTTGTTCATTTTATTTTGTTTTGTTTTTAGATTCCACAAATAAGTGAAATCATATGATATGTGTCTTCTCTGCCTGGCTTATTTCACTGAGCATAATATCCTCTAGGTCTACCCGTGTTGTTGTAAATGGCAGGATTTCTTACTTTTTATGGCTGAGTATTATTCCATTGTGTATATGTATCACATCTTCTTTATAAATTTATCTATTGGTGGACACTCCGGTTGCTTCCATATCTTGACTATTGTAAATAATGTGACAATAAACTAGGGGTGCATGTATCTTTCTGAATCAGGGATTTTGTTTTCTTTGGATAAATTCCTAGAATTGGAATTACTGGGTCATACGGTGTCTCTTATTTTTAGTTTTTTGAGAAACCTCCCTCATATTGCTTTCCACAGTGGCTACACCAATTGACATTCCCACCAACAGTGTAGGAGGGCAGGTAATGTGTTTTCTTATACACATCTATAAATACTTACACATATGGGAAGGTGAACTACTATTTTAGCTGTCTTTCTACATCTGCTATGATTTTTAAGTACTAGAAATACTCTGTGGTCTTAAAAACAGAATATTCTTGTTGTACTTGGTAATGAATGCTTTTTATTGACTGTCCATTATATGGAAATTGCTGTAGAAGTTGATAAAATGACAGGATAGTGTTGAGGTTACATTGTTCATCCTCTTACACACTGGTTGACTTTACTCTGTTTCTCAAATCTTACCTCTGAAATATTCTTGTTGGTCACTCAGGGGCATCAGGAAATAGAATGGCCACAAATTCATTGTGTAAATTAATTACATCCTATCAGTTGTGGGGTTTCAGAAGATTAATGTGCATACAAGATCGGGAATCCCCTCTAAAAGAAGGTGGTCTTTATAATGTGCTTGTTGGTGGTTCACAGATCCCGGTCCTGGTCCTTTGTATCGGGTTTGCCCAGGTGTGGCGCTGGCCTGCCCACTGGTCTCTAGTCCGCATGCCCCCTGACAAACACTCAAATCACCAGCTGGGAAGAGCTCTAGGTGGGGCAGGCAAGCAAAGGAAAGAGGATGTTTTTATGCCTGTCCTAGTTGTGGTCTTTTATGAGTGAATTACTTGTGCTGGTGTTTCTTTCCCAAAAGAGCATCGAAAAAGAAAACTTTGATAGTCACGTTTTTAGACATCAGTAACATTGTTTCTTTTTTCTTTAGTTTTCTTTGCAGTTAGAATTCTAACAACTCCTTTTATTCTGATAGTAGAGGTTTTTCTAAGCTCTGAACAAATTCTTCTGTCCTATCTACAATGAACTTCCATTATTATGAGATAGGATTTTTAAAAAGGTAAAGGAAACAGTGTCATGCGAAATATGTATTCAGTGATGCTTTTTAATGACAGTTATTTTCATTAAAAAGTAATGTAAACAAATTTTTAACATTCAAAGAAAAGCTTATCTATAATCCCACTATACTAAAATACCTACTCTTAGATTATGGTCTTTATCCCTCCAAGTCTGTTAGGTATGCATATTTGTATTACAGAGCTATAGTCATTCTGTACTGAAAATTATGCATCTCACTATTTTATTTAGTGCTCTATCATAAGCATTTTTCAGTGTTACTTTATAAATCTCAAAGCTATCATTCTTAAGAACTCCATAATGTCCACTGTTTGGTTATATCATAATTTACATAATTATTGTAATGTTGGATGTTACTTTTTTCTAATTTTTAGTGATGCAAACTGGTTTACCATAAATTAGTTTAGAAGTTTTGTACAGATAATCTTAGTTTATTTATGACAATATATTCTTGGGAACTGATTGTACAATTGTCTTATATTGGGTCATATTTCACCATGACAGGGTTATAGTTGACTTAACACTGCCAAAAGTCACAGCTCAGACTGGATACCTCTAAAACTACCTAAATGGGTTCAGTGGTACTTTCAGTCCAGTAAAATGGTTATAAATGATGTTACCCATGGCTTGTATAAGGGATCCCATTAGATATGAAGCATATATGCAGCTCATAAAAGGTCCACTCCACTCAGCCTGAATTTATTACATTATAGCTGATAGTAAAGACTTTTAAAGACTTTGCTTGTGTTCTTAGACTTTAGAAAGATCTTAAACAATAATAGTTTGTCTCCTTTAATACAAAACATATCTTAAACAATAATAGATAGTTTAAGTCTCCTTTAATACAAAACATAACAAAAAAATCCAATTAAGTTAATACTGATAACTACTTTCCCTCAAATGATAGCAAGAGTAAGTGTTTAAAACTGTTCAGTTGGTTTTAGAATTGGGTTTGTAAATCAGGATTTTTTTTTAAACAGCTGGTGTTTTTTTCCCTCTCCTATTAGGAGGTGGTAGGCTAGGACAGAGGTTGAAGACGTAAAAAATGAATATGGCAGTATCCTGTGTTAGGCAGCCTGGAATTAAATGAGACAGGGACCATGGGCTTAGAGTAGGGTGAGGGCCTCTGGAAAAAACAAACAAACAAGATAACTAACCATTGCGAGATTTACTTTGGCCTGCTGGGCAGCCCAGCTTATTTTTCTAACTTTACCCAAGTGCTGCCTTCTTCCTCCAGCCCTAAACAAATGATTTGTTGCAACTTGGGCAATGTAGCAAGCAAGCCCAGAACTACTGCAAGCCCAAAACAACATAGTAAAAAAAAAAACAGGAAGGATTACATCTTGAAACTAATTAGTTAAAAAAGGTAAAACAATGACTCAGCCCACCTTTGGAGCAAAGCAGGCAGCCTTGAGTGATATGCTCCCAGACCAGGAAGCTGCTATCCTGGGAGGAAATCAGATCAGTTAAGTTCTTGTAAATAACCAGGAAGACTAATAAGAAACTTAGTGTTTCTTCAAAAGTATTTGGGACCAGTTAACAGGTGTACATCCCTACCCCTTTGTCTCTCAACTGCCTATAAAAACCCCTAGACAACGTACCACCGCGGGACTCTTGTCCCCTCCTGGCGTGAGCTAGGAACTCAGTCCTTTCACTCTATCTCTAAATAAAAGCCTGTACCTTGCTCTCCTACCTTGACTGTTTGCGAAGTTCATTCTTCGGCTCCCTGAACAAGAACTCCGGCATCATCTTTGGGGGCTCGTTCAGGATTTGAACCCAGGATCTCTCGCACTAAGTAGCCAATTGCAAAACTAGGAAAATTCTGGTCTATCTCCTTTGTGATAGATAATCTTAGAACTGAGAACAATTTGTTTATACTTAAATTAATAAACAAGTTAACCAACCTCGGGTCCAGCAGTCTCTTTTTTCTTTACCCCCAGGTACTAAGCAAATAGCTTTTGTTAACTCTTGCTAACGAGAAAGTTCTTGTCTAACTTCGGGTAGTGACTCCTGTCCACTTTTCGCTCATGCACACGTTTGTAAGGCTGTGTGACCTGTTAGCACACCTCCTTTCCAAAGCACCCAAAGCAGCAAGCCTTCCTTACCTCTCCGCTAGCACTATCTACATGTTGGAAAGGAGAAGGCGCATGGATTCAGTTTTGCTAAGTGTATCATTTTTGGAAAATTCCTGTTGTATTATACGTTTAGTTTATCACAGCACCCGCCTGTAGAGCCCTCCCTGTGCAGATTGCCTCGTTTACTTGGTCATCCCATTTTGCTGACTTGGGCGTTCAGCTCAGTTATGGTCCTTCTCCGCTCATCTCCATGGTCTGGTGGATTCTTCTGTCCTGTTTGCCCCCCAGCTGGTCTGAGTTGGGCTTCTCAGTGCGCTTTCTTCCTCTTGTTCTTTTGCGTAGAATTTTCTCTATGCCAGTCTGTGCAGGTGGAAAATAGAATTTAAAATAAACACTTTAAAAGAAAGAAAGAAAGAAAAAAACAATAAAATAAACACTTTAGTTTCACTATAGTTGTTATTAATGGGGTTTTAACTTCAGTATTAGAAGCTCCTTATCAACCATTTTTAAATGATTTTTTAAAATACTCTCCTGAAGATGTCATTTACGTTAACATTCCTTGTGTCTTTTAGATATCAAATTGGTTCCGGTTCTATTTAAAATATGGGGATATATATATATAGGTTAAACTGCAGTAAAATGCTTTTTGCAAACTGGTAGTGAGTATCTTTGTGCATAAAACTTCATGGATGGTTGGGTTTTTTCATTACTTTCTTAAGGTGAATTCCCAGAAGTAGGTCTAGAATATAAATATTTTTAAGAACCTTTGGTCACATGTTGTCAAATCGCTTTCCAAAAGAGCTCTCCGAGCTTACACTGCCACCACCATATATGAAAGTTCTGTATCTCTTTACCCCAGATCCATATGATTGGTTTTCCTTTTTTTTCTTTTGATAGAATACTGTACCTCTTTAATTTTATTACTTTAGACAACTAGTGGGGCTGAAGGTTTTTCCATGTTTGTGACCATTCTTTTGCAAACTGCTTATAGTCTCTTCTCATTTACCTACTGGGATATTAGTGTTAATAATTTGAAGGACCTAATTAGAAAGTTGATACAGAGCCATGACAAATAAGACTAAAAAGAAATAAAGTAAACATTAACTCCATTAAAAAGATAAAATAGGAAATAAGCTTCAGAAAGCTAGATGAGATAATTTCAGAACTAAAATGCATATATACTGACTTATCTGAGACGTAGGATAGTAGAAAACTAAATGGACTGAAATTCTGAGGTGTATCTTGTTCTGTCATTGTCTGACTTCCAGTAGGGCATATAGCTCAATATTAACTTCTTTAACTTTGTAAAGGGAAAAAATGCTGTTATCCCCTAGCTCCCGGGGTGGGGGTCAGTAGTGGTAATGGTGACAGTGACGGGAAAGATTTCACCACAGAGGATGTGGGAAGGAAGACAGCATGAGCTCCTCTCCTCAGAAACAAGACTGGCTGGCAAGCTGGACTGGGTGTGGTGCTTACCCGGGTCCCACAGGAAGAACCAGGGTCTCCCTCCCTTCCCTCTCCACGCTCCACTCCATCACGCCACACACATAATGCAACACCATTGTATATATAAATCACCTTCCAGATGGAATTACGTTCTGCATACATTTTTAGGATTGAGATGGGGATCTTTAACTTAGGGTATGTTGGTTTCAGTTTTGTATGAGCCTTATAAAAACTCTCAAAAGATCCTTTACAGAAAACTATTCTGTACATCAAAGAGATGAAAGATAAAGTAACTCATGGGATTTGAACTTGTGATCTCAGATCCTAGTCCAAAGCTGCCTTTCAGTGATCAAGCTCCCTTGTGACAAGTAACATAATTTAATACTGGAAACACCTATATGCAAGGGAGCTAAGAGCCAGGAGGTCGTTTCTCTGGAGCATATCATGAGGATGAGTTGTGCATCAACATCTCTAGCTTGTTTGAAAAGTATGTTTTATGACAAGTCTTTTTCTGTTCCCCAAAAGAAATTCCCATTAATCTTTAGCTGGAAAATTAAAATGTTAACTATATCCACTGGGATGTACCCTTTGAAAAGATGGGCTAGTACTTTTGTATATTCTGTGATTGCTCATGTGGTTCATAGGCCATAGACCGATTAATGAACTAGCTATCTTCTGTGAATATGCTGGAGTATTATTACAGCTGACTTTACCAAACATTTGCCAGGCTGGCACTGCCACTTGAGGAAAAACTGATTTAAGTTAATACAGATTTTCTTTCCTTGAGCCCCCCCCGTAGGCCACTGAAGTCCTACTTCTGTGTAGCTACATCCGCTATCACTAGTTGAAGTAGTGTGTGTATATGCTAGTAGGTGTCAGTAAGTTCTTGTACCAAGGAGATAGTGGCGTATGAAGTAGAAATAAGTTATTTTAAAATCAGGAGGGAAGACTGTCTTTACTGAGAAAGGTACTGTCAAAATAATAGCTAGATTTTAATATAATTTACTCTATTTCTTTTTCTTACTATTTATTTGTTTACATAATTATAGATTATAATTTGATATTGCCATGTATTATCTTTTACCAAAAAGAAAAGTTTTTAAATTTCCAAATGTGCAATGTATGTATATTTTAAAACTCTTCAAAAATTTAAGACTGAAATTTGATATCTTGGCCACAGAGACTCTTATATGTAATGTTAACACACTAGATTCATCCTGTAAGACACTTCCAATTCTGCTGAAATCCTCCATGGTCCAGCTTGGGAGTTGGGTTAATTGTTCTAAATAGGAACATAACTCAGGAAAGAAGGATTGGTCCTAAGTTAAAGAAACACTTTAAACATCTGGGAAGGAAAATGTGAAATGAG
Source organism: Smutsia gigantea (assembly GCA_032199065.1). Taxonomy (NCBI): domain Eukaryota; kingdom Metazoa; phylum Chordata; class Mammalia; order Pholidota; family Manidae; genus Smutsia; species Smutsia gigantea. The sequence continues at coordinate 503,964 of JAVSCE010019477.1, forward strand.
TATATTTATATAGTAATAAAATAAATTGTAAGTGGCAGAAATAGAGTCACTGATATGTAATTTTTTCCTTTCAGGTTATGCATTAGACCCTTCATTAGATAATCATCAGGTGTCTACTAAATATATTGGTTCTGTAGAGGAAGCTGAAAAAAACCAAGGTAATTTATTTGAAATACTTAATATCAAATAAATATGCCTATAATTGTATTACAGACTGACTTTAGACAGTAGGAAAAAACTAGTATTTTTTTAGCTTGATTTTTTTTTTTAGTTGAGACACTAAAGGGAAAACGTTTAAAGCAGTACAGTTTAGAACTATCATGGTTTAGAATTTGCTTTTGCCTCCTAACCAGGCGTGAAGCCTTGTGGGGAAGGTCATGGACCTCTTAATGTTGAGTTGCTGCAAGTGCCTGGCACCGTGCCCACCTTGTAGAACTCCCTCAGGTTCTAATTGATGTATAGCAAACTTCAGCAGTTTATTTCTCAGCACTAATGGCAAGCTACACTTTTATAGAGCAAAAAGAATTTCAGTGTGTGTGTGTCTGTGGAGATGTGTCTTTGAAGGGTTGCCTTGAAGGCTGAGTGTGATATGTGTTAAAAGATGTTTGTGCTTGTAAGACAAAGCATCATACTCTAAGTACTAACTTGTCACAAAGCTCATGAGCCCATGGGAAACTTACCCATGAAATGCTCATTAGAGAAAGAATATGCTGGTTGCTCTGAAAATGTACATGTTCTGGGTCCTGAAGAGCCACATCTAGGAGTTCACTCTAAGGCAGGAGTTGGACAGGTGCAGAAAGATGTATGTGTAAGGATATTCAAGGCAGGACATTTTTTTTTAATAATATTAAGCAGTTTAAAAAGCCTATCTGTCCAACAATATAAGATCAGCTTAATGAAATTTTCTGCAGACATTATTGATGTAAATATTTTTACCGTCATGAGGAGGTATCCATTAAATCCTATAGTAGAGAGCAGCTTCCCCAGAAATATGCATAGTATGAATATATATGTAGCCTAGTATAAAAAAAGTTAGAGAACTGTATGCATATGTGTGTGTGTAAAATTTGTGTGTATGTGTTGGAGTGATATGCACAACATAGATCTGGATTCATAAATACTGTGGTTTCCTTCAAGTAATTTTTTTGCCCTCTGTATTTTCATATATTTCTTCAAGGAACATGTAGTTACTACTTAAGAAATAAAAAACAAGTAACAGATAAAACTAAAAAAAAAATGCTGGTTGTACAAGGACCCCCATTTCTACTTAGTAGCTGTGGACCCTATATTATCAAGTTCCCTTTGGCATATGAGTGACCTAGATTGTTATTAAAATAGAATGTTAGCCAGCTTTTGTTGTAACACAGTCTAAAGGAAACTGAGTTGAATTAATATAGATAAGCACTTTCCTGTAAGTTACCCCTCTACTAGCCATATCACGTTGTTACATTCTCAAAGTTAAGTTGTAGCTATGACTCCCATAAACCCTTCTTTTAACAACTACACATTGTGAGCCACCTCCTACTAATTAATCAAATCTCAAACATCCTCTACTCTTAAGATTTATGATATTACAGGTGAAGTTTAGATTGAGATCACTTGGAAAAAATATCAGATTCTTGTGAAACTTTAATTTGTATTTTATGACAAGTGAATCAAAGATACTAATTACTTAATGTAATTTAATTTAATTTAGTTTTTAAATGATAAATTTTAGTTTATTCTTGCTTTCAAAGGTAGCTTTATCATTAGTTAGCAATATTAAATTGCTGGGTTTCTTTCAGAAAGTGGTCAAGTCCACTGATGTAAGTCTATGATTCATTAAAAGGATTGTATACTACTTTAGGATTACATAGCTGGGTCTTTTCTTTAAATATATTATAATTTGCAAAATTTACAGTGATAGAAAGCTACTGTGAGCAGAAGGTTGAGTCCCTGCTTTTGTATAGCGTGAACTTGGTGTATCTGACAGATTCACTTAGATTTTATTCTGTGTTTTTAGTGACTCTCCGGTCACTTGAATAATCACTTTTTTAACCACATAAAGTAAAATTTTATATATGCTGCTATTTTTTTAGAAAGTATCCATATTTGTGAATTTTTTTTTAATATTTAATATAGGTTTAACTGTGTTTGAAACTGGTCAGAAGAAAATAGGAAAGAGGAAAAAGTTCAAAGAAAATGATGCATCTAATATTGATGGCTTCTTGGGACCATGGGCAAAATATGTGGATGAAAAAGATGTAGCCAAACCTTCAGAAGTAAGCTTTGATGATTTCATGGCCAGTTGAGTTGCAGGCCTTGTTTCTATGAAAGAAAGCTATTTTACTAATCTTGAAATTTTCTAGAACCGAATGACTAAGCAAAATTTCTCTCCTTTGGTTGATTGAGAAAAATACAGTAAGACTTCTTTGTTTTTCTTTGGGATGTTTTTATTTATATTTTTTCTTATTTATTTTCTTCCATACTTTTCTATTAAAATACAATATTGAACAATTTTTAATAAAAATAACCTTGATAATGCTGTTAAGCTACCACAGAGCTGTCCTTCTGATACCAAATACTCAGACAGTAACTATAAAATCAGCCTTTCTATGATTTTAGGATTGATGGTATATTTTATTTATTCATTTATTTAAAGATTTTAACAGGGTAATATATCTGTACTGTTTTATAAAAAATAATACCGTGAAGGTTATAAAGGAAAACTGTGGAGTCCTGCCCTGCCCCTCCCTACCATCTTGGTCAGCAACTCACTCTTCCAGGCCTTAGGGATACAGCAGTGACAGGATCGAGACACTCCTGTCTTCACGGGGCTGGTACACTGGCTGTATCTCAGCCATATGCATAGGCTGCACTTTACTAACTTTAGATGTCATCTGCTGACCTCTGTGTCATAAAGATTTACTACTGCCCACCTTCCTTGCGGTGCTTCTCCCGTAAAAATGATATCACAAATCTGTAGTCATCACTTCTGTCCTTATGACTATGTAAAAGCCATTTACTGAACGTTTATACTAAAATTCAGTTTCCTTTCTGGTACTAGATTTTCTAATTGCTTCATCTTTTCATGTGCATAATTAGCATAATATGTCAAATTTATTTCTAGGTTTCCAGAAGGATGGGTTTTGTATAAAATAACTTCAAAAGTATTAACTAGTGTATGCGTATGTTTATGTGCCATTTTGTACTCGGTCAAATAGCCGAGATTGTTATCCCGGGCCACATACTTGGAGCTGTTGCTTCACCAAAAAATAGATCTCGTTCTAAAGAATTTATAACAACTTTGGGGATGATAGGGTTCTGGAACACCCAGTGTTCACTCATTGATTTCCTCAGGAAGAACAAAAAGAATTGGATGAGATCACAGCCAAGAGGCAGAAGAAAGGCAAACAGGAAGACGAGAGACCTGGGGACGAGAAGACAGTCTTACATGGTGATGTATTTTTTTATGCTTCTTTACTTTTCTGATAAACTTTCAGATATTTACTGTGTTCTGTTCATACAGTATCGACTGCTTTATTAATTGGTTGTTATAATTCATTTATTAAGAATAATTATATTGGACAGTTTGCATCCCAAAGAAAGGACAGCAAATTCTTCTGTGTTCTAATAAAGGAGAGAAAACAGCATGATTAAACATAGCCCCAGATAATTTTTTGAAGTGCCAATGAATAAAAAAAGGTAGATAAAGAAGAAACCAGAATGGTCCACAATCTGTTCTTTCTGCAAAACAGACTCTTTGTGGTATGTTAATATGGCCCTAGTCATTTTAACCTTTTGTTTTTAACCCAAGCCAAATATTCTCCACTAAATTATACTTTAAACTTTGTTTTTCACGTGAATAGATTGGAGATTAAGATTATCATAATTTTGATATGTGGAAGGAAATGCTTATTTAGGAAATACATTCCAGAATAAGTTATATTCTTGAATGTGTATGGTTCATTAATAGTTATAACTGGGAAATTATTTAGTGACTATCAAATAATTCAGTCCTGGTAGTCTTGCTTGTTCTGATGTTATATCACATATCAAGTGTTTAGGTTGGCTCTCCAGTCCCTTGGGTATCCTGGTACTTGCAGCCATGCCAGCGGTGACAGCCAATATTTGTCGCATACTTTGCGCCAGGCTTGCTGCTAAATGCCATATATGCACCTTGTCATTTAATTCCCACAAGTGACTTCATTGTAAAATTTGTCTTGAAAGTGAAAAAGAGAAGGAACCCAGAAGTGCATAGAAGAGGAAAGAGGGAAAAGGAGAGTTGACATTTCTTGTTTTACTCACCTCTTGTCCTATTTTGCTTCTGATCTTTGACAGTGACTCACTAAGCCCACATATAATCTTTTCTTCCCTCGCTCTGATTCCACCACATGAAGTCTCTTTTATGTATCACTGAAATACATGTAGCTGAGCAAAAGAAGTATAGATCTTATTAAAAGGTCTGATGTCGTCTGGGTATTTAGGAATTCCAAAATATTACCTCTAATTATAAATAATAGCAATGACTTCAGGCACGAAGTTTGAGCACAGTCTTGGTCTGAAGACCATCAGTGTTATTATCTAACCCTTAATGTGAAATGATATGTCTATGAATAAAACATTTGTCATGCTTTTAAGGATAGAATTTCACGACCATAGCATGATTTGTTCACTGCCTCCCTTTGCTTCCTTGTTTCAGTTAAAGAAATGTATGACTATCAAGGCAGGTCCTATCTGCACATTCCTCAGGACGTTGGTGTGAACCTGCGGTCGTCTGTGCCACCTGAGAAGTGCTACCTTCCCAAAAAACAGATCCACGTGTGGTCGGGACATACAAAGGTAGCAGATGGGTTGTTGCTGCGTATTGTGTAGTAGCAAAGCCGACATAAAGACTGAGCTGCCGGAGTGGGGCATTGGGCAGGCCTGGGAGAGGTGCAGGGAGGGCAGGTTAGAGCAGGGGGTCAGACTGGTGGTAAGCTGGGGTGGGCACGCGCAGTCGTGGGCTGACCAGCACGAAGGTCACCTGGATCGGCCATGACAGGGCATTCACGGTTCCTGCTGCAGTCAACTTCTCGTGGGTCTCAGAGCCTCCGTAATTTTGCCTGAGCTCTCGGCTCCCAGAGATGATTAGATGGTCCCTGGCTTACAACTGTGGTGATACTTAAACCCTTGCAGAGGCAAGATACTGAATACTTTGGATGTTGATGTCCTTTGTCACCTGTACGATTCCAGCTGAAGATTTGTGGCTCTTAGTCAAGAGCCACGGGATGGGCAGAGGGGCGGGGCGCTGGCAGCCGGAGCGTCCCAGCCTTCCCTGGGTGATGAGGAGATCATGCTAAGGTTCAGAGACAAATCGTCAGAAGCTTAGAGTCTGTAGGCTGCTCTTGGAATGCTAGTGAAGGTTCTTCCGGGGCCTGATTTTGGAATGAAGAAAAACAGTGAATTAGGTTGCTTAAAAAACACTGTCCTTTCCTAGTTATCTGATTTTCTAGACTGCTTCTGACTGTTGACTGTGACACCTTTTTACAGGGCGTCAGTGCCGTCAGACTGTTTCCTCTCTCTGGCCATCTGCTGCTCTCCTGCTCCATGGACTGTAAGATCAAGGTGAGCTGTCAGCCCCAGAGCAGAAGTGCTGAGGGCTGGAGCCTCTACCGGGTCTGCCTGCGTAGTGCGAAGTCAGTTTGGCCTCATCAGGCAGTCAGAGGCTCATTGTTTTCCTAGGCCCTGTGAGTGTCCAGTTTATGAGCTGCTCCCAAGCATGCTGGTTCAGGCAGGGTCCTGTGATCCCACTGGCCAGGCCCTTTGTAAGCTTATAGAGAACTGTTGAGAACGTAATCAGTCACTTTTGCTTTAGACACTTAAATATTCCTCGTAATAGTGCGTTTTTATAGAGGTTTTGGATACGTGATGGGGTTTTGTGTTCCTCAGAACGTAGAGCGAACCTGTGATGCAAACCTCATCTTTAGAGAGTAGATAACATGATTCATCCTTTTCCTGTAGTTGTTAGTAGACCCCAAGTGGCAGAAATGCCCCCAGCCTCTCCCCTACTTCATAGTCCTGGTAGGCTCCCCTTTTACGTGATGCTCAGCTGCAGAGTGTGCAGCAGAAAGAGCTCGGTGGCCATTGTGTGTCAACTTGAATATGGGGAAAGCCTTTAAAACTCCTAACTCTGAAAGAAGAGTTCTTACCTTTTGTGTGTCCTCTGTGTCGGGATCGTTAGGATGGTCGATAAGCATCAACCCTGTAGTGCCCTTGGGGCTTGAAAAGACTATTCTCTGTAAATAATTCATGGATGTAACAGTCTATAAAGGCAGCTTCTCTGATGAGACCATTTAGGCATTTGTCTCTACTTGCTTAAATGACAGACCAACAGTTTGGAGTAAAAACTGTTTCCTTTGACCTTCACTGTATACAATCTGCTGACTGAGATTCTTTGACCAATTATGAAACTGTGGAACTCAATTTAGTTCATTCCTATAAACATTTATTAGGTCCTATTATGTACAAGAAGTTGAGAATAAAAAACAATGAAGGCGCTGCCCCTGCCCTAGGGTGGTCGTGTCACTGTGAAGGGAGTGGCCACATAGAGGCACAGGTGTGTGCTTTCAAAGAGAAAGCAGACCTCATAGGAAGGTGGCGGTGGGGGCTCCAAGGGGGGACAGTGTGTCTGAGAAGAGTGAACAGGATGAATCGGCAATGCGTATGCTGAGAATTAAGAGTCTCTGGTTGCTGAACTCTAAAATCTGAGAGGCACAGCATGTCTACACAGTCCAGGCAAAGGACCAGGTCCTGGGGGTCCTCCTGGTATGCTGCGGGCCTGAGACTCCACCCCCTTGGCCCTGGGTGGCCAGGAAATGCTTCCAATTGAGAGCACCGGCAACACAGACGACTGTATTTGCCACAGGCAAGAATATAAGGAGCTTTGAAGCTACTGGTGTATTAATTCACTTTGATGTGTTGAGAATTAATAGCCTGTTAACATTTTAGTCTAGATCGTCATTTTCATATAACTTCTATAATGCTTACTACTTCAGGAAGTTCAAAAAAAACCTTCCAGTACCAAAATGTTATAAACATGGCAGTTTTAGAATATGTCAAGTAGATATGTCAAGTAGAGAAAAGAACAAGAAGAAAATGAAAATCACTTGTGTAAGTTCTCTTGATATTAGTATCAGATTTCAAAGTTTGTGTGTGTGTGTGGTCCAAATAGTACCACACACAGACCAGCACCAAGCAGTATGTGTAATATGTAATGCCTTTGGCTGTATTCCCTGCACACATACAGGCATTTATACACAGAGGTGGTATATGACTGCTTTTGTGGATCAAAAGTTGTCATTTTGTCAGTCTTGTATTAACAACTTATAATTTCTATGTGTTGTTTTTTTTTCCCCAGCTGTGGGAGGTTTATGGAGACAGGCGCTGTCTGCGAACATTTATTGGTAATACTTCTTTTCTCTCTGGCTATACATCTGTTTGAAAAGACTTTTTAAACTAAAACATCATTGACAGTAAGTAATCTTACAATGCTGATATGAAGGAACGTCTTCATAGACTGGAGCTGGGTCTGGAGGGACCAAGTCTCCCGGTGCAGACAATGGAGGGACTGAATCTCCTGGTGTAAATAAAGAGCAAGCCAGGAGAAGAGCACCGGAAGCAGAGGCAGAGTTGATGGAAACATGCTGCCCTGGGGGCCACATGCACTTCAGAACTGCCAGGCTGGGAGGTGCAGGGAGGTGGCAACGGAGGGAAGCAAGCACAGGCCAATGCAGAGGACCTTGTTCTGTTGTCAAGGCCGTTCTCACTGTGCAGCAATCGAGCTGAAGCTGTCTGGAGCCTCGGGAAGGCAGCCGGCCAACAGCTCTCGCAGGAAAACAGCATGGTCAGATAGAAGCTTACAAAAGTCACGGTGGCAGCATGGAGGATGCTGTGGCCGACCGAGCGCAGGCAGGAATGAAGTACGGGGTTATTTCATTGCTCTGCATTAAAGATACCGAGAGCCTGAACTAAAGCAGCAGAAACAGAGAGGAAAGGAACAGGGTTAATTAAAGTCAGTGGGACCTAGTAACTGGATGTGAGGGCTGAGAGTGAGGCAGAGGTCCAGGGTGACTCCCCTCCAGCTGGGTGAACGGTGGGGCCAGTCACAAGGGAGGGGATGTAACGGGATGGTGAGGTTTCAGACTCGTGGGATTTGAGCTGCCTTGAGGATCATGAGATGAAAATGTCCAGCAAGCAATTAGCCAGACGTTGCACCTTGAAGAGAGGTTGGGGATTGGCAACTAAAGCCTGTAAAAGGATGAGATTGCACAAACCCCTTGAAGGAAAGAAGGTCAAATGGAGAATGGCTTTTTGGAAGACTAACCTTTCGGTAGAGAATGGTTTATTGTGTTTGTCAGGTGTCATGTGAAGGCTAGCTACTTCTCCAGATTGAACTGTACCACATTGAAACACTGTTTATGTGAGGAGTAGTGGCTCTTTTTATAGATTCAAGTGGGAGTGTGTTCTGTGCTTTGTTACGATTTTAGGGCCTCACTGCACAGACTCTCAGCAGCGTGCAGGGGACCAAAACGTCTCCTGCAGATGGCATGGGGTCCCCGCCCTTGGTCCCTGCACTGGCAGATGGCTTTTCCATGGCAAATGAGGCATGTCCTGCGTCAGAAGGGGCAGCAGCTCTGACCGGGACGCCTGCCGTGGCCCCTGCTGCCTGACTCGAGCTCAGGGGTGGGCGTCGGGGCTGCTGTGTGCAGCTGGCACCCTTGGGCTCGCTGGGCCCAGTCATGGTGGGGTGGTAGGAAATGGGAAAATTTCTGCTTCCATTTAGCCACATCTTGTCTCTGTGACTTTCTAAGGAATTGTTTGGTCTGGCAGGACTGATTTCCAAGTAAAGCACTTAAAATTGATGTGTTGTCAAAATGCCACCTTAAAACAAAATAGAAGTTAATTTTATTTCGAAAAAACTTAGTCTCTGTGATTCTTAATCCACTTCCATGAAATTTGGCAGTGTGATCACAAAAACGTGCAATTATTGAACAAGAGCTGTCATCTCCGAGCCTTAGGTGAGGGCCTCTTCAGTTTCCCCATGTGTCACCCGTTGCTTCTCACTCACCGGCAACAACCGGCCTGTTGGTCTCCTCGGCCCTTGGCAGTGTGGCCACCAGCCGTGTGTGTTACTGCAAAGAGTTGCTGTGACAAAGCTTTGTTTTTAATGCTGGATCTCTATTCTGGGTTCCTACATAAATGTCATGCATCAAAAATCACCTGAGGAACTTTTTGACGGGGGTGGGGGGGAACCCAGCTGCATTCCCAGGCACACGTCATGCAGATTCTGAGCCAGTAAGTTGGGGCGGGGCTGCAGTCCCTCCAACTGACCGCGCAGCTTGAAACCCACTGCTCAGTGATTTTCTCAGCGTGGCAAGGCTTTGTGGGAAGATGCTCACCCTCACTTGCATGTCTATTGTCTTTGCCCCTAGGCCACAGCAAAGCTGTCAGGGACATCTGCTTTAGCACAGCAGGGACGCAGTTCCTCAGTGCAGCTTATGACAGGTACCTGAAGCTCTGGGACACTGAGACAGGTAAGCACACTGCACGTGTCTGTGTCATGAACTGGCTCTTGCAAGTGGAAAAGTGTGGGTGGTCTTCTGGGCCAGAGGCACCTCATGCAGCTCCGGATGGTCACGCCATTGATTAGGAGCTGGTGTCAGAAAGTGTCTAAGTTGACACGCAGCTAGGCAGGTAGCTCTTTCACATTTGTTCCCAATAAACACAATTTATAAAGCAAACACATTGATAGACAGCACATTTGAAATATTCCATAGACTATTTGGTTGATCTTCTTGTTCCCCTACATCACCTGTCACACTGCATTGCACATAATAGTACAGTAAATGTCTGATGAACTGAAGTAAATTTTATTGCCCAAATTGACTAAAATGTAGGTCTAAACTTCCATGGGCCAGTTGGTTTTATATATTCAGACATGTTAATTGCATGAGTACATTGTGGGTAGTATAATTTTATTTAATAGAGAACCATCTTGCATTTTACTGAGTTATAAGAGTAACGATAATAGCTAGTATTTATTAAACACCTACTGTTTAGCAGGCATTGTGCTAATAATTAGTGCCTAAACGGTTATCTCATTCAATCCTTAAAATATCCCTGGAAGATAAGTACTGTTATTACGATAGATGAACCTGAGGCTTACAGAGGTAACTTTTCCAGCGTCATTCAGCCAGTGAGTGGCAGCACTGGGTGCGAACCAGGGTCTCTGTTATGCCAGAGCCGACCTCTCCACCTCTTGAATAGTGGTTCTCTTCCCTGGCCTCGTGTCCTAATCACCCGGAGAGCATTATCTGTTCTGTAGCTGATGACACAGACTTACTTCTGAAAAAGCTTTCATTATAAATCACTAAAAATATGTGAAAAGAAACAATAGCGTTAACTGTAAAAAATAAGCAGGCTTTCCTTCCTCGAAATTTATTAGCAGATGACCTCTAGATCTTAATCCAGGGTTGTCTTTAAGTGGTCAGATTTATTTTACCTCCTTTAACTTGGGTGTCTGGTTTTAGGACAGTGTGTATCCAGATTTACAAACCGGAAAGTGCCTTACTGTGTCAAGTTTAATCCTGATGAAGATAAGCAAAATCTCTTTGTGGCTGGGATGTCTGATAAAAAGATAGTGCAGGTAAGTCTTTTCAGGGAAGTTCAGTGAGATTACTGTGGCTTGGTTGCATCAGGGAATGGAATAAGCAATGATTTCTTTGATGTTGCTGCTTTTAGGGACTGTTGATGGTCTATTCTTAGTAGAAAGCAGTAAATTCATAAAAACACGTTGGAGATCTCATCCTTCTCCACCTCCTATAATTATGATCTTTATTTGCATAAACTGCTCCATTTCTATCTTCACCTTTTCTCTTGTTTGATGTACAGTGGGACATCCGAAGTGGAGAGATCGTGCAGGAATATGATCGGCATTTGGGGGCTGTCAACACCATTGTCTTCGTCGATGAGAACAGGAGGTTTGTGAGCACATCTGATGATAAGAGCCTCCGAGTGTGGGAATGGTGAGTTTCTATCAGTAGAAAGTCTGATTTATACAAAGCAAGCAATTAAAAAATGTGTAGCCGAAGACGAAGCCTGATCGTATGCAGCCGCTGGAATACCTCACATCTCGGTGCCTGGCTTGCCCACTGGACTGTTTTAATTCTTCAAGTGCCTAGAATAAAAATTTAAACATGCTGCCTTTCATGGGCTTTGGATAGCCTTTCTAAAGGACATGTATGTTAAGTTATTTTTCTTCCATGGTGAAAAGTTTGTATTGTGCTGTCTTACATTCTTTTATTATATTTTTTACTCATCTTTGGAAAGTGACTGATGAGAAGCAGGAGGCACAAATGTACAGACTATATTCATCGCCCTCAGGAGTGAGCATTTGATCACGGCCTCAGAACAACCCAAAAAGAACTGAAAAATCTCTTAACTTTTTAAATGTCTACATTATGATTATTTAATACTGAAAACCACCCCATGTCATCACCCTTGTAGCCTGCCATTCGTAGCCCATGGTGGTAGAAAACAAATATAATTGGAATATGTTGGCTAATCTTGCTTTCACAGAAAAAAAAAACAGTTTTCTAAAGTCAAGAAATACTACTAGTTTCACCTCATTACCATAGGTCATATTTTATAATTTATCTGCAAAGAAATGCATAATAATGTTTTTGTTAAAATGAATGTTTGGCTGGAGCCCAGCTTGTTTTTATAGGCATTTATGAAGCCGAGCTCAGTTGTAGCTACAGCCTTTCCGGGAGAGTGTGCCTTCCGCCCCTGAAGCTGTCCTAAGAGGGGGGAAGCCTTGAGCCACCCCGAGTAGTTCCCTCCTGCATCTGAGTCCCTTTGGGGAGCTGGGTAGGTCCCTGACTATGATCAGGAAATGTGGGCAGTTGACGATTTGGGTGACAACCACAGTTTCTCCCACACTCAGCACGTCATCCCTTCAAGTTGCCCCCAGTTGACAGAGAGTTGACTATACCTTATATATAGTCTTAATGTCATCCTGAAAGAGCATGATTTGAAACCATCTTATAACTCAGGTCTTTCTTATCTCAGAAATGTTACATGCCAGAGACTCTTACATGGGCACCAAATTTTATAGGTGCCACCTTAGACCATTTGCATAATACTCTAGAAAATAAATATACATATACTTCTTTTGTTTACATATGTTTGACAGATTGATTATACTCCAACTTTTGGATGTTTCTATCTTATGATATTTCAGCTCCATTTTAAAATACGGAATAAAAGAAATGTAAATGATGCATCAGTTACAGGGCTTTAAGAAAATCGTGTATTTTCTAAATTAGAGCATCGGTCAGCAAAATACTCTTTTTAAATTAAGGGGTGATGTTAGCATGGTTGTTGTTTTTCCATTTCAGAGCCTAAGTAAATACTCTTAAAGAGCCACTGTGCTGTCTCATTGTAAATGGTGGCGTCTTTAAGATTTCAGATCAGTCCTCCCCTGCCGTTGGCGCCTGCCCACCAGCCCTCACGTGAGGCGCCTCTTCTCCATCATGCCCTCAGCTTCTTAGTGTCCGTTTATTTCTCCCTCTTCCTGGCAGGCTCTTAAACCTAAGAGAAGGAACAGAGGGTTGGGCGCTCTCTGTCCCCAGCACCCGTACAGCGCCCTGCACGTGATACACAGTGAATGTCTCAAGAGGTCATGATTGTCATAGTTATTAATGATGCTGCGTTTACGGAGCTCACTCTGTGTACGAGGCCTGCTCAGCATCTTCCAGGAACTATCTCAATTTAATGTGCAAAAGCAGGCTTTCGACATGGGCATGTTTACTTCCCATTTTGTAGGTGAGGGGAGACTAAGAAAGGTTAAGTACAGGCTTCGGTTTCTGTCTTTCTCTGTATGTGTAACGGGTTTTTGCTATGTGGGTACCAACAGGCTTACATAGAACATCAGAGTTGAGTTCTTAGTCACATGGGTGCATCGTCCTGTGAATGAAGGGTCTGGTGGGGAGAGAAGATAACTTGTAGCCAGTTTGATTGTCAGAAAGCAATAAATGGGAGGAGGGGTCTTGCTGCAAAAACAAGTAGGAAGCAGAACATCTCAGGCTCCCTGGGACGGTCCTCCACCACCTACATCCGTCCTTGAAAGCAGTTCTCATGATCCTGGCAGCTTGCTTGGGAGAGGGAGGGAGGCCCTGCACACCCCCATGGAACCCACCCCAGCAGGAGGAAGGCCATTGCCTATGGGGCCTTCCAGCAAGGGCATTTGCCCACCTCTGTGCCCTGTGCCTGCTGAGAGAGAGAACACACACCAAAGGAAACTTGGCTCTCTTAGGCGATACTGTGCAAACTAAGGCAGTTTTAAAGGAGAATAAGAGAATCTAGATACTGAGCAGTCTGGGGTACTCTAATTGGCTAAATTCATGAGATGTCATAGACATGTTTTCTCCCAAGGTATTTATTTATTTTTACAGAAGTTGACACTACCATTTATATTTTATCTGTAAATCTCACAGGCTTTTGTTTGTTTTTCCAATGATTTTTAATTCCAGAATGAAAATTATTTGTAAGATAGTTACTAGCTTCTTATATTGAATTACAATTTGTAATTAGAAAATACTGTTGTGTTTATTAGCGATGCCTGGCAGACATTTTTATGAGCAATAGTGAATTTCACAAAATGTTCAGACTCATTATGCCAGAAATTCTTCAAAGAAGGGATCTGTTTAAATCTTGTTTTCCTTTCAGTAAAACATTGACTGATGTGCACCTGGACTGTGATTAATTTAATTTAGCAAATGCTCTTAGATTTTAATCCATGTTGTAAAATTATTAGCCACTAATAATAATTACGAGGAGGAAGAAAATGTTGAACCTTCTTCAGATTGAGGCTCTTTTCAATACATTTGGGTCATTCTGAATGTCAGCCTCATTGGTACTGTAGAGGTGGCAAGGGTTGGAAATTTAATAAATGATACTGTTCCCCAGGTTGTTCCTGAAAATGTTTTCTTCTAACCAAGACCCTGGTAGTTTTTTAAAAAACATGGATTCATAAGATGGATAGAGAAAATCTCTGCTTAAAAGCACATTATTATTGGAGTTGTTACTATTATTGCTGTTATTATTTTCCAGTTATTCAAAGTCTTGGAACTTGAACTATAGTTTGAAGTTGAAATTGCTGCGTTACGTTATTCATCAGGTTACATTTCCCACCCGTCACCCTGTAAAAAATACTTCTGGCCTCTCATGAAATACGACAAGCCTGAAATCCTTCAGAATTACTAAAGAATTTTTTATCACGGAGAATATTAAAAATGAGAAGGCACTTAGAACTTTTGATGGATCTAGATTTAGGTGACCAGTTTCAGGTTTTTGTTTTTGTTTTATCCTTGGTACCGTTAACTTGAGAGTTTTTTAAATGCTTTTTCTCCCACACCATACACATTTGGAATACTTTACACGTAAACTAAAAATAAAAGGAGGTGCCCAGGTACACCGCTTACTCTCCCTCACCCATCAGAAGTCCCCTCGATGCCTGCCAAGGCTGCACCTGCCGGCAGATCCCGCAGCTTCACCCGCACCCACTGGCGCCGCTGGGGGCTCTTCAGACTCACCTACTGCAGACTGACAAGCCAGGGCGGACAGGCAGGTGAAATGAGAACACTCCCCTGGAGGCTTGCCTCAGACATCGTTTGCCTACCTTGGTACATATTTAGATGAATGCACTATTAAAGAACTTTCAATAACAGGACTTTTTTAAAAACATAAATGCCAAAGTTTAAAAGAAACAGAGTTAGAAACCCAAAATAGTGACATTGACAATCATAAGGAAGTTTTTTTTGAAGCAAAGGATTTCTAATAAGGAGTGGGATGTCGCTCTATGGTCTCCCTCCTCCAGGAAGTCCTGTGAAAGATTTAAGTACAGAATGTCAGGAGTATCTCTTGTTTCAGAGGTAATTCCTCTAAAGGTACTATTTAAACTTGCTCATTCTGATACACTGGTTTCATTTTCAGGGATATCCCTGTGGATTTCAAGTACATCGCAGAGCCCAGCATGCACTCAATGCCTGCAGTGACCTTGTCTCCAAACGGTGAGTTAACAAATGGACAGATGAGCTTCTGCAACATGGGGTGATTTCTGTACTCAGAAGAGCTTTGCCATTTTCCTCCTAGGGAAGTCTCACAGTACCACACTTGCATAAGGGAACCTTCCCAGAGTTAGAAATAACCACTGGTTTTCATATGTGAGTCACAACACCCATTCTCTTGCTTTTTAAAAAAGTAAAAAAAGAAACTGATTTGCCACTAATGTTGGCTAAGAATCTACTTCCATCTGAGAACTGGTTTTGTTTTAATTCTCCTTCTAACAGAACATATTCAAGAACTCATGTAGTGATTTACTGTCAACTCCTTTCAGGGGATGGGAAATCTCAATCCAGCTCACTATACCGAGCACACCTTACCAGTGCACAGCACAGGATTTTCTCAGACAAAAATAAGAAAAATAGATCTATTTAATGGTGTTTTCTGTGCAGTAACTCCTTGCCTTATAAGCACAAGGTAGTTTGCACTGCAGACACTGACGGTAGCCTGTTGACATAGGCACAGCTTTACGTGAGGGTTACGGTGGAGGGTCTTATGTGTGGCAGCTCTGTCAGGTCACACGGCTCCCAGGAGTATAGAGCACAGAAGAGACCGAGTTCACTCTTCCATGGAGGCATCTGCCACAGGCAAACCGTAATGTGTCTTGTCAAGAAGAGCAACCTCACTGGGTCCTACTTGGATAGTCACCACAGTGTGTACTCTGTCACATGTCACTGTGCATCTGCGTCTCGGGGAGTGTACTTCAAACCACGCATCACAAACAGTGTGCCTCTGTTGAACAAGGCCATTTAGACGCCCAGCCCATGGGCACTGTTAGGGTCATTCTTTTAGCTCACAGGGTCTGTAGTTCGGCAGAAGTGGGAAGGGAAGACACTTCAGTTGAGGCTCCAGGGCTTTGGGGAATCCCGGGTAGATAGAAGCGCTGTGGCCTTTCAAAAACTGTTACTATCTTTTTTTTAATTATATCTTTTTTTCTGAATAATCCTAGGTTTTCTCATCTAGAGTCAATCTTTCCTTTTTCCATAATTAACGTAGGTGCATCTCTTCCTCCCCATGGTTCTTTTGTCTTCCATTCTACAAACCAATTGCATTTCATAAAACTTTAGTTTAGGTCTATTAACTCTGAACTCAGAATTTCTATTTATCCTTAGTTCAATAAAAACAGATTTTATATGGAGAGTACTCGATGATATGAGAAAAATCCTTTACTTTACATGTAAATGCCTCTTGCCAGTGACAGATTTGTAACAGTTTACAGGTGGTGTGTTGAGTTCATTTTCCTATTATTATACAGTAGTTGAGAACAAAAGAATGTATTTAAAATAAAAGGTCTTTTAAGCTTTTCAGCCTTTCTCTAAAATATCTTATTTATTGAATCTACAGGGAAATGGCTAGCCTGCCAATCAATGGACAATCAAATCTTGATTTTTGGAGCACAAAACAGATTTAGATTAAATAAGAAAAAAATTTTTAAGGGCCATATGGTAGCAGGCTATGCTTGTCAGGTGGACTTTTCCCCAGATATGAGGTAAGTTTGATTCTCATGTATTTTCATAGTCAAATGTGATAACGTAAACTACTGCTGTGCAAATAACACCACTTTACAAGTCACCTTCATGTGTGCGATGATTGTGTGAGAACTATGCCGATTGTCAAAATGCCAGGTAAAAGGCAGGACAAGTTATGAAAACTACATTTTGCTTTCTAAGTTCTTCAGTAGCTCTCCTTCTATGGCTTAGTCCTATACCCTTTAACACATAATAAATCCCTGTCTGTATAGTCAATGCCCTCTTTCCCCTCTGCTTTTCTAATAAGCAGGCTGGGAGGGCTGTAGTCACCGTATTGCTGTGGCTGAATGAACACCAGAGGAACTCCTTCTGTACTGCACTGTTGAAGTTCACGACTTCACTACAGCTTTCCCAGCTGAGACCTCAGATCTAGTTGCAGAGTATTTCTGGGTGACGCTGGCTTGTGAGACCTGGGGCCTTTTAGTGAGTGGAACTCTGCATTCATTCCCCCATTCTTAGATGGACTATATGGGGGCAGGTAATTCAGAAATCCCCGTAACCAGGTATGTTCTGCTTGGTAATTGGGCCTCAGGCTCCTACTTCTGAGTCAGGCTTAGACGTATTCAAAAGATCTTGGAGCCAAAAAGTAATTCTGAAGTGGCCGAGTCTACTACAATAGAATGGGTCCAGATATGTTCACTGGCTCTGTCGCTGGTCCCCCTGCACTGCTCTGACCATCTAGAGAGAGAGTGTGATACTGCATTCGTTGTGGCCCTGGGCCTCCCCGTTTTCTAAGTGAAAGGTGATTTTTTACTTGGGTTGGTAGCCCAGTGGGGGCCTCTCAGTCAATGTGTACAGACTGCCTCGTGCTCAACCTTGCTCCGAGCGTTGGACGCTCACATTTCCTTTTGTATGTTTCCGTTCTTTGTTCCTTATCCACTCTACTAGTTTAAGGTGTTTGAATAATTTGAATTCATTTTTCTTTCCCTTATAGCTATGTGATTTCAGGAGATGGAAATGGAAAATTAAACATCTGGGACTGGAAGACCACCAAACTCTACAGTCGGTTTAAAGCCCACGATAAAGTGTGCATAGGCGCAGTATGGCACCCTCATGAGACGTCCAAAGTCATCACGTGCGGTTGGGATGGGCTCATCAAGCTGTGGGATTAGTGAGATTAATCCTTAAACATCTAGGATCATTTTTGATCCCATATTCTATTTAACTATATTTAATTATTAAATGTGTTTGAATGACAACTCGATTTACAAATTATGATTTCTTACATGGCCTTGTGAGGTTTAAAAAAAAGTTTTAGAAACGGCTCATATAATTTCATTGCCAACTTTGTTTTATTCTTCATAGATGTCTGTACAGAGAATGACTGTTGACCTCTGTTTGACAAGTAGCTGCTGCTGGCAGGCAGTCTGGGTTTACCCCCAGGATGTAGCAAGAGGACCCCTTTGGAGTCGAGAAGGCATCCCTAGCGTATCTGGGATTCTGAAGGGGGGTATAATTAATGGCAGGTAACTCAAGGGTATAATTAAGAGCAGGTAACCATATACGTCCTCTCTCCCACAGAAAGGAGACAAGGAGCGGGGACTTTGTGAACCCATGTGGCTCTGGAGGAAGGGGGAAGCCGCACACAGTCACTGCTGTGTTGTTTTCAGTGGGTCAGGTTCTGATCTGGGTGAAGTCCCACTGTTTTTATGGCGTGTGGCGTACGTTTAGATGTAAGCCAGCGGTCTTCTCTGGCTGCAGCTGTCCTCTACTCATTAAACAGTGCACCCAAAAAACCAGGCCAGTTCCTTCCCTGACATTCTTCTGGTCAGTGGACAGGACTACATGTAATCAGAGAATTACTTCATGTTTGAAGATAGAACTGAAGAGAATGAGTCAAGACCTTAGTTTTACTTGTATTTCCTGTCAGTAAGGACCTGGCTACACTTTGAGAAATCAGGGTCTCTCAGGCCGTTGCTTCACAGATGCCACTACTGAAATGCTCCTCATGGGACACAGTATGAGGGTATAGAGCCCAAAACGTCAACCTATAGTTTCTCTGAAGTTGTATGTTTTACCTTTAAAAGTATTCTGATTTTGCTTGTGAATATATTCAACAGAACCTTTTAAGATTTTACGCAAAGTTCAACTTCTTTCCATGTCTTTGAGTGAAGTTGACACTTGAGAAAACCGGCTAGGGTTCCCCAGTCTGAGAAGCAGTGACTGGGTGATTCATAAAGTTTAAAAACTTCAGATTGTGAAATCAAGATAACCTTTGAATAAGTAGCTAATAGCACTTTAGTTTGATGAGCCATTTCTCCTCTTTTATTACAAATCTGTATCAGATGTTTGAAATGTTTCTGTGCCACTCCAAAAAGATGGGCTCACGGCCGCTCAGCGCGCTGACTTGGAGACCTGTGCTCCTTGCCCTCAAACTTCTGTTATTTTAAATTAAAATTTTAAAAGGCCTGGTATAGATGACCAGATGCTACAGCCACATATAAGTGCATTTCAAAGAGAAAATGGGAGAAAGGAATAAAAGTGGTAGAGATAATATTTTTGGACACACAGGCACTCAGCAAGTAGAATACACCGCTTAGCTGCCGCTGTGGCCTGAAGAGGGAGGAAGACAGGTCTGTTCTTTAGTCCCAACCACTGGCTTTAATAAATGTGAATTACTGATGTATGATGGGATAAAAAGGATTATTCATACATTTAAACTATCTTGTTCAGCACCATTATGTTACAAATCATAATTTCTAAATCTGGGTTTATTGTGTGTTTGACTGTTTCTAAACTAAGTAACTGTATATAAAAGTCTCTTTTTTAAAATATATTTTTAAATAAAGCATTTTTTCATAGAAAGTGTTACCAAGGTTTTCATTCTTAGTCTCCTTTTAAGTCAACTCTAGTTGAGACACTAAATTCAACCATTTGCAGATTTTAAATGGGTCATTTTGGTGAAATGATGTTTTGAGGTGGGCACAGAATATTAATAACGGCATGTTAATGGGTTTATCGACTTAATAGCAACACGGGGCAGGGTGACAGGTTCCGTGCGTGCTCACCTGGCGGCACTGACTCACGAGTGTGCCCATTCTAGAGTCCACCAAGGAGCAGGGGCTCCTGTCCTGTGTGAATAGTCTCGAGGTCGTGGCCCTGGAATCAGGTGGTTACCCGGGGCTCCTTTCCTCACTGTGGCCTTCTTGTCACACCCACAGCCAATTCCTGAAACTGATGCTTCAGTGAAGGTTTAATTGAAAGAATGTTTAGCTACTGAAACACAAGCTGGGAATGTTTTCTGCTAAGGAGACAGTTTCAGGGTAAGGAGCTGGGGGGGCGGCACCAGCAGGTGCTTTCCCGCGTGGAGCGGCGCAGCGAGGTTCCGGGTGGTGCGCCGCGGCACTGGTGGGATCCCAGGCATGCTGATCAATGCCCTGGAGGAAGCAGTGACTGTGTGATACCACACCAGGGGTGGCAGCCTTAATGCTAGCAGTAAATACGGAGCCTCCCTCTTGCTGTTTCCCAGTGTGCACAGAGCCTCCGCACAGGGTCACCTGGAGACAGTGTCACGGAGGCAGAACTTAGAACACAGAAGCTCGTTGGGGAGCCGTACGAGTTCAGGAATGGGGAAGGGAAGCATAAAGAGCCATCCAGGTCAGGATCATCCACCCGTGGTACTAAACTTGGGTCTCAGTGAGAATGTAGGAAACAATGAGAAATGAAGATTGAGGTTTAGTATCCTAGGGTATCGTCTAGTAATAATTGAGCCTGCAATTATTATTGTATTTATTCAATTATTATATAGCTGTAACCTCCCCAGAGGAAGATCTCCAGGTCAGCATCCTTTTATCAGCAACTAGGACAACCACAGACAGGGCAATAAGCAGCCATGTCAAGAAAAGGACAGATTAAAGATGGCGGTGTGAGAGGCGAGAGAGAGGCTTCCTCCTAAAACCGCATATAATATGAAAATATAATTAATACAACTAATCCTGAAAGAGCAACAGGAAAGAGGACTGCGCCAGACTGCATACACCTGGAGAAAAGAGCAGACCTCACAGAACAGGGTAACGTACCAAAGCTGTGGCCTGGCGGGACCCAAGCCCTTCCCCTACCCCACCTCACCGGCAGGAGGAAGAGAAGAGCAGGGAGGGAGTGGAGGCCTGGGACTGCTGAATACCTAACTCCGGAGATCTGCTCTGGGAGCACAAACCTACATTCCATGGTGCTTGCATTGATACTCTCGTGATTACAGGGTTGGAAAGCTAAGACAGGCAGAATTCCGGAGAGACTGAGATTCCAGCCACTTGTGGAAAGCCGGGATCCATATCTGGCTGCTCTGGGATAAAAGAAAGGTGGGGACTTCCTAACAAGGAAGCCCTTAGCAAGAGGGCTGCTAAAGGGGCAAGGATTGCATGGAGCTTACTGCTCAGGAGAAAGGACAGGCAGACAAAATTGTCCGGGTACACTCTGCCCAGCAGGTTGGGAGCTTTGCCATATAGACTCTCATATTTAAGGAGGAAAAAGAAATCTTCCTCCTTAGACGATCTGCAGGTGCTCCAGCTCCCTGGCTGGCTACACAGCTCCAAGGACCCCCTCCGTGATACACAGCCCCACCTGGCTCGCAAACTGGCAAACCCCACCCTGGCGTTAGCCCAGCCAGAGGGAAGATTTGTCTACAGCAAATACAAATGCAAAGCATAGAGACTTATACCTGTGTGCTCGGCCCACTGGTTCAGGCAGTGGAGACAGGCATAGCAGCCGGGAAGCAGGAAACAGCTCTTTCCTCCCGCCAGGCACCAATACCACTCCCCTGCGACCCCCAACATTGCTTCAGGGACTGAGCAGCTCCAGGGAGTAAAGCTTCCAGGCACTAGAGGGCGCCATACACAAATATGAAACGCCAAAGGAACCTGGTTCAGAGTAAAATTACTAATACCACTCCTGAGAAAGATTTAATGACATCAACCTCATGACTCTTCCTAAAAGGGAGTTCAAAATAAAAATCATTACCATGCTCATGGAGGTATGGCAAGATATTCAGGAACTCAGGAATGAATTATGGTCAGATATCCGATCATTGAAGAGCCCAATGTAGGGTATTAAAAGCAGATTGGATACGGTGGAGGAGACGATAAATGAAATAGAAACTAGAGAAGAAGAATACAAAGAAGCTGAGGCACAGAGAGAAAAAATGATCTCTAAGAATGAAAGAATATTGAGAGAACTGTGTGACCAATCCAAAACGAATAATATTCGCATTATACGGGTTCCAGAAGAAGAAGAGAGAAAAGGGGATAGAAAGTGTCTTAGAAGAGGTAATTTCTGAAAACTTCCCCAATCTGGGGAAGGAGATAGTCTCTCAGGCCATGGAGATGCACAGATCTCTCAACACAAGGGACCCAAGGAAAACAACACGAAGACATAGTAATTAAAATGGCAAAGATCAAGGACAAGGACAGACTATTGAAGGCAGCCAGAGAAAGAAATAAGATCACGTACCAAGGAAAGCCCATCAGGCTATCATTAGACTTCTCAACAGAAACCTTACAGACCAGAAGGGAGTGGCATGGTGTATTTAATGCAATGAAACAGAAGGGCCTTGAACCAAAAATATTTTATCCCGCAAGATTATCATTTAAATTTGAAGGAGGGAACATCAATAAAGTTGAGAAGCCAAGAAACAAGAAAAAAAATTTTGAAGGAGGGATTAAACAATTTCCATATAAGCAAAAGCTGAGAGAATTTACCTCCCACAAACCGTCTCTACAGTGTATTTTGGAGGGACTGCTATAGATGGAAGTGTTCTTACGGTTTAATAGCTGTCACCAGAGGTAATAAAACCACAGTAAAGAAAGTAGAACAGCCTCCAAAGTCAAACAAGGGATAGACAAAGAGTACAGAATATGATACCTAATATATAAAGGATGGAGGAAGAAGGGAAAAAAAAGAACCTTCAGACTGTGTTTGTAATAGCATATTAAGTGAGTTAAGTTAGACTCCTAGATAGTAAGGAAGTTAACCTTGAACCTTTGGTAACCACAGATCTAAAGCCTGCAATGCCAATAAGTGCATACCTATCGATAATCACCCTAAATGTAAATGGACTGAATGCACCAATCAAAAGACATAGGGTCACTGAATGGATAAAAAAACAAGACCCATCTATATGCTGCCTACAAGAGACTTGCTTTAAACCCAAAGACATACACAGACTAAAAGTAAAGGGATGGAAAAAGATAGTTCATGCAACTAATAGGGAGAAAAAAGCAGGAGTTGCAGTACTTGTATCAGACAAAATAGACATCAAAACAAAGAAAGTCACAAGAGACACAGAAGGACATTACATAATGATAAAAGGATCAATCCTACAAGAAGATATAACCATTATAAATATCTATGCACCCAACACAGGATCACCTACATATGTGAAACAAATACTAACAGAATTAAAAGGAGAAATAGAATGCAATGCATTCATTCTAGGAGACTTCAACACTCCACTCACTCCAGAGGACAGATCAACCAGACAGAAAATAAGTAAGGAGACAGAGGCACTGAACAACACAATACAACAGATGGACCTAACAGACATCTACAGAACTCTATACCCAAAGCAGCAGAATACATTCTTCTCAAGTGCACATGGAACATTTTCAATAGATAATACATTAGGCCAGAAAAAGAGCCTCGGTAAATTCAAAAAGATTGAAATTCTACCAACCAGTTTCTCAGACCACAAAGGTATGAAACTAGAAACAAATTACGCAAAGAAAATGAAAACTCCCACAAACACATGGAGGCTTCACAACATGCTCTTAAATAACCAATAGATCAATCACCAAACAAAAACAGAGTTCAAGCAATATATGGAAACGAATGACAACAATAATTCCTCACCACAAAATCTGTGGGACGCAGCGAAGGCCGTGCTAAGAGGAGAGTATATTGCAATACAGGCCTACCTCAGAAAAGAAGAATAATCCCAAATGCACAGTATAAACTCACAATTAACGAAACTAGAAAAAGAAGAACAAATGAGGCCCAAAGTCAGTAGAAGGAGGGACATAATAAAGATTTGAGCAGAAATAAATAAAATCAAGAGGACTTCTGGGAAGATGGTGGCGTGAGCAGGGCGGCAAAAATCTCCTCCCAACACTATATTTATCTACGAAAATACAGCAAATACAACTATTCCTAAAAGAGAGACGAGAATACAGAGGAAAGCGCACAGCGTGTAGCTACACCCAAGAGGACTCGGCACCCCAAGAAGCGGGTAAGATACGGAGCCGCGACCCGGCAGGACCCGAGCACTCCCCAACCCCAGTGCGCTGGTGGGAGGAGAGGATTCAGAGCCGGGAGGGAGTGGAAGTGCAGGTCCGCGAAATAACCAGCCCCGGTGGCCTGCGCTGGGAGCGCTGACACACATCGCGCGGTGCATCAGACATTGGAGAGGCAGAAGGTGCAGGTTTTGAGCCGGGAACGCGCCGGGTCCGTGCAGCCAGCGCCCGAGGACAAGAGAAAAATGCGCGCTGTTTATAGCGGTCTTGGAGAGGCGGGGGGCCCAGCGAGGGAACACCATCGCCCCAGCGGGCTCAGCCCAGCAGGCTGGGAGTCCTGAGGAGCTTCGGACCCCTTGGCTGGTGACTGAGAAAAGGTAGCAGCCACACTAAAACTTTATACAGAGAACAACAGCCTCCCATTTGTTCCCGCCCCAGCCAGAGCTACAAAGAGCGGTGCGGCCGCAGCTGTGGAATAGTGGAGCAACAGCGACACCTACAGCACCCTTACAGAATCCAATCCAGGTGGGTGTTTTTTTTCTCTTTTTCCCTTTCTTTGTTCTTTCTTTTCTTTCTTTCTTCTTTTTCTCTTTTCTTTCTCTTCCATCTTTTTTTGTTTGTTTGTTTGTTTCTTGTTTTTTTTTAAGCCTTAAAGAGCCCAGCTGACATACATGGCACCTACCAGTGAACACTCCTATCAACATGAAAAGACAGAGAAATATGGTACAGACAAAAATCAACCAGACCCAGACAACTCCTGAGAGGGAACCTGAAGGGATGGAAATGCAGAATCTTCCTGAAAAAGAATTCAGAATAAAAGTCATAACCATGCTGATGGATCTACAGAGAAATATGCAAGAGCTAAGGGAGGAAGTGAGGGAAGTCAGGAAAGATAATGCAGAAATGAGACAAGCCATCGACGGGCTCAGCAGCAGACTGGACGAGATGCAAGAGACTGTTAATGCAATAGAAATCAGGGAAGAAGAACACAGAGCAGCTGAGGCAGAGAGAGATAAAAGGATCTCTAGGAATGAAAGAATATTAAGACAACTGTGTGACCAATCCAAATGGAACAATATTCGCATTATAGGAGTACCAGAGGAAGAAGAGAGAGAAAAAGGGATAGAAAGTGTCTTTGAAGAAATAATTGCTGAAAACTTCCCTATGCTGGGGAAGGAAATAGTCTCACAGTCCATGGAAGCCCACAGATCTCCTAACACAAGGGACCCAAGGAAGACAACACCAAGACACATAATAATTAAAATGGCAAAGATCAAAGATAAGGACAGAGTATTAAAGGCAGCTAGAGAGAGAAAAAAGATCACCTTCAAAGGAAAACCCATCAGACTAACATCAGACTTCTCAAAAGAAACCTTACAGGCCAGAAGAGAATGGCATGATATATTTAATGCAATGAAACAGAACGGCCTTGAACCAAGAATACTGTATCCAGCACGATTATCATTTAAATATGACGGAGGGATTAAACAATTTCCAGACAAGCAAAAGCTGAGAGAATTTGCCTCCCATAAACCACCTCTACAGGACATCTGAAAGGAACTGCTCTAGAGGGAAGCACCCCTAAGGCTAAAAAGATGTCACCAGAGAAAATAAAATCATAGCAAAGAAAGCAGACCATCCAAATACTAACTAAAGTCAAAGAATAAAACACCTAGTATATAAAGAATGGAGGAGGAAGAATAAGAAGGGAGAGAAATAAAGAAACATCAGACTATGTTTACAATAACTTAAGAAGAAAGTTAAGTTAGATTGTTAGAAAGTTAAGAAGCAACCCCTGAACCTTTGGTCACCACGAATCTAAAGCCAGCAATGGCAATAAGTACATATCTATCAATAATCACTCTAAATGTAAATGGACTGAATGCACCAATCAAAAGACACAGAGTTAACAGAATGGATAAAAAAGCAAGACCCATCTATATGCTGCCTACAAAAAACTCACCTCAAACGAAAAGATATACCCAGACTAAAAGTGAAGGGATGGAAAAAGATATTTCATGCAAACAACAAGGAGAAAAAAAGCAGGTGTTGCAGTACTTGTATCAGACAAAATAGACTTCAAAACGAAGAAAGTAGCAAGAGATAAAGAAGGATATTACATAATGATAAAGGGGTCAGTCCAACAAGAAGATATAACCATTATAAATATATATGCACCCAACACAGGAGCGCCAGCATATGTGAAACAAATACTAACAGAATTAAAGGAGGAAATAGACAGCAATGCATTCATTTTAGGAGACTTCAACACACCACTCACTCCAAAGGACAGATCAACCAGACAGAAAATAAGTAAAGACACAGAGGCACTGAACAACACACTAGAACAGATGGACCTAACAGACATCTACAGAACTCTACACCCAAAAGCAAAAGGATACACATTCTTCTCAAGTGCACATGGAACATTTTCCAGAATACACCACATACTAGGCCACCAAAAGAACCTCAGTAAAGTCGAAAATATTGAAATTCTACCAACCAACTTCTCAGATCATAAAGGTATTAAACTAGAATTAAATTTTAGAAAAAAAACAAAAAGGCTCACAAATACATGGAAACTTAACAACATTCTCCTAATTAATCAATGGGTTAATGACCAAATCAAAACAGAAATCAAAGAGTATATGGAGGCAAATGACAACAACACAAAGCCACAACTTCTGTGGGATGCAGCGAAGGCAGTTCTAAGAGGAAAGTATATTGCAATGCAGGCCTATTTAAAGAAAGAAGAACATTCCCAAATGAATAGTCTAAAGACACAATTACTGAAATTGGAAAAAGAAGAACAAATGAGGCCCAAAGTCACCAGAAGGAGGGACATAATAAAGATTAGAGAAGAAATAAATAAAATTGAGAAGAATAAAACAATAGAAAAAATCAATGAAACCAAGAGCTGGTTCTTTGAAAAAATAAACAAAATAGATAAACCCCAAGCCAGACTCATTAAGAGAAAAAGAGAATCTACACACATAAACACAATCAGAAATGAGAAAGGAAAAATCACGACGGATCCCACAGAAATACAAAGAATTATAAGAGAATACTATGAGAATCTATATGCTAGCAAGCTGGAAAACCTAGAAGAAATGGACAACTTCTTAGAAAAATACAACCTTCCAAAACTGACCAAACAAGAAACAGAAAAACTAAACAGACCAATCACCAGCAACGAAATTGAATCGGTAATCAAAAAATTACCCAAGAACAAAACCCCCGGACCAGATGGATTCACCTCTGAATTCTACCAGACATATAGAGAAGAAATAACACCCATTCTCCTTAAAGTTTTCCAAAAAATAGAAGAGGAGGGAATACTTCCAAACTCATTCTATGAAGCCAGCATCACTCTAATACCAAAACCTGGCAAAGACCTCACCAAAAAAGAAGACTACAGACCAATATCCCTGATGAACGTGGATGCAAAAATACTCAACAAAATATTAGCAAACTGAATTCAAAAATACATCAAGAGGATCATACACCATGATCAAGTGGGATTCATCCCAGGGATGCAACGATGGTACAACATTCGAAGATCCATCAACATCATCCACCACATCAATAAAAACAAGAACAAAAACCACATGATCATCTCCATAGATGCTGAAAAAGCATTTGACAAAATTCAGCATCCATTCCTGATTAAAACTCTCAACAAAATGGGTATAGACGGCAAGTACCTCAACATCATAAAGGCGATATATGACAGACCCACAGCTAACATCATACTTAACAGCGAGAAGCTAAAGCTTTTCATCTAAGATCGGGAACAAGACAGGGATGCCCACTCTCTCCACTGTTATTCAACATAGTACTGGAGGTCCTAGCCACAGCAATCAGACAAAACAAAGACATACAAGGCATCCAGATTCGTAAAGAAGAGGTCAAATTGTCACTATTTGCAGATGATACTGTACATAAAAAACCCTAAAGATTCCATTCCAAAATTCTAGAACTAATATCTGAATTCAGCGAAGTTGCAGGATACAAAATTAACACACAGAAATCTGTTGCTTTCCTATACACTAACGATGAACTAACAGAAAGAGAAATCAGAAAAGCAATTCCATTCACAATTGCATCAAAAAGAATAAAATACCTAGGAATAAACCTAATGAAGGAAGGGAAAGACCTGTACTCTGAAAACTACAAGACACTCCTAAGAGAAATTAAAGAGGACACTAACAAATGGAAATGCATCCCATGCTCTTGGCTAGGAAGAATAAATATTGTCAAAATGGCTATACTACCTAAAGCAATCTACAGATTCAATGCAATCCCTATCAAACTACCAACAGCTTTCTTCAATGAACTGGAACAAATAATTCTAAAATTCATATGGAACCACAAAAGACCCCGAATAGCCAAAGCATCCTGAGAAGGAGGAATAAAACAGGGGGAATTACACTCCCTGACTTCAAGCTCTACTACAAAGCCACAGTAATCAAGACAATTTGATACTGGCACAAAAACAGACCCACAGATCAGTGGAACAGAATAGAAAATCCAAACATTAACCCAAACATATACAGTCAATTAATATTTAATAAAAGTGCCTTGGATATACAATGGGGAGATGACAGCCTTTCAGCAGCTGGTGTTGGAAAAACTGGACAGCTACATGTAAGAGAATGAAACTGGACTACTGTCTAGCCCCAAACACAAAGGTAAACTCAAGGTGGATCAAAGACCTGAATGTAAGTCATGAAACCATAAAACTCTTAGAAAAAAACATAGGCAAAAATCTCTTGGACATAAACATGAGCGACTTCTTCATGAACATATCTCCCCGGGCAAGGGAAACAAAAGCAAAAATGAACAAGTGGGACTATATCAAGCTGAAAAGCTTCTGTAGAGCAAAGGACACCATCAGTAGAACAAAAAGGCATCCAACATTATGGGAGAATATATTCATAAATGACGTATCCAATAAGGGGTTGACATCCAAAATATATAAAGAACTCACGCACCTCAACAAACAAAAAGCAAATAATCCAAATAAGAAATGGGCAGAGGACATGAATAGACACTTCTCCAAAGAAGAAATTCAGATGGCCAACAGGCACATGAAAAGATGCTCCACATCGCTAATCATCAGAGAAATGCAGATTAAAACCACAATGAGATATCACCTCACACCAGTGAGGATGGCCAACATCCAAAACACAAACAACAACAAATGTTGGCGAGGATGTGGAGAAAAGGGAACCCTCCTACACTGCTGGTGGGACTGCAAATTAGTTCAACCATTGTGGAAAGCAGTATGGAGGTTCCTCAAAAAACTCAAAATAGAAATACCATTTGACCCAGGAATTCCACTCCTAGGAATTTACCCTAAGAATGCAGCAGCCCAATTTGAAAAGGACAGATGCACCCCTATGTTTATTGCAGCACTATTTACAATAGCCAAGAAATGGAAGCAACCTAAGTGTCCATCAGTAGATGAATGGATAAAGAAGATGTGGTACATATACACAATGGAATATTATTCAGCCATAAGAAGAAAACAAATCCTACCATTTGCAACAACATGGATGGAGCTAGAGGGTATTATGCTCAGTGAAATAAGCCAAGCCGAAAAAGAAAAGTATCAAATGATTTCACTCATATGTGGAGTATAAGAACAAAGAAAAAATACTGAAGGAACAAAACAGCAGCAGACTCACAGAACCCAAGAACGGACTAATAGTTACCAAAGGGAAAGGGACTGGAGAAAATGGGTGGGAAGGGAGGGATAAGAGGGAAAAGGGGGCATTACGATTAGCAGATGTAATGTTGGGGGGGCAAGCGTAGGGCTGTACAACTCAGAGAAGACAAGTAGTGATTCTATAGCATCTCGCTACGCTGATGGACAGTGACTGTACTGGGGTTGGTGGGGGGGACCTGATGAAGGGGTAGTTTAAGAACAGTAATATTGCACATGTAATTGTAGATTAATGATAATAAAATAAATTATATTAAAAAAAAGCTAGTCACAAAAAGACCACATATATATGATGTCACTTATATTACATCTAGAGCACAAAAAATATACAGAAAAAAAAAAAGACGGATGCCCACTCTCTCCACTGTTATTCAACATAGTACTGGAGGTCCTAGCCACAGCAATCAGACCAAACAAAGACATACAAGGCATCCAGATTGGTAAAGAAGAAGTCACATTGTCACTATTTGCAGATGACATGATATTGACATGTAAAAAACCCTGAAGACTCCACTCCAAAACTACTAGAACTAATATCTGAATTCAGCAAAGTTGCAGGATACAAAATGAACACACAGAAATCTGTTGCTTTCCTATACACTAACGATGAACTAACAGAAAGAGAAATCAGAAAACCAATTACATTCACAATTGCATCAAAAAGAATAAAATACCTAGGAATAAACGTAATGAAGGAAGGGAAAGACCTGTGCTCTGAAAACTACAAGACACTCCTAAGAGAAATTAAAGAGGACACTAACAAATGGAAACTCATCCCATGCTCTTGGCTAGGAAGAATAAATATTGTCATAATGGCTATACTACCCAAAGCAATCTACAGATTCAACGCAATCCCTGTCAAACTACCAACAGCTTTCTTCAATGAACTGGAACAAATAATTCTAAAATTCATATGGCACCACAAAAGACCCCAATAGCCAAAGCAATCCTGAGAAGGAGGAATAAAACAGGGTGAATTACGCTCCCTGACTTCAAGCTCTACTACAAAGCCACAGTAATCAAGACAATTTGGTATTGGCACAAAAACAGACCCACAGACCAGTGGAATAGAATAGAAAATCCAAACATCAACCCAAACATATACAGTCAATGAATATTTGATAATTGAGCCTTGGATATACATTGGGGAGATGACGGCCTCTTTAGCAGCTGGTGATGGAAAAACTGGACAGCTACATGTAAGAGAATGTAACTGGACTATTGTCTAACCCCATACACAAAGGTAAACTCAAGGTGGATCAAAGACCTGAATGTAAGTCATGAAACCATAAAACTCTTTTTTTTATATAATTTATTTTATTATCATTAATTTACAATTACATGTGCAATACTACGATTACTAAACCAGCCCCTCATCAGGTCCCCCCCACCAACCCCATTACAGTCACCATCCATCAGCGTAGTGAGATGCTACAGAATCACTACTTGTCTTCTCTGAGTTGTACTGCCCTCCCTGTGCCCCCCCAACATTACATCTGCTAATCGTAATGCCCCTTTTTCCCTCTTATCCCTCCCTTCCTGCCCATTTTCCCCAGTCCCTTTCCCTTTGGTAACTATTAGTCCGTTCTTAGGTTCTGTGAGTCTGCTACTGTTTTGTTCCTTCAGTTTTTTTCTTTGTTCTTATACTCCACATATGAGTGAAATCATTTGATACTTGTCTTTTTCGGCTTGGCTTATTTCACTGAGCATAATACCCTCTAGCTCCATCCATGTTGTTGCAAATGGTAGGATTTGTTTTCTTCTTATGGCTGAATAATATTCCATTGTGTATATGTACCACATCTTCTTCATCCATTCATCTACTGATGGACACTTAGGTTGCTTCCATTTCTTGGCTATTGTAAATAGTGCTGCAATAAACATAGGGGTGCATCTGTCCTTTTCAAATTGGGCTGCTGCATTCTTAGGGTAAATTCCTAGGAGTGGAATTCCTGGGTCAAATGGTATTTCTATTTTGAGTTTTTTGAGGAACCTCCATACTGCTTTCCACAATGGTTGAACTAATTTGCAGTCCCACCAGCAGTGTAGGAGGGTTCCCTTTTCTCCACATCCTCGCCAACATTTGTTGTTGTTTGTGTTTTGGATGTTGGCCATCCTCACTGGTGTGAGGTGATATCTCATTGTGGTTTTAATCTGCATTTCTCTGATGATTAGCGATGTGGAGCATCTTTTCATGTGCCTGTTGGCCATCTGAATTTCTTCTTTGGAGAAGTGTCTATTCATGTCCTCTGCCCATTTCTTAATTGGATTATTTGCTTTCTGTTTGTTAAGGTGCATGAGTTCTTTATATATTTTGGATGTCAACCCTTTATCAGATACGTTTTTATGAATATATTCTCCCATACTGTAGGATGTCTTTTTGTTCTACTGATGGTGTCCTTTGCTGTACAGAAGCTTTTCAGCTTGATATAGTCCCACTTGTTCATTTTTGCTTTTGTTTCCCTTGCCCGGGAGATATGTTCATGAAGAAGTTGCTCATGTTTATGTCCAAGAGATTTTTGCCTATGTTTTTTTCTAAGAGTTTTATGGTTTCATGACTTACATTCAGGTCTTTGATCCATTTTGAGTTTACTTTTGTGTATGGGGTTAGACAGTAGTCCAGTTTCATTGTCTTACATGTAGCTGTCCAGTTTTTCCAACACCAGCTGCTGAAGAGGCTGTCATCTCCCCATTGTATATCCAAGGCACTTTTATCAAATATTAATTGACTGTATATGTTTGGGTTAATGTTTGGATTTTCTATTCTGTTCCACTGGTCTGTGGGTCTGTTTTTGTGCCAATACCAAATTGTCTTGATTACTGTGGCTTTGTAGTAGAGCTTGAAGTCAGGGAGCGTAATTCCCCCTGTTTTATTCCTCCTTCTCAGGATTGCTTTGGCTATTCGGGGTCTTTTGTGGTTCCATATGAATTTTAGAATTATTTGTTCCAGTTCATTGAAGAAAGCTGTTGGTAGTTTGATAGGGATTGCATTGAATCTGTAGATTGCTTTAGGTAGTATAGCCATTTTGACAATATTTATTCTTCCTAGCCAAGAGCATGGATGCATTTCATTTGTTAGTGTCCTCTATAATTTCTCTTAGGAGTGTCTTGTAGTTTTCAGACTACAGGTCTTTCACTTCCTTCGTTAGGTTTATTCCTAGGTATTTTATTCTTTTTGATGCAATTGTGAATGGAATTGTTTTTCTGATTTCTCTTTCTGTTAGTTCATCATTAGTGTATAGGAAAGCAACAGATTTCTGTGTGTTAATTTTGTATCCTGCAACTTTGATGAATTCAGATATTAGTTCTAGTAGTTTTGGAATGGAATCTTTAGGGTTTTTTATGTACAGTATGGTGTCATCTGCAAATAGTGACAATTTGACTTCTTCTTTACCCATCTGGATGCCTTGTATGTCTTTGTTTTGTCTGATTGCTGTGGCTAGGACCTCCAGTACTATGTTGAATAACAGTGGAGAGAGTGGGCATCCCTGTCTTGTTCCTGATCTTAGATGAAAAGCTTTCAGCGTCTCGCCGTTAAGTATGATGTTAGCTGTGGGTTTGTCATATATAGCCTTTATGATGTTGAGGTACTTGCCGTCTATACCCATTTTGTTGAGAGTTTTAATCAGGAATGGATGCTGAATTTTGTCAAATGCTTTTTCAGCATCTATGGAGATGATCATGTGGTTTTTGTTCTTGTTTTTGTTGATGTGGTGGATGATGTTGATGGATTTTCGAATGTTGTACCATCCTTGCATCCCTGGGGTGACATCTTTTTAGCCTTAGGAGTGCTTCCCTCTAGAGCAGTTCCTTTACGATGTCCTGTAGAGGTGGTTTATGGGAGGCAAATTCTCTCAGCTTTCGTTTGTCTGGAAATTGTTTAATCCCTCCATCATATTTAAATGATAATCGTGCTGGATACAATATTCTTGGTTCGAGGCCCTTCTGTTTCATAACGTTAAATATATCATGCCATTTTCTTCTGGCCTGTAAGGTTTCTGTTGAGAAGTCTGATGATAGTCTGATGGGTTTTCCTTTGTAGGTGATCTTTTTTCTCTCTCTAGCTGCCTTTAATACCCTGTCTTTATCTTTGATCTTTGCCATCTTAATTATTATGTGTCTTGGTGTTGTCTTCCTTGGGTCCCTTGTGTTGGGAGATCTATGAGCTTCGGTGGACTGCGAGACTACTTCCTTCCCCAGCGAGGGAAAGTTTTCAGCAATTATTTCTTCAAAGACACTTTCTATCCCTTTTTCTCTCTCTTCTTCCTCTGGTACTCCTATAATGCGAATATTGTTCCGTTTGGATTGGTCACACAGTTCTCTTAATATTCTTTCATTCCTAGAAATCCTTTTATCTCTCTCTGCCTCAGCTGCTCTGTACTCCTGTTCTCTGTTTTCTATTCCATTAACAGTCTCTCGCATCTCATCCATTCTGCTGTTAAGCCCGTCGATTGCTTGTCTGATTTCTGTATTGTCTTTCCTCAGTTCCCTCACTTCCTCCCTCAGCTCTTGCACATTTCTCTGTAGGTCCATCAGCATGGTTATGACTTTTATTCTGAATTCTTTTTCAGGGAGGTGTGCATTTCCATCCCTTCAGACTCCCTCTTTGGGGTTGTCTGGTTGATTTTGGTCTGAACCATATTCCTCTGTCTTTTCATGGCTGTATAATTTGGTCACTGATAGTTGCCATGAATGTCTGCTGGGCTCTTTAAGAATTTAAAAAGAGAAGAAAGAAAAAAAAGAGAGAGAAAAAAAAGATAAAAAAAGAAAGAAAAGAAAAAACAAAAACAAAACAAAACAAAAAAAATGCCCACTGGACGTAGATTCTGTGGGAATGCTCTAGGTGGCGCTGTTGCCCCACTATTCCACAGCTGTGACTGTGCCGCTCCGCAGGGCCCTTTATCGCTCTGGCAGGGGTGGGAACGAATAGGAGGCTGTTGATCTCAGTGAGAAGTGTTAAGTATGGCTACGCTTCCTCAGTCGCCAGCTAAGGCATCTGAAACTCCCCAGGACTCCCAGCGTGCTGGGCTGAGTGTACTGGGGCGATCCGGCTCCTCCGCTGGGCTCCTGTCTCTTTAAGACCGCTGTAGAAAGCGCGCACTTTTTTTTTTCATTCGCGGGAGCCAGCTGCAAGCACCCTGGCGCGTTCCTCGCTCAGATCCTGCCCCTCTGTCTCTCCAATCTCCGCTGCACTGCGCAATGTGAGTCAGCGCTCCCCGCGCAGATCACCGGGGCTGGCTACTTTGCGGGGTGTACTTCCACTCCCTCCTGGCTCTGAATCCTCTCTTCCCGCTGGTGCGCTGGGGTGGGGGAGTGCTCGGGTCCCGCCGGGTCGCGGCTCCGTATCTTACCCGCCTCTTGGGGTCCCGAGTCCTCTCGGGTGTAGCTGCACGCTGTGCGCTTTCCTGTGTATTCTCGTCTCTCTTTTAGGAATAGATGTATTTTCTGTGTTTTCATAGATAAATATAGTGTTGGGAGGAGATTTCTGCCGCCCTGCTCACACCGCCATCTTCCCGGAAGTTCAACCATAAAACTCTTAGAAAAAAATATAGGCAAAAATCTCTTGGACATAAACATGAGCGACTTCTTCATGAACATATCTCCCCGGGCAAGGGAAACAAAGGCAAAAATGAACAAGTGGGACTATATCAAGCTGAAAAGCTTCTGTACAGCAAAGGACACCATCAGTAGAACAAAAAGGCATCCAACAGTATGGGAGAATATATTCATAAATGACGTATCCAATAAGGGGTTGACATCCAAAATATATAAAGAACTCACGCACCTCAACAAACTAAAAGCAAATAATCCAATTAAGAAATGGGCAGAGGACATGAATAGACACTTCTCCAAAGAAGAAATTCAGATGGCCAACAGGCACATGAAAAGATGCTCCCCATCACTAATCATCAGAGAAATGCAGATTAAAACCACAATGAGATATCACCTCACACCAGTGAGGATGGCCAACATCCAAAACACAAACAACAACAAATGTTGGCGAGGATGTGGAGAAAAGGGAACCCTCCTACACTGCTGGTGGGACTGCAAATTAGTTCAACCATTGTGGAAAGCAGTATGGAGGTTCCTCAAAAAACTCAAAATAGAAATACCATTTGACCCAGGAATTCCACTCCTAGGAATTTACCCTAAGAATGCAGCAGCCCAGTTTGAAAAGACAGATGCACCCCTATGTTTATCGCAGCACTATTTACAATAGCCAAGAAATGGAAGCAACCTAAGTGTCCATCAGTAGATGAATGGATAAAGAAGATGTGGTACATGTACACAATGGAATATTATTCAGCCATAAGAAGAAAACAAATCCTACCATTTGCAACAACATGGATGGAGCTAGAGGGTATTATGCTCAGTGAAATAAGCCAAGCTGAAAAAGACAAGTACCAAATGATTTCACTCATATGTGGAGTATAAGAACTGAGAAAAAAAAACTGAAGGAACAAAACAGCAGCAGATTCACAGAACCCAAGAATGGACTAATAGTTACCAAAGGGAAAGGGACTGGGGAAAATGGGTGGGAAGGGAGGGACAAGGGGGAAAAAGGGGCATTACAATTACCAGATGTAATGTTAGGGGGGCATGGGGAGGGCAGTACAACTCAGAGAAGACAAGTAGTGACTCTATAGCATCTCACTACGCTGATGGACAGTGACTGTAATGGGGCTGGTGGGGGGGACCTGAGGGAGGGGGTAATGTAATCACCATAATATTGCACATGTAATTTTAGATTAATGATATCAAAATAAACTTTAAAAAAATAAAATAAATAAAAAATAAATAAATAAATAAAATCGAGAAGAATAAAACAATAGAAAGAATCAGTGAAAGCAATAGCTGGTTCTTTGAGAAAATAAACAAAATAGATAAACCCCTAGCCAGACTTATCAAGAAAAAAAGAGAGTCTACTCACATAAACAGAATCAAAAATGAGAAAGGAAAAATCACTCCGGATACCACAGAAATACAAAGAATTATGAGAGAATACTAGGAAAAATTATATGCTAACAAAGTGGACAACCTAGAAGAAATGGACAACTTTGTAGAAAAATACAACCTTCCTAGGCTGACCCAGAAAGAAACAGAAAATCTGAACAGACCAATTACCAGCAACAAAATTGAACTGGTAATCAAAAACCTACCTAAGAACAAAACCCTGGACCAGATGGCTTCACAACTGAATTTTATCAAATATTTAGTGAAGATCTAATATCCATCCTCCTTAAAGTTTTCCAAAGAGTAGAAGAAGAGAGACTACTTCCAAACTCATTCTATGAGGCCAGCATCACTCTAATACCAAAACTAGGCAAAAAGACACCACAAAAAAAGAAAATTACAGACCAATATCCCTGATGAACATAGATGCAAAAATACTCAACAAAATATTAGCAAACCGAATTCAAAAATACATCAAAAGACCATCTATCATGATCAAGTAGGATTTATTCCAGTGATGCAAGAATGGTACAACATTCGAAAATCCATCAACATCATCCACTACATCAACAAAAAGAAGGACAAAAACTACATGATCATCTCCATAGATGATGAAAAAGCATTTGACAAAATTCAACATCCATTCATGATAAAAACTCTCAACAAAATGGGTATAGAGGGCAAGTACCTCAACATAATAAAGGCTATATATGACAAACCCACAGCCAACATTGTACTTAACAGCAAGAAGCTGAAAGCTTTTCCTTTAAGATCAGGAACAAGACAAGGATGCCCACTCTCCCCACTTCTATTCAACATAGTACTGGAGGTTCTAGCCATGGCAATCAGACAACACAAAGAAATAAATGGCACCCAGATTGGCCAGGAAGAACTCAAACTGTCCCTCTTTGCAGATGACATAATATTATACATAAGAAACCCTAAAGAATCCACTCCAAAACTACTAGATCTAATATCTGAATTCAGCAAAGTTGCAGGGTACAAAATTAATACTCAGAAATCTATGGCATTCCTATACACTAACAATGAACTAGCAAAGAGAGAAATCAGGAAAACAATTCCATTCACAGTTGCATCAAAAAGAATAAAATACCTAGGAATAAACCTAACCAAGCAAGTGAAAGACCTATACTCTGAAAACTAAAAGACACTCATGAGAGAAAGAAGATACCAATAAATGAAAATACATCCCCTGCTCATGGATAGGAAGAATTAATATTGTCAAAATGGCCATCCTGCCTAAAGCAATCTACAGATTCAATGCAATTCCTATCAAAATACCAACAGCATTCTTCAACGAACTAGAGAAAATCATTCTAAAATTCATATGGAACCCCAAAAGACCCCAAATAGCCAAAGCAATCCTGAGAAGGGAGAATAAAGCTGGGGGGATTATGCTCCCCAACTTCAAGCTCTACTACAAAGCCACAGTAATCAAGACAATTTGGTACTGGCACAAGAACAGACCCATAGATCAATGGACAGACTAGAGAGCCCTTATATAAATCCAACCGTATATGGTCAATTAATATATGATAAAGGAGCCATGGACATACAATGGGGAAATGAGAGCCTCTTCAACAGCTTGTGTTGGCAAAACTGGACAGCTACATGTAAGAGAATGAAACTGGATTATTGTTTAACCCAATACACAAAAGTAAACTTTAATGGATCAAGGACCTGAATGTAAGTCATGAAACCATAAAACTCTTAGAAGACAACATAGGAAAAAATCTCCTGAATATAAGCATGAGCGATTTCTTCCTGAACGCATCACCTCGAGCAAGGGAAACAAAAGCAAAAATGAACTCATGGGACTACATCAAACTAAAAAGTTTCTGTACGGCAAAGGACACCATCAACAGAACAAAAAGGCATCCTACAGTATGGGAGAATATATTTGTAAATGACATATCCAACAAGGGGTTAACATCCAAAATATATAAAGAACTTAGACACCTCAACACCCAAAAAGCAAATAACCCAATTAAAAAATGGGCAGAGGACATGAAGAGACAGTTCTCCAAAGATGAAATTCAGAGGGCCAACAGACACGAAAAGATGCTCCACATCACTAATCATCAGGGAAATGCAAATTAAAACCGCAATGAGATATCACCTCACACCAGTAAGGATGGCCAACATTGAAAAGACTAAGAACAACAACTGCTGGTGAGGTTGTGGAGAAAGGGGAACCCTTCTACACTGCTGGTGGGAATGTAAGCTAGTTCAACCATTGTGGAAAGCAATATGGGGGGTTCCTCAAAAAACTAAAAATAGAAATACCATTTGACCCGGGAATCCCACTCCTTGGAATTTACCCAAAGAATACAACTTCTCAGATTCAAAAAGACATATGCACCCCTATGTTTATTGCAGCACTTTTTACAATAGCCAAGAAATGGAAACAACCTAAGTGTCCATCAGTAGATGAATGGATAAAGAAAATGTGGTACATATACACAATGGAATACTATTCAGCCGTAAGAAGGAAACAAATCCTGCCATTTGCAACAACATAGATGGAGCTGGAGGATATTATGCTCAGTGAAATAAGCCAGGTGGAGAAAGACAAGTGCCAAATGATTTCCCTCATTTGTGGAGTATAACAATAAAGCAAAACTGAAGGAACAAAATAGCAGCAGACTCACAAACTCCAAGAAGGGACTAGTGGTTACCAAAGGGGAGGTGTGTGGGAGGGTGGGTGGGGAGGGTGGTAGAAGGGGATTGTGGGGTATTTTGTCTAGTACACATGGTGTGGGGGATCACGGGGAAAACAGTGTAGCACAGAGAAGGCAAACAGTGACTCTGTGGCATCTTACTACACTGATGGACAGTGACTGCATTGGGGTACGGGTGGGGACTTGATAATATGGGTAAATGTAGTGACCACATTGTTTTTCCATGTGAAACCTTCATAAGAGTGTATATCAATAATACCTTAATAAAAATAAATAAATAAAAAAGAAAAGAACAAACTCTGCCTAAAATTAAGTTAACCAAAATGAGAGGGAGTAGTCCATCTAAATTCCAAAAATATTTTAAATGTCAGGAAAAGACTTCAATAACAAATGACGATAAAGTGATTTTGATGAAAAATCCTGTGTAATTGCTTCTTTTATTCATATTCAACAAATATTTGTGGAGCACCTTTTACCTAGTGGGTGCCATGGCAAGTCCCGGGTGACACACACGGCCCTCACCCTTGGGGGGCTTAGTCTTCGGGTAAAGAAGGCCAGTCCACAAGCAGATTCAGTAAGGTGTGAGGCGCGTGAAGATGGGGAGCATATGCACACATAGGGACACATAGCTGGGGCCTTAGATTGTTGGGGGAACCCTGTAGGAGGGGCTACAGTTGAGAAGAACCACTGGGGGTCTCAGGGTCACGGCCATTCACCCACCACTATAGCCCACTGGTACAGAGTGACTGCATATCTCTTCTAAAATATGTTGGCCAAGTGAAAGCTTTCTGGAAAAATACAGGTACTCAACAACTTCTCTGTCAGCGTATCCAGGTTGCCAGAAAGGCTCTTGTGAGGCCTGGAAGCCATCCTGGCCCTGCTCATCCCAGCGATGGCGCGTGGCCCCTGGGTCTAGAAGGGCCCGGCCGGGAAGGCAGGGGAGTTTCCCTTGCTGAAACAGGACACAGGGACTCAGAAGGGGGTATCTGGTCTACCCTCTTAATTAGCTCTCACCAGAGCCACGTTCATAGCTGGATCTGAAAATACAAACTTAATAATGCTCTTATCAAATGATAAAAAAAACTGTTTCCCTTTAGGTGAAAGAGGAAGGAAGATGTAAGAGATTCAGAGGTCACCTTTTAGCACAAACTGTGCAACAGTTTGCGATTAAAGTTCTTCATTTTTAGAGGTGTTTGTATTTGATGCAGTTATAACAGGTTATCATGTAATACTTGTAACTATTTGATGGTTCAAATGAAGAGAGCTGGGGAGGAGTGAATGGACATGGTTAGACCAGGTCAACATTCACATCCAGATGGAAACAAAAGTAAATTCATAAATTTACAGCGTTTATTCCTTATCAGTTATTTATGTAAGCATTTCTGCCTTGACTATAAGGTTTTAGTATATT
Organism: Smutsia gigantea; assembly: GCA_032199065.1. Taxonomy (NCBI): domain Eukaryota; kingdom Metazoa; phylum Chordata; class Mammalia; order Pholidota; family Manidae; genus Smutsia; species Smutsia gigantea. Next base: position 544,655 of record JAVSCE010019477.1, read on the forward strand.
GTAAACACAGTACAAGATTTACATTTACTTCCTAGGTTTTGGGTGTTTGGATTTTACAGAGCTTGGGTGACCAGCAGGACGCCAGCCTTGTCGTGTTTCCACCAGATTAAAAATGAAGGCCTCATTTCAACAGATTATTATACTTGACGAAACAACATACCTCCAAGCGCAATTAATATGATCGTCTGTCCTGCTGGAGACCAAGTTATGTTTGCCTTTTAAGCAATAACGTAATTCTTTTTGCTGGTTCCTTGCAAATGCAGTAATACATTTAACTGTGTGCTAAAATGTGTTCCTTTTTCTTACATTGAAAGAGGCATTTGAACTTTGCTTATCGCATGGAACCCAAAGATTCAATATGTTCTTAAACTGCCTAAATTTAAAATCACATAAGTTCTTTAAATAATTTTATTGTATTCCTGTCCTTAAGAAAAATAAATCAAGCAAGATTAATGTTGTTACACTTTGTTTGGCACCATATAAAAATGCTAATTTTCAACACATTAAAATGAATGCTTTATAAAATGAGCAGCTTCATATCCTCACATAAAATATTTTGCTTTTTTTGTGATTGGTTTTGTGCAATAAGATTGAAATAATAAGGGATTTTTTTCCCAATCAAGTTTGCCTTCTAGACTATTTCAACAGAGAAAGCTCTGGTGAACGTGGCTCTGATGAGAGCTAATTAAGAGGGTAGACCAGATACCCCCTTCTGAGTCCCTGTGTCCCGTCTCAGCAAGGGAAACTCCCCTGCCCTCCAGGCTGGGCCCTTCTAGACCCGGGGGCCACGCGCCATCGCTGGGATGAGCGGGGCCAGGATGGCTTCCAGGCCTCACAAGAGCCTTTCTGGCAACCTGGATACACTGACAGAGAAGTTGTTGAGTCCCCGTATTTTTCCAGAAAGCTTTCACTTGGCCAACGTATTTTAGTTAAGTGGCTTGTTCAAATTAAGCCTCACTAACAGATGTGCAGGTCTAGGTTTAGTACATTGTAGTTTTTCCCCCCACGGCTGCCGGGGAGGCCAGAATGTGTCCCTCGGAAGGAGCCCCTCATGATTCTCAGGGGCCCCTGGGGCGGCCCTGCCACTGGCTGGGCCTGGGCGTTGGGAGCTGACCGGCTGCCCCCCACCTACTGGCTGGACGGTCTGAACAAGTCAGGGCTTGCTAGTGGGGCTGGGGCAGGGCAGAGGCAGTCTGCACCCGGCGCTGGGCACCCAGGGCGCTCGGGCAGTCACCGGTCGTTTGCATTTTGCCTGGGGTGCTCTTGTGGTCATTATGGGACAGTAGTTATGAGGTGGCTATGGGCGTGGTGGTTCTGCCTGCTCTTCCCAAGCAGGGTCTCCCCCAGCACCAGCACTGGGGCCACCTAGACCCTTTCTCATAGCCCGGGCCGGTAGCTCTCCAGGGGGCGAGGGGATGCTGGTCACTGTGTGGAGACCTGTCTGGTCGAGGCCAAGGAGGCGGTGGAGGGGTGCTGCTGGCACCTGGTGGGGGGCGGCGGGGCCAGGGCAGGGGCTAAACATCCCGCACGCGCAGAGCAGACCTCCCACCCCCCGCAAAGAGCTCTGCACCCCGCAGGGGCCGCCCTGCTGACATGGTGGCACGACGGATCCCAGAGGCAGAGAAGCCATAGCAGTGGCCAGAACCCCCATCATGGAGCTCCCGCTGTCCGCCAAGGGGGTGCAGAGCAGTCTTAGAAGTAAGCAAAGTACAAATAGCTAGTGAACAGGCGGCCAGTAGGTGGGTGTGGGTGGGTGTGCTTGTGATTTATTTTGAGTTTGTCTTTTTTTTCTTAACAGTACACCCATTCTTGCTTCAGATATATATAGCATGATGAAGTCAGTGTTCTGCACCACCCATCAGGAATAAATGGTACTTTGCCCTGTACAAAGGGGCTTTCAGTAATGCCATAAATCTTCAATCGTGGATAATGCATGTGTAGTTTTCCTGCTCTTTCAGGATGTAAAAAGTGTCATAAAATATACTTCATTTATAATAAAGTAATAAATCTTTATTTTTATACTATTTATTTTAAATAGGATTTTTGAAAATCATTTGTAGGAGTAAATTCTAATTCTGTACATAGAAATGATAGAGATCATTTGAACTACTGAGAACCTGCATTTTCTGTTTAATTTTTTTTTTTAATGTAAAAGGATCACTATGGCCGAGCACTGGCCAACCACCCCTCGGGGTGAGCGGCTCCGGCCCTCGGACCACATGCAGATCACAAATGCCAACTGGCAGTAAGGAAAAACTCAGTCTTTGAGCTAATGTATGAAAATAAAAAAGATTGACAGCCTAGGCAAGTCTCTGAGAAATCAGGTTGGAAGTCGGAAGAGGCAATGACCAAGATACCCAAATTCCACTTTGTGCTCGGTTTCAAAGGAACAGAAGGGGATTTAAGGCCGAGTACGAACAATCCTCAGCTGAAGCTCTTGGGAACGTAGGCTTTCAAATGCAGCAGCCTGCTGTGCTGTCAGAGTTCCCAGAAGCCAGGATCCGTGGTTCTTGTAAAACCACAGCGTAGCGTCTGCGAAGCCCGTGAAATCTCCGTGGCTGCAGAGGGGGTTACTGATCTGCACACAGGAGAGAAACCTTGAGAGAGGGGAGTTAGACGCAAACGACGGCCCTGTTTTAAACAGTGGGCTACAAACCCAAGAATCTCACCAACCCAGTAAATGTGGAAAATGCATATCATTTCCTTATCGTGTTGGTGAATTCATTGATTACAGATATAAAATATATTGTAGAGAATGCTGAGATAAGGGGGAGATTATCTACCAAATTAAAAAGGAGGCAAGTACCCCCAGCCTGCCAGGGGCAGAGGCCAAGAGCCTGGGTCTGGGCAGGGGGAGGCTGCCTCCATGGCACTCCTGTGCCGCCCCTTCCACAAGTGCCAACTGTGGCCCACCACGTGGCAGGCGCCCCGTGCACGCACTGCAAAGGCAGCACAGGTCCCACCCAAGCAGGTGACAGGCCAGTGGGAAACTGGACAGCAAACCCGTAATTAGAATCAGGGACGTGTTACGTTCTGCAAATATTTCCTTGAGTTCTGTAGGCCGTCCTGCATCCTCCTTCCATCCTGTATTTTTCACCCAACTAGGAGTTTAACAGCTACTTGTATTGAAAATGTCTCTCTTCAGGAACAGCTGAGGTTTAGATGAGTCTTTGTAACTATGAAAAAGCCTGGGATCCTTCAGCCCTGATTCTCGGAGGAGGTGCGGCAGCCACTGCCACGAACCTCGCACTCAGGCCCAGGGAGACGGATCTCAAAAACGTGCTGTATGATTTGTTCAAGGACGTCTTCCAGAATGAGATTTCCCAAAGCTTTCCATTCTGCACTTTCTGGATTTGCTCTGAGATCATCCATCTGGAGCAAAATGATGAAATAAGGTGCGCAGATTCAATAAACATTGTTCAGAATACCATCTGGATGTTACGGCGTCACTGTAACCACCTCCCAAGAAAGAATTTTAGAGTCAGACCTCTTTTTCAAAAGGCCCTCACTTATGACATGAATTTCTAACCTCCCTCCACATCAAATGTTAACATCAGATAATGAAATGCCAGCCAAATAAGGGGACCCCCTATTTCCTGCTCAGCGGGTATGGGTGCCGAGGAGGAGATGCTGGGCATGCATATCACAGCACTCCATGCCCGCAGCTGTCCCCCAGCGCCCCATCGCTGGTCAGAGGGGTCCAGCCACGTCCCGACGGGATGCTGGCCTGCGAGGGTGCTGCCAAAGGCCATCGCCTGCAGGGACCCCCTCACGAGCTGCTCTCTCCAACTTCATCAGGACTGGAAGTCAGGGAAAGAGTTCTCAGGTATCTGAATATTGGAAGGGTAAAAAATTATTGTTATCATTATTATTTCATTATTTCATTAAAAAGATATACCAGCACAGCATTCTCAAAAAAAAAAAAAGGCAACACCATTCTTTGTTCATTTAATGAATCCGAGTTCCCATCCCAGGTGAAATGGAATATAGGAAGAAGAGTAGAATGGGAGCGGTTTTGCAACTAATTAAATCATGAGAACAGCTCCTTTTTGCTGGCTTGGTGTTTTGTGCACAAAATTCATTAGAATCCAGAACCCCAAATAGCTGCAGAAAGCGTGAAGCCTGGTTACTTCCGAGACTTCCACGTGCCTGACACCATGCTAAGAGCATCGCCCTGCAATGGCTATGCCTGTCAACAGCTCTCAAGCATGGTTCTGCTGGTATCCCCCATTTAACGTTTAGGAAACCATCCTGTCACACATCTGGAGAGGCGGTCGAGAAATCTAAACTGTGTCTGTCTACACGATGTTGACTCCTCATAAAGCCCAGAGGGAAAACGGTAACTCGGAATCCCCAGAAGGCTTTTGGTTTGGAAGATGTGGTGACACTGAGGAGTGAGTAAGGATCAGTGAGCAGAAGTGTTATCAGCATCCCCTTTCACATTTGGGGACCACTTTCCAGGGTAAGTGATTACTTCCTATGTGGATACTCATTTAAACAGCCCTATAGCTGACAAGGATTTAGAAAAATGACTTTCTGCTTCCAAGGATGGAGCAGGGAGTTAAAGGGGGTAATGTGGTGCAAAGAGGAAGGCCGACAGCATTCAGACACGAACTGGGATCATTAGGACGGAGACATCCCCACCACACAGCAGAGCTGTAGTCCCAAGGGGTGACAGCACAATCCTACCCAGCTCCTTGCGAAGCTGCCGCCGAAGGCGCCAATATCCAGCCCATGAACGGGAAGCTTAGCAGGGTGCAGAAGCCCCAGAACCTCGGCCCAGCCTCGCCTCTCTCCGTGCATGTCTGATAAATTCTCATGGGGCTGAGCACAGAGGTAACATGCTTCATGTGATGGCAGAGTCGGGTGGAGGAGGAGATGCGTAGATTTTACACCTGATTGCTCCAAGAAAATAGCCCTTGCCCGGCATCCCGAGATCCTGCAGGAGGTGCGTTGGGTAATACCTCCTGGGAATGGGTGATGGTGACCACCCCACGGGGACGAGAGGCTTTAAAGAAGGCTAGAAATCTACAAGCCACCTTGCTGGTTTAACAGTTCTAAAATCAAAGAGAAAACGTAAAACAAAAAGCAGGACAAAAGAAAAACACTCTTTTCTGAAAGGGGCTGAGCAAAGGCAGTTTCCATGTAAACATAACTCTTGTGAAATATACTAAAATAATTCTTGTGAATTGGAAACAATAGTCTTAATTCACTCCTTTTTCATCTCTGTTACCCTGGCACTTCCTTGGCTTTGTTTAATCTTTGACATTCTAAACAGAATATTCCCGAATTAGGGTAATTAAGTTGCCAAAAGAAATATTTAATCAAAACTTCACAAAATTTTCTAATTGGTACAGAAAAGATCCAAAAACTCAAAATCAACATTTATTGTGTCAACTCACATAGTCAAGAATTTCTTGGGTTCCTTATAGCTTTATTTTTTGCCATATTTTTCTGTGATTTTTGCCTATGTTGGATATGACCAACAAAATACTAAAGGGACAGGTCAAAGTTAAGCAGCCTGAAATTGACCTAAAACGATATTGTTGAAGTACAGAGGAAAACACTTCATATGTTTTTTCCAAACATGTTTTTTTTTAAATAAGCAATTAATCAGAAGAACCAAATCATTAAGATAAATCATAGTGAATATATGTTTCTTTGGAAATCCAGTTTTCACTTACAAAATGCTATCCTATCTAAAGAGCAAAAAGTATTTTCGAGCACAACAACCGTTTTGATTCCAGTGACTGAAAATTCTCCACTCCAGTCAGAATCATACAGGTTGATCTAAACCATGCAGCCCAGGGGAGGCGCTGCGCCGAAGCAGGTGCACAGAGCTCTTCCTGCCTTCTGGCCAAAGAGCACAGAGGCCAAAATGCCAGGAATCCAACATGGTTCTTCTCTTCCAGTGTGCCTTTTCTATTTCTTGCATCTCAGAATGCCCCATTACCACCACTGCTAATTTGCACATGTAATATCCATTGTTACTGCATAATGCACCCAATATTATTGTTACTGTAAGGCTCTAAACATCTCTGCATAAGATATGCCACTTTTAAGATTCTAGTATCAGGTTCCAATGGTTATGGCACTAAAAATCATGCAAACGATGCTATCAGAATTATCAAGTGACCGTCCTAATACAGTTACGTTAAACTGGGTTTCTTGAGAAGAACAACTGAGTATTATTTCTGTAAATGCTGGAATTTAAGACAAAGCCCTGGGTAGAGGGTCTCAAAGAAGGTAGATGAAACACTGTGTGTGGTATAATTTCACCGTGTTTAAGAGGTCCTCCTGTCAAAAATTATCTCCTTGCCCTTGTGCCTGAAATATCCAATAACACAGCCTTGCACAGAACGGTTTGAGGAAATGAGAATTTTCATTTTTACTGGCTTAGGATGTGAGGCCCTCTGGCAGCTTTCTCACTGTGGGCACAAGTTTAGCCCATGTTCATCCACCCAGCACGGCAGACATGAGAGGCAAGCCAGGAAGGGCCACCGGGGTCTTACGAGCTTGCTGGGGCGGTTGCAACCCTGGGCCACAAATTGTGCGGCTGCAACAGTGGAAATGTACTGTCTGGGTTCTGCAGGTGGGGTGCCTGCAGTCTGGTCTCCTCAGGGCCATGAGGGTTCCATCTGGAACCCTCCTGTCGGGCACAGCACCTCCTGCCTACACCCCCAGTGGGAGCCTCTGCCCCTTCGGGGGCTTGGGGCAGGACGGGCGCATCTCCGTACCTGTCAGCTGGTTTAGGGTGCACCTTTAAGGCCTCGTCTGGATGCCCCAGCCTCACGAGCACTGCATCCTACTGGTCAAAGCAAACCACAGGCCTGCCCCATTCCCAGAGGCACGGGAGGGATTCGGGCCCTTGGCGGGAGGAGTGGCGCACACGGGAAGGACCAGCCGACCTGTTTGTGGCTGGGTTTGCAGATAGTGGACCCAGTGATTAAAAGCAGTACCGCCTTCCATACAAACCCGTGAACGAGCTACAGCGTCACAGTGGGCGTGAACCTGTGCGGACACAGCAACGCTCCAGGATAAAAGAGCAATAGGCCTCAAGTCGTCAGAATAAAAGAGGACGTTACTTAAGCATGACGCTTGCTATTAGCTCTGGCTGTCCTTGGAAGCTGACGGAGAACCTGGCATATTCAATGGATTAATGCTGACTAATCAAGAAAAACTAAGAAGGAAAAATAAGTAAATACATGTATATTGTGTTGTATTAGTCTGCTCGGCTGCTGTAACAAAGCCCCACCGACTGGGGGGCTTAGCCAACAGGAATGGATTGTCTCACAGTTCTGGAGGCTGGACGGCCAAGATCCAGTGTTGAGCAGCTGGGGCTCTGCTGAGGCCTCTCTCCCTGGCTTGGTGACTGGCTCCCTCACGGTGCCTCCCTCGGCCTTCCCTGTGTGTGGGCGGTCCCGCATCTCTTCCTCCTGCAAGGACACCAGGCTTACTGGGCGACGGCCCCACTCTTGTGACCTCACTGAATCTCACTTGCACCGAATACAGTCACACTGGGGATTCGCGCTTTAACCCGTGAGACACAACTCAATCCGTATAAACATACTTATAAAACAGGTGTTTTTGCTATGCCCTATTTACAGGCAACCAGTATGTCTCCACAAAGAATTTTAAAATGCATTCCTGTTACTGCAGTGGTGGCCTGGCTGCTGGAGAGCCAGCTGTCCCTCCTCGGCAGGTAACGGCTGACTCCACACAACACATAGATCACAGCACACGCTGCGGTTTACAAAATTAAAATCACACTGTCTTCAAATCTGCTTCGTAGTGTAACAGATCATAAATATGTTTCCAGGCCAGTACATGTTCATCTGAAATGCTCTCTCGCTGTCCCTCAGAGCTCAAAGCACGTGGTCCGGGCACGGAGGCCCTGCAGGAGCAGGGGTGGGGGAGAGGGCCCAGGTCCTCTGCTTCAATTCCACGGGAGCAGATCCCCCGTTCTCTCTTTTATGTATTTGGAATCCTCGGAAAAGTTTTAACTTGAAAAAGAGCTTTCTTGCTTAAGAAAAAAAGTTTGAAAGCCTCCATCTGTAACTTGTTTTTAATGATTTTTATATTGATTTAATTTATTAACCAACTTCCCTTCTGATGGAGCTTTAAATTCTTCCCAATTGCATGATTATTACAAACCAATGACACCAACTAACTTGGACATATTTGTGATGATTTTACTAACCTGTAGCCCTGCTCCATCCCTGCTCTCGAGAAGTGGAGGCCGAGTCAGCTTGGGCTGAGGCTGGGGGCTCTGCGCACATGCACCCCAGAAGCTCCTGCACTTCCCTCTCACCCCAAGGCCACACGCTCTCTGCAGCTTCCCTGAGCACACGTGCTAGGCCTGCACCATGCGCTAGGTTACACAAAATCCTGCGCGCCATTTAAAGAGAAAACAAATCAATCTTAGTCAAGTACATGTTGAATTGTCTATATAACTTTTTATTTAAAATACTTCACTAAAAAATGCTTTATCTGTTGTTCTACATTAAATCTTTTAAAGGATATAGGTTCCTTTTCCACACAGAAAACACATATTAAAGCTTAAAACTGACTATTACTATCAATTATAAAGCTAATTAATCATTATATTAATCAAAATCCCTGGCTAAAAGCCAAAGCTACATAAGAAACACCAATGAAGTATCAATATTAACTATCCAGCTTATCCATCAACTAACACAGAACAAGAGATTTCCTCTTCAGGCTGTTCTTGACCTGCAAACACTGCTGCCTGTTTCCCTCTCATCTGGTTTGGGACCCAGAATCGCACACCAATTCGAGACACAGCTCATGTCTTGTAAAAGATGGATTTCTGAAAAGGAGTGTGGAAATTGAGTTTTGTAATTGGGCTCGGATTTTTTAAATTATTGATTCGACCACTCATCTATTTATGAATATTTTTAAAAATTAAGTTACCATCCATTACATTCATTCTCCATATTCACTGTACTTTGGGTCAATATTCAATCATAATTTAAAAATACTTGTACTAATACAACTTCTTCCTGCGTTTTGGCTTAATTATGAAAAGTTGTTATTTAATGCTTAAAGCAAAGTATATCCAGGCTTTTATATATCAAGTCCACTTAAAATAAATCTGCTCAAAATTAAAAGCTGAACACCTTAGAAAGAGGATCCTGTTTTTGTAGAGGAATAGAAATGAATCTATCTTAGATGAACAAGAGGATTAATAGTCTCTTTAAGAGCCTTAGACTTTGAGCACACTGAACCAGTTCAGTCATTACTGTTGTCTGGCAGAAATCTAACTTTACAAGGGAGATAAGGCTGGTCGGCACCTTATAAGAAGTAGGATGGTCACTCTGAGCCAATGCAGGGCCAGTTCCGAGCTAGTAATAAAAGAAAATGCTTTTTATGCAGTTATCTGCTCACAGGAATTACGGGGACCGGTGCTCGGCAAATGAATTTTAAAGGGAATAAGGGCAACAGTTACAAAGGTTTTTTGGGCAGATCCCCAGCCGATTCCACAGAATCCAACATGAAGCCACTGGGCAGGAGTCTCCGGGCCGAGCGAGGTGAGGACACGCAGAGCCCCAGAAACCCAGGTCAGGGATGACGCGGCGAGCTGGCCACGTCACGAAGTCGGAAGGGCTGTGGTGAGAGGCAGCAGCGAGGATGAGGCCGTGCAAACTGGGGCAGGACCAGGGGCCGCACCAGCCGCCCCGTAACCTGTTTCTGCTCCGCTTCTCTGGGCAGCCGAGAGCAACGGGTCTGTGTCCCACCTTAAATCAAAACCCTGTGCCTTAAAGCTACCTCACCTGGTGAATTTATTCTTTCTGCCCTAACTGTATTTACACAAGATTCTCAAGTATTTCCAGAGAGCGAGATGGAACATAAAGCATAAATATGTATAAACTATTCCTAAATGAATAGATATATAAACAAATAAATAAATACCAAATAAAATGTTCTTCAGCCAGACCCGATCTGGAGACTCCACAGGAGGATCTTGACCCTCAGACACGGGACTGCGTTGATCTGAGAGCATGGTGGGGGCCAGCAATGTAGCCTAAGCTCATGAAACATGGACCAGTTTAGAGGGATGCAAAATAAACTCACAGGCTTATTTATTTTTATAATATGCTGAAATATGAGTGAGAAAAAGCACTGTTCTGGGTGTGAAAATTACAGAGGGTCAGCGGCGAGGGAAGTCACGTGGCAGAAGCCAGGAACTAGAGGCAGGACCCACCAGCCTCCGGGCGCGCCTGTGTGCGGAAAGGACGCCAGGGCACCTGGGGGCTCCCCGCCCCTGCGGCCTGCACTGCTGCGTGGGGAGGCACATGGGGCATGCTCTGCACTCGCCTGTTGGCGTGTCTGACTCCCTTACCTTACTTGGGCTGTAAGCTTCTTCAAGGCAGGACGAACTCCTGGTGGGGACCATTTCTAAGAGCTCCTGGCATGCCGTGGGTGTAATATACCATCAGCCAGCAAGTCCTGTCCATTCTGCCGCTGTGACAGCTTGCACTTGGCCTCCCTTTCCTGTCCCTTCACATGACTTCACCACCATGATAGTCTTGCTTAAGCCCCACCGACTGAAAGAGACGAGGAGCCGGCGTTGGAAGTCAGGGACGGGGGCAGCTACGGGACGGGAGTCATCCCTCTCAGCCCCGGTGGTGCACTGCTGTCTTGATTTTCAGGGCCTTTTGAACCCTCCACTTCAGCCAAATGTAATTCTTTGCTGTTCCTCAAAATGCCATGAAACTACCTGCCCTTCTTCATTCATGCTGCCTCCTCCAGGGACAAGCCAGAAACCTCCTCTGCCCCCCTCCGCCTCCCCACTGCCGACGCACTGAGCACCGCAAGCGGCTGGGCTTCAAGTACCCGCTGAGTTTCTTTTTCTTCCAGAAACTTGGATTGTTGGGTTACTCAAAAATTCTCACCCACAGGACCTAACACAGAACAATTACCTAAGAAGGTACTACTTGCCATGAGTTCTGACAGGACTCGGAAAAATACACAAATTGTTTTTCTCCTGTGGAATAGTTCACTGGGTTTGAACGGCAAGCTCCCATCTCGAACATGCTCTAGTCGAACCATACCAACTGGGGTAAGGACATAGCTCCCATCCATGCATCGTCACATATACAGCACCTTCGGGGTTTGCTTTGCGTTGTGTCTAATGCAGGGAACCGTTCGGAGGTGGAGACGCAGGAATGTTCAGGAATGCAACGTTGCTGAGCTGTGCTGGCTTATGTGACAGCCGCTCACCACGTGTGGCTATTTGAATTTAAATTAATGAATTAGAATCAAATAAATTCCATTTGCAGTTCCTCTGCCACGTTTCAAGTACTCGTTCGCCGTGGCCGCCATAGAGGACAATCAGCTGTAGGCGGCTGTGCCCTCACACACACTGTCCGGCGCTGCTCAGAGCCTCGCAGGCGTCAGGCTCAGCTGGAGGCCATGTGAACGCACAGCTTCCGATGCGGTTAGACCCGGAGCGGGGCCTGAGTGTTTGCATTTCCACCAGGTGACCCACTGGTGGTGACGCTGCTGGTCCAGGGACCACACCCTGAGAACCACTGACCTGGCCGGTGACACGGGGTGTGCTCAGGGCTCTTGGCCTCCAACAGGGGCTGGGTGAGCAGAGGCAGGAAGTATCTTCACACTGGCAGTAACTGGACCTGCGAAGGTATATGAATTTGGTTGAGAAGTTTGTTTTTCATGCTCCACAACATCTACTGACGTACATTCAGAAATCTCTGAATTATGCAAAGAGAAAAAGTTTGTAAATTCAAAAGGAAAGAAGGGATACAGCACAGAGGGAGGGTGAAGGGCCCTTTAAGCATTTTTCAAGGTCAAAGCGCACAAGAGCCTCCTTCTTTTGACAAGGAGGCAGAAGAGGAGGCTGTGAAGAAGGAGGAGTAAAACGTGCCTCAGCTTCGTCCTCCAGCTACCACGTGCCTCCAGGAGGACACCTGGCTGAGCTCCCTCCTCTCCGGGACCCTAAAACCTGTCCTTTCCTCAGTCCCACAACAGGGAGAGCAGATCAGCTGCCCAACAGCTACCGTGAAGAGATACCGTTACTACTTTGACCGACCTGAACTGACCTGTGGGAGATTTGGCAGACGATCTGTCTACTTCTAACTCAATAGCAGAGATCAATACGTACAACGAATCTTCCCTTAAGTCTTCGTGTTGGTCCAGAACGGAGAGGACCGAGGTAATCGTGGAAGTTTTGTGGGCTGTCAATCAGGGATGTCATCATCTTGTTTAATTACAGAGGTGGCTGTTTTTATAATTTTTAAATTGAGGCTCCCAGGATTCTCTTTTCCCTTCTTTTAAAAGGACTGCTGATGCCTGAGAGGCCCCAGTGTGAGGAAGGCAGCCTTGTGGGGCCGGAGGAGTTTCCCAGAGGACGCTTTTCCACAGAGACAAAGGCAAGAACTTGGTTCCCCAACATGCATGAACCACGTAGGGAGCTCGGCAGCCAGTCTGCCTAACCTGTTGCCATGAACACCTTCCTTAAAAGGGATGCTCTGCATTTCAGAGAGCGGGTAACTTCAGGAAGACGCTTGTCATGCGCCAAGGATATAGCTCAGAATCGTGCTGAACAAAATGGGAATCGTTACCTCACAGCCTATCAGCTTCCTTCCTGAATGACGCAGCATTTGAACTCCCTGGAAAGCCAAATCTCTTATAGGAGACCCGCAGTTTAGGTTCTTTTAGTCCCTGGTGATCCTCACACCAGGGTTTTCCCTAAAGTCTAAATGGAGACATATGTGCTCTAATCTTGTTACTCATGAGGAGAAAAGCGGGCCCATCTCGGTTCTTCAGAAGCGAGCTGTCAAATTTGGTTGAGTTCCTTAGTAACTGGATGTTTAATTAATGAACTCTTGCTGAAAAACAGCTTCTTAATATCTTTAAATTAGAGCATACACTTTCAATTCGTTGTTTCCAGAAAACCGAGTGTGGTGAACTAGACTGCATCCATTGTGGGCTTCTTGATCTGGTGCTGAAAACTGTCAACCAGATACACATCTGAACTTAAAAAAAATCATTTGCACAAAAGGATCAGCCAAAAAGAAAAATCTATATAGTCTATCAAAATCTATATAGTCTATATTCTTTTAATGTCAATTCTGTTATCTATGGGGTAATTTCCAAACTCATATGCAAAAACATTTTTAAAGGCACCATTCATGGCTAAATATCAAATATTTATGCTGTGTTTTCTGTAACCTGGGATAACTGGGTCCCTGGAGGAAAATCACAAATTGCTGACAGTGCAAAACAGTTTTCATTGTTTGTGGGAATAGGACATATTTCTGTTTTCTTCACAGACAAAAATGCAGCTCGTTTATGGCAAGCCCCAGTGGACTTTGACCACGTTTTAGTAACAATATTTCTTTTTAAATGAATTATTAAATAGAGCTTTAAAACACTTGAGGCTGCCACTTAATTTCATGGCAGTGGGATTTGACTTTACTTTTTTCAAAAATGAATTTATTAAAAAATTGGTTGTAAAAATGCAACTGGGAAAATAATGTGTACAAATAAAAAGTAAAAGCCCCTTCCTCCTGTCCACATTTTAACTTTTGGTAGTATTGACAGACCTGTGGCTAAATGCCAAGGCTAATGTCTCCCTCACTGACAGTGGGTCTCGTCAATCCCTGTAATGGTTGCTTGCCCAGTATTTCTAATCAACTATGTCTTCTCTCAACAGATCTCAGCCTAGAACTGACCCTCTTCTACAATGTTTCCAGAATTATCTACCTAATGTAAAACCCAATTATGTAAGTCCCCTGTGTCAGGGTGGTCTCTGCTGGCGCCCTGCAGCCACGAAATGAAATGCAACTCCTTCCCAAGCTCACCACGTCCCTTGGGCCTGGACCCAAGCTCCTTTTTTTGCCTCAAGTACCTGCTCTCTCCACAAATGACCTTCTGAGCCAGCCATGCTGAATTTTCCACCTTCTTGGAATTTTTTATTCTCTTTCGCACATCTGCACCCTTGCACTGACTGTCCCCTCCTCCTCTGTCTCTGATAAACAGCCAAGAGCCAGCGGATAGGACCTCTCCTCTGGGCCACCTCCCTGACCTCCCGGAGAAGGAGTCGCTCCTCTCCGTCTCCCTTGCAGGAGCCTGCGGCACATCCCTCTACGGCCTTTGAACGGATGTTTGTCTCGCCCTCTGGACCACGACGTCCCAAGCACCCTCATCCTTAGCTTCCCCGGCCTTGGTGGAGGGCCGGATTTACAGGAGGCCCCCCAAAAGGTTACAGAATACAGAAAGAGTGTACAATGAGATCCAGCAAAAGCAGACAAGGACAGCAAGGATGTAGTCTCTCTTCGTCTGTAGAGGCAGGACGATGTGTTCAGAGCAGCTAAAACAGAATACCTGAAAATCCCGGGGCACCCTGCCCAGGAGAGCCAGCCCCCCGCCATCCTCCATGCCCCCTGCGCCCTCACCCCTGTGGGCCGGGCTGCACACCGGCTGGCTGACGCCCGGGCCGTGGGACCCCACGGCGCCCCCTCCTTGAGGCCCGGCTTCCACGCCTCGGCCACCTGTCACGGCACAGCCACGCCCTAAACAGGTAAGAGTCTGTGACTTAAGTCGCTGACGCTCAGGCAAGAGAAAGCTCAATCTTCCAGAGGAAAATATCTTTTTAAAAGATGAGCGAATTAATTCAAATGAATAGACTGGCAGAATATACTGAAGAGACGTTTTTATAGGAAGGCCTTCCAGCGGTCCCACCACCCAACAAGGGAGACACGGCGCCAGCAGCCAGAGCCCCGTGTCTGGGAAGGTGCTGGGGTTGCCTGGGGGGCCGGAGCCCCAAGGACCCCAGCCCTCAGCGCGCGCCCTCGGCCCAGTGGAAAGAACTCGTCCAAAAACAAATCGCCGTGGGGCAAGGGGCAGGGTGCCCAGGAGAAAAGGTGGCGGGTGAGAAAGATGTCAGTGCTGGGGGCCGCGGAGAGCCTCCTGGGAGAGTCAGAAATGCGTCCATCCCAGCACTTTCTCTATCTAAAATGTTTTGTCCCTAAGGAATCTGGGTGTCTTATAGTATATTTGCCAAAAGAAAAAAAAATTCACACAAGATTGAGTGGTCAGAAATTCAGAGCGCTTTCCTTCCGAATTGTGAAATCCTCCTGAGGACTAGGCCACCCCTGGCCTCACTTCCCCTGATGCTGTGACTGTCCCCAATCTGGTCATATTTCCAGGGCAGCCGTTCCTCTTACAGCCACACACGCTGAGATCAAGGGGTGGAAAGGCTCTTCCATACATGACTCGAGCTGGAAAAGGCTCAAGGTTCATTACATTTTTTAAAAAGTAATAATTTCAAGGGATGAAAAACATTTGCAGCAAAAGCCAAAACCAAAAATAGTAGCGACTTTCAAGTTCATTTTAGGAGCTTGAGAGATGTCATCCTCCCCAGGCCCCGACACACACACACACACACACACACACACACACACACACACACACCATGGGGTGTCTGGGGAGGGGAATTCATTTATCCTGTTCTATCCAATCATTTCTTGGAAATCGCTACCCTATATTGTATCTATGATTGTTAGATTCACACTAAATGGGAAAGCCCTCGAAAGGTACAGTAAAGGTTACAGTATAGGAATTGTTGTCAGGACAGAGTTCTAGAAAGCTGAACGCCCTTAATATCCCGTGCTGGGCCAATATGTAGCACTCCTCGACTTGGACAGGAGATTGTCTGGTCCATGATATTTTACTCTGCATTTTGATTACCGACTGTGGAGTCCCCTTACATGTAAGTGAATTTGTCTTGATCAAACACACGTATCTTAGTATGTCAAAAAATACAAATAGAAATATTCTAGTCTGAACCAAGCCATGGAGAATCACCCTGACTTTCCCCTAAGCGTTAATGAAGGACTGTCCTTGATAACAGAATGCGTAAGATGCCAAAATAATGATATTGGGCTTTCTGTATGTGATCACTTCTCTTCAGACTGCCCGCTGCAGGCCCAGCCCAGGACCGGGGAGGGGGGAGTTTGGGTCACCATCCGGAGAGGTTCCCGGGAAGGACCGTCGCTGATGTCAGCACGATCGCTTCATATCAAAAACAGCCCTGCGAGACCATCTCCACCCTTTCTGCTCCCTGTAAGTCTTTTATGCCAAGAAACTGCTTCAGAGAACATGCTGAGTCTTCCAGCTCTGGTTCCCTTGCGCTCTTCCGTGAACACAGGGCTCTCCGAGCGCCCACATTCCCGTGGGTAGAGCATCCTTCTGGCGATGCTCCCTGCTAATGCTTTTGCTTCTGTATACATTACCACTTTTTGTAAGGAAGCTCAACTTGATCTCTTCGCTCTCCCCGTGGAAACAGCTTGTGTTAAAATCTAGATCAGAGGAAAGGAACGGAGGCCAGGGCTACAGAGGAGAAAATGTGTGATTTGATGAGTTCAGTTTTCAATGAAATTTTAAATCCTAGCTGTCCTGTGCCTGAGACCAGAGGTTTTGTGCCTCAAACACGTATCCTCTTGGGGGGCCATCTCTGAAATGATAGCCATCAGCTGAAGAGAAAAATCTCAATTAACGAGAATTTAACCACAGGAGAAAATTTCCTATTTGTTATAAAGCACTGTCTTGGGCACAGTGGGGCTTAAAAATATGCCAAAATAATTTTTCTGCAGATAAATTTTAAGAGAGCTGAATAAATGAATAGATTCATATAAGAAATATTAATTTTAAAAAATAAAAATTATTTCCTGGAAAGGTCCTAAAATAAGTGCATACCCAGTTCTGTCTTCTACAACTAATTAGTGTATCCCAAGAGGGAAGTTCAGAATGGCCTTACAGGATTGGCAGGTGCCTCACTTTGCTCACCCCATCTCATTAGCTAGGGCCCCTTCATGACTGTTTGGGGTCCCTGTGGAGGGCTGGACGGAAGCGTTTGGGCACCAAAACGCAGGAGAGGATCAACAGCAAAAGCAGTCAGTCAACACAATGTTATCAATTCTAAGTTTTAAGCTAGTGATGTGCTCTTGTTTTATTTGAGAATATTCTCTGCTATAGAAAATGAGAAATCAAATGGGCCAAGCAATACTTGTAGGATTTGTTAAATAAAAATAAGCAACTTATGAGACCTTAGGCATAAATAAAATAAGTAGTACCTATGTGTGCTGAACAGAGACAGGGATAGAATGCTGGGTAAACACTAAAATCCTCATTAAAAATTAAATACACAAGAGGTATATGAGTCACTCAATATTCACGAGGCCTCCAATCGGCCACCCATTGGTCACACCAATTCTGTCCCCACAGATACTCTGCTCAGACTAATGGGTGATTTTACAGTTGTGACCAGACACACTTGCCCCTGCGTCCCTCCAGTGGAGCCTCCTTAGTCTGGACAGCCCTGCTCCTTGTAACCACAGCATCAGCAGGAAAGGCCGAGGAGGGAAGAAAGGCCGGGCCAGCTGACCAGGACCCCTGCAGTGGAGTCTTTCTACCCACTTGTACCCAATCACACGTGCATAAGCCTACTCCATCTTTGTCCTCTTATTCTGTGTGTTTTTGATTTATTCAATAAATCATGTGATTCCAGCATCTTAATTTGTGGCCCTTAGCCCAGGGGGTAGCTTACCTGGCAGTATTTTGGAGCCTACATTGCATTGAGGTAATTTCCCACATGACAAAACTCATTAGTGTTTCTTAAGCCTTCATACTATCTGCTAATTATCTGCCCCCAAGGGCCAACAGAGGAAAAATAAATGAAAACTGGCAACCAATTATTAGCGGGGAAACCAGACATAGTCAACCCCACTTAGTCCTACAGCCTGGTCACGCAAGCTCTCTGCTGCGGCTTTGTACTACATGCATATAAATGGTCATGTCTTCTCCTCATGAAGTAACCCATCCATTCACTGGAAGAGTCCTGGTAAAATGGTACAGACTCTCTTGAGGGTAATTAAGAATGTACAGAGAAAACCTGAAGGGTGCGGAGTTCATGGTACTTAAAACCTGGAAATAATCCATGTGTCTAACACTTGGGGAGTGATTAAATAAACTGATGCATCCATTCATTAGAGCATACGCAGCTCTTAAAAATTACATTGCAGAGAGGTATGACATACGATGTTATGGAAAAGTATACAATACACTGGCTTAAAAAGTGTTCAGATCCTTCAAAAGGACAATGAAATGTCTCCTCCACATTTCTCCAGAACCCCCAGTACCTTTACCCAAAGGCACCACTGTTCTAAAGTACCCACATAAACACCTCTTTGTATGTCTTTATTTTTACTCAAATAGTAGGTGTCATATTATACCGACTGTTCAGTACTTTGTTTTGGGCCCTTCATAATTTATCTGGAAGGTCTTTCCCTATCAGCAAAATACAGAATATTGCTGATGTATAAGTAGAATTGATGACAGCAGTGATATAAAGGATTAGAGAGAGGAATTAGGAGGAGTGACCTTCCAAACCAGAAAGCACCAGGCCCAGGGGAGTTCACCAATGATTCTGCCTTCATTTAGGAAAAACATTTGCAAAGGACGCATCTGATAAAAGACTGGTAACCAAAATATAGGTACCCCTCCGCCCCCGTGACAATGGCCTGCTTTGGGGGCAATGACACCAGCAAATGCTGGAGAGAATGAAGGGCAGCAGGAACTCTCGCCCACAGCCACTAGGAATGCATCACGGCCTGGCGCCGCCATTCTGAAGACAGCCTGGCAGGTTCCTACAGAACTAAACATGCTCTCGCCACACGACCCAAAGGAATCAAAGATGTATGTCCATGTGGAACCCACACATGGATGTTAATAGCACCTTTGCTCATACTTGCCAAAATTTGAAAGAAACCTAGAAGTCCTTCAGTAGGGGAAAGATAAATAAATGGTGTCACGTCCAGATGATTGAATATTACTCAATGCTAAAAGGAAATGAGCTATCAAGCTGTGAAAAGACAGGGAGGAAACTTAAATGTGATCTGTAAAGTGAAAGAAGCCGATGTGAAAAGGCTACATTCTTACGATTCCAACTACATGACAATTCTGAAAAAGCCAAATATGGAGACAGTAAAAAGGTCAGTGTTTGCCAACAGTTCTGGGCAGGATGTGTGGGCCAAGATGTACAGGCTGAGACAGAGGATTTTTAGGGCAGTGAAAATACACTCTGTATGACACCATAGGTGGAGACAAGTCATCGAGCATCTGTCCAAACGCACAGGGTGTGCACTACCGAGAGGGAGCCATGATGTAAGCCATGGGCTTTGGCGATCATGACGCGTCAGCATAAGCTCCTCAGCTGTAACAAATGCCCCACTCTAGTGGGGGACGTTGGTAATGGGGATGCTCTGCACCTGTGGGAGCAGGAAGTACATGGGAAATCTCTTCACCCTCCTCAAATTTGCTGTGAATATAAAACTGGTCTAAAAAAATTAAGTCTATAACAAAAGGGGAGATTATACAATAGCACGCACAGTATAATCCCTTTTTATTTTTGTCAAAATATATTTACCATAGGAAGAAAAAATCTGAAAGGAGAGACTCTATGTATTAATAATTGTCTTAGCAGTAGAATCATAGGTGATCTTAATTTTCATTCATTTACGTCCTGTGGTCTCTAGTATCTAAATTTTCTGCAGTGAACATGTCATTTATAGCATTTTTAAAACATTAAAATAATGGTCTTAGGAACAGCTTTGTGGATGAGAATTAGAATAAGATTTGAAAAATGGGTGAAATTTTGACTTGTTCAGACACAGAGAAAATATTAGCGATAAAAAGAATTGTTAAAGCTGCATGGGATGAAAATGTCGTGGCCAGCTGGAAGTAAAGCTGTCTAGTTAGTTTAGAGCCCCAAATACTTCTAGGAAAACTAAATGGAGACCTTGCGCATCTGATGGGGCGCTTATACTTAACCCAGCAGGTAGCGCAGGAGAGGAGGGGTAAAGACAGAGGTGGGCAACAGAGCCCTTTCATTTCATCAGAGAGTTTAGTTACCCAGAATATTCCTGAGCATTTAGTTCAGCCAACGGTTGGTACTGTGCTTGACACGTCTCCAGGAAGGAATCAAAATTACCTAACAGAGGGTTCCAGAGAGAGAGGGGTCAACCTGGAGGAAATATCATGTTGTGAGGCAAAAACAGTGAGAAACAGGAAGGAATTACTGCAAACCCTCTGATGGATTAACATTCACTGCCCAGGGGATTTCACACTATGATCAGTAAGCCTGTGAGACTCGAAGCACGTGTGCCCAGAAGATGGATGTGGGAAAGGTGCCTGTATTACAAGACCCCACCCGGGCCGTGAAGCGGGTGGGCCATTTGAGATGCATGCCAATTCTATCCATTGCTGTCACTGCAGAAACAGCAATCCCACAGACCCTGAAGGGGTGTCTGGACATCAGATTCACACTGCTACTGTCGTAAACACTTCCAAAATCCATTCCAGAATACTGTCTTTAAGTTTTTCTGGAGTACATGGCTGACCTATTGGAAATACTCCATTATCACTAAGAAAGCAGAAGAGCAGTGAAACATACCAAGTGGTCCATACCATGACACTCCATTCCAAGTATTTGAATAGTGGCCTAAGACAATTCAAATCAATCCTACCCAATAACTGTATAATAAACAGCTGTCATCTGCGGAGCAGTTGGCCAGGCGCTGTGTTAGGTTTTGTACAGATCTTTTTGTCTTTCATGCCAACAGTCTTGCACAGAATGGATGATCATCCCCATCCTACAGAAAAACAAAACATGGCTCAGAGGGCTTGACTCACCTGCGCTATGCACACAACTAGCAGGAGATACAGGTGATAAGGCCGGTGGCCTATCTGCAAATGTCATCAGCGGTGTTCTCCTGTCCCAAGGCACGATCGGAACAACTGCGAGAAACCCCTATGACTCGTTTCAGACAAACAGCTGGGCCTCTCTAGCGTGGTGGACTGCAAAACCAATAAAAATTCCCAAGGAAAGAGCTCTGCCAAATGTTTTTGTGGCCAGACTCTTTCTTTGCCTCAATTGGTAGCAAAATAAAAATCTGGACAGAATGGGGATCGGATAAACAGATTCCTTTTTACAAAACCAGGAACAATAAATTTAAGTCTCCAAATATATTGCCTATATGTTCTAAATGTCTGAAATTCCTTTAAAAAAAATCTCAAGAAAGAAATTTCAATGTAAAATACCTATAAATGGCATGGAATGGAGCAAAATGTTCACTGATTTAAGCCAAATGAGAAAATGAGCAAGAGACCCTTTTGCTGTCTCTACAGAAAATTCTCTGGGGAATAGAGGCAGTGCTCTAAGAATAAAAAGAACCCTTTCCCCCTGAATTCCCCATCACTCCCAGGGTCACCACACTTTCATCTTACATCTGCAGGCAGCTTCCTTTTTCTCCCCCAAGAAGAGGCAGGGACATATCTGGCAGAAATATCTCAACATCTCGAATAGTAGCTGACATGCAGAAGGAGGAGGTTCCTGGGAAAATGTTCTCCATAGTCTCCCTGGAGATCAATAGAAGCAACAGAGAAAAAGCTCATCACCTTTCAACAAATGCTCTCACTGCCCTCAGGGGCCATTCCTGTGGAACAGGGGGGGGTGGGGGGACAGCTGACGAGCAGGAAAGGACCGAAGGAGAGGGGACATCACCAAGGGTCTGAATGGCTCGTACAGCCCCCCACCCAGCACTCACCGGGTCCCCACTATGGACCAGGCATCCCCCCACCTAGCACTCACCAGGTCCCCACTATGGACCAGGCATCCCCCCACCCAGCACTCACCGGGTCCCCACTATGGACCAGGCATCCCCCCACCCAGCACTCACCGGGTCCCCACTATGGACCAGGCATCCCCCCACCCAGCACTCACCGGGTCCCCACTATGGACCAGGCATCCCCCCACCCAGCACTCACCGGGTCCCCACTATGGACCAGGCATCCCCCCACCAGCCTCCACCGGGTCCCCACTGGACCAGGCATCCCCCACCCAGCACTCACCGGGTCCCACTATGGACAGGCATCCCCACCCCAGCACTCACCGGGTCCCCACTACGGACCAGGCATCCCCCACCCAGCACTCACGGGTCCCACTATGGACCAGGCATCCCACCCCACCCAGCACTCACGGGTCCCCATGTTGGACCAGGCATCCCCCACCCAGCATTCACCGGGTCCCCACTATGGACCAGGCATCCCCCCACCCAGCACTCACCGGGTCCCCACTATGGACCAAGCATCCCCCCACCCAGCACTCACTGGGTCCCCACTATGGACCAAGCCTCAGGAATACAAACATCACAGCCTGTGAGATCGGATTTCCATATTCAACACTCCCACGGCACATCGCACTTTTTGTAGCTCTCAGGATCACATTTCTGTCATTTCAGCTACGTGTTAGATCTTAAGAGACGCGTTTGTGGGAGTGTAAAACGATGCAGCCACTGTGAAAACCCAAATGGGAGTTTCTCCAAAAAATTAACAATAGAATTCCATAGGATCCAGCGAGCCCACCTCTGTGTATACACCCAAAAGAATTGAAAACAGGGTCTTGAAGAGGTGTTTTCACACCCATACCCAGAGCAGCATTACGCAAATAGGCAGGAGGTGGAGACCACCCAGTTGTCCACTGACAGGTAAATGGATACACAAAATGTGGTGTATACACACGTCAGAGCTCATCAAGCTGGACACTTTTGGGCATTTGATTGCATGTACCTCAATAAAAGAATGTTTTTAAACAAAAAACAAACAAAGTGTATATCCATACAAGGGAATTCAGCCTTGGAAAGGAAGGAAATGTCACCTGACACAGCACGGATGAGTCTTGAGGACATTGTGCTGAGAGAAGTAAACCAGCCACAGAAAAAACAAACCCTGTGTGATCGCACTTGTATGGGGCACCCAGAGCCGTGGCCACGCAGGGCTGGTGGGGGCGGGGCGGTCAGTGTTTAAAGGGTATAGACTTCCAGTTTTGCAAGATATTCTAGACACTGGACGCACAGCAATGTGCAGGGACAGATGGTCCCTGGCCGGCAGTGGTTTGACTCAATGATTTTTTTGACTTTACAACAGTGGGAAAGTGATTCACATTCAATAGAAACCGCATTTGGACTTGTGCCCTTTTCCTGGACAGCGATATGCCATAGGATCCCCCCTTCTGATGCTGGGTGAGCAGCAGCTCCAGTCAGACCTGCGGGCACGAGGGTTCCCAACAGAGAGGCTCACAGCCATTCTGGTTCTCACCTCCGGCACAGGAGTCAATGAATCACAAGAGCTATTGGACACCTTGTTATGGAGCAGGCTTCATGCCAATGATTTTGCCCAACTGAAGGCCAATAAGCGTTCTGAGCATGTTTAAGGTAGGCGAAGCTAAGCTGCAATGTTCAGCGTACCAGATGCATTTCTGACTTACGGTATTTTAAATTTACAATGGGTTTATCAGGATGTAACCCCATCTTAAGTCGAAGAAAACCTGCACTGAGCAGTACTGAACTATACAGTTAAAAATGGTTAAGATGGTCAATTTTATGTGCATTTTACCACAATTAAAAATTTTAAGTTAAAAGGAGACTTGTGTACCCCTGTATCTTCATCCCTTAGGCACAGGCCCTTGCCTATAGAAGACACTTAGTGAATACTCATTGGATGGATCGCTGGATGGAGGAGTGAGGGGTGGACGAACTGGACAGACAGATGGGCATGCGAACAAAGAGCACCATGCCAACCACGGATAACTATGCCGTGTCAGCACAGAGGAACATTATGGCGAGACTGTCAGTTTTGCCATAATATTTATCACATAGAACTACTTGGTTTTATCCACCAACACCACACCAAAAAAAAATGTAACATAGATTAAGTTCTATCTAGTTGAATAATTTAAATTTTTTCTCTTATTTCTCTTCACTACAGTATAATCTGTCTTCTGACCTAGATGATATTAAAACACAGAAAAATCCATTTTCTGTCATCTTTGCTCTTTCCAGCACCTCTCCTAATCTGAAAGGGTGACATGCACTAAAGCTTACGCTCCACACTGCGGAGGACGAACGCGGGCGGTGAGTCGCTTGCTCGCAGGTTATTCATCAGCTGTCCTCTGGGGCACAGTGTCATGAAGCTGTGTCATGCACTAAACACCAGGCAAAAAGAATCATCTCCATTTTCTGACTCTGAAGGGCAGGCATGTGCTGTAAAACCAAATTGACATCTGTTAGCAGGCTTGTCACATGGATGGTTTTTTCCTGCAGAATCTGGAATAAATTAAATCTTAAAATAAAACTTGGAACAGAGAGGCTGCTTTACATAATTCCTTCTAATGGTGAGCTGTGAACCCACCGCACTGATTTTAAAGAGATGTTCTTATAGAAATGCTTCATTATCATTTTAATTGCAAAAGTGTTGAATGCCACTGCATGTTAGGAAATGTGCGTTTTTTAAAAGGTCCTCAGGTTTTTAACTAAAAAGTGGCAAATGAAACCTTCCTTTCCTGATATTTCCACTGGCTGGAAAATAAATCAGGTTCTACCTACAAGTGAGACTACGACCACCTTTTCCCAAGCGGCGGGAGCCTGTCTGAGCCACGGGCGCCTCAGAGAACCGTGGGGTGAAGCCCAGGGCCTCACGGTGTTCCCAGCCAAACACACTCTCTCAGAAGAGTCACTAATATGGCAGCGAGTTCTGGGGCTTTTACTGTCAAACGGCATTAAGTATTTTTTAACACATATAACAGAACTTGTGTAGAGCTGCGTGACCCACACATACCGTCTCCTTCAGGAAAGGAAGTCACGCAGGGGGAAACCTTGCAGGGCTGTGGCTCATGAAACACCCCACCCCCACCGGCTCCCTCGGGATTCGTTCCCTGGGCTCTCATTCCTCAAACTTTGTCGAAATGGCAAGCTTCTCAGACAAATACACCCACCCCTGGTACACAGCCACAAAGAAAAATAAATGCCAGTGCCCTGGAGGCTAATTTTCTCCATATGTGAAATTGTCCTCTTTTATAATAACACTGAGACCTTTAGAAAAACTCAAAGATGCAATAGTCAATCAAAATGCTTTGTTTTAGATAAAATCAGAGTCCTCGTCTCATGCCAACTCCTCATTCATTTTTCTCACCAAATATGAGCTTACTTGCAGGCACACCCGTCTCAAATGGTGGGTTCACATCACACACCTAACAGCAGGGAAACCCGAGGCCCAGGGGACACAGTGACTTGTGAGGAGGCAGGAAGGGAGGCTGCAGAAGCCGCCAGCCAGGCCCTGGGAGTCCTCCTACTTAACAGCTTTCATGCCCAGCAGGGGACGAGGGGTTTGCAAACGGAAGGCCGAGCCACTGGCGTCCTGTACACACTGAAGTTCTCAAAGGGCGATCTTCTCACCATCTGAGTTAGAGTTGGGTGGGGTGGGTTCAAAATGCAGGTTCCTGGGCTCCATGCCAAACCAGCAAAGTCAGAATCTCTGAGGCTGGTCCTGAATTGGACATTTTAATCCAGCTCCCTAGGGGACTGGTTTCTTTGCCTGAGGCATGTTGCTGTTATTTTTGTTGGTTTTCTGGTGTTCTGAATCCTGACCCTGAAATCTGAGAACCACTCAGTCGGGCAGGTGGGAGGGGGTCTCCGGACCCCAGAGCACCGTTCACACCCAACGTTGTCAGTCAAGGCTTCTGCCCAAGGAAAACCCGGGGAGAGCACATCGAAGCCAACACAAACTGCCTCTGAATTCAGATGAGCCTAGTTCATTCTGCAAACGGGTTTCGTGATCTGTTGTATCTACATGCTGGCTAAATACTAACTTGGAACTCATTAGGAAGAGCCCAGACACTTTGCTTCATAGCAAATCTCGTCATTACAGATGAGTGAAGAGGGTAAAAAGCCAAAATTCATTTCCTAAATGCTGAGAGTGGAAGTTCTCCACCCACATTCTCAAGATGGCTTGTCCTTAGGGGCCACGGCAGACTGATGGAGATGGAAAGATGTCTCTGCATCTCAAATTGCAATTCAGGACCGAGAACGACTCATTACTCCTCAATTGCCACTGGGTTATTTCGCAGAAACATAGCATTGTCATGATTAAATAGCAATTCTGCAAGATGAAGTTGCCTTCAAATATGCAGAGAGACACACACCTCTCCCTGAAAGAGAATGCAGACAAGTCCATCTCAGAGATTGTACCGGCTCTGAAGAATGCAGAGGCCCTGCAGGTCCCCAAGCACCTGTTTCCCTGAGCCCCACCCACCGCTCCTGAGACACCACACCTGAGGCCCCTGGTGCCCAGGCTGCTGCTGTTAATTCTCTGCGGTTGTACAAAGGATAAAGCATCCGACCCGTGATGCTCTGCACATTCGGTTAGGAAGTCCTGGGGAAGCCAGGTCAGAGAGTATCTTACTCCCAAGCCCTTCCCTAGGCAGTTGGGATGGGGCTCTAGATGGTAAAGGGCCTCTGCCGTTGAGCCTCATGGGGCTTGTGTGTCAGGACACACACTTCGCGAAGCAGATCCAGCCGGGCGTTGGCTGTCCGAGACTAGGCGTTATCTAGGCTTGAATCGCTACAACAGACCATCAGGAGACACTATAAAGGGGCTTCCCTGCTGGGAAAGTGCCTGCCTAGGACCACAGCAGGGCCATAGGGAATCAGCGCTGCCGGCAGCACAGGAATGGAAAAGCAGTTTGGAGCCTCAGGGCAGCCCCAGCGGGCCCAGGGTGGGGTGGGCGCCCAAGCAGAGCGCCAAATGGCCCCACGCTGGCCCCGGAGGGCCCCAGCCTGCTAATGCCCTTCGCCCCTGCCTCCCCGCCCGTGCACAGACCCTGCTGCTCCGTGTGGTGTCCCCAGCACCACTGGGGGCTTGTTCGAAATGCAGACTCCCAGGCCCCACCCAGGACTTGCAAGCCAACACCGCACTTCGTATCAATCCCTAGGTGGCTCACACACCCTAACCATGAGCGGTGTCGGCTCAGAATGCGATTTGGGTCAGTGTACATAAGCGTTTCCCAATCTTTCACCTGTTAGGTATTTTAATACATATATGAAAACATAACTAGAACAGGTGACTTGGGAGTCCAAGGATATTGTTTCTCCAGGTAATTCTGATAAGAAAGGTGAATCAGTTTAACGTGGACTTAGAGGAAAGTACGAAGGCAAAGACGCACACCCTCTGCCAAACACAAACCAAGGAGACAGAGGGTGCAAACCAAAGCCATGCCAGAGAGGGAGCAGGGGAGTCCGAACGTCACATAAATACTCATCCAAACAAAGCTGGTAGGGCAGAACAGCAAAGTGGAATTTAAGGCAAAGAAGAAATAAAAAGGATCACACACACAGGGTGGAATTTTCTGAGTCTATTATTGTCTCTGGCCAGCCTAGTATGTCCCCAAAGCATGAGCATTATTCCCAGCTAGCCTTCCACTGGGGGCTGTATCAACATCTTTATATTTGCCAATTCCATAAGCAGAAAGAAAAAGGAATCTTTCTGTAGTTTAGTTTCAAAGCCCATATTCTCTCCTACACAGCAGCACCCACACAGTAGAACTGGTGTCTGGTGATGGAGGGCGAGCTCTGTGCCCAGAAAGCAGAAAGGTACCCCGGGAAGGGGCCTCCCCGCTACCACCCTCAGGCAGTGACCAAGTGTGGGGGCCGCCGGCCGAGCAGGAGGGCCTGGCCACCCCTGCCCTGTGGTAACTCAGAGCTGCACCCTTAATTCCACAGCATAGCGTGTCTGTCCTCCACCACTGCCTGCCGGCTGCTCCGGCCCCTGCGGCTCCTCCCACGACCATGTCTGAGGGTCCGAGGGCCCTTCGGTGGCCCACGAAGCTTTCCTTAAAAGTTCTTTCCTGAAATTAGCAGCAGGCACCAATTTCCAGTGAAATCTCTGCTATATTTTCCCTGAACAAAGAATGAAAGAAACATTTTCTTTAAAATTTAGTAAAAATTTACTGAAATTGTTCATCAGAATTCCCTGTATTTACAAATGAATGACTAATTCATGCCAGACACTCTGCCAGAGCCTTTCCGGGGGTCCTCTGATCTAACTCTCAAAAACAATCCATTTTGGAAGCATCATTGTCCCTATCTTACTAGCGATCAGGCCGAGCCCCAGAGAGGTTCAGCGACCTGCCGAATGCCACAAAGGAACAGCCCGCATGCTTCAGACCCAAACTCATGAGCTTGCAGAGGGGAACTCAAACGCCGTCCTGGTATTCATATCATCCTCCATGTGACTGAGACTGAAAATCATAATTTCTCATTAACCAGGAGGATCATCTAGGATCTGTACTAAAGACTTTAGAAAAAAGCCCACATTATGATTAATATGAGCAGCAATTTTAGATTCACTATTTCTGGACACATTGTGGAAAAATCCTTAGGCATAGTTACAGCAACGCACCCAGCCAAGACTTAAATGCAGGATCATTAAAACGCAGGATCCAGGTGACGTTAACCCCGATGGATTGGCTTCTGGCCGGCAGGCTTTGCTGATGCAGCTGTGCTTCAGAAGCGTTTTTGATTTATAGTTTCAAATTAAAATGACCAAAGAGTTTTAAAAGCAGTACAAAAGCCCTATGCATCTTCCTGTCACCATCTCAGAAGGCTGCCTGTCATGTTTGCCTGCGGGGCTGGAACCTAGGCATGGATAAAAAGAAGAAAATACCAGCTTAACATGGAAAAATCACCAAACTATATGATATTTCAAAGTCGTGACGTTAAAACAACGAAAATCCCTTTGGTTTCTACAGTCACTGCAGAAATAGTGAAAGGCTAGCAAAGCACAGACATTTTTAGAGTGCTTTTTTCCTATTTGCTTCCCTGCCAGGGCCGCATCCTATTTGCCAGTGTCTGTACACATGCAGAAAAATGAAAACAGACCGTTCTTGGTCCAGGCCAGAAATGAGGTTTCCCTTTATCTAGCACCACATAGTTCCTAGAGGCTTGTTCCTAATGGAGACAGTCACTCAGCGATGGGTTTAGTGTTTATTGTTTTTGTTCTAAAGCTTTCACCAAAAACCCCTGTGAAAGAATATTGGTATCTTTTAAATTCTTCAAGGACTTTTTCAAGTGGCAAATCCATACCAGCCAACTCTGAGCCAGACCACTCATCATGAATGGGGTTTTTTTCCAATGTTGTTTATTGTGGTAAAATACACATAACATACAATTTACCATCTTAATCATTTATAAATGCCATTATTAATATTCTTAATAAAAATAGGCAGCCTTAGGAATATTAAAAAAATCGTTCAAAACATTTCTGCTTGTTTGGCATTCCCGTGAGTATTTCTGCTGTCCCAGGAGCATGCTGCAGGCACCATGCTTCACTCTCGGCATAAAGGCTTGCCCATCACAGCCGCCATGGAGCTAAACACAATACAGGTGTGTGTCTGGTTATCTGCGAACACGTTTCATGGGAGGTATGGCTTGGATAAATCATATCCACAGATCATTTTTCAAAGTCTTACTCTATCCTCACATTGACCAAATCTTTTGCTAAAATATCATCCAAAAAAGCCAAAAGGCTCTGCGTTCCACTCCTTTTCTTGAAGAATGAGGATGGGTAGGACCAGGGTGGGCAGAGGACGGAGGAGGGGCATCAAGACCCCTAAAGGACACAGAGAATCGGCGGTGGGCTCTCTGAATAGCCTGGAGTCGACACCCTGGAGACTCAAGCCTATAATTTTCAACTGTAAAACTCTGGTTCATGAAGATGATAGAGCCAAAAACAAAATAAAGCTCTGAACATGCCCCGCTTCTTCAGGTTCTGTTCAGAGATTTTACCAAAAACTCCTATGTATATTTCATTGAGGCTCTGTCTTACCTGAGGGTTTCGGCCCCGGGCAGGTTCACTACGGATTCAGGGAGACCGAGTGTGGATAAAGTGAAGGTTCCTGTGCCCAGGATTCTCACCCGGCCCTGGTTGGCTGGCTCACTACACACCTGTGGGCAATACGTTGTTATTGACTCTATATAAAGAGCTCCACCCAGGGCCCTGGGCTGCATGGTGGCGTGGCCGCAAGGCTGCAGGAGAGCAGAGATGAGGCTGGAGTGGTGGCAGCTAGGACAGAGACTGAGAGGCCCAGAGGCAGAGACCAGCTTGCCGCATGCAGACTCGCTCTGAGTGGACGGGCTTCTAGTGATGGACCTGCCACAGTGGGAATAGAGTTGGGTATAACCCTTTCACCCCAAGAATGTTCTACTGTCATTTCTTTGGTCCCATTGAATCCATAGTGAACTTGTCCAGGACTGAAACCCATTGGCAAGACACCAAGGAATGACAACAGAACATTCTTGGGGTAAAAGTGTTCTACCTGGCTTTATTCTCCAGGCAGTAGGCTTGAGCACTAGGATCCTGTCTGCACCCAGCAGTCTGAGGTCTGTAATCTGCCTCCGCCCCTGCCTCCGCCCAGCTCTTTATGTAGTGACTCAGTCAGCAGTAGCTCACTGCCTGCGGGTGTGGGAGCTGTAGCCTAGCTGCAGTTACATCATCACGTAGTTTAGGGTCAGGTGGGGATCCTGGACGTAGGAACTTCCATTTTCCCTACAGGATCCTAACTATTAAATGCTAGTTACTCTCAATGGCAAAGCAAAATTCAAATCAATAGTTAATCACATGCTAAAGAGCAGCAAATTTTTTTAAGTTGTTCTTGCAGGAGCTCCTGCTGTCCAATTAAAGAGAGGTTTTCTTTAAAAAGAAGAAGGAAGAGGAGGAAGGAGAGCGGGGGAGGGCAGGAGGAAAGGGGAGGAAGGAACAGAAGGACAGTGCAGAGGAAAAGCCCTTTTATTAAGGGCCGAACAGCCAATTCAAGTTTAAAATTGAGGTCCATGTGCAGTTTCTCAGAAACACTCATTTCTGGCATGTTCTAAGTTACATGCCATCTCTGGCTGGGAGTGATAGGCCTCAATAGGCCAAGTTAAGAAAGGTTGGTGATCAAACGCAAGTACACTTGGGAGAATTTCTCTAGTTTCTACCTACAACATGCAACTGGCTCAGGTTGACACTAAAAATCGCTTTCAAGGAACACAATACAAAGATTGAGTTTCCTTGTTTTGCTGTCCATTCACAAGAAAATATCTGTAGAGATTTGACATCCTCTGACACAATTATATCGGTGGTAACACACGTAATATTCATTCAGTTTTATGAAGTACATTTAATCAAAGCCACACGTATATTCTGATCTTTAAGAGCCTGGAGACTCAAAATAGTTGTTCCAACAGCAAGAAACATGATACACAAGCAAACTCTTACCAAGCATAAGCCTGCCCTGATTACCTTCTGTATTTGGGGCTGACATAAGTAGTTTGCTCTGTCTGGATATTTTGGATCAGTCACCAGACAGAAATGGTGCTCTTGAGCCCATGCCTGTACGCCTTGCCCAGCCATGGCCAAAACCTTCATACTTCCCAACAGCAGCTAAAACCTTTAATCAATTTAAGTAGCTCCATCTTTGCCAAAACTCTGTCTGCAGAGCTGACTATAAATCCTGATGTGGGATCAGGAAGGTTAGAGCTGGGCCCTCAACTATCCAGCTCTTGGTCGGCAGTTTTAAAAACCAGTTTATAAGTTTGTTCACTTTACTTCATCATGAAATCAGATTTAAAAATCTGACCTTGTGATGCTGAAATTCATTCAAAATGGTTCCCAGTTTTCTGGGGCAGCGGGAGCTGGGTGGGGGGTCCCTCCCGTCCACAGACACGAGGCGATAGGGAAGGTGCTCCCCAGAGCTGGGGTGAGAACGAAATACTTTACATCCGTTGCAGGCCACGCTGACCTCAAGTTGGGTATCATCACATCTGGCCTGTGAAGAAAGGGAAAGAAAAGGACAAAACATATAATGAGGCCAAAAGTGTTGGGTTGACCAGATGACAGTTCCAAGGCCAATTTTCTGATTCATATCAAGGCTTCTCCTGTTTTAACACATGGCTAACTGTATGCATTCAATAAACCTTCTTTCACAGAAAACATCATAGCTAACGGCTTCTGGATAAATGTCGAGAAGTTACCTGCTGACAAGTCACATGTTTGAACATGTAGAAGCCTATCAAAATTAACTTTTTTAAAGCTGTAACAATGAAACAAGGCTACCCTGGACTCTTAAGTGGTTTTCCTGTGTGAGAAAATATGAAAACTATAAGCCTGGGGTCAATTCCTTTAGAGAGAGGAGCATTCTACTGAGGAGGTAATGTGTTCTAATGGCTACAAAGGTGGGCATGTGGTTTGACTCGGAGACAATAGCTGTCTTCCAAGAAATGGAACATACATCAGAACAGTCCATGTAAAGAAAAAAAGCAAATGTGTGTGGTTCTACTCAGTTCATATCAACAGGAAGAAGAAATTATGAATTAATTGTACTTACATACCTACTAGGGAGCACATCCCATGGAATGTTCCCATACTTATACATCTTTAGTTTACTCAGAAATATGTCTTGTTTAGTGGTATAAGAGTCATCACTTTGACTAAAGTTGAATGATTAAATCTGAATGAAAAACATGACATTAACTGAGAGAGGTGACTTTTTATTATTCCGCATACGCTAATGCAGGGGTTCCAGATCGTAGCAAACTTCAGCACAGAAGGGCCATCAAATCTGAGAGGTGTGTTGAAGAAATGGGAAGGGGGCAATTAGAGGGCTGACTCTCTAAAGGCAGTAGAGTACCAGAGGCACCGTCTTGGCCTCCACTCCTGATGTCTCAGAGAGCAGCCGCCAGGGTCGCCGGTGTGGCTGCGTGCTCTATGCACTGACTGGCTCTAGAGGGCACCACTCCCATCACAGTCACCACGAGGGGGGGTCTCCAGCAGATGGCGGTAAAGGTTCTTGAGGCGGGGGTGCCTTTTATCAAGTTGTGTAAGAAATGTGTCCTTTGGACTAGACACAATGCTGACAATCGCATGCCCTTTTACGCTGCTGCAGGGTCGACGGGATGGAGTGGCACTGTTTCAGGTCCTTGGTTATTCTTTTAAAAGTGTACTTGAGTATTAAGGTGAGGGTCCTGTATGTCCCCCAGGAATCAAAAACTCAGAGCATAAACATAAGAAAAGATGCTCACGATCATTAGCCAATGGAGTGAAACAAATCAAAACCATAGGTACCACTTCAAACCCAGGAGGACAGCTATGATCCAAAAGATGAATAACAGTGTTGGCAACAATGCGGAGAATGGAGAAACCTCACTCTCTGCTGGTGGAAGTATAAACTGGTATACGCCCCAGAGAAATGAGAACATGTGTCCACACAAAATATTGTGCATGACGTTCATAGCAATATTATTCAAGGAAGCCAAAAAGTAGAAACAACCCAAATGTCCATGACTGATGAGAGGATAAACAATGGAGGTATATCCATACAGTGGAATATTATTCAGCAGTAAAAAAGAATGAGATACTGATACATGCTACAGCACAGATGAACCTTGAAAACACTGCTAAATGAGAACAGCCAGTCATAGAGGCCACAGATTGCATGTTTCCATTTATATGAAATGTCCAGAATAGGTGAATTTATAGAGACAGACAGTAGATTAGTGGTTACCTAGAACTGGGGAGTGAAAGTGGGGAAGAGGGTTGGAGGGAGATTGGGAATGACTGCTACTGGGTACAGAGCTTCTTGGTAGGGGTGGTGAAAATGTCCTAAAAGATTGACTGTAGTGACTGAAAGCCAGTGAATTGTACACTTAAACTGTGTGAACTTTGTGGTCTGTGAATGATAGCTCAACAAAGCTGTTACAAAAATGAACAGAATGAAATCAACTCAACCCAGATGCAGGGGAAGTTTTTAACCCTCACCACTGCCACAGAAGAGTTGGAAGAAGACAGCTGTATTTTCCCCAGGAGCTTCCACAGGCCCATTCCCCAGCCCTGCAGGCCCAGAGAATTCAGCCAGATTACCTAGTATGATGCCTACCTGGTAATGGGATTATCTGTTACCTAACTGAAATGACTTGGTTAGATCTGTAAACTGCCAGTTACCAGAGGGGGAGGAATAGGGTTTCCAAAACATAAATAACACTGAAGAATGGATGGAAAATATTTTATAACTATTAATTTTTATTAAATACCATTGCACAAAATGCCAAGGTTTCATCTAAAACATTTATTTTCAACAGATATTGCCCCTGAGCGGGCAAAAATAGATTCTTGGGGGCAAAAAAAACTTCATCTTTTCACACACAAAGAGCACAGATACACACATTATAGAAACAAACATGCAGTGTATTTATGGTACTAACTTTACATGGAGGAGGTGACCAGGAAACACTTGGCCCTCCCTCTCTTCCTCCAGGAAGGTCTCCCCACCCCCTCAGCTTGCCTGGAATGTTGGCGCTCAGCAGAGGCACAGGGCTTCTGCTACCGCCCTGGTCAGCCCACAAGCCACCTGGATGCAGAGGCCCCACAAGCCACCTGCCTCCCAACGCTCCCAAGTGCTGGGCACCCAGGGCCCACATTCCCTGCTCTGCACTTCACTTCAGGGCCACCATTTCTGGCCGGGGTCTCTCTTCCCTCGGCAGCGGCTGAGATGTTGTCAGCCAGCTATTTACCTGCCCCCAAGCAAGCAAGTCACCTGCGAAGGGGCTTTCTTGCTCCAATCTTCAATCCTGAGTAACAGTTCAGTTAATATGACACCATTACCCAAAGCATCCATTTTTTTAGCTATAAGAGATATTTTCTTTAGTTTCCAATTTTCAATTAGGTATTTTCAGCGTTTGAATCCACTGTTGGCCCTTAGAATCTATTCATTTCTGTCCCCTTTGGAATTCAACTGTTCTCATCTGCTCTTTACAAAGTTGGCTTTGAATAGTGAACACTGAACATATAAATGAAAATAAGAAACTGCCTTTCTACATGTAATAATCTGCAGTCTTACGGGATTCTTATCTAATGGCTCTGAACTAAAGGGAAAGCAAAAAGGAACTTGAAAAATTTCCCCCAACACAGCTTTCCTAGTTTTATTTTATTCAGTTATATACTTTAAATGAAACTATTCCAGGGTGTAAAATATTAGGTAAAATATAAAGGCACTCGGAGCAAGAAAATAGCACCACGCTGAGGTCTCTAATTTGCATGTGGTGCTATGCAATTATTTTTATGACCTACTTTCATACATTTTTTAATATGATATAAAATAAACGGTAGTGCCACAACTTCCCATCTTCCTCCAGTCTTGAAGCGAAGCTGGTGGGCTCCTGGAAAAGAGCTCTCTTCTCATCAACCGGCTTAGCAGCTGATTTCCTAATCCTCAGCCTCCTGGTTTAAATCATAGCATAACCAGTTTCTCTCCCTTGACTCCTTACGTCAAGCAATCATTTATGCAGCAAATATATATTGAGTGCCTACTGTGTACCGAGCTCCACGGGTATATACCGCTGCTCTTCCCTTAACCCACGAGGAATGTTGCCATTGTGCAGAAACTCTCATTTGAACCTTTTGTTTTTACAAAAAAATCCACCAGGACCACAGCTGAGAATTCTTGTTTGAGAAAGTCTGAAGGCACCAGCACCTTTGGGTGGACCTCCACGTCACCCATGTACTGCCCCTAACCCCTTACCATTTAGGATTCCAGCTGCAGTTGTCACTTGTGGGCCTGAATATAAATTATAGAGGTGCTGAGACCTATTGGTAAAGAACAAACACATGACACTTGTTAGGGTCCCCAGCCCTTTGGCAGAGAACTTCAGGGGGGTCTTTCCTGGGACCCCAGCCATGCAGCTTCTACAAAAGTCTATGGAACAAGGTGTTCCAAACAAAAATAAATCTCTTCTGCCTTTTTTTGGAGACATATTATCATTTGCCAGCTCAGGGCTGTTTATGTGAGCATTGGTGTATTTGAGATGGTCTTATTACGTTATATTCACCCTTTTACAAAAAGCTGTCTAAATCCATTTGCACATTTAGGTCATTTTCAGCCTGAATAACCGAATGCCAGTGTCTTCCACAGTTTTGACCAAAATCACATGCTTTTAAGAATTCCCTTTCCTTTCTTTTAAAGAATACACAGAAAAACATGGCAGATGACATGAAGATCCAACAAGGGTCATTTGTCTTGGGTCACTCAGCATGACTGTGAATAAAAGGCTAATATGCTCACTGGTTTTTTTCTAGGTTCATTTTAATATTCTTCTCTCTCCTTATAGTAAGGATTCTCTAATTCCAGCTGGGAATCATCGGCTTCGCCAATATCATCCCCACGCTGAAAACTGAAGTCACCAACTTACTAACAGCCCACTGGGGCAGATACAGCCACTTTAGGCGATCGCCAGGGCCACAGGGAGGTAACGGACAGATGAGCCTGGAACGGGGCCCTGCTGCACACTGTGCCGTTCACAGCTCTGCGCTGCTGCAGACGCCCTGGCCGCCTGAGCGTGTTTGCATCCTCTTCCGCTGTAACGTTCACACCCTAAGGAGTAGAGACGGCGTGGCTTGTTGCCGACTTGATGAGCCAGGCTTACAGTAGCCGGGCGTCTGTGCTCATGTGACCTCCCGCAGTGCTCAGGGAATTCACATTCACTCCGTGTGAATCATTGAAAGCACGGGATGATAAATGGCAGGTAGGGAGGTCCTCCTACCTCCCTGGTCCCCGAGAACCGTAACAGGACAGTGACGTCCTTCACTGCTAAGCACTCCCCTCCCCAGGGAAACCCAAGCGTGCGGGAAAATGTTCGGAGGAATCCCACGGCCAGATTCTAAGTGGCCTGGTGGAGACCGTAGGCAGGTAGGAGGGAAATTAGGAGCTGCTGCAGCCATGGGCAGAGCGAGGAGGCAGAGCAGGTCAGGAGGGGAGGTGGAAGGAGGCCGGAGGGGCGCTAGTCTGGCGGTGGGCAGAAGCCAATGGAAGGCCGTGGCCCAGAAGGACCTAGGCACAGAGGTCGGGCTCGGTGGCATTCCTGCGGGAGGCCTGAGACCCAACGGCGGGCACGGGTCCCCGGAGAACACGGGGTTGCCCGCCCCTCGTCTCAGGTGGACGTGGTGGGGCCAGCACGTCCGCGGAGGCCGCAGGTGCTGCCCGAGGGGAACAGCCAACCGGGGGCAAGGAAACCGAGTCACAGTCCCGCCGAGAGACGGGCTCTTGGAGTTGGCTGCTCCGCCGTGCGGGGAGGGACAGGCAGGAGCCCACGCGAGAAGAGGCCGCCTCCTGAGCTGACAAAGCCCTCCTGACTCACCCATCAAACTGGGATAAGGAACCAACGGGCTGCACATCAAGCAGAAGCAAGTCCCTCATTTCAGATGCGCATTAAGCAAATACGCTCCCTGAGGAACTCTGGCACAGTGTGCACGGCCGGGCTGCTGGAGCCGAAGGCCGCAGGCCCACGGCCCGGGGATGCGCTGTGCTGGGCGGCGGGTCCTCCCCGAGCTCACCGGCTCTGCAGACCCAGGCCTCCGCGCCCACGCACAGGCTTCGGGGGCTCCTTGCTTTATTTCACTGGGAAACATAACAGCAAGTAAATTACTTCTCAGTAAGATATTCTAGACTTGCCCAACCGTTTCATTTTTTTTTTAATATAATTTATTTTATTATCATTAATTTACAATTACATGTGCAATATTACGATTATTAAACTGCCCCTTCATCAGGTCCCCCCCACCAACCCCATTACAGTCACTGTCCATCAGCGTAGTGAGATGCTATAGAATCACTACTTGTCTTCTCTGAGTTGTACTGCCCTCCCCGTGCCCCCCCAACATTACATCTGCTAATCTTAATGCCCCTTTTTCCCTCTTATCCCTCCCTTCCCGCCCATTTTCCCCAGTCCCTTTCCCTTTGGTAACTATTAGTCCGTTCTTGGGTTCTGTGAGTCTGCTGCTGTTTTGTTCCTTCAGTATTTTTTCTTTGTTCTTATACTCCACATATGAGTGAAAGCATTTGATACTTGTCTTTTTCGGCTTGGCTTATTTCACTGAGCATAATACCCTCTAGCTCCATCCATGTTGTTGCAAATGGTAGGATTTGTTTTCTTCTTATGGCTGAATAATATTCCATTGTGTATATGTACCACATCTTCTTTATCCATTCATCTACTGATGGACACTTAGGTTGCTTCCATTTCTTGGCTATTGTAAATAGTGCTGCAATTAACATAGGGGTGCATCTGTCCTTTTCAAATTGGGCTGCTGCATTCTTAGGGTAAATTCCTAGGAGTGGAATTCCTGGGTCAAATGGTATTTCTATTTTGAGTTTTTTGAGGAACCTCCATACTGCTTTCCACAATGGTTGAACTAATTTGCAGTCCCACCAGCAGTGTAGGAGGGTTCCCTTTTCTCCACATCCTCCCCAACATTTGTTGTTGTTTGTGTTTTGGATGTTGGCCATCCTCACTGGTGTGAGGTGATATCTCATTGTGGTTTTAATCTGCATTTCTCTGATGATTAGCGATGTGGAGCATCTTTTCATGTGCCTGTTGGCCATCTGAATTTCTTCTTTGGAGAAGTGTCTATTCATGTCCTCTGCCCATTTGTTAATTGGATTATTTGCTTTCTGTTTGTTAAGGTGCATGAGTTCTTTATATATTTTGGATGTCAACCCTTTATCAGATACGTTTTTTATGAATATATTCTCCCATACTGTAGGATGTCTTTTTGTTCTACTGATGGTGTCCTTTGCTGTACAGAAGCTTTTCAGCTTGATATAGTCCCACTTGTTCATTTTTGCTTTTGTTTCCCTTGCCCGGGGAGATATGTTCATGAAGAAGTTGCTCATGTTTATGTCCAGGAGATTTTTGCCTATGTTTTTTTCTAAGAGTTTTATGGTTTCATGACTTACATTCAAGTCTTTGATCCACCTTGAGTTTACCTTTGTGTATGGGGCTAGACAGTAGTCCAGTTTCATTCTCTTACATGTAGCTGTCCAGTTTTTCCAACACCAGCTGCTGAAGAGGCTGTCATCTCCCCATTGTATATCCAAGGCACTTTTATCAAATATTAATTGACTGTATATGTTTGGGTTAATGTTTGGATTTTCTATTCTGTTCCACTGGTCTGTGGACAACCGTTTCATTTAACTGACTTTCCAAATCTTTAATCTGAAAAGAACATGTTAGGGGGCCCCTGCTGAACTGAGACGGCGCCTGCCGTTGGCCTCGGCCGTCGGGGCGAACCGCCCGCCCTGTTGGCACATTTCCCAGGGAGGCTAGCAAGTGAAACCCTACGGATTCATTCGTTTTCCTCAACCCAGTACCTCCTACTTCCCTGCCCACAAGTGTTTAAAGGGAAAAATAATAACAGAAAATGGGGCTGGATCTTCTCCCGATCAACTCGCACTGAACCCTTGCTTACTCAGTGGGCGCATCAACACGGCTGCGGTGCAATTCGTTTCCTGCAGTTCCCCCGCAGAGAAGTGGGCGCTGCGCCCCAACCCTGCTGCTCCCGCGAGCGGCAGGTCTCCGTGCGGAGCTCAAGGCCCTCCGCAGCCTGCGCCGCCCGCACAGAGCGGCTGGTGGCCCCGCGGTCCCCGTTGGGTGCCCCTCGCCCCGAGAACCTGCACGGTGACCAGGGTCCGGACGGCCACAGGCTCCGCATTAGCTTCATTGTGTCCGATGCGCACGGAGTGACGGTGTCCGTTACGGGCGCCACCACAGGAGGCCTGGTTCCCCCAGCTGCGGCTCCAGGGCTCAAGACGCCCCTGGTTGTATTCTCTACGCTGCCCTTCGTTCCCGTGACGGGTTTACCTGGGAGCTGGCAGTCGCACCTCTTCGTCCCCTTCCCCTTCTTCCAGCCTGCTGTCAGGGCTTCTTGTCCCAGGTCCCCCCCCACACACTGGTGAGACCTCACCTCCGCCTCTCCCGTTCTCACCACGGTCCACCAGCACCACGAGGACCCTGGAGACATTTGAAAATGCAGGTTCTGGGGGCCGCTCCCTGTCTGTAAAATCAGAATCTTTGGGGCTGCTGCCTGGGGACCCAGGTGACTCCTGGCGGGGGGCCCTGTGGGCGCACTGCAAACCTTCCTAAAGCCCCACTGGCCCATCCGGCAGGCCTCAGTCCAGCCTTAGCAAAGCAAGGGGAGAGGCTGTGCCCAGGCCAGACCTTTAAAGTAGCAATGACCCCCACCCTACCCCCCCAACAAAGAGCCAGACAGGCGGGGGCTGCAGTAAGCCGGGCGCTGTGGGGCTGCAGGCAGCCCCAGGCAGGGTTCAGGCCTCCGAGGTTCGGTTCAGCGGCTCCCCCCTGCCAGCCTGCGGACAAGGGTTTTATTCTATCAAAGGTGACACCTTCAGTGTTTGTTCCTCCACAGATTTCATCTGGTACAGATCTGTTCCTACTGGACGGACATCTTCTCCACTCAGCCTGTCTGCTCATGTCCCCATTTTCCTCTTCTACCTCAAAAATAAACACAGGGGTTTTTCCATGTTTACCGTTCATTAGCCATCTCATTGAGAGGCATTAGCTTTTGAAACAACAAGAAGTACTTCGTAAAATTCAGCTCCTAAAAATTAATTAAATATTGATTTTCCAAGATTTCACATAAAGATTTACAGCCAGGCCCTCAATAAACTCTTGCAAGCAAGATAAGGGGTGGGGGTGTGTGTGGGGGGGCAGTTACTCCTGGCCAAGCCATAACTCTGGAAAATCTGTTCCCTTCCTTTCTTTCTCCAATTCCCCTTGTAATTTTAGCCCTATAAAGTGAATTAGCCCTGAACAAAGGAAAATGGACTCCAGAAAAAGTGTTTTCCAAAATGCTTTTTAGTTATTTAGCTTAAAAGAATCTAATTCATTTTCACTTCACTTTGAATCCCAAAAGCATGAATAGCATTTCTGTCAGCCTATAGGTAGAATCTGACAAAAGGGGTCTTGAACTGGGGACTTTGGGCAAGAATCACTTCAATGATCAACTGCTTGCTTATGTAATGCTATTGTTTTGAAAGGTAAAAACCTCAAAGAAAGAGTGTTTTTGTTGCTTATCCCAAAGCGTGTGTGTGTGTAGAAGTAAATATAATAGAAATTCTTCTTATAAAATTGTAACATCTGCATCTCCAGAACCTAGGTTTTTATATTATTCATACAAATAGATAGATGGGTAGATTAGATAAATAGATGGGTGGGTAGATAGATAATGTTTTACAATCTATTTTTTCCTTTTAAAACAGCAACTGTTGCTTAGATTTTGTGCGGCAAGGCATGCTTCCTGGAGGCATATGGTTGGGGGTTGCCATAAAAAGCTGGGTCTGGAGCCTTCCCTTAGAACAGAACACTGTGTTTATGATTTAACCATTTCTTGTTAGCAGCAGACAGCGTATCCTCGAGTCCAGAACTCAGAAATGTAACCGTGGTCTTCCACATTAGAAACAACGCCTAATTAAACTGAGCTCATGTTCTGCACACTCCACCCAAACACCGTACCCACTGGTGTTTCATCAAAAAATGCGGGGTCCCAGGCAAGCCGTTGGGCTGCTTGCTGGGCACAAGCCCAGGGGTGTGGCCCCAGTGCAGGCTAGAGCCGCACTGTCCCGAGCTCTAGGCTTCTTTTCCCGTGCCACCCTGGCCTGTAGAAGCCCCCGCACCCTCTACGTCTGCCCACTGCTGGAGCGCGCAATTCTCCTGCTACCTGGCTGCTTGCCAGGGTGTGCGGGTATTTAAGGCAGGTTTGATATCCAGGTCGTGCCAGCCACAGAGCAGGTTCTCAGCCAATGCATGCTGAGTTGAGGAATGAATAAATGAATGGTGAATGTATCAGTTGCTGGGCCTTGCTGTAGAAGCTTGAATACAGATTTGACGGAAATGATTTTTTTTTTACCTTAAAAAGCAGCATAAGAGGGTGTGGGTTGAATTTGCTTTCATAGCTTCAGAGGGTCCATTATGACTCACTGCTGCTTACAGTGAATAATTGTGACTCTAATATTCTCCCAGTTTTGTAGGCTTCCGTTGTCAAGATGGGTTCTAAATGAAGCATATGCCCCCAAAGCAGCCCAAAAGCTCTGCATTACACAGAGAGAGGGGGCAATGGTTAGACAAGATTCTGGTTAAGAAGCAGTAGTGTCATCTCTGAGGTGCCTCCACCTGCTGGCTCCCAGGACCCCTGACTACAAACACACTGGGAGGTCTGCACCTGCCTTATCTCAGTCTCTCTGGAGGACAAAAATCTTAGTGAGGGTCAACAACCGAATCTCTATTATTACACCCACTAATGCGATAAATATTTACATGTCCCTTTACTCATCTTCTCAACTAGTTTGTTAGTTGCTCGAGAGCAGAGACTGCATCCCAGGGCCTAGCACAGTTCCTGGCACATAGTAGATACTCAAAAATACTTAATAACAATCCTACATGGTGCACCCTCACAGAACGGGGAGGGACCTCAGAAGCAACTCAGTCAATCTCTTCCTGTTCAGGATAAGAACAGTGAGAACCAGGGAAGCAAAATTAATTGCCCAGGGTCACATCAGATGACATCAGAGAGTGCTTTTTTTTTGAGGAAATTTTCTTCTCTCATCTTATAACTCATGGAAGGCTCAGAGTGACCCTTCCATGGCTCAAGGCTGCTTCTGAGTAAGTGCCTCTGGAAGTTAGGGGCACTGGCCTGAAACACTCATGAGAGGGAATTTGGAGGCTTTCTCTTGGCCAGTTTCTTTTGGGAGGTGGAACTCATAGTTCTCAAGTAAACTCATAAATTTAACACTCCTCATTTTTTTCTTGGAATTTAAGGGCTTCTTAAAGTCACAGTGAAAAGGTCAGGCTTCTTACCCCTCACATAAAACCAAACTATTCAATTAAAATCACAGCATTTTAATTAAGTCT
The DNA here is from genome assembly GCA_032199065.1 of Smutsia gigantea. Lineage (NCBI taxonomy): Eukaryota > Metazoa > Chordata > Mammalia > Pholidota > Manidae > Smutsia > Smutsia gigantea. Next base: position 587,323 of record JAVSCE010019477.1, read on the forward strand.
GTGTAAGTCCACCAAATGTATTTGCAACAACAAAATAACATGAAATTATGTAAAACTCATTATCGATGTATCACCCTACTGCTCGTGAGTAATCCCACAAGCTTTCACTCCCATGTCCAGGTGACAGACATTAAAATCCCTGTTGTCAGGGGAATTATGCTCCCTGACTTCAAGCTCTACTACAAAGCCACAGTAATCAAAACAATTTGGTATTGGCACAAAAACAGACCCACAGACCAGTGGAACAGAATAGAAAATCCAAACATTAACCCAAACATATACAGTCAATTAATATTTGATAAAGTGCCTTGGATATACAATGGGGAGATGACAGCCTCTTCAGCAGCTGGTGTTGGAAAAACTGGACAGCTACATGTAAGAGAATGAAACTGGACTACTGTCTAACCCCATACACAAAAGTAAACTCAAAATGGATCAAAGACCTGAATGTAAGCCATGAAACCATAAAACTCTTAGAAAAAAACATAGGCAAAAGTCTCTTGGATATAAACATGAGCGACTTCTTCATGAACATATCTCCCCAGGCAAGGGAAACAAAAGCAAAAATGAACAAGTGGGACTATATCAAGCTGAAAAGCTTCTGTACAGCAAAGGACACCATCAGTAGAACAAAAAGACATCCTACAGTATGGGAGAATATATTCATAAATGACGTATCCGATAAGGGGTTGACATCCAAAATATATAAAGAACTCATGCACCTTAACAAACAAAAGCAAATAATCCAATTAAGAAATGGGCAGAGGACATGAATAGACACTTCTCCAAAGAAGAAATTCAGATGGCCAACAGGCACATGAAAAGATGCTCCACATCGCTAACCATCAGAGAAATGCAGATTAAAACCACAATGAGATATCACCTCACACCAGTGAGGATGGCCAACATCCAAAACACAAACAACAACAAATGTTGGGGAGGATGTGGAGAAAAGGGAACCCTCCTACACTGCTGGTGGGACTGCAAATTAGTTCAACCATTGTGGAAAGCAGTATGGAGGTTCCTCAAAAAACTCAAAATAGAAATACCATTTGACCCAGGAATCCCACTCCTAGGAATTTACCCTAAGAATGCAGCAGCCCAGTTTGAAAAAGACAGATGCACCCCTACGTTTATCACAGCACTATTTACAATAGCCAAGAAATGGAAGCAACCTAAGTGTCCATCAGTAGATGAATGGATAAAGAAGATGTGGTACATATACACAATGGAATATTATTCAGCCATAAGAAGAAAACAAATCCTACCATTTGCAACAACATGGATGGAGCTAGAGGGTATTATGCTCAGTGAAGTAAGCCAAGCCGAAAAAGACAAATATCAAATGATTTCACTCATATGTGGAGTATAAGAACAAAGAAAAAAACTGAAGGAACTAAACAGCAGCAAACTTACAGAACCCAAGAACGGACTAATAGTTACCAAAGGGAAAGGAACTGAGGAGGATGGGCGGGAAGGGAGGGACAAGGGGGAAAAGGGGGCATTATGATTAGCAGACGTAATGTTGGGGGGGCACGGGGAGGGCTGTACAACTCAGAGAAGACAAGTAGTGATTCTATAGCATCTCACTACGCTGATGGACAGTGACTGTAATGGGGTTGATGGGGGGGACCTGATGAAGGGGTAGTTTAATAATCATTATATTGCACATGTAATTGTAGATTAATGATACCAAAATAAATTACAAATAAATAAAAATAAAATCCCTGTTGTCCGCCTCATGAGAAAAGGGATGTTCTTTCACCAGGACGGAGACTCTGAGAGGTCTGCAAACACATTCCCTCCCACAGATGAAAGACAGATGGTGCTGCCAATGAGGTTTCAGAGGAGAAGTGGGAGGCAAAAGCCAAGGGGCGCCCCAGTGCCAGCCGCTCCCCGGTGACCTGGGCACCTGGGCACCCGCAGGCCCTCCAAGCCCCCGATTTGGCAGCCCCTCCTTCAGGCCATATTTACCCCAGGCCTTCATTGCCTCGCCGTCTTTCTCCCCAGAATCAGGCTACTTGAGAACGGAACCTCCTGGTTCGCGGGCCATAGGCACGGCCTCGTGGACAATCTCTGCCTGCTGGGGGCAGCGACTGGGCCTGAGGACATGGGCAGGAGCTGCCACGGGGCGGGTGGGGCGGGGTGACTTCAGGTGTCCCAGGAACGGAGAGCCTGCACTCCCTAGCTCCTCCCGGCCGCCTGCAGTCCGTCTGCTCTCTGGCCTCCCTCCGCTGTCTGCCAGGCATCTGTGGCAGAGGAGCGGGGAGGCAGATCCCTCCAGACACGGAGTGGGAACTGCGCCTCCAGATGGTGGCTTTGCCTGTGACACACTTGACCGCCTACTCCCAGGCAAGAATCTGTCATTTCAAATGGTTTTGCAGAGCAATTTTCTAAAGAGGGTCTTTAAAACATGTTGATGACTCACTACATTTCAGAACGATGACACTTCTGCAGGAGAGGCGATGCCGTTTTTCTGCCTCCAGGTGGGTGCAGGGACCCGAGCAGCAGGGCCTCAGGAACCGCACCTCCGTCAGGTCCCCCTCAGGAGTCCTCAGACCTCCCCACCCCCTACAGACAAGTCCTTCCCTAAAAGGGGCGGTTGGTCCCTCGCAGGGCTCCAAACCCCTGCCCCTGAAATGTCCCCTGGGTGGTGCTGACACATCTCAGGAATCTCAAGGCTTCATCAGTGACTGAGCAGGGCCACCCCCGGCTGGAGGCCTGATCGCCAGGGGACCCTGTGGAAGGTGAAAACATGGGTGGGTGTGCAGGGATGAGGCGCTGGGGGCGCAGGCGGGAAGGAGGTAGAACACCCTCTGGGCAGTGCCACTGCGTCAGCCTGCAAAGCCAACACTTCTGCACAGGAGGCAGGAGCTGGCTTGGAGCTGCTGCATGGAGGTCACGTTGGTCACCAGGAGACGAATGAGGCCCCAGGGTGGCAGGAGATTGCAAAGGCCCGGGGGCGTCTGACTCTTCCCATCAAAGGCAAACTCCGCCGGACCCCGTGGGGCTCTCCCTCCCGGCTTCTGTCACACAGTACCGCTCTCCACTTGGAGAAAATCACCGTATCCGCCAGGGTTCCTGAAGCTCAGCGCTTCGGACATCCGTGCCTCCCTAAGGACGGGCCTGGCTGTCACGACACTACAGTGCCTGAAGTCCCAGCGAAGGGAAAAGGGCAGCGCCACTCCGTGTCCCAGGGTGTCAGGGGCCATGCCCGTGCGGAGAGGACCCTGGCGGAGCTGTCACCCCCAGGGCTGGCTCCCAACTTTCTGTGGACCTGAAGGAGCTCCCACGGGCCAGCGGTCAGAGATGACCCTTTAGCAAGGGTGGTGGGGTGAATGAGGGGTTGGGAATGGCAGTGATTTGGAAGAAAGAAAAGCAGACACCCCCCCCCAGTCCAAAGCAAGCACCAGTCATGAAGTCCTTGCTAGAGCTTGGAGCTCCCCACCTGGGTTGCCACCTCTTGGAAGCCCCCCAAGAAGCTCACTGTGATTCCAAGGGGTGCAGGGGCTCAGGGGGAGCGGGGGTGGCAAGAGAGAAGCCCCAGCGGCTGGCAGGGCAATGTGCAGGATCAGGAAAGATGTGGGTGTCTTGGCACAGGGGTTCCTGCAGAGCACTGAGGACAGGCCTTTAAGCCCCCTTTTATGGTGAGAAAGGTTCTGGGGACACAACAAACGGATCGGATCGTCCATGTGTATACCTCGCTCTTCAGTCAAGTACTGCTGTGGTCTAAATGGGTGTGCCTCGTCCCCGATATTCATACTGAAAAATCCTAATGGCCAAGGAGATGGTATGAGGAGGCGGGGCCTTTGGGAGCCTCTGAGGTTGTGAGGGCGGAGCCTCACGAATGGGATCAGGGCCCCTATAGGAAACCCAGAGCCCCCTGGCCCCTTTCACCCACCATGTGAGGCCAGGGCCAGAAGGGCCCGCCAGGGGGCCTCGTCCAGAACCCAGCCGTGCTGGTGCCCTGATCGCGGGCTTACAGCCTCCGGAACCGGGGCATCGATCCCTGTTTACAGCCCCCCAGCCTGTGGTACCCAGGCTCAGACGGGAAGCGGTCCCCCCTGCAGGAAGCCCAGGGCTTCATTACAGAGACATCTTAAACACAGAAGCACTCAATATGGTAAAACTATAAAATTATTATATTGCACAAACAGTATCCTTCTTGCAGTCTGATGTTTCTCATTTCCAACTGAGTTGACCTGAACCAGCTAAACATGGAGGCTGAAAGTGGAAAATGTAAGTGGAGGGTCTCGGGTGGAGATGTGATAGAAACATACAGCAAAGAGATGCCCTCAGAAGTGCTCTGGCTGAATGCTTTGGTTGAGCTGTTTAAAAAACATTTCACATAAACTAATGCTCTTATTGGCATCAGTCTGACAGCAGTTCGTGATGATTTCCCCGAGGAAACCACTAGCTTTTATCATCCCTTTCAATTATCATTTGTCTTAATTATCTAGTGCACACATCAATATTTATCCTTAAAAAAATCCCACAAATAGAATTCTCTAAGTACCTTAAAATACTAATAGCTGGTGTTTAATAGAACAAGACAAAAAATATATTTTTTTCTTTAAAAAAATGATCATTACTATGATTTTACCCCCAACAATTCCCCAAATGCCAGGTATCGTATTATCCACATGCTCTAGCCAAGTGGCCAGAGCGATGCTACCCTGTCAATTCCAGGAGGCAGGATGTGGACTCCCAGTCCTGTCGGCCTCCCCCCCTTTCCTCTTCAGGTGAAGGAGCTGCCTAAGCAGGTGGCAGAGGAACCACAGTTTGGGGCTGGTCTGTCTGTCCCCAGCAGGCTTGAGCTGAAATATCAAAGGGAACATACACGGTGGGTTGTCACAGAGAAGTGGCCGTGCTCCCAAACCACTGCAGGGCTGGCACCCCTCCACTGTGCAGTCCAACCCAGGGTCCTGCCTCCCGAGCGCCAGGCCTCTCCCACAAGGAGCCCTCCCACGGACATGCATCCCAGGGAAGGTGGGGCCCAGATTTCTGAGGAAGGGAGTAGCCCCTCTTGTTTGTAAAGGCTTATCTGGACTTCCTCTGGGAAGTGCTTTGGAGAGAGAGCTGGCTTCCTCTAAGGACAGGCAAATGTTTTGATTAAGTAGGAAAAATTTCCAGAACTTAAGATTAAGGACAGCAGAAGATGCTGCACACAACCGACTCACTATGCCGGGGCTGCCCGAGGCTCTGTTTCCCACAGGGTAAAAAGTGATCTGGGGTCAGTCCCGGCTGCTGCACAGACGTAACGGGTTCTGGCTTAAAAATGATTGCAGGCATAGCCATGAGGCTTTTGGATATTTATATACTTTTGATTTCAGCATTAAATGTGTTTCTTGAAAGGACGAAAATTATTCTTTTGAGCCAAGGAAACTGAATTCCAATCTTTACTATTAAAAGATAATGCAAAAACTGTAGAGTATAAGAACAAAGAAAAAAAACTGAAGGAACAAAACAGCAGCAGACTCACAGAACCCAAGAATAGACTAATAGTTACCAAAGGGAAAGGGACTGGGGAAGATGGGTGGGAAGGGAGGGATAAGAGGGAAAAAGGGGCATTATGATTAGCAGATGTAATGTTGGGGGGGCACGGGGAGGGCTGTACAACTCAGAGAAGACGAGTAGTGACTCTATAGCATCTCACTACGCTGATGGACAGTGACTGTCATGGGGTTGGTGGGGGGGACCTGATGAAGGCGTAGTTTAATAACCATAATATTGCACATGTAATCGTAGATGAATGACACCAAAATAAAAATAATAAAAAAATAAAAAAAGATGATGCAAAAAAAAAAAAGGAATCTTTTAAAAAAGTCTCTTGCCTACCAGTGTACACTTATGCCTATAATAGAAATAGGTTAATTCAAGCCCATAAGCCCCAAGCAAAACTGGTTGCATTAAAAAAATTACAGAAAAAGCAGACCCTCCCATAACCTAGAAAAGAGGGCCAGCGATTCTGCCCGTGCAAGAGCTTCCCTGGCCTCAGAATTTGGGATAACAGCTCCCTTCTTCACAGGCAGTTTCCCCCACACCGTGAATGACCTCACGTAGCCTCCCCAGAAGCTGTCAAACAAAGAACACGTCACCACTCGTTGTACAAGTAGGTTTTGTGCAAGTGTTTTTTTTTTTACTTTTTTTGTATAAAAAAATATATAAAGTAAGCCAAAAGAAGATTCCCAATGGTCCGTTCCTCGGTGCTTCCGTGCTACCGTTCTCTGGGATGAAACTGTACGATGTGCAATTTAAATAATCAGTTTATTTACTGCGGCACATTCTCACAGCTTCTAAGCTTCTGAAAGGTTTTAGACCAGCCTTTTTCCACTGGGAAAGATGGCTGACAGTTGATTCTCTGCATCGTCGCTGTGTCCATGGAAAAGAACAAGGTTGTGAGTCCTTCATGCAAACTAAACACTGAGCATGTGTTGATGTTGGGGAAGCCGAAGCTCTCTGGGAGAAACAGACCCAAAACAAGCAAAATATATTTATTTAGCAATTTTGCTGCAATTTTGTGCTAATTAAGAGCATCTGTTAGTGGGCAGGAATCGATGATTGAAGGAATTGTTTATTCCTTTCCAGGAGGAGGAGTGTGGGAGTCGCTGTGGGAAGGAGAGGATAGAACAGTGGCTGTGCAGAGCCTGAACTGGGCATGGCTGAGGGTGTGGAGCCTGGGGGCCTGGCCACCGCCCTTCGGCGATGCCCTCAGATCACAGTGGCTTTTAAGAGGTGGCCTGAGTGGGAGCAGGACTTGGGAGAGTCTGGGGGGCAGCTCGCGTGCCTTCCCTCTGCACATGCACGTGCTGGGCCTCGTTCCCAGTCTGCCCTCTTCACAAAGAGCAGGGGTCAGTCACACATTTCGTGGTGACACCAAGAATTGAGATATTCCATGCAGAAATGCCATTAAGGAAGAAGAATCTCAACTTCAGTTCTGGGTAGGTGGGTAAACACATCCCTGCTCTGTGTTCTGCACGGAGTGCAGCCAGAGCACCAGGACAGAACGCTGGGGCAGGGGAGCCTGAGCATAAACACCTGAAGGAACGCTGGGGCAGGTACCGTGGGGCTCCTGCCGCTCAGAGACCGGGGCCAATGCCCCACGCCCTCTCCTTTCCTCCCCATCTCCATCCTAGCACCCCACCTCCCGGGCGAGCCCACTGCAGTGATGGAAACCACGGTGGGGCTGCGGCACCCAAAACTCTGGCAGCTTCCTCTGTGATCTGAGACTGTGGCCCACGAGGGTGGCCAGGGATTGGACACAGCCCCAGGAAGTACGCGGCAAAGCATGAGCAGAGCAGGGGAAACGAAGGGGCAAACTTCCTGGCCCGAGGCGTAGAAACCGCAGGGAACTGCGTACTGCTGGGGAACTCATGGGGAAGGAAGCCACTCGTGGTCATGAAGTCCTGGGCTCACGCCCGAATGTGCTCAAGCTGATCCAGCCCGGCACATCAAAGACTCTGAGAGCCACACCAACAGACAGACCTCCACTCGGTCCCAGACTGGCCCCTGGGTGGCTTGCATGTGGAACAGATCTGGAAAATGCTACAGGGGCTCGGAAAACAGAACCAAGGGTGAACGTCATGATCCATAGAAGGCTGGTGGCACTTGAGCCCTGAACTCACCACAACTGCCTGTGAGAACGAATACATAATGTTATCTGTAATATTGGAACAGCTCAGAGTCTCATAGCATATAAAATGGCCAGCAGGTGCTCAAAACCATTCAGCATGTTAGGAATCAGGAAAATCCCAGCTGTGCAGGGAAAAGACAAGAGATGCCAATGGATGGAATCATTTGACAAAAACGTAAAAGCAACTGTTGCAGAAATACTCTGAGAAGTAAGAGCATGCGCTCTTGAAACCAGTGAAAGAAAGTCTGAGCGGCGGAATCGGAGATACAAAGAGTCAAATGGAAATTTAAAACTGAAAAATACAATAACCAAAATGAAATCTCAGTGGATGGCCTCATAGCGGGCAGGACACAAGGCAGACGGATGGGAGAACGCCATCTAAACAACAGAGAGCAAAGTGATTGGAGAGAAAAGGACTAGAGCCTCCGGGGCCCGCAGGGCGGCACCACGAACCTGACATTCAGTCCTGGGAATCCCAGAGGAGGAGGAGAAAGAATGGAGTGCAGAAAACAATATTTAAAGATATAATGGCTGAAAGATTCCCAGATTTGACAATAGACATAAACTAAAGACTCAAGAAGCTCAGCAAACCCCAACGGGAAAGACCCAAGAACTCCACACCCGTACGTGCTTTGATCAAACTGCCAAAACTAAGACAAACACAGCAGCAAGCCGAGTCCCGTCAGTCTTGTGATGAACTCGGGAGCGGGCCCGGGTCGGAACGTCCGGTGGGACAGGCCTGGCAGCCCTCCGCATGGGGACCCTGGGTCTGAGGTCCCCTCCCTGGTGAGGCCTAGGCCGTCTGTCCACGTCCATCTGCTGAGCATCTCTGGCAGCAGGCGGCAGGCGACGCTGAAACCTATATCCAGCATCTGGGTCTCCATCCGTCTGCCGCCTGTGTCACCACACAGAGGGCGGGCTGGGGGGCAAGGGAAGCAGAAATCAAATCAGCTCCGACAAGAAGAAGTGCACCATGATTCAGCCAGGCCCTGGTAACTTCTAGGAAGGGATAAAAAAGAAGAAAGGACGAGGCAGAATCAACACTCAGCTGCAGACTCATGCTCCGCATCATCCTGGTGAGTCGGATGGAAATGCCAAACAACTCTGAGTTGTTTTTCAAATGACATCTTTAAGTTCCCCATGTTTTCTGTGTGTCAAAATAGTTCAAGTCTGGGCGAGACTGAAAGGCAGAAGGGAAGGGCTAAGAGAATAAAACATAATATACTGTCGGTTTTTATCACAGACGGCAGAAAGAGAAGCCAGACGCCGAGTGGATGCAGGGAAATGCTGAGGTTTTCATGATGTAGAAACCACACAGCATCGCCGTACATAGTAGGCACTTAAATGTCAGTCCTGTAACACACCAGCCAGGGAAGGCGAGACTTTCATTCACCTTGGTATGATTATATACCAAGGTTTGCCTAAGAAAGCAAAGAGGAATTCAGCAACAGCATTGGCCACATTTTTAAGGATTCTCTCTCTCTCTTTCTCACACACACACGCACCTGTATTCAAAATACATAAGGCACCCAGACTTTCTGGGACTCACAATCCTAGAAGCTTAACCTCATCTGAGTCAATATCAATCCGCTAGGAGTTCAGGGACTCACTTCAGTTAGAAAACTCCAGCCAGCTGCCATCTTCCCTCAGGGCTAATCAGTTCCTGAGACAGCAGCCTCTGAGGACAGGGGTCTGCAATGCCCTATAACCAATTACAAGGGCCCTTGGGTCCTAAGTAGCTGCCACAGCTGGAGGAGAAGTGGACTTAGCAGGGGATGGGGAGGACAGAAGAGCCACAGGACAGAGGGAGAGGCGCCGAGAAGGGAAACAGGTTGGGGGGGCATGAGAGTAAAGAGGGTTTGCCCCCCGGTGCCCGCACAGCGATCTCCATCCCCCCACAAGCTCACCTGGGACTCGGGCTGTCCATAAGGGGTACCCAGGGCCTCTTTGCGGGCTCTCAGCCCACGTCAGTCCTCCAGCCTCGTGCCAAGCCCCATGGGTCTGGCACTGTGGTCCCGAGGGTGCCCCGCTAGCCTCTGGCACGGCTCTGGCGCAGTGTTGGACAGAAAGCCTTGTCCATGGTAAGACTCAGGGCTGCTCAGCCCTGTTCCAGTGGTTCAGGTCTAGATTCTAAACAAAACATGATTTTTATCACCAAAAATAATAAAATGCACCACTAGGAACCACCGAGGGCAGGGGAACAGGATTATGGCAGAAAGAATGCCTCCCAGAGGCCTCCTTGAGCATCTGAAACACAGCTGCAACCACCCTGCAGGCGGGCATGTGGCCTGGCACCTGGGTGGGAAGCAGTGTCCCCGGAAATCCAGACGTGGGGTGGTACATGATGGCGCCTTTGAGGAAGGGCGTAGCCCGACATGAGAGGCTGTGTCGTGAGCAGGACGCCTGGGCGGGGAGCAAAGCCATGCACGCCACCTACCACCGTCCAAGAGCGTCGCAGACTCCCGCCATCCCACTGCAGATTCGCCTTTGGTCACTCAGCCATGCAGCATGTGTATGCAGCTGTGCCCGTCTCGGTTTTAAGGGTATGTTCATCCCTCAGGGACTACCTCCTGTCACCTGCATGTTGTCCATGTTTCATTGTGTCCACAAGGCCACTTTGGCCCTTTAGACTGTGATACAGTATTTGGTAGCCTGAGTGAATGCTGACAACTAGAGATAAGACTCTGGCTCTGGGACATTTCTTGCATGACTCTGTATTTCTAGAGTGTTTTTCTGTCTGAACGCACTGTAAGTTATAGTGCCTGATAAGTAGAAGCAGCCCAATAAATATTCCTTTCTCATCGGTGGGGAGCTTCCAGCAGCATAAAACAGGGCAGAGAACTGGCGGGGCAACTCTGGAACCAAAAGCACTTAAGCCTCAAACCTAAATGGAAGGAAAGATCCACGGTCTTCATCAGTAAGCAGCCACGCTCAGGGACACGGAACCTGCTGGAGGAAGCAGGCCTGCAGAGGCTAGTCATCGGGTCTGCAGCCCCGCGACTCCCTGGACTGTGTTCTCCGGGGAATGAGGGTGAGGCTCTCCGAGTCCGGTGCTGAGGTAGCCCCCATGGCAGCTGACCTTGGCCCGTCCCTTTTCCCCACTTCCTTCTGGAAATAGCAAGACTAAAGGGACAAACTGTGCAAATAAATATAGCAGGCCTAAGCTGATGACAATTTTGACCATATTTTTTAATGACATGAGAAAGAAAAACAAACTTCCTCCCACAAGCAAGAGCTTAAAAAAACAGGTTATAGAATCCAGAAGACAAACTAGTTCTAGCTTTAAATTTTACTTATTTTGTACGTAAAAAGAATCACTGTATTCAAAGAGACCTTAAGGATGATTTACACCAACTCCTTTATATTATAATGAAAGGAAACCAAGCTCAGGGAGGTGAAATGACATCCTGAAGTCCCATAGGAGGAGGCAGGGCTGTGACTCGGACCCAGACCTCAAGGTTGTCGGTCCCGTACTTGCTCTGATACACCATGCTGCCTCCATCCAGGGTCAGAGTTTTATATTCCCTGTAGCAAGTTTTTCTGTTAATACAGATATTACACACCCAATAGCAGCTTCAAGAAGGGATTCCAAATTAAAAACCACAATGGCTGCCTTGCAGACACATGCATGTGTGCAGTAGCACATTTACAAAGCTCTTCATCCAGAGATGTGGGGCACACTAGAAAGGCCGCCAGTGGCTCTGAAATGTCGTGGGTGATGAATCTCAGTGAGTTAAAAAGGAGAATTAGAATGTACCAGGGAAAGGATTCAGGCAGACCTTTCTGATGAATGACAGCAAGAAGCTGAGATCTCACCTGTCACCAACCTCCCAGCCCATTCTGGACACGCATGAGTGAGAAATAAAAGTTTGTATTTTAGTCCACTGAAATGTGGGGGATGCTTGTTACTGCAGCATAACCTAGCCTGTCCTGACTGACACAGGTATGATACTGGTACCTAAGGGGCACTGGGTACAAGTAGGCTATCATTATTACGAATGCACCCCATAGACCCTTCCCAGTGCCACACCACCAGAGACTGAATGGGAGGCGAGGAGACCATGGGTCTTATGGTGATTCTCAGAAAGGCGAAGAAAAGAATGCAACCAAAGACAGGTCACTGCAAAGAGAACACTCGGAGTCGGGAAGTGCTCGGGAAGGACACAAGGACAGCTGGTTATGATGCAAAGCCTGCTCTCTGCTCTGCTTCCCACGTGCATCCCCTCCCCAGCAGGCCATGCTCGCCTCCGCCTCCTTCCTCCCACCTGGAATTCTCTCACTCATTCACCAGTCAGCTCTAATTTCACTTAACTTCAGGGTCTGGTTTTAGCCCCACGGACGTCCCCCAAATGTCCTAGTCACTCAAGCCTCTGCTGTGTTTAAAACAGACCATGCGAAGCAGGTGCCCCCACGATCCTTGCTTGTACTTCTCATTTTGTGCTTCAGTGTCTGGCTTAATCTGTTTCAAGAGTATCAGTCCTGTTTCTCTAATCAGACCACATGCCTTGTGAGGACACCGCGTGTTTCTCAGCTTTTATTTTCCCCCGTAGGAAGGATTCCAAGGCACATTTTTACATTGATTTAAATGCCAGAGAAGAAAGGACATGATATAATTTTTCAGATTGAGGACAATTTTGTTAGTACTTTGGAAGAAAGTAGGGAAATTCAATAGTGGGCTTTTAGAGTAATACCTTAATCCAGCTAAATAGAAATACTATTTATTTATGTAGGTGGAAATAAATTATTATAAACCTTCAATGTCCTTGATGCAACTTTACTCTTATTAAAGCAACAGGTCACAAGTACTTTAGCAAGAACCCTGAGATAAACTGTGAGAAGGCACTGTTGAGAATTTAAAACATTTTACTAAAAATTAACATTTGTTTTGATAGCTAAGATTAATACATATTTACATACCAATCTTCAAATGTAAGCTAAATCTGTATGTATCCTATCCCTTGAAACCCTAAAGTTAAGTTTTATCCAAATCTATTTTTTAGGAAGATAACAGAGCTTTTCTATTATACAGAAAGTTCATTTTCGTA